>CAWUFW010009671.1:0-600000 GCA_963921515.1 Calotriton arnoldi
CGTCGCACCCACCCACCTGAGCACTGCGTCCATACGACTTCACACGACACATGTGTGTCTTCCACAGTAGTGCTACTCATTTGCGTTGACATCCAATACCAGTGGACTACATGGTCATGTCACGACTGCCGTGTACTTCACATACTCTCATCCTCTCTCATTCGTACTTGTGAAATGAGTCAGCGGAGACAGTTTTGGTTTCAAACATTATATTGAGTCTTCTGTCCTCTGTGATGCAGTATAGTGGACACTACTGGCAGCGGAATACATGTTGAGGATATACTGAGCATGATTACAAATGGGATAGGGTGTGGGGTTACATCTGCTTGGCCAAGGCTGTGCTAATGTACATTTACGTATAGCTGCGGAGCTGCGGACTTTGACACAGACGGTATACATGTAGCCTACCAGACCGCTCGGCATCATGGGCACAGTCCATCTCAGTTCCATGTGACAGGTTTGCTGCGGTTGTTCCTCATGCACGCGTGCATGTGAGATGACATCAGGGCATGTGCTTGCGTGCATGCAGCGGCGTGCCACTTGTTGTTGCACTGTGGTGGTTACTGGACATGTCACAGTCACTGGGGTCGTGTTGTTGTTGTATGCACTTGTCGTCCATGCAAAGGTCCTGGTATGGGATTCCCGGGGCGGGGGTGGGAGGGGTGCAGCACCCACAGACTCCAGGCGACCTATTCATGTCCACTGAGCGGTGTGTGTGTCCATGTGCGCTGGATCCATGTCGTGTCCTGGTTGTTCGTGCAGTTCCGTCCATGTGGGTGCGATGCACAGAGCCCATGCCACTGCCTCCCACGATGCATGCGGTGTTCCTGGATGTGATGGGGAACAGTGTGCATGTCCCGGTCATATCCGATGTCATGGCGATGTCGTTGATGGTGTGGTTACAGTTGCCGGTCGTTTGGTATGGCTGTTGTGGTGGTGACTGGCCAGTCCGTGCGGAAGCTAAGCATGGGTGCGGGGTTGGACATCATAGGTCACTCGGGGAACCTGCGTTGTGGTCCGACGAATTTACAGGTTGTCAGGTATGCGATGCCGTCCAGCAGGGCTTCCATGTCATTGGTGGTGTACATGTTTGCCAGCCAATGAAGCGGATGGTGGCTGTCAAGGTGTTGTTCGTAGGTTGTCCCTTGGAGGACCATGATGGGGCATGCTGGGTGACATTCGATGTAGCTGTTCTCGATGATCCGTCGTGTGGAGGCACAGTGGTTCCATTTCAGTGCGCGTGCGATGTTGGCCACATACGCCATGCCCCCATAGGCAGAGCAGGCCCTGTCGTGTGCGTCCAGAGGGAGGAGTAGTGGTAGCAGGTCCGCCTTCAGACATGCCGGGTTGGAGAGGCATATCTCGACGGGATGCTGGTAGGGACACCTCCGACAGTAGAAGACGGGCATGACGCAGCTGAACAATGTGATGCGGTAAGTCAGTCGGTAACTTACGTTCAGCAGGGACAGGAGATCGCATCCCAATGTATGTATCGTGTTGGTTTGGTACAGCTTGAGCTGTTCGGCGTAGTTGGGTAGGTGTGTTGCGGTTGCCATTTCGCAGCGGTTCGTAGAGGTGGCGTGCTCCGGCTGTGTGTGCAGTCTGCAATGTGCACGCTCCGGGGTTGCTGTGAGCTCTGTGTAGTCGTGGGGAGACAGGACTTGTGTTCTGTTGGCTTGTTTGGAGGACACGGGCCCTCTTCCCACATGCTTCTCAGACAGTTCAAGGTCGGTGCTGTGTGACTCCTTCCAATTAACTTGCATGTGGCCGACATGGGGGAGTGTTTTCTTCTTTCTTCCCCGTCCGTTGTGTGCTTCTGTGATATGCGCTATCTGCCCTGTGGTCGGTCTCCTCGGCATGCCTGTGTTGGTCTATTCTTGGACAATGGCTGTATTCACCGGCTTCTGTCGTAGGGCTGTGGTTTCGGTGTTGGAATGGAAGGTCATTCAGTGCTGTCTGCTCTCCCTTGTGTGGGCGGCAGGCTGCCTTTCCGCTCTGCGTTGGGCCTTGTGTGTGGATGTAATTCTTGGGCCACCTGTTGTCGGTCCCCGTGCTCTTTGGTGTTCCGTTTTATATGTCTTGTTCATATGTGCAGGGTGGTATGGGTTTTTCAGTGTGGTACTGGCGTTCCTCTTCCCGAAGGGGCCCTGCTTCTCCTAGTTGGTGTTGCCGCCGCTGTGTGCTACGCCATGTTTGTTACACTGGGGTGTGTCCTGCTGTTGCGTGACTTCACTGACATGTGTGCGTCGGTTGTGTGGCGTTGGGTGTTGTCCGTGATTTGGGCGTTGGGGACATGTCTGTGGCAGGCCTGTCACGTGTCATGTGCGTTCGGGGTGGGGCTGATGTGTGTGCTGCTTGGTTGTGTCCCTGTGTCTGTGTGCGACGCATGCATGGCGCTGCGGTTGGCCTCTGCGTTGTGCGCATGTGTGGCGGCGTCATCGGCGCTTTGTGGCCGTGACGGGGTGGTTGGTTCCTAGTCCCAGGTGGTGTGTACACATGTGTTCCGCGATGTTAGGATTTGGCCTGTGTGTCATATGTGGATGCGATGGTGGATGTGTAGTGTACACGCGCTGGTGGGGGGTTGTCCGCTTTTTCCGCCCTTGCACTGTGTGCGCTGTTTGCGTGCACTTGTTGTGTGTGTGCCTACCTGCGTCTCCGCGGTACGTTGCGTCCTTGGTGGTGCATCAGCAGAAGCATGGGGAGGGCCTGCAGTGCTGGATTCATGCTCGGGATGCCGCTGCTTCGTTTTCCGTGCTCTGCGTCCGTGTTACCGCCTCTCTTTCACGTGCGGTGTCTCTTAGCCGTGGGAGCCGTTTGTTTGCGGCATCGTAATTTATACGCCGGGCGGGACGTGTTTCGTCGGACGGTGTGTGTCAGTTGTGCTGCGCCGCTACGTGTACGGGCGCACTTTGATGGCGGACGGTGTTGCTGGCTTGCCGGCGGTGTTTGGCCTACTTTACGCATCGTAATTGGACGGGCGTGTGGACTGCTGCGTGCCGGCGGTAACTGGTGGTTTTTGCATCCGCCAGCACGGCGGTTGTGCTTCCGCCCGCCATCGTAATGAGCCCCTTAGTAATGATCGGTGAGGAGGCTCGTGCAAAATTCTCTTTTTTGCTCACTTAGGACCTCATTTATGAGGCTCCTAGCAGCACTTTTGCGCCGTCAGAGCACCACTTTTTTGATGCTTCGGTGGCGCAATGTGCCGCACCATATTACAAGGCCACGCAAAGCCACTTTACGTGGCTTTTCATGGCCTTGTAAATATGTGCCACTTTCACGCAGAACACTGCTTGAAAGGGGCGTTCCATGTGTGTTGCTGTGGGTGTTCCCACGCAACACCAATGGTATCTGAAGCATTCCCAGATTTAGGAGGAATTGTAAACCTGGAAGTGTGTCAGATTCTAACACCAGGTGGCGTTAGGGAGGCACAACAAGGAGAAATATCCTTATTTCTCCTAGTTTTTTCCTCTTTCTATGTGTGCTGCAGATATCTATATGTGCTGCACTCTGCAGCACACATAGAAACAGGAAAACACTTCTCGTGATTTTTTTGTGCAGGAAGGTGTCCCTTTCTGCACAAAAACAATCACCCCTATAATGCAGACACCCATGTACCATGGCGCAAGGGAGCCTGATTTGGCGCATGGCAGCACATTGTGTGCCGGCGCGGGGGAAAAGGACAGGAATGCGGCGTATCCTATAGATACGGTGCATTCCTGCCCTTTTCTTTTGAAGCAGGGCAGCACAGCAAGATTACTTGGGACACTGCTCTGCGCAAAACCTCGTAAAGGGGCCTCATTTATGGGATTTTGGCATAAGGCAGCACAGCAAGTTACCTTGCTGTGCTGCCCTACGTAAAAGTGAAAGGGCAGGAATGCACCGTATTTATCCAATACAGATCATTCCTGTCCTTTCCCCCAGCGCTGGCACCATTTCGGCAGCCTAGCACCAATGCAGGCACCCTTGAACCATGGTGCCAGGGTGCCTGTGTTGTCGGTAAGATTGTTTCTGTGCAGGAAGGGGCACCTTCCTGCACAAAAATATTCCTGGGAGGCTTTTCCTCTTTCTATATGTGTGAATGCAGCACACATGTAAAGAGTAAAAAACGAGGAGCAATAAAATTATTTCTCCTCTTTGCGCCTCCCCTGGGCATCAGAATCCATGGATGTTGATGGGAACACCCACCGCAACGCCCATGGAACTCCCTAGGCCAGAGTAAGGCAATGCAGTGATTTGCACTGCATTGCCTTACTCCATATCTATGAGGCCATTCAAAGCCACACATATATGATGTGGTCGTTTGTGCTGCCGGAGCATCACAAAAAGTGATGCTTTGGCGTCGCAAAGGGCTCATAAATATGCCCCTTAATTTGCATCATATGAGCAATTTCCTGCAATAAAATTTGCATGAAATCTTATAAATCAGGGTAGAGATTGGTTCAAGCAGAAAAGTTCTTGTGGGAATTTAAGACAGATTTAAGGAAAAAATGTGTCACTGAGAATTTTTCTCTGTGAGTTATTCTCCACAAAGGTATTTCGAAGGACTTTTGAATGCAAGCAAAGCCCTCGCATTCAATTAGCGCTTGGGATACCCCAAATGGAATTTTGCATAATTTAAGCATAATTTTCTGACATTTCACCTATTTTTAGGGGGAAAAGCATGCAATTTCGCACATGCTTGATATTAAGTCTATAGGGCGAGCAGAAGGTGGGAGAGGGAAGGAGCAGTTAAAGAAATATCAACTACAGGAGACACGAACTGGTTCTGTATATATATATATATATATATATATATATATAGTTCTGTAGGTAACAGACAACAAATGTGTTTCAGTACTCTTCGTATCCTCAGGTGGTCTGGTTCAAGGCAGAGTGGTAGTGGTAGAAAGTTTCAAAGTTTTCTAAGGGAGAAGCCTTTGTAGAGCAGAGATCTGCACCCTAAGGGGATATTTACATTAAAATGTCAGATTCAGCATTACTACAAAATTGCTAACGCCGCGCTCCGACATTTTTTAAATGCAGGGATGTGCTTAACGCTACCTTGTAAATAAGGGGTTGAGAGCAACGCCGCCGGAGTGTCAGTAAAAGTGACGCTCCGGTGGCGTTAGGGGCTTTTAAATATGCCCCTAAATGTCTTCATTTTGGCAGGTGGGCACCAGATGTGTTTGGAAGGTCGACCATAGACTTCAGGGTTAGCAGGTAAGGGGAAGAAAGGTTGTAAGAAATGTTGCAAAAGGCCCGTTTGAGCTTCCTGGGTTAGGCACAGCGCATAATTTGTAATAAATAAATAAATAAATAAGTGGAGGTGCCCAGAGTTTTTCTTGGTAGCCCGTCACCTGTGCTGCTGAATGCCATGGTTCCTAAATTTCAAGGCTAGCCTTGACTCCACAGCATGCATCTTCCTCCCTCCAACCTACTCTCCTCTTTTGTTTTCTCTTTCTCCGACAGGTTCTTTTACATTCCTGCTCTCTCCCTTTGTCACTGCTTTTCTCCTGTCCACTCTATTTCCTTTTGTCTCTCTATTCCGCCCTTCTCCCTCTTGTTCTGGATCAAAGCCTGGAAGTTGTAAATAAGTCTCTGGGGCATATTCACAAGGACTTATCGCCGAGTTATCGCCACCTTAACGCATCAAAAGTGGAGATAGATTTAACGCCCCATTCACAAGCGGGTGCAAACTGCAGACATCGCCAGTATTCCCGCGATAACTGCCGCAAAATTTATCTCCACGAGTGACACCACCAACTAACCCTAATGAGATGCAGAGTAGGCGTTCCCGTGCAAAAACTCACGAAAACACCACAACACCACTTTCACAACAAACTGCCAGATCTGCGATGCGAACCAAAAACAGGCGATAAGCCGCTTTAGCAGCAGGGAATTAACACCTGCCTTCTGCTGGTGTTAAGCAGGACGACTACCTGCAGTACGAAAGGGAACCCAGCCCAGAGCCACATCGGAAGACCCACAGATGCCATGGAGCCAATGATCATGCAGCTCGGAGACCCAAGAGGGCCACAACACCCACCGCCACCAATCCCAGGCCCCCCCCGGACCCCCTCTCGGACAAACACATACCGTGCACGACACAAGAGCCACAAAAAGCGCATGATGTCGCACAATGACAAAAAGAAACACACGTGTGGTCAGAAGAACGAGAAACAGTCACTCATCATTGAAGTAACAACCAAAAACTTTATTGAAATACAACACAAAACACCAATGCGGAAGACTCCTGTCGGGTCCGTCCGGGACAATCTTGATGTCACAGCCTGGAAAATAAAGCACAAAATCAGAACGTGTGTCATGCGCACATCAAAGGAGCGAGACACAGAGAAACAGAGAATGAAAGAAAGGCAGAGAGAGAAAGAGAGAGAGAAGGAAAGGAAGGGAGAGAGAGCGAGAGAGAGAGAGAGAAGGAAAGGAAGGGAGAGAGAGAGAGAGAGAGAAGGAAAGGAAGGGAAGGGAGAGAGAGAGAGAGAGGGAGGGACACTGCCGCCCCCGCGCACCCAGGCACCACTGCTCACCTGCTGCCACCAGTGTGTCTACAACCACAAGCCGGTATACACTGCAAGCCACCAGGTCTGCAATCTGTAATCGAGGCCAGAGTCAATCATGGCAGAGTCCATCTCACTGCACACGGCAACAACGCCTGTCCGTCCCTGCGCACACATGCAGCTGCACCCTACCCCCTCCCGCCCGCCAGCGCTGGCTGTCCGCCCTTGCGCACCCAGGCCCCACTGCTCACCTGCCGCCAACGATGTGCCCACCAGTGGGCACACCACGTGCCCGTGCAAGCTCCAGGCCCCGGTCCCGCCACCATGGCATGCTCCACATCATGCGGACCCGCACCGCGGCCCAACAGGTCCCACACATGACGCTGAGTCCTGAGGCATCAATGGCAGAGACCACATCAGTGCACACGTCATCATCGCAGGCTGTACACCCGCTCAGCAATTTCGGTGCCACTAACCCTGTGCAACCCCAGTCAGCGCCACGTGGTGGTAGGCCTGTGACGGCCGCAAGGCTTCGGGTTCCACTAACCCTGTGCAACCTCAGTCAGCGCCATGTGGTGGTAGGCCTGTGACGGCCGCAAGGCTTCGGGTGCCACTAACCCTGTGCAACCCCAGTGAGAGCCACGTGGTGGTAGGCCCGTGACGGCCGCATGGCTTCGGGTGCCACTAACACTGTGCGCAACAACTCATGGGCCCTTTATGATTGAGAATCGTGGAACGTCCGTCTTCCAGTCACCTCCGGCAGTGGGGAATGTGACATTGTCGGCCCCTTATGTTGGCGGAGTCACATGGCCTGTGACGCCTGTGCCGGATGGGTGTGGTGTGTGTGCAAACCTGCCCTCAGGGAGTGGCCGTGACATGCTGACAACTAGACCAGTGACCTGCAGACCACTAGTGTGTAAACCTGCGACATGTAGCTATGTGGCCCCCCCTCGGAGCGTAAGCGGAGTGGTCTGGCCTGGCGTACGCCGGACCATCGCAGGGCGTGCAACAATGACTCGGGGGCTCTGGGCGTGGTTCAGTCCATGTCCGGACAAGGAAGTGACTAATGCGTGTGTCCCTGTTGTAGTGTCTACGGCACCCGGAACGCAATCGGCAGTGTAGCACACTGTGAGTGGAATCCCACTAGATGAGCATCATTGACGTTAGGGGAAGTCACTGACCCTACATTCATCCACACATTCATACTTGAATGATGAAAGACATGACACAGCAGTGCGTTTCTGAATGTTTAATGCACATCCAGTGGAGTTTTGCAGCTGGAGCAGTGCAGGGCCATGTCAACCCCACTTCACAATATGGGCCCGTGGAGGGCCAGCCAGAGTCCATCGGGGAATGACAAGTACAGCGGAAGAGGAAGAGTACAGTCGGCAGTCTGGTCGCCGTGTCATTGGTCACCAAACAGGATATGGCAGTCCATGTCGCGGTCCAAGGTGAGTGCAGAAGAGTGTATCGGGGGTCAGTGGAAGGTCATGGGGCCATGTGCGGCACCAAGCAACAACAGGCCAGGTGGCGGAAATGAATGCTAGTGCCTCCTTCTGATCTCAATCCCATCCACGTCCTCGTCCTCGGATGTGTGCTCTGCCTCACCTGTGGGCGGTGCAGTTCCGGCTGCGGCACTGTGTGCCACTGACACATCAGGGGCCGGTGGTGGATTGTCGGCTGCACTGTGTGGCAGTGACACATCATGTGCCGGAGTGGAAATGTCTGCCGCACTGTGAGGCACTGACACACCAGGGGCGGAGATGTGGATGGTGTAGGAGCAGCAGCATTCATCTGCGCCACGCCTTGTGGCAGCAATGCCATGATGAGGATCTGCAGGGCATGGTAGATCCCAGCTACATTTTGCTGATGTGCAGCGGTGGCTGCCATCCTTTCCGCCTCCATCCACACCATGTCCTCCATGAGCCTCCGCATGTGTGCCAGCTCACGGCTGAGATCGCTGGAGCCACTCTGAGCGGACAGGTGTTCTTGTCTCCAAGTCATGACTCCAGTGATGTCAGCCAGGGCTCCTTGGAGACCATGGAGCGGCCTGTGGGTGTCCGTTAGGGACTGGAGGTGGTCCCTGATAGGACTTAGACACCCATGGATGGCGTCAAGTTTGGTAGCCATGAGGTCAAACCCCACCCGCACCTGCTCATCCATCTCCCTCTGGCCCTCCAACACACGGCGTTGGAAGGCCATGTGTTGTTCGTGGGGGTCCTGGGAGACAGCCAGGGTTGTGGGTGCCTCCTGCTGGGTGGTTTGTGGAGTGGGTGGGGTCTCCTCGATGCAGCTGGGCTGCCCTGATCCTGGAGGTGATTGGCGGATGAGTTCAATGATGTCTTGGAGGGCTTTGGTGTCAATGCTGGGGGTGTCCTCCTCGTCATCAGTGAAGAGTGGCTGGGACTGCTCTGCAGGAGGGGTTGACGGTGCCTCTGCAATGTGAAGGGGAGATGCTATATTACAATGTGTCCACATGTATGTAGCCGCATGGTACATGTTCACATTCAGACAGCATGGCAATGTACATTGTGACAGTCTGTAGATCAGGGCCATGATCCAGAGTCATTGTGGGTGTGCACTGTGCTCTGCTTGATTGGGCATGTGTGCCATTGTGGCCATCGCCCCCGGTCCTCCCAGTACCTGGTGGTTACTCACCCTGTTGCTGTTGTGTCATGTCGAGCAGTGTCCGCTCCCCCGACTCCTGCCACGGTCTCCACACTGATGACTGTCGACACCAGCTCCTCCATGTCATCCAGCTGCAGCTGTGGCGCTGGGCTCCCACCTCCAGTCTGCATTGCTGCCTTCTGGTTGCCTGCGAGTTTCTCCTTGGTTTTGCGCTTGATGTCAATCCATCGCCTCTTGACCTCGTCCATTGACCTCTTGTGCTCTCCGACGGCATTCACCTTGTCCACGATGGACCGCCATATTCCATTTTTTGTGCCCAATGACACGTTGGAGGTGACGAACAGTTCTTGATGGTGTTCCATCACCTCCGTGACCAGGATCCTATTCTCCTGCGGACCGAACCGCCTCTTCCTCTTCTTCTTGTCCTTGCCCTTCCCTGTCCCTGAGGTCCCAGGCTGGTCGTCCGGGGTGCTTGTGGGGTTCCGCTCATCCTCTGCGCCTGCTCCGGCTGCCTCCATGGTGCTTCGGTGTTGGTTATTTTGTGTTTGTGTGTTTTTACTACTTTTGTAGTGATTTTCCCACCTGCCGTGTGTGTATTGCAAGCCTGGCGCTGCTTATCGCTGATTTCCTCATCGCGGTTTGGCCCATCGCACGTTTTTTTGCGTTGGGGTTTGTGTTTTCATCTCCATCGCGGTGGTTGTATCGCGGACATTGGCCGCGTTTTCGGCAAACTATCGCATGGTACCGCCGTGTTGTGAATTCCACGTTAACACAGGGTTATTTTCCCACGATAGACTGCGATGTGTAAAGTTGCGTTAACATTTTTTGGAGATGTTTAGCGCACGTGCTTGTGAATATATCCCTCAGTCCTCAAAAATGAGTGTTGTTTCCTGCCATCTGCAACCACATGCACACATTACACCCTGGTGAGATATTCTTGTATTCAACCCCAATAGTTCAATGGTCACTCAGGCCTCTGGGCACCGGTGCAACTGCACCAGCTGAATCAAAAATAGCTACACCCTTGTCTGCACCTGCTGTAGGTAATGATGGGTTTTGTCTGGAGCCAGTATAAATTTTATTGCAGGGGAGAGGATCTGGACTAACGGCTAGAGCGGTCGACCTGGAAGCAGCAGAACCGGGTTCGAGTCGCGGCGGGGACACTCAACATCCTGTGATTCTGGGCAAATCACTTAATCCCCACCCTGCCTATCAAAAATGAATGTGTCCGTCTGTAACGCAACTGGTGCTCATGTAAAGCGCTCTGATTCCTTAGGGTCAAGTTTGCACCATATAAAACTCAAATAAAAAAAATAAAAAAAACAAGGGTGGGATATGACTACTGTTAGAAATAGTCACATCCTGTGGGAAATAATTATAAAATAAAGAAAATATGTATAAATTAACGACTTACTTGCATGACTGGGTTTTGTATTTCTTTGAGCTTGGAGGAGGCTGGTCACATTTTGCCAGAAGAACAGCTTCTACTAAAAGAGACATTTTCTATTTTATCACTCAGTGTTTCTATTTTATCACTCAGTGTTTCTATTTTATCACTCTTGTACAGTACTGACTACACGAGTTATTTGCTGCCAAAGAACTTGTCCTGATGAAAAAACACACTGATTGCATATTTTACAAAACAATCTCGGTTAATTGTGGCTCTTGTACGGTGCACGTTCAAGCGCATTCTTCCTGAAATAGCAGTTTCTATTAAGAATACTCATTTCATGTTCAATAAGGCACTTCATAAACCAATCTGCAATAATTTGTTCGCTTGTGAACTGCTGAATACACAAACAGTACTTCCTAATTCTGTGATTAGTTCTGAACCAGCGCTCCAACTTGGTATAATGTGAGAGCAGCCAGCAGGTCGGCATTGGATACTTATCCTGAACAAAATGGTGGCTCTCGCTAATATTGGGACACCTGGGGTCGGACTGGCTTATAGGGCAGTATGGAGGTACTGTAAACCACATATGACAGTGGAAATCACTCCACCGGCAGACAAGGGGTTAGAGAGGTGAGGACGTGGATACCTCCTCCCAACTAGAAATTCACTACCAAAATTGAAATCCAGACTAAACGGAGCTCTAAAAGCTAAATAAATCCTTATGTGGCGTACACCGCGAAATGCGGGAAGGAAGCAATTCCTTTTTGTTATTTAACCCTCACACACACTATTGGTGTCATGCTTCATCATTGGGTTCACCCTAACTCCTAAAGGTCAGGGTGGGCTCAACCATATTTCAGGGAGCTCTTAGGAGATGTAGGCCAGGGGGACTTAAAGATAAAAATCCTACTCCGTTCCCCAGGTATCCCTTTTATTCGCGGGGACGTAGTAGATATTAACACAAGATAAAAAACGGGTCTTTTTGGAAGTTATGGGCCTATGACCCTAATAATCTGCCAACATGTTTCAGCCCGAAAAATAGGCCATATAGGTCCTGGGCTTTCATCAGGGCACAACAAACATTCCCTCGCAGGTGTTGACCGATAGTTGTCCTATATGTTTGTGTTGAAGGTACAGTAAGCTGTAACCTTCGTGAAAATAATAATGGGGAGTATACTTATCTCCCTTCTTTGTGTACGAAAAAATTCCGCCTGTAAGGAGAATGAAAGGAGACAGAAGACATACAATTATGGTGTATAATAATCATAATCATAGTGTACAATTGCACCCATCATGCACGGGTGCTCTTATTCCCATCATTCCGTGATCAATAATTAGTGATCGAAAACCAGAGCTGAACCAGATCAACTAATCTCAACTTGGCCCAATCGGCAGCATGCGTCAACTATCGCACTTTATTTAATTCTCGTAAGTGCAAATTACCTTATCCCATGGTGAACCACATACACACTCAAAGACCAATAAATAGATGATATTCACTCGTACATAACGACAGTGATCACACAACTTGACAGTTATTAGTACGATCTCAGATACGGTCTTAATAAAGTTTACATATCCGTTTTTCACATTTTCAACATATGCGCTCATGTGCACATACCCAACTAGAGGGGAACTAATGTTTCTCATGGATCACGGGAAGGGGAGCCTTGTAGTCACATGCTGTTTAGGGAAGTAAAAAGTAAAAAACTGCAGCGTTAGGATTCTCTACCTCCCACATGACCAAACTCATATTACCTCTGTCTGTTGCTGCGCAATCGATCTGGACTTACTACTTCAAAGGTCCTGCCCCGTAATATACCTATTTGGTATCTGTGTATCCCGGCTCTTGCAACTCGCTGCTTTGCGCGCCCGTTTAAATAAACAGGTTGTCTCGTATTGCTGCCGATCAATGGGCGTGGGAATGGGACGGGGCGCACGTCAGCCTCATCATTTCCTGCGCGCGTCTAGGTAGAGACTACAAATGACCCGTGGAATCATGGGAATCGTAGTCTTGTATCCCAAAAATGTAGTCCCAATGTGTCTAGTCTATAAGAAACACCAATTCCCAACGTTACATGGGAATTGTAGTAAACCGATTTCTCGTCGGAATAAAAAGTCATGTTTTTGGGTAAACGGGAAGTGAGCACATGTCACACTAGTAAGAATTCATGACGAATGCCTTCTTTAGGTTTATTTAAGATGCGGTCATATGTAGAGCCTGAGTCTCAGCGGTAGCCCTGTGTTAATGAAACAGGAGTGTGCCTCGTTTTTATGGATCTGGTCGTATTTTTTCATAAAAGAAAGTGCCTATGATCAAGGACATGTTTATAACCCAACAATCTAGTCACATTGGTAGCACTGTGTTAAACAGGAGCATGCCTCATTTTTATGGATCAGATCGTATTTTTTCATAAAAGCAAGTGCCTATAATCAAGGACATGTTTATAACCCAACAGTCTAGTCACAGAATCTGATATATGCCTATTCTCTATCGGCTAATATGATGTCTAAAAGACGAGCTTGAAAGGACAACAATGATATTGGCTAAACCACATGTCCCATTTAGTTTCTATTCAATGCATTCCATGGGATTGAGTCATTCAATCCTCGGTTGTCAGTTCCCAATTTATAAACCCATCGTTGCTCTCTCTCCAGAAGTCTCTTGGTGATGTTAGGACCTCCTTTCACCTTTTCAATTATGGTCCATTCTAGGTCTTTGTCATTGTGATTCTTCTCCACATAGTGGGCCGTTAATTTTGTAGCTGTAATTGCTCTTCTGATTGTGCTCCTATGTTCACCAATACGTAGCTTTACTTTCCGGGTTGTCATGCCGATATATTTGGATCCACACGGGCACGTGATCATATAGACGACATTGGAGGTGTTGCAATTCGTGTGGTCTCTTTGTTCCCAGTCATACTTTAAGTCCAGATTAATGCTCGTGATATGCTTTGTGAAGGGGCATACCACACCGTTTCCACAGGGAAAATGGCCCTTTACAGGTGGTTGATTCCATAATGTAAGTTGAGCATCACGTGTGGGTTCCCAGCTGTCCGTGTGAACCAGTGTGTTCCTTATGCTTTTATTTCTCCTGAACGAGAACATAGGTTTCTCAAATGCCAGTCTGTTGGAAGTCAGAATACGCCAATTATTATTTATGATTTTTTTAATGTTGTTAGAAGATGAATTGTAAGTAGTCACACATATAAGTGCCTTGGTTTCCTTCTTAGGGGCCGATTCCGATCTCGCTCGGACAGCCCTCCGAGAGCTGTCCGTAGCGTTACCTTACGACCGACTCATTCCGGGAGCCGGTCCGTCCGAACGATGAAGTACGATGCGCAAATGTGTCCAAATCCCGACCAACAGGTACGCTCCGATTCCAGCTACATTTCCCGTACGAGCCGGATCCGTAAATGCTGAATAGAGTCACCCGGAAGCATTTTCACAGCAGTTTCCGGCCGGCCAAGTACGATGCGTATGTCCTACGCGCCGAACAGGTCGCCACCTCCAGCACGTCACAGCATCCGGAAGAGCAGTATTTCAGGTATGATTCGCACCACAACACGATCTACGCCTACGAGATGAACCACCGATCAAAGCCTACGAGACGAACCAACCATGAATCCGATCGCGCAGGTCATCCCTGTACTATATTTCTATGACCGGATCAACAACATGAACCGACGCGTACGTCGCAGACGGTAAGTCAGACACCCACCACACAAACAAACGTCACGAACCAGTGAAATGCAACACACACATATGGGGTGGATATCCCTCTCCACCAGCATTGCCCAACCCATAGGGGTTGGATGGCTACCACTACCAGCATGGTCCAGCCCATAGGGGGCTTGATGGCTATCACTACCAGCAGTCCCTACTCATAGGGTGGGGATGACTATCACTACCAGTAGTCCCGACCCATAGGTGGTGGATGGCTACCACTACCAGCATTGTCCAGCCCATAGGGGGCTGGATGGCTATCACTACCAGCAGTCCCTACTCATAGGGTGGGGGATGGCTATCACCACCAGTAGTCCCCACCCATAGGGGTTGGATGGCTACCACTACCAGCATTGTCCAGCCTATAGGGGGCTTGATGGCTATCACTACCAGCAGTCCCTACTCATAGGGTGGGGGATGGCAATCACCACCAGTAGTCCCAACCCATAGGGGGTGGATGGCTACCACTACCAGCATTGTCCAGCCCATAGGGGGCTTGATGGCTATCACTACCAGCAGTCCCTACTCATAGGGTGGGGGATGGCTATCACTACCAACAGTCCCTACTCATAGGGTGGGGGATGGCTATCACCACCAGTAGTCCCCACCCATAGGGGGTGGATGGCTACCACTACCAGCATTGTCCAGCCCATAGGGGGCTTGATGGCTATCACTACCAGCAGTCCCTACCCATAGGGGGTGGGTGACAATCCCTACCAGTAGTCCCTACTCATAGGGGGTGGATGACTATCACTACCAGTAGTCCCTACTCATAGGGGGGATGGCTATCACTACCAGCATTGTCTAGCCCATAGGGGGGTGGATGGCTATCACTACCAGCAGTCCCTACTCATAGGGTGGGGGATGGCTATCACTACCAGCATTGTCCAGCCCATAGGGGGCTGGATGGCTACCACCACCACCATTGTCCAGCCCATAGGGGGCTTGATGGCTATCACTACCAGCAGTCCCTACTCATAGGGGGAGGTGGCTTTCACCACCAGTAGTCCCCACCCATAGGGGGTGGATGGCTACCACTACCAGCATTGTCTAGCCCATAGGGGGCTTGATGGCTATCACTACCAGTAGTCCCCACTCATAGGGGGTGGATGGCTACCACTACCAGCATTGTCTAGCCCATAGGGGGCTTGATGGCTATCACTACCAGCAGTCCCTACTCATAGGGGGGATGGCTATCACTACCAGCATTGTCTAGCCCATAGGGGGGTGGATGGCTATCACTACCAGCAGTCCCTACTCATAGGGGGGATGGCTATCACTACCAGTAGTCCCTACTCATAGGGTGGGGGATGGCTATCACTGCCAGCATTGTCCAGCCCACAGGGGGCTGGATGGCTAGCACCACCACCATTGTCCAGCCCATAGGGGGCTTGATGGCTATCACTACCAGCAGTCCCTACTCATAGGGGGGGTTACTATCACTACCAGTAGTCCCTACTCATAGGGGGGGATGGCTAACACCACTAGCATTCCCACCCATAGGGGTTGTAGGCCAAACACACCCCCCCCTACCATCATGGCAAGATTGTGTATTGTGTGGAAACTGCCTGCAACAGTGACACTGAAAGGGAACACATACTGTAACTCCCATCACAGTTGTGACCAAAAGGTGAATGTGGGGCTCAAACCCCAAGCATTTTCAGGAACACTGTGGGAATGGGGTTTAACCCCCCCCCCCCCTCACTACAGTGACCAAAAGGTGAGTGTGGGGTCCAAAACACCAGCAAATCTGGAACATTGTGGAAATGGGGTTAAAACCCCTCACCACAGTGACCAAAAGGTGAATGTGGGGTCCAAAACTCCAGCAAATCTGGAACATTCTGGTAATGGGGTTTAACCCCCCCTCACTACAGTGACCAAAAGGTGAGTGTGGGGTCCAAAACTTCAGCATATCAGGAACATTGTGGTAATGGGGTTCAACCCTCCCTCACTACAGTGACCAAAAGGTGAGTGCAGGCTTAAAAATACCAGCATCTGCAAACCAGCATGTATGATTCCTGGTCCTAACACCACAAGCAATGTAGTGGCAAAGTAGTGGTTGTGTTGCAAACAAACATAGATCTGTTGAGTGAAAGATTTCTGTGTCGTATAAAAAACCCTCTGCCATGTGCAGAACAGCATCGCACATGGGGGCTGACAATGCCTCCAATGTCCAATTAGACAATGTAAGAAGTGACCATCATAATGCATACACACATATGTTCACTAACAGACACACATACTAAGGAATCCTGTGGAGACTGCAGCTTTTAGGTGATCAAGTCCCATACCATGGCAGCAATGGGACATACTAACCATGATGAATGTGCAGACTGATGAGGTAGGAGTCCCAGGGACAGTAGGAAAAAACCTACAACCAACATCCAGCCAATGGCCCACAAAAGCTATACCAATGCATGGGTGCAGATGCACAAACACAACCAGCCAGCCTCACACTGCATATCGAACACAACATGTGTGTGTGTGTGTCTAAGTATACCCAGGCTAGTACGACACACATGATGTGGGGCTGAACTCCAATGAGACATATGTGTACACAGTGCAATCCAGAAGTATCTCATGAATTGGGTACCTCTTTGTGGGCAATCAGGCATTGTTAGATGAGTGGGTTCACAACAGACTCATGTGACATAAGCTGGGCGGAACAGCAACCAACACAGCAAGAGACAGACCCACTCCATCAGTACCCACAAGGACCCTACATTGTGGTGACAGTGGCCTGTATGATGATCTCTCTGTGATGACAAATTTGGATGTTGCCCATACTGTGGAGCACAGTCACATGTGCGCACTGTGTCATGTCGTGACAGACCAACTTCCATCACACTCACACACAAAAAACTCACTGGGCATGGCCTGTAATTTAAGGCCACTATGTAGGTAGGGGTCTAGACATGAGACAACTCACATTTGCCCACTCTCAATACCACACACCTTGATCTGCACCAATGTGCATCAGCTAAGCCCACATGGACTGGTGACATTGCACATGCACCTATGACAATCCCAGGGGTGGAGGGGGGATCTAAAGTGTACAAACTCATCACACATGGCCAGTCAACAACCCTTGTGAATGTCTTCCACACTGCATAGTATGAGGTACATGTGCATGACGTGAAACGTATCACACACATTGGGATCCCTGTCACAGTCCCAGACCAATGAAGAGCCCTAGGAGACCCACAAAGAACACATGTTGACATCATCCAACATTGAAGGCTAGGATCTGATGAGTGTGAGCAGTCACACACACATACAAGTGACCCAGTCACAGAAAGACACCACATAGTGAAAACAACCTGATGTTGGAAACACAAAAGTGCCTTGGGGAATCCTGAATATGTCCCATGTGCGTTTGCCCACATTCCAGGCCCGTACATCAAACACACCCACGGATGACACCCTAATGACCAGTAGTTTTCCATGCACCTACATCCCAGAAAACCTAGGTCAAAGATGTTGGATAAACACAGGACAACTCAGCAAGCATCACAAACAGGAACATCTGCAGGGAATATAGGCTGTGTAGAAAAAGGGAAGGGAACCCACAGAGACATGCTTACAGAACACACAACATGGGCTCTGTCAATGTCACGGAATAACACACTGCCATGAGGTGACTCCACTCATGTGTAAGGTCAGCTGTGCCAAACGTTGTCTGTGCAGGGCTCTGTCATGTCAGCATAAAACTTGGTCAGTGAGCCAACAATTACAACACCCTGAAAGCTCTGGTCACATCAGCCTGTGTACAGGAGTGACTCTTAAGTCATCTGCACAATATCAAAACACATGTATAGCAAGTTGCACTGATGACACAGATGACTTGTTCATCATTGATGCACTAATATGCATGTCCAGTGGAGATGGGCCCACAGTCAGGAAAAAGTACAATGTGCACAAATCTAAGCCCATCATATGTGCAACAGTGTAAGCCAAAGATGTGAAGTTGTGAAAAGAAGGTGACACTCCCTGTGCCAAATTATTGGGATCACGACTACCTCAATTTGCAGCAAAGGATGACATGGCTACATACTGTAATAGGACACATATACCAAGGACCACATGCAGTCCATCCCATCATCAAATCACTTATTTTCAAAAAACACAATAGCAACAGCAACTTAATGACACTCATCAGCAACATCATGTACATTAAATGCAAAACTAGCAAATAACAAAAATTAGCTTTATTCAGCTTGCAAAAATAAACATTTTGATACCATGATCAATCCAAAGGCCAATGGCCAGTCCATTGAAATTGTCTGTTTTGTGTGACATATGACTACTCGTCACACATTGCTTGCCTGCACTGCTACAGCCAGGGGACATCTCCCCTTGGAGGGGCATACATAGGGGCAGGCCAGGCACCACAGGGACAGGATAAGGGGATAGCAGTATGGGGCAGGGGAGGTGTGGTGGGTGCAGGAGTGTCATTGGCAACTGCAGTGGATGTGTCTGATACAGTGGGCGCCGTCACCACTGCAGTGCCCAAGTCAGACGGAGTGGATGGGGTCTCCACTGCAGTGCCAATGTCCCAAGGTGTTGTTTGGGGCTCAGATGAAGTGGGTAGGTCAGATGGGGGGACACGGTCTCCACAGCAGTCGTAGGAACAGGCTGAGGGTGTGAGGTTGGGGTGGAAGTGCATGTGGAAGGGCCTAATCATTTTGGGGATGGTGTACCTGTGTGTGGGCGAACCTGGGGCAGGGTGTGGCGTGGGAACCCTAGGGGTGGTGGCCTGGGTGCTGGAGGACGGAGACTGTGTGGTGGGAGTGCGGGATTGTGGTGGGGTCTTGCTCTTCCTGGTCCTGGGGGATTTGCAGGTGGGGGCCTGTGTTCCTGCTCCTGGGGGAGGGTGTGCGTGTAGGGGGGGGTCTACCCAGGTGTGTGGTGACTTCCTCTTCCCCTTGTAAGTTGGACCTGATGGATCTGTGGGGAAGAGGCCAAGGTCACAGAGGAAGACCTTCTGGGAAGGGGGGGGTTGCAGGTGAGTCAAGGGAAGGGGTTTTGGAGGGAGAGGTATCTGAAAACTGCGGAGTGGTTGTGGATGCCTGTCTGTGTGTCTGTACCCTATCCCCTGTGTGTGTGCCATCAGTCCCCTGAGTGTGCGTGCTTGCGCGTTTTGCCTTGGACTGACATTGCTGTGTGCTGCTTGTGTCTGTTGTTGTGCGTGCATGTGCCTGTGTGAGTGTGCGTTGGGCAGGTAGGGTAGTGGGGATTGTGGATGGGGCAGAGGTAGGAGGGGTGAGGAACTGTTGGAGGAGGGACACTGCTGCCGTCAGTGAGGAGGCCATGGACTGATTGGTCCGCTGTTGGGCAGACATGTTTGCTGAGATGCCCTCAATGAATGACACCAATTGTGTCAATAGACCGGTGTGAACATGGAGGACACTCAGCATCGATGTCTGCCCCACATGGATCTGCTTCAGCAAGTCCACAGACTCCACACTCAGGGCAGCAGGGGAGACAGAGGCAGGGGTTGCGGTGCCTGGACTGAAGGAGACATGCTCCCTAACACAGGAGGCTCCACGGACATCTGGGATGGGAGCAGCTGGGAGGGTGGAGATGGTGGTGGTGGCGGGGACAGACTCGCTAGTTGTGGCCTGTGGTCCTGTAACACCCGCCTCCACAAGGGAGTCCTCACTGCAGCTGGAGTGTTCCTCAGCTGAGGTGGTTGTTGCTGAGTGTCCCTCAGTGTGGCTCCCCTCACCCTCCGTGCCACTGGGTCCTTCCGCCTCATCCACAGCGGACCCAGTCTGGCTCTGCGCCTCCTCTTGGTCCGTAGAGCTGTCTCCTCCAGTAGCCGTAGATGATGCTGTAAACAAGGAGGAAAAACAGAATCACATTAGTCACCTGTATTGACTTGACACATGACTGTAATTGCAGCACATCACAGAGCAAGCCCTGGCATTATCAGAAAAGCATTGCTTAAATGAATGACAGATATGTGAACCAGGCACTTGTCAGTCTGCCAGTCAACCATGCTCCTCGTACCCATCCTGGCAATGGACCCATCTGTCTGGTGCATGTATGATGTCACTAATTATATGTGCAAACATGCACCACATTGCCAGTTTTCTTATCTGCAAGGATTGTGAGTGTAATGTGTCATTACACACATATCCCATCTCCTGCTAGTGCCTCAGTACTTGTGTCAGTAAATGGGCTGGCCGTAGTCATTGTTGATATGATGGATATGCTTCCATCCCCAGACACCATGATGGCCTCATGTCTTGATAGTCAATGCTACAATGGAGTTCATGCAGGACAACTGACAATACTGCAGGCTCCAGATTGGCATGTGGTACACCATGGTAAACCAAAAGATTAAGGGTCTTAGGAGAAATTTAGAGAGATACTCCCACGAGTGGGCCTTTCCCTATACTGAGGATAAGTATTACCAGCAAGGGAACGAGCAGGTACCACAAAATAGATATCAGAGGGGTGGTCGAGTACAAGCTAGACGCACCCCCCAAAACTGGACTTTTGACAATACATCGAGCGAGGAAGAAGAGGGGGCGCAGGCATCAGATCAAGGAAGGGTAAGATTTAACCCCCAGGTACAGTCAAATCAGGATTTGGGAGTGCTGTTACGCTCTTTTTTAACCCAGACCCAAAGAGGAAACAGAGGGGGAGGTACGAGGGGCAGTGGCAGGGTCCGCCAGAATCAGGCACAGACATGGCAGATGTTTTCACCCCGTGTAACCCGGAGCAGAGGCAGAACCCCGACTTGAATAACATCGTAGTTAATTTGTCTGATCATCAATTAACAGTGGATGAATTGAGGGTGCTTAATAAGGGCTTGGGGTATGTCCCAACCCCACGTCATGATCCATTCAAATGTAGAATGGAAATACATGAAGTGATGAGGAAGATAAAAATCAAAAAGTTTTTTGCGAATAAGAAACTAGATTCTCCCTCGGTTTTTTCCACTAACCTGCACCGCCCCTCCCATTTTTGTCCACCTAGTGCGTCGGTTGGTCCAGAAGTTCTAGTGTTTGAGAGGAAAGTGTTGGATGAGATTAAGTTGCTGGAAGAATCACAGAGGCAACATTCTTTCAGCAACATGAGTCAGTGTGACTGGCAAGCAGTTAAGTCCTTGCAAGATAATGCCTCACTGACAATTAAGTCGGCTGATAAAGGTGGCGCTATAGTCCTGATGAACACCGTGGACTATGAAATTGAAGTGAGGAGGTTATTACAGGACAAGAAAAATTATCAACCATTGCCTAGAGACCCAGGGGTGGAACTTCTAGGGGTGATTACAACCATGATTGGACAAGCAAAAGAAAAGAAATGGATAACTAGCAAAGAGGCAGATTTTTTAATTAATGCAAAACCCAGAACACCGGCATTTTACATCCTGCCTAAAATTCATAAGGCTCAAGGCCCGCCACCAGGACGCCCGATAGTGTCGGGGATCTCCTCTGTGTTAGAGCCTCTCTCACAGTTTGCTGATTTCTTTTTAAGAGAGTCAGTGTTGAAACAGCCGTCCTATATTCAGGACACTACAGATATCCTGAACATTATTCAAGATATGGATTTCGATCCGTCACAACAGTTTTTAGTGACGATCGATATTGAATCCCTTTATACTAGCATACCCCAAGAGGCGACGCTGGTGGCAGCAGCTCGTGCTCTTGGGGCCCAGGATTGGTTTTATGATACCCCCCAGACCTTTGTGATGCAGTGTATCGAGATTGCCCTGAATCGCAATTACTTCAGCTACAAGAATGAGCTTTTTTGCAGACATCGGGAACATCTATGGGCGCAACTTTTGCGCCGAGTCTGGCCTGCATTTATGTAGGCCAGTTTGAAGAACACCATCTATACCATTCGTCTAACCCCTTCCAGAGTCATATTTGCCTCTGGAAGAGGTATATTGATGATATCCTGTGTGTATGGTCAGGTCCTGAGATCTATCTCCTTAAATGTTTGGAGTGGCTGAATGGTCGCGATGATTGCTTAAGATTTACATGGAGCATAAGTAATGAAAAGGCGACGTATCTTGATCTGGACATTGGAGTGAATAACAACAAGCTCACTTCAAGTGTGCATCAGAAACCGACAGAGAAGAACTCATTGTTGCATTACCAATCATTTCACCCTAGGGCACTTAGGGATAACCTCCCGATGGGGCAGTTTCTTCGATATCGGAGGAACTGCTCCTCCACAGGGGATTATCTGCAAAAATCTGAAAATCTTACTGAAAGACTGGTGCAGCGTGCGTACCCCAGGAGGATTGTCAATAGAGCCCGTAAAAGGGCGCATAACACTCCACGGGAGGCCTTACTTGAGAGAAACCTGAAAGAATCTCACGATTGCTTGCCTGTTGTACTGACTTTTGATCCTTTGTCCACCAAGATCCGTCAATCGATAAGAAAGCACTGGTCTTTGTTATCTACTAATGAGTATCAAATGCCGCAACCAAGGTTCGCCTTTAAGCGTGCCCAGAATTTGAAGGACAGGCTTGTCCATACGAGGCCTGTGCAGCGAACGGGTAATACATCTATTCCATCTGGGCACTACCCATGTGGGGGGTGCTCAGTATGTGAGTTAACAGAGAAAACTACGAGTGTGCGGTTGCAGAATGGAAGAACATGGCACCTTAATAGGTTTAGTAATTGCAACTCTATGAATGTTATCTACAGATTAAAATGCCAATGTGGGCTGCACTATATTGGCCTTACAACCCGAAAAATTAAAGTTAGGGTGCAAGAGCATATCAGTACTATTAAAACTGGAAAATTGACCACTAGATTGGTTCAACAGTATCGAGAAAAACAACATAATCACAGAGCAGTGAAATGGGTGGTTTTGGAGAAGGTATTGGGTGATGCCAACAATGTGGAGAAAACACTTGCCATAAAGGAGGCTCGTTGGATTTATTCTGAGAAAGCAGATCA
This sequence comes from Calotriton arnoldi, assembly GCA_963921515.1. Classification (NCBI taxonomy): domain Eukaryota; kingdom Metazoa; phylum Chordata; class Amphibia; order Caudata; family Salamandridae; genus Calotriton; species Calotriton arnoldi. Next base: position 23,166 of record CAWUFW010009671.1, read on the forward strand.
AATTGGCCTCAATGACCAAATTGAGTGGAATAAGATCAGTATACAGTAATTAGAATTATGTAGAGCGGTGCTCCTTTGTGTTCATTAATGTTATGTCCGCTAAAGTCCCACTCCCTTCTCTAATGTGCACACATTCGGGGGGTTCAATAAAGACGCTTGACATTTAGTCTGATTGTAATTTTTAAATGCTCTGTTTATGGTCTTGTACTGACATGCTTTTGCATGGTCAACTGTACAGCATTTTGTGTGGGCAGTTAACAGAACCACTGCTGTGTTTTCTTTGTGCTTTTGAAAAGAAAACAATTGTGTGCAAAAGAATAAGAACCATAATCGGTCCCTTATTAGTTACCCTGGCGTTTTAAAAATTTTGGATGATTCATGGCATATTTAATAGCAGGTTACACGGTGGTTACAATATACCTGCATATGCGTTCTAACTGGCAGGTCAAGATGGCCGCGGCATTGGTTGTGCGCTGCCTGAGTCTTTAACGGTGATCATGTGACCGCCGTAGTGACGTGATGCAATAGGAGAAGGGTTGCGCTCCGTTTTAAATGGAGTTAGCACTCAGCTCGGCGAAACGCTGGGACGATTGCCCGCGCGTGGTTGCATTTCAAACGGTGAGAGTATGCTGGTTGATGTGTTGTTATTGATTTGATTGAATTGAATATGAACAGTGTAGTAGTTTGATGATACTTGTAAGTGCGTAAGCTGTATTAGACGCATTCACTATTTAGTGATGGTGGCGTTTCAATGACGAGTGGGTAGGGATTTACTGCACAGATTGACGAGAAAAAGAGATGGATTAGTTTGAATCAATCTCCAAGAAAAGGGAAAAGGGGAAAGGAGGAATATTGCTCTCAGTGCAGGGGCAAGCAGGCCTAATGTAGATTTTTAAAGGTTCAGGGACAGGCTAATATGTCTTGAACGAACAGAACCGACAATTATATATGTTTATATATAATTATACATAATTATGTGTAAAGTTTCTGTGTTGTGTCTGTTTCCACAGGTGAAGTTTGAGCAACAGAGGTGCTTTGAAAAGGGGAGAATAAGTATAAATTATATACACCCCTGCAACTAAGTGAGAGGTGGTATGTGGGCCCATGGTTCTCACTAGGTAAATATTGACTGTAGCCACAGGACATGTGGCTACCACTGCAGTGCTGTCCACATTTGTAAGATTACCTGTACTGAATTAACAAAAAGAAAAGGGTAGTGTCTCTCTGGATTTACCAGTCGTTGTTTTGTCTTTCTCTTTTGATGTTTGTCAGTCACTCTTTTTGATGTACAAAGGTCCAGGCAGGTGATTGCTGACCTTGGTTGCCCTGATGAATTTGCCGCTACCTTTGAAAAGGCAATGAAACATGTTGGCCATCCTCTAAGTGGTTAACAACATGCTGTGTTTTTAATACTGGGCCAACTCACTCTGTGGAAATAAAAAGCTAGGAGTGCGTATGTGAGTTGTACCCATTTTTTATTGAGGCTTCTTTGGTCTCATTCTTCTTGGGGTCGTGTTTTTCTTTCCAATTTCTTTATCTTTCCCGCACTGGACACATATTTCACTATATATGAGAAAGTATCGATGATGATAAATACGTGGGCAAGCTGGTGAGAACCTGCCAGTAGCTCCTCTGGTGGTGCGCACGTGAGATACTTTCTCATTTTCCTACACTCTTTGACACCATCCTATTTCTGGAATATGTATATACTTTAATGTTGACTGGTGGTGGTCGAGTGAATTGACTGTTGACTGGTATATCCCTTTTTTCCCCAATGTGGGTTTTTAAATTATGAATTATTAAGGCACGGGGGATTAGGTCAGAGTTCATGAAAAAGAACTACTGAGCTTGGGAAAAGATTAGTATATCGCCCTATAAGAAATCCTACGTATTAATATATATGAATTGATAAAAAAGTGCCTACCAATGCCAGGTCTTTGTTGTTGAATTATGTGGTACACCATGCCACAGGCCTGTCTGGCCAATGAGTCATTACTGGCTCCTGTCACAGGGGCAGTGCATCCAAAAACAACAGTCTGCACCGTGTCACACATGTTTTTGCGGGGAATGCAAGCTCTGTAGTGGTCAAGTACACATGTACACCCCATGCTACCCACATTAGAAAGAATCTGATGATCACACATTCTCCAAATGAGACATTTGAGTGTGTGATAACACAAATCAGTATACATGAACACGTCACAGGCTGACGAGAACAAAGTAAAGCTGCTTGCACATTAATGTGGAATCCACCATTAGGCACAGTCCAGTGATTACACACATATGTTTTACCCTATGTGCAGATTCAACAGCCACAAATCAGATGTCAGTCCATTATAAACATTTTACCACTCTTGAAGTCCAAAAAGCTATGCCAGTCCACAATGACACAGAGTCAGACACCTGATTGCACATTTCGCAATGGTCATGATGTTGGATGACACCCAGGATTAGGAGGACAGAGTGTCTTGGATGGCCGGAGTTGCCATACCTGTCCTGGACCATGTGCAACATGGGATTACCAGGAACACTTGGCAGGTGGCTATGCAATAGTTACACGCATGAATTTCATTCCTCTGAGGCCCCAGCATTGGTCTTACCTGCTGCATGAGTGTGTGGTAAATACCTCAGACACCTATGGTGACCCAGGTCAGCAATTAGAACATTTATGTATGGCCCACACAGAGTACAGGTCAGATTTCTGTCAATGTGCTGACACACGTCAGATAATAGCCCCACTCATGAAGCCCAAATCAATGCACCTGTAGCAGATGCTGTTCCCAACATCAACCTTGGACAACAGCAAGAACACACAACCCAAGTGACATAAGTCACAGACCGAAAGGGGCACACCTGGTTATCAGATGAGAATGGGGCATCACCAAATTTAGCCACATGAGTCTTGTCTCAGCAGACAGACGAACTGTGGGAGTGTTACCAGGCTGAAGGGGTGCAAATTGCATGTTAGACATAGTTCACCAAAAAGGCATGAACTTACCCCCTCCTTGCTGCTGTCTGTCCTTCAACTGCCCATCCAGGTCAGGGAAGACCACCGTCAGTATCCGTGGCATGAGGGGGGTCAGTGTCCATTGTCCGCCCCGTCTGCGTGGAGGCGACAGCTTCAGCTGGACTCTGGCTATCCTCCTGGTCCAGCTCGAAGGTCCTGCCACCTCTTCTGGCAGTGGCGGATGCGGCGTTTGTAGACCCCCACAGATCTTACTGCCCGGATGATGGTCTGCCAAATCTGCTTCTGATGGGCATCAACCTGCATGGATGACAAAGTTAGACACCATTGCCACACATGCAACATGTCTGTTCATCACACAGTTGGACATACATGTCATTTGCTGAAAGGCATATGATGGAAACAGGGAGTGCAATTATGGACATGGGCAGTTGTCCTGTGTGCAAGCCAGCATTGACGACATGATAACAGTGCATGTTACTCCAAAGCAAATACAAAATGCTATTTCTTAGAAACTGCACCTGTACATTAATTGTTTCTACACACTTGGAGACTTACAATTACTCATTGAGCATGCTTGCCCTTGGTGAACACAATGCTAGTAGTGCTAGTCAGACAACATGCACAATTAGAAGGCAGTGGACTGCACACTCACCTGCTCCCCTGTTTTCCCATACAGCTTGCTGTACTGTGGCAGGAGGCTGTCCAGCAGGGCCTGGTTCTCCTCCTCAGTGAATGCTGGGGCCCTCTCCACAGTACGTGCCATTGCAGTAGCCAGAGGATGCAGAGACAGCAGCAGTGGTAGTGGTAGATGTACTCCTGTAGCATGTAGTGCAGGCAAGTGAAGTCTCTGGGGAACAGACAGCCTTATATCTGTGCTGCAGAGGCAGAATCTGTCCCATGCGTCCAAAGCGATAGGTCCGAGACGTTCGCTTTTTATGAAATTGGCCAATCCATTGCATTGCACGCTTCGTACACGCCTTCAGCATCGTTCAAATATTCCCCATCATGACACCATTGACTTTGATACATTGTTGTTGGGTGCCAACTGAATTTTTTGAACGTGATTCGTACAAGTATCAAAACCGCATCCATCTCCATGACAGTCAAGAGCCAATGCGTGCGCCCGGCTCGGCCCGTAAATGTACGACGTGTCTTTTGAAAACTCACACGCATCCGTCTCCATTGCAGTCAATAGCCAATGCGTGCGCCCGGCTCGGTCCGTAACTGTATGACACGCCTTTTGAAAACTCACACGCATCCGTCTCCATTGCAGTCAATAGCCAATGCGTGCGCCCGGCTCGGTCCGTAACTGTATGACACGCCTTTTGAAAACTCACACGCATCCGTCTCCATTGCAGTCAATAGCCAATGCGTGCGCCCGGCTCGGTCCGTAACTGTACGACGCATCTTATGAAAACTCACACTCATCCGTCTCCATTGCAGTCAATAGCCAATGCGTATGCCCGGATCGGACCCTAAGTGAACGACGCGTCTCTTGAAATCTCACCCGCGTCTGTCACCATCACAGTCAATAGCCAAAGGATGCCACCACAATATCTTGGCAGGGACTCCGGTGCTCTACAACAAACATACAGCCTGTCACACAGTATATGGAATAACATTTCAGGCTTCATAGCATGTGTGGGTATATGGCTCCACATATCATATTGGACGGGGAACTTAGTGGCACACACTCCCAGGATGTGCCATGTTTAATGGGAACAAAAACCATTGTGTGTGAGGCACATCACTACTGTGAGTGACAACTTTGCAGATCAAACCCTGAGGCCTGTACACAGTTCAAGGTGCACATTGTGTGATGACATGTTACATACACCCTGACTCATAGGTGAAATGGACTGTGTGTCACAGGGTGTCCCAGAGCTACCATTGTGTGGTCAATCCAGAGTATGTGCGTATTGTGCTACACACATGTCTCTGATTGTATGTGGTAGATGTCAATCGTTTACAACATCCATGTGATTTGGCCATGTGAGTTGCTGTTGTGTCTGTGTGTCACAGACATCCATGTATGCCCTGCTAACAAATCTGGTAGCACATCATGTGGGTTTCATGGGTGTGTTGGTACATGTACATCAGATGCTATATCATGACAGTGTCCTTGTGGCACTACAAGATCCTTGTGTGTGTGACTGAAAAAGCACCTGTCATGTGGGGAACACATCTATCCTTACTAGTCACTGAGGTGTGTGTTTGGTATGTGACATTTGTGTAGATGTACTGTGACAGACCCCATAGATTTTTCACAGCGCAGCATTGCACTTGTTGTGTAACCATGTTGAGCTGAGATGTCAGGTGAGGGGCACATAGCTGGCATTTGTGTCCATGCCCAACAGCACACACATCAAGTAATTGTGTCTTGCTATGATGTAGCATGTGATATTTAGCATGGTCATTGCCACATATGTAGGGGAACTGACAATCTTTCTTTGCTCACCTATGTACTGCAGGAGACCAGCTGTCCATAGACCGTTCCCAGACCTTGCAACCATGGCTGAACGTGACTGCATCCGACGGTACCGCTTCACCAGACCACTAATTGAGGAGTTGGCGGAGCAGTTGGCCCCACATTTACAACCTGGCCGGACATATCCATCAGCGCTGATCCCCAAGGTGAAGGTGATGGCAGCCCTACACTTCTTTGCCACCGGTACCTTCCAGTACACTGTGGCTTCTGCTGGTGGGATGTCACAGACCATGTTCAGTAGTGTGCTTCGCGATGTTTTGGAGGCGATGTTGCATTTCTTGAACCGGTACATCCAATTCCCAACCCCAGGACAATTCACTGACATAAAGAGTGACTTTTATACACTGGGAAGGATGCCACATGTCATAGGCTCCATAGATGGAACACATGTGGCTTTGGTACCACCACAAGCACATGAGCAGACATACCGGAACAGAAAACATTTTCACTCCATTAATGCCCTGGTGGTATGTCTGCCGGACATGACAATATCACATGTGTGTGCACGTTTCCCTGGTTCAGCACATGACGCTTACATCATGCGGACTAGTCGGATCCCAACGATGATGTCACAGCTGCAGAACCAGCGTGCCTGGCTTGTCGGTGTGTAATATCTTTTTCCCTTGTGTGTTTTTGGTAAATTTTTATTTCAACCTCTTGTCAGACCCATAAAATGTTTGTTTGTTTGTATGTAGGTGACTCCAGATACCCAAACATGCCGTGGTTGCTGACACCTCTCAGGAACCCTGTGACACCGGCAGAGATACGTTATAATGAGGCACATGGGTGGACCAGGAGAGTGATAGAGCGGACATTTGGTCTACTGAAAATCAGATTCCGCTGCCTGGACAGGACAGGAGGGGCCCTCCCATATGCCCCTGAGAAGGTGTGAAAAACAATAATTGTGTGCTGCATGCTACACAACCTGGCAGTGAGGGAGGAGTTGGCTCTCAATCAGGATGATGATGACCGACAGTCGCCAGCCCTGGAGGATCCTGCTCTGGGTCATGTTGCCAGTGATGATGAGGGTGAGGGGGATGTTCGGACACAGCTCATCAATAACTTTTTCACATGATTGTGAGTATACAGTGATGTGTTGTCTACGTTTTGTCATGGCCTGATATGTGTAGGTGGTGCAATGTTGCTGCATATGTGTGGCTGTGTGCTACTTGACAGGATGCTTGCAGTGATGTGTCCTTTAAGTTAGTATGTACTCCCAAACAGTGTTGACATGATTACTAGGTTGTGATCATGCATCTTAAGATTTGTGTTTGCAGTGTGTATTGGAGATGTATGCTGTTATTTTGTGATATTAATAGTGTTGTATGTCTGTCCTTCACAGGGTCCTTTGGCTGTTGTTTGGTCATGTGTGACCCCCGAAACAAGGATTCCTGTTACAGAGTGCAAGTTGTCGTTGTCAAACCGATGCTGTGCCACACACCCCTGGACTTTCATTGTTTACCACTAGGTTACTTTGTGCTCACTGTCACATGAGGTTACCTTCCATCTGTTGTGGAGTTCACATTAGGGGTTGGCGGAATTTGCGTAGTCGCGCTACGCAAAGCTCCGCAAAACGGTAAAAAATCTCCGCGAGCACGCAAAAGTTCTGCGAACACGCGGAATTGCTTGTTCCGCCCGTTCGCGATGCTTTTTTCCTGTTCGCGAATGCTGTTTGCGTGCTCGGGGAGAAATATCTCGCGAACACGCATTTTGAAAGCGCGAACAAGCAAACAATTCCGCGAAGCCGCGGATCGCGGAATTTTTGGTATTTCCGCGTTCACCGCGGAACGCGAAATTACCCAAATTCCGCAAATTCAGTGAGCGGAACGGAATTTACCACCCAGGCCTAGTTCACATGTAGTGATTGTGTAATAAACCTGTGCGTCACTTTGGACTGTGCTTTGTCTGTGTCCACACATCCGACAATCATTTGCATACTGTACCTGTGGGCTGATTGCCACTGACTCAGGATGGGTGTTGTGTATGTGCATTCCACTGTATTTTCAGTCCACAAAAGTGTAGGCGATGAGTTAGATGGCCATGGTAAGTATGTGTTGTGTTGACATAGTGGTGTGTCTCCCTCATATGTGTCACATCACCATGACTCACATAACTGTGTTTACATTGCTGTAGTAGTTTTCATGCACAGTATTCTTTTAGCAGGTCATCATCTCTATGACACAAACCAAGTTTAAGTCACAACAGAAGCAAGTTTCGTGTGATTGTGAATTTATTAACATGCATGTGTTTGAATAGTATACGTAAATGAAAGTGCTGTACAGTGCGATAGGAATCCAAAGTTCACAGAGGAGTTGGTAGTGTTGGTAGATGAAATTTCAAGAGTAAAGTCTACAGTCATTTGAAACATTGGTCCAACTTAGACCCTCCATTACATGTGTGGGAGTTTAGCGACAGTCAACAAGGTGAACGCTTTGCACACAATGGAGGATGTCTGGAACAGATATTCACTTCCTGGGGGGTATGCATGGCCATCTGCCTCTCACTTGTCCTTCTTCGGACGACCCCTCTTCTTCTTTTCAGGGGGACCCTCAGGTGCAGGCTGCTGCGGTGTCGTGGACTCTCCGCCAGAGTCCTCATCCCTCCCTGTGGCAGTTGCAGATGTAGTGGCAACAGATGTAGTGGGCACACAGGGAGGTGTGGTCATGTTGTCAGCTATCTGGCGGAGGCATGTGAGTATGTCCCTATGCACCGCCGTGAGTTCATCAATTTTGTCCATTTTGGACTCCATTCGGGACATGTGGGAGTCCAATCTGGCATGATGGGCAGCCTGCTGTTGTTGCATGTCCCTGAGGATCCCCACTACCTGGCCAAAGCCTCCGATGCTTTCCTGGTACGCATCTATGATGCGTCCCAACTGTGGATCATCCTGCAGTCCAGCACCATCTGTAGGCCATGGCCTCAGCCTGCCCACCCTCACACCACCCCTACCCACATGGGCATGGCCTGTCGTGGCAGGCACAGACGACACTGGGCCCCCTTCTGTGTTGGCACTGGTGGTGTTGTCCGTCACCTCCAGGGCGCCCTGTGTAGCTGTGCCGTCGGTGTTCTGTTGCCTTGGTCTGTCCGTGTCGGCAGAGGTCATTGGTGTGTTTGCAGATGTGGCAGGAGTGGTGGCAGGGGGTGCTGATGTTACAGCTGCTGTGGCTGGATGCGGAGCCACACCGGAGGTTCTAGGTCTTTCGGCGTCGTCCGAAGAGGACTGAGAGACATCCGCACCGGAGAGCTCAGGGTCAACCAGAGTCTGGGAATGGGATCCTTCTTCGGTCCCTGCAGTGTCCCCAGCATCCCCTGTGGGTGGAAGAGACACACAATGTATGTTGGGGTTCAGCACACATCAACAGATCACACACATTACAGTTGCTATTGTACTTCATGATGAGTGTATGTACATTGCATTGTCCTCTATTGTCACAGACAGAGGTCTATATTGGTTAAGCACATTGTCATGGCAATCTGAAGCGTTTTGATGGGAAGTTGGAGCTGTGTGCGTGGTCAGCTCATGTATTGATTCAAGTACTGTACATGGCCATTGCTGCTCAAGTGCTATCCCGTGCCTGACACAGGCGTGTTTTCCTTATCATCATTTGTGCTTTAACAAGGACATACGTGCACTTCCTCTTACGATGTGTTGCAAGATTGGGGCATGTGTGCTGGCCTTTGTGCATGTTTATTTGAGTCACATTGGTGTGTCGGAACGACATGGTCACAGTCCGGTATGTCTGAGATCTCTTGTGAGCTACCATATTGATGTACGTGTTCCTGGTTTACATCTCATTGCACACATGTGATGGTGTTACTGTAGCAAATGATGTTGCTGCTGAGCTTTGTACGTGATAACGTCATTTATCTTGTCAATGTCCTCCATGGAAAGAGGAGTTAACCAAGGCAGCTCTCTTGATTTTCAATGCTCATGACAGTGAGGGCCAGAGGTTTGTGTGTTTGAGTTATGCTGCTGTGAGTTGTATGCCTCCTCCTACCCAGTCCAGGTTACTCCTTGTGTTGCAAGTGTCAATGACAGTGAGGGGAGTGTTGTATCAAGGATGCTGACAACGCTGCATGATGTAGGAGTGGAATGCAGCTCACAACAGCACCTTGTGTACATGACACCATGCAACAGTGTCAGCTATCTTGCTGTGACCATTCCATTCACTGTCATATGTCCCCTGTCAATGATGTATATGTAGCTTTGTGTGTGTGTTTTGATATGTGCTATGTCTGCATCTCCCCAATTGTCATGGAACCCACACACCTTTACAGCCAGGCCAGGGGGCACCCCTGGGACACTGCTTCCCCAGACAGTGAGTGGAAACATACAGTTGCGATGGCTGTGGGTGTGATCGTGTTTGGGGGGCCAGTGCCTAGGTGTGACTTGCAGCCAATTCATACATCAGGCCCATGTGTCAGCCATCTTGCCAGGGCATTTACTTTCAGGGTGACTAGTCCCAAGGGTGCTATTTGTTCTGGCTGAGAAGGTGTATGTTGAGCCGGACTTGATAGTATTTGGAGTCATTGCAGGTCCTCCTTCACCCACAGAGCCCATGTAATCCCCCCGAAGCATGCCTCCATTGCAGGGAGTCAAAGTTGACGTTCAGGATGTCAGGCAGTGGTGTCCTGTTGTTTGTTGGAGCACAACCCCCACCAGGGCCTAGTGCTCCCCACTGCAGAGCCCAGTGTCAGCCATCTTGTCAGTCTCTTTCCACTCCCTGTGAGGTGAGCATGCTTCAGGGTGGGCTTGATGGGCCATGTGGGAGGAGGACTGTTGGCTGTGACTACGACTCACATCATGCTATTGGCTACACCCACCTTCCCAGAATACCAAGACTTCCTTCCTGTGACTCAGCTTCCCTGTGAGGTGGTGTAACAGTGCTGGCAAGATGGCTGACAGTGGTGTCCTGTTGTTTGTTTGAGCAGTACTCCCACCAGGGCCTAGTGCTCCCCACAGCAGAGCCCAGTGTCAGCCATCTTGTCAGTCTCTTTCCACTCCCTGTGAGGTGAGCATGGTTCAGGGTGGGCTTGATGGGCCATGTGGGATGAGGACTGTTGGCTGTGACTACGACTCACATCATGCTATTGGCTACACCCACCTTCCCAGAATACCAAGACTTCCTTCCTGTGACTCAGCTTCCTTGTGAGGTGGTGTAACAGTGCTGGCAAGATGGCTGACAGTTGTGTCCTGTTTGATTGAGCAGTACTCCCACCAGGGCCTAGTGCTCCCACAGCAGAGCCCAGTGTCAGCCATCTTGTCAGTCTCTTTCCACTCCCTGTGAGGTGAGCATGGTTCAGGGTAGGCTTGATGGGCCATGTGGGAGGGGGACTTTTGGCTGTGACTGCAACTCCCATCATGCTTTTGGCTATGCCCACCTTCCCAGCATACCCAACCTTCCTTCCTGTGAATCAGCTTCCCTGTGAGGTAGTGTAACAGTGCTGGCAAGATGGCTGACAGTGGTGGCCTGGTGTTTGTTTGTGCACAGTTCCCAGCAAGGCCTTGTGCTCCCCACAGCAGAGCCCAGTGACAGACATCTTGGAAGTGGGTTTTGACTCACTCTCTTGGAGAGCATAGTCCCAGGTGTGTTGTTTGGTGTTGGTGGGAGGTGTGTGTGTGTGTCAGGGCCTGCTGGTAGATGTAGTCAGAGCTAGCACTCCTCCTCCCCCCCCGCAGGCCAGATGGGCCACCATGAAGCATGCTTCCATTGCAGGGAGTCACAGTTGACGTTCAGGATGTCAGGCAGTGGTGTCCTGTTGCTTGTTGGAGCACAACCCCCACCAGGGCCTAGTGCTCCCCACAGCAGAGCCCAGTGTCAGCCATCTTGTCAGTCTCTTTCCACTCCCTGTGACGTGAGCATGGTTCAGGGTGGGCTTGATGGGCCATGTGGGAAGAGGACTGTTGGCTGTGACTACGACTCACATCATGCTATTGGCTACACCCACCTTCCCAGAATACCAAGACTTCCTTCCTGTGACTCAGCTTCCCTGTGAGGTGGTGTAACAGTGCTGGCAAGATGGCTGACAGTGGTGTCCTGTTGTTTGTTTGAGCAGTACTCCCACCAGAGCCTTGTGCTCCCCACAGCAGAGCCCAGTGTCAGCCATCTTGTCAGTATTATGCCACTCACAGTGAGGTGAACAAGGTTCAGAGTGGGCTTGATGAGCCATGTGGGAGGAGGACTGTTGGCTGTGACTGCAACTCCCATCATGCTTTTGGCTACGCCCACCTTCCCAGCATACCCAACCTTCCTTCCTGTGAATCAGCTTCCCTGTGAGGTAGTGTAACAGTGCTGGCAGGATGGCTGACAGTGGTGGCCTGGTGTTTGTTTGTGCACAGTTCCCAGCAAGGCCTTGTGCTCCCCACAGCAGAGCCCAGTGACAGACATCTTGGAAGTGGGTTTTGACTCACTCTCTTGGAGAGCATAGTCCTAGGTGTGTTGTTTGGTGTTGGTGGGAGGTGTGTGTGTGTGTGTGTGTGTGTGTCAGGGCCTGCTGGTAGATGTAGTCAGAGCTAGCACTCCTCCTCCCCCCCCACGCCAGATGGGCCACCATGAAGCATGCTTCCAGTGCAGGGAGTCACAGTTGACGTTCAGGATGTCAGGCAGTGGTGTCCTGTTGTTTGTTGGAGCACAACCCCCACCAGGGCCTAGTGCTCCCCACAGCAGAGCCCAGTGTCAGCCATCTTGTCAGTCTCTTTCCACTCCCTGTGAGGTGAGCATGCTTCAGGGTGGGCTTGAAGGGCCATGTGGGAGGAGGACTGTTGGCTGTGACTACGACTCACATCATGCTATTGGCTACACCCACCTTCCCAGAATACCAAGACTTCCTTCCTGTGACTCAGCTTCCCTGTGAGGTGGTGTAACAGTGCTGGCAAGATGGCTGACAGTGGTGTCCTGATGTTTGTTTGAGCAGTACTCCCACCAGGGCCTTGTGCTCCCCACAGCAGAGCCCAGTGTCAGCCATCTTGTCAGTATTATGCCACTCACAGTGAGGTGAACATGGTTCAGGGTGGGGTTGATGGGCCATGTGGGAGGAGGACTGTTGGCTGTGACTACGACTCCCATCATGCTTTTGGCTACACCCACCTTCCCAGCATACCCAACCTTCCTTCCTTTTGACTCCGCTTCCCTGTGAGTGGGTGAAATAGTGCTGGCAAAATGGCTGACAGTGTTTGTTGGTGTTTTGGGCCAATGCCTTGCTGTATTTGTTAGTAAGTTTGTACATGTTATGACATAGTTCCATATTACTCTGAGATTGCAGGTATTGTGTTTATCTAAGTGGCATACACATTGCAGGATAATTAGCTTTCGGTTGCTATGGCTTTGCTAACAGTGATTGGTTTCACTGTACCCTTGACAGTGATGTGTGTGTGTGTATTGCCTCACAATATTGGCTAGTTGGTTATGTACTCACCAGGCTCTGGTATTCCTGTTAATCCATGGATTCCCTCCGGTGGAAGGATGGCCCCCACCTTCTCCTCCCAGGAAGTGAAGTGCGTTGGTTTGGCAAGAGGGCCACCGCCGGTCCGCTGGCTCAGGGCATGGTCTCTGGCAATCAGCTTCTTGACCCTCCTTCACACATCGTAGTACCTGTTCTTGATATCCTCCATTGTGCACAGGCAAGGTGCTTGTACGAGCATGACGGACACGTTCAGTTGTCCGGGACGGACGCTTACAGCGGCAATTGCGGGCTAATCCGAGTCTGTCACACTCACATTATGCTATGTTGCAGCGTTCGAGTTGGTCGCGACGGGCTCTTTTACGTGGTAGTCAGTATGTCCCGTACGTTTCGGTCTTGCAGATTGTGCTCCATGCGAGTCGTTAGTATTTCACATGCATTGCATCGCACTGGGCCGGACGTACAGCGCATGTACGTGTCGGTCGGACCCATTCCCGGTCCGTGTCGTTCGGAATGGTTTTCGGTCAGTTTACGGCCGAATCACGTTTTTCCGTACGTTTCGGGCGTGCGGATTGTGCTCCGTGCGAGTCGTTTGTAATTCACTCGAATTGCATCGTACTCGGCTGGTCGTACGGCGCGTGTATGTGTCGGTCGGACTCCAGTCCCGGTCTGTGTCGGTCGGTAGGGTTTCCAACCGGGATCGGAATCGGCCCCTTAGTGTTGGTTTCCAATAATGCCTCACGTGGTGTATTCCGTGATCTCTTTTTGGCTTGCTCAATCACCTTCCTGGGGTAGCCCTTCTCCTCCAGTTTCTTTGTGAGATTTTTTGCTTCCTTATTGTAATCCTCCAAGTTCGAGCAGTTCCTCCGTATCCTGAGATACTGTCCAATGGGGAGGTTTTCTCTCAAGGTCCGGGGATGTGCACTGTTGAAGTGCAGCAAACTGTTTCGGTCCGTCGGTTTCTTGTACAAAGTACTCTCCAGCCTCCCATCTTTGGCCACGATATTGATGTCCAAGAAGGAGACACTCCTGTTGTTACAGGAACTGGTGAATCTCAGAAAGGGGTTTATGCTGGTAATCCAAGTCATGATTTCAGTGGTGCTGTCTTGATCCCCATGCCAGATGACAAAAATGTCATCTATATATCTTAGCCACTTTCGTATCTTGTCAGAAAAGGGATTGTTGGACCAGATGTGTTCCTCCTCTACGTGCCCCATGTAGAGACAGGCAATACTTGGGGCAAAAGTACTGCCCATGGAAGTCTCATGGAGTTGCAGATACAATTGGTCCTCAAATCTGAAAAAGTTTTCCGTGAGGGCAATCCGCATGAGGTCGATGATGAATCTCACTGGTGCCTGCCAGGGCCACTCGTCTTCTCAGAATAGTCTGTATGACTTGAATGCTCTCCTCTTGTGGTATGCTCGTATATAGAGCTTCAACGTCCAGGCACAACATTGTTTCATTTGACGGATCATATTCGACATCTGTCAGTATGTTAAGAAGATGTTTGGTATCTCTTACATAAGATTTAGTCTTAGGAACAAGTGGACGTAAAAAGAAATCGGTGTATTGTGAGAGAGGTTCAAGAACCGACCCTATCCCAGACACAAACGGTCTTCCAGGAGGCGGTACCCTTCCTTTATGTATTTTAGGGATGGTATAAAATACAGATTTTCTAGGTTCTTCATTGTTGAGGAAGTCTCTCTCATTCTTAGTGATCCATTCCCTTTCCAGCGCTTTGCTAGTGATGTCAGTGATGGTCTTCGGTAATCGTGGTGTTGGATCCCTTTGTATCTTCCTGTAGTTTCGTCCATCTGAGAGGAGGGAGATGCATGCAGATCTGAATGCATTGATCTCTTGTATTACAATTGCTCCCCCTTTATCGGCGGGTTTGATGATCAGATTTTTCAGTTTCTACAGCGATTCCAATGCTTTTCTTTCAACTTTACTAAGTTTGTTGTAGGAGTTATAATTTGGTTGGAGTAACTCAATTTCTTTGCTAACTGCTTCCTCAAATGCCAGCACCTCAGGCGGCATAATGGATGGAGGTGGGCAGAAGGTAGATTTCTCACGTAGTGTTGTGTATCCAGTATCTTTCTTTTGTTCTGGTTGTCCTTCAAAGAAGGTTTTTACGCGGATCTTCCAGAAAAATTCACTGAGTTCACAGCGTGTTTTAAATTTGTCTATATGTGTAGTCGGGACAAATCCTAGGCCTTTGTTAAGTACCTCATGTTCTTCTGTGGTCAGGATTTCTTCAGTGAGGTTTACCACGAAATCTACTTTGAGCTCGGGCCTGCCACTTGATCCTTTGGCTTCTTGTATTTATCCGTGTGTCCTCTTCCCACTGGACCCTTCTGTTTGTATGTCTGCCCCGTCTGCCTCTTCTCCCGCCCGACCTAAAAAATATTGTTGATTTTGGTTGGGTTGGCAGTATGGCATTCCATAGAATTGTGGTGGGCCTTGGAATGGCTGTTGGTTGTATGGATTTTGCCATGGGAACACCTGTGGAGGATAGCCTTGGTTATGTCCTCCTCTCCTCGGTCGCTGTGTTCTGCTCCTCCAGCTTTTGTTGGAATTGTCACTAGACCACTCATCTTGGTCTGAAAAAACCTCTCTGGTTGTTTGGTGTAATCATCCCGGATATAGGGATAAACTTTCTCGTGGGAAATTTAAATCCTTTTGGAGTTTGTTAATTTTGCTTTGCATCAAGAAGTCTTTGTGTTCCCCTATGTCCTTGTTCACCTCTTAGAGTTTCTTTTTGAAGACTGTGATTTTTATCTGAGTGTTCAAGGCGTCTTCGCTTGTTTTTATGTTTATAAGGAGTGCTTCAGATAAGCGTTTGGCCGTATTAATTACTAAAATTAACCAATCGCGTGTACAACGCCACGCGATAAGTGACCACTCTTTTTTAAAAAGGGGGTCATCAAGAAAAATCCGGGGCTCATTTTTTACTATTAGGCTCGTTGGGGCAGCATTGCCTCTCAAATATTCGGTCATAATAGCACCGTGGAGTTAGATCTTCATTTGGTTTCTTTTCATCTCTTTTAACTCATCCCAATTCTGAGATTGATTAAGACATTGGGTAATATTTGTGTCAGGTAATAACGATGGGGCTGCAAGGATCGCTGATGCCATGTCATCAGAGTATCCAATCCCCAATTGTTCCGTCATATTGATGTCTAAAGGCACTAATGGAGTAGTGTCGTATTATTCTTACTAAAGGTAGGTTATTAAGTGAGTGTTGGAACAAGGATCTGGGTTATTTATATACTTAGAGATGTTTTAGGAAATTATCCTAAACCCCACAGCTGTACACTGCGCAAGTACTGTAAACCACATATGACAGTGGAAATCACTCCACCGGCAGACAAGGGGAAAGAGAGGTGAGGACGTGGATACCTCCTCCCAACTAGAAATTCACTACCAAAATTGTATCCAGACTAAACGAAGCTCTAGAAGCTAAATAAATCCTTACGTGGCGTACACCGCGAAATGCGGGAAGGAAGCAATTCATTTTTCTTATTTAACCCTCACACACCCTATTGGTGTCATGCTTCATCATCGGGTTCACCCTAACTCCTAAAGGTCAGGGTGGGCTCAACCATATTTCAGGGAGCTCTTAGGAGATGTAGGCCAGGGGGAATTAAAGATAAAAATCCTACTCCGTTCCCCAGGTATCCCTTTTATTTGCGGGAATGTAGTGGATATTAAAACAAGATAAAAAACGGGTCTTTTTGGAGGTTATGGTACTACGACCCTAATAATCTGCCAACATGTTTCAGCCCAAAAAATTGGCCATATAGGTCCTGGGCTTTCATCAGGACACAACAAACATTCCCTCCCTGGTGTTGACCGATAGTTGTCCTATATATTTGTGTTGGAGGTACAGTAAGCTGTAACCTTCGTGAAAATAATAATGGGGAGTATACTTATCTCCCTTCTTTGTGTACGAAAAAATTCCGCCTGTAAGGAGAATGAAAGGAGACAGAAGACATACAATTATGCAGTATAATAATCACATTCATAGTGTACAATTGCACCCATCATGCACGGGTGCTCTTATTCCCATCATTCCGTGATCAATAATTAGTGATCGAAAACCAGAGCTGAACCAGATCAACTGATCTCAACTGGCCCAATCGGCAGCATGCGTCAACTATCGCACTTTATTTAATTCTCGTAAGTGCAAATTACCTTATCCCATGGTGAACCACATACACACTCAAAGACCAATAAATAGATGATATTCACTCGTACATAACGACAGTGATCACACAACTTGACAGTTATTAGTACAATCTCAGATACGGTTTTAAAAAAGTTTACATATTCGTTTTTCACATTTGCGCCATATGCGCTCATGTGCCCTTACCCAATTAGAGGGGAACTAATGTCTCTCATGGATCACCGGAAGGGGAGCCTTGTAGTCAGTATGGAGGTACCCACAGGGCTGGTCTGACAGGTTGTTTTTTTGGTTGTTTGAGGGTCTGTTTTATGGTCTGGTGGGCTCATTTTTACTGTTGATTTCCCTGATATTACCACGAACATTGGTTGCACCAAGCGGAAAAGCATAGACTGCAAAACCTTCCAAAACACTCGTACAACTTGTCTTTACACGTTTAGACCTGACCTGATTTGCACATGTGGTCCACTTTTTTAGTTATTTGAGTGGCTAATGAGGGTGCGTGTGCCCATCTCCTATCCCAGTCCGACCCTGGAGACACCTCAGCCAAATAAGCAGGAAGACCGCCGTACTCCGTCCTTACTGGCCACTACTTGTGGGACCGAGCTTCCCTTGCTTTGCAGGCAGCCCCGTTGGGCTGGCTCGAGAACCATTGTCTTGTCAGTGCATTGTAGATGTGACTTGAGAATGGATGAATGAACTCACTTTTTTAGTGTGGCTGGAGGAAATTACTTACCTCAAAGACTAGATGGTTGAATTTGTTGCATATGAACAAGGAGAGTGTTTCACAGATGGAGGGCCAAATTTACGAAAGTTTCAGGCAACCGAACGCAGCAAGGGAACTTGCTGTGCTGCATCGCATGACATGGAGAGAGCAGAAATGTGCCACATCTAGTAACATAGGGCAAACTTCTGCACACTCCTCGCGCTGGTGCACTTTGTGCTGCCTAGCACCAATGTAGGCACCATTGTGCAATGGTGCAAGAGTGCGGGTATTACAAGCAGGATTGTTTTTGTGCAGGAAGGGTACTTTCCTGCACAAAAACAATCCTAAGAGGCAATTTTCTCTTTCTATTTGTGATGCGGAATGCATCACACACAGTAAGAGGGAGTAACAACGAGCGAAAAAATATTCTCTTTGCTACGCCATTGTCAGGACACGCACCATTATAGCCTTAGAGTCCGCTGTAGCGGGCTCCACCCGCCATTAATGGCCCGCTGCAGCTCGAGGGCCTTTAACAAGGGAGCAGGACTTTAATGGCCAGTAGAGCCCGAGGGGGTTGAAATCCCCTCGGGCTCCCTGAGGCCTTTTGCCCTCAGCAACAGCTGTGAACAAACATTGGAATGTTGGAGCTCCAAGCTTTTACCGGCCATTAGAAGCCCGGAGCACTCCACTGTTTTCAATGGAGCTCCCAACATTCCAATGTTCTAATTGTAATCTCAGGTTTACTGATTTTAGTACATATGGGGTTTTGTCAAATTCCATGGGTAGATGCATGGGAATGCCCATGCTCCGTTGCATTTATTTAGAAGGTTTTATATAGCGCGGACAAGACCCTTGCGGGTATCAGAGCGCTTTACAACAAATAAATGAAAGAAAAAAGAGGGAATAGCCAGAGGGAAATAGGTATATACATATAAAAATAATAATGCTTATAATAAGTCCAAACAGACGGTAATAGATCCAGCATAACACCTATCTATAGTCCTGCATCAAATAGATCAAGTGAATTTTGTCAGGAGAATCGATTTAACTTCCTTTTTAAATGATGCCGCGTGAGGGTTCTGTCTTGTATTTGGGGGTAAGGCATTCCAAATCCTAGGGGCCATTCCTGAGAATGAACGGTTATAAGTTTTCTTTTTTTTTAAACGTTGTGGTTTCAACAGGAGGTTATATGAGCTTGTTAGACTTGGCATCATTTGGCGTGTTTCCCCTGACTTTTTGCTTTCTGACCTCCCGGTTTTGACTCTGTTTTTGCTGGTGTAATGATTCTGCGCACTTTCCTCACTGCGGTCCAGTGGGAAAGTGCAAGTGCTCCTGTATAAAATGTGTTATGGATTGGTGTTTCCATGATTGGCCTATTTGGTTTATGTGTCAGTCCCTTGTAAAGTGCACTGCGAGTGCCAGGGCCTATAGACCAAATGCTGTTGGTGGGCTGCAGCACTGGATTGTGCCACCCACGCAAACAGCCCGTAAAGTGTAACTCGGGCCTGCCAACGCAGAGCCTGTGCGCAGCCTGGGGCTGCCATGTCGACTCGGCAAGTGCACACACTTGCAAGTCCCTAAACCTTCCCTTTGCTACATGTTAGTCACCCCTAAGGTAGGCCCAAGGTACCCCTGTGGGCAGGGTGCGTTGTATGCGAAAGCTAGGCCATGCCCGGGTGTGTGCGGCATGTCCTGATAGTGAATTACAGCCTAGTTCGTTTTTCACTATTGCAAGGCTACCTGTTCCCCCTAGGCCAGAACGGGCAGTTTTGATTATTACAGCTTATAATCCTAACTGACCCCGGGAACATGGTAGAAATCCGAGTTTAGTATGCCTGGACTCAGAATGATAAAATGCAGCTTTTAGTGAAGTTGGTTTTAACATTCTGTGTTTGAAAATACCACTTTTAGAAAGTGGGTATTTTCTTGTCTAACCATCCAAGCCTGCCTCTGCGAGGTTGTGTATTCCTTGTCTGGAATGTGAGTGACAAGGGGTGGGGGAATCCAGGAGACAGGGTGAGTCAGCACAGGGCTGAATAGCAAGATCTACATGTAGATGGGTGGGAGGGGTCGCACCTGGGCCCTGAATAGGACAGTGCCTTCCCTCCACAATGCTGGCTCCACCTCCTGTGGTGCGTCTGATGTCCCTGGCCTACTCACTGAAAGAAGGGACGGAGACTTGTCAACAAAGTGCTCCAGAACTGGTTTGGACTAGGCAAAGGCCTCTCTGCCTTCAGAGAACAAAGGAATTTGGGATATAAATATTGGGGCCCTGACCCCATGAATTTAGATGTCGCTGGAATCAAGGAACCTGCCAAGACGAAGAGCTGGAAGAGCTGCCAGGAGGAGTACTGCCCCTTTGCTGTGTTGTTGCTTTGTTGGGTTGGCCGGCAGTTGCTGCTTCTGTCTTGGGCAGTGAAAGGACTGGACTGAACTTTCTACAAACTTGTGCTGAGTATCTCCAAGGGCTAGGAACCGAGCTGGCCTCCTGTTAAGAAGTCTCAGGGACTACAAAGACTTCACAAGCCTCTGGGTACCGCTTCTGGAACGCTGTTTCAGTTGCCACAGAGGAAGGGAACCGCAACCGACTCCGTCAACCGAATCCATCCCTGGCCGGTGACCTGTTTGCACCGCAGACCGCATCGCCCAGCTTCGCATCGCAACCCTGGTCTTACCGTGGGCGACGTCCGACGCCGCCAACATCGAGCCGCTGCTTGCACCGTGACCTGTGGGCACCGCAGTTCGCATCGCATCGCTTCACTGAACCAACCGGACCCGACCGACGCGGTCGCTGCAACTGGCTCAAGAGTCGTGACCGCACCGCATTTGGGGCACCGCTCGCACGTCTGCGACGCACCGCTCCGACTCGCACCGCTGTCCGACGCCAGCTCCCGCACTCCGGCCAGGTCGCCTGCCTCGCAACCTGTCAGCACCGCATCGAGCACCGTCTCGCCCTGCATCGCACGCCTTGGACTCACCGACTCCGTCTGCACGACGCTCATCGAGCCGCTGCCTGCACCGCATCGAGGACACCGCACCTTGCATCGCTCCGTCTTGCACCGCAACCGCGATGAACGCCGACCGGCTCGTACACTCCGTACCAGCCACAACGAGAAAGGTACTGTAACCGAGTCTGTTCACAACTCTGCTGGCCCGTATCGACGCGGTCGGCTGGAACTGTTAGACTCTGTGGTTTTCAGCATCGCGGTAGGCTCGGACGGAGCTACCGACTCGTACTGAACTTTGCTTTTGTGCTATTTCTGCAAAGAAGAAGTTACCGTATCAAGTATTCATTCGTAAAGTATAGTATTGTGGATTTTTGTCGTAATTGGTCTTGTCTTGAGTATATAAAATATTGGTTATTTTTCTAAACTGGTGTGGTGTCCGTTTGTAGTGCTTACACTGTATTACTGTTGGTTATGTGCAAATGCTTTACACACTGCCTCTGAATTAAGCCTGACTGCTCGTGCCAAGCTACCACGAGGGTGAGCAGGGGTTACTTCACGAGTGTAACACCCTTACCCTGACTAGGAAGAAGGGTCCCTACTTGGACAAAGGTGCAAGCCCTTGCCAACTAGAGATCCCATTTCTAACATTGGTTGTCAGCGGTGAGGATAGGACTTGTGTTTGCACTTGACTTACAGTGATTGGTGTGCACTACTACCATATCGCAGACCATTACGTACCACATACTGGTTCTTTTTCTTTTGGCCTATTTTTGATCTTGCCAGTTTTCAACTCACGACTTTTGTCATGCCTGAATCAATTACATCATCCGTTGCATCTCTGGAAGTTATCTTTGAGGAGGACAGGTTGGAATCCTACGCCGTAAAGGAGTTACGAGCGATTTGTAAAAACCTGAAAGTCCAAATTAAAGGCCTCACAAGGAAGGAGGAGCTACAGAAGGCGCTGAGGGCCTGGGTAGCAGCCAGACATGCCAATGGGCAGCCTGGTGATCTCAGTGAGGAGGTGGAGGAGCCTATTTCCAGGGTGGATGTGCTTTTGGGTAGGGGGAACCCGCCAGGTCAGGCAGCAGCAGTCTGTCCCCAGAGGAGCTGGAGGACAGGCGGGAGGCAAGGCAGTTTGAGCTGCAGAAGCTCAGGCTGGAGAGTGAGCGGGAGGAGAAGAGATTGGCCATAGAGGAGAGGAAGATGCTCTTAGAACATGAGAGAGAACTGAAGGAGCTAGAACTTAGGAGTAAGTCAGGCTCAGATGGTGGCAGCAATTCGTCCAGAAAGGCAGACAGGATTGTGCACATTCCCAAGAACGTAGGCAAGGAGTTCAAGAAGGGGGATGACATACAAAGGTGGTTTCAGGGTTATGAGGCAGCCATACACATGAATGGGGTCCCTGAGGAGAATTGGGGAGCAGGATTGTGGCCACTTTTCCCGGAAGAAGCAAGGGATGCTCTGATAGCTTTGGGTAAGGGTATCACCTCACCTATGCTGACATGAAGGATGCCCTTCTCACGAAGTATGGTCTTACTCCTGAAAAGTACAGGGATCAGTTCAGGTCCAGTAAGAAGTCTGATGCCAACACTTGGTTGGAATGTGTAGATGTGTTCTGCAGGTCGCTGGATGGTTGGGTAAAGGGCAGTAGCGTAACAGATTTTCAGGGGCTCTACAACTTGATTGCATGGGAGCACTTGTCTAGTCTATGTTTTGCAGATCTGCGCCAGCACCTAGTTGATAGTAAGCTAACTGACCCCAGGAAGCTTGCTATGGAAGCGGACCGCTGGGTGAGTACCAGGGTCCACAAGAAAGCGTTTGGGGGAGACTCAGCCAAAGGTGGGCAGGGTCCCCAGCAGAAAGGTGGGGGGACAAGGGTAAAGCACAGGAGTTCTCTAAAGGGCCCCAAACTAGTACCCAGGGTAAAGGTTCCCAGCCCCCCGGTGATAAAAGAAAGGGGTCTCCACAGGGAAGCCTGTTGAGACCGGCCCCCACAAGTGTTATGCATGTGACCAGGTAGGTCACTTTAAGGGGGACCCCAAGTGCCCGAAGGGGACACAGCCGCCCACCGGTGGACAGTCCAAAGTGTTGGCTAGTGTAGCGCTTGGGGAGGAGGGTGCCCACAGGAGGGTGGGGATCCCGCAGAAATGACCCTTGTCTCACTCGGGGACAGTGAGATGGTCCCAGGAAACCAGGTGCCCCCTAACACAAAGAAATATAGCACCTGGGTGACCATTAATGGGAACAGGGTAGAGGCTCTCAGAGATACTGGAGCCAGTGTGACCTCAGTCCGGTGTCACCTGGTGTCTGAGAAGCAAGTAGTCCCAGGAGCATTCCACCAAGTAGTTGCTGTCGACAACTCTGAGCGCCAATGTATGGTGGCGCAGGTTCCCTTTGAATGGGGGGGGGTCTCAGGTCCCTTGAGGGTGGTTGTGAGCCCTACCATGACTGTAGATTGTCTGCTAGGAAACGACCTGGAGAAGTCCTTATGGAAGGAGGTTGAGCTCAGGTCTCACTTGGAGATGCTTGGGTTGCCAGAGTGGGCATGCGTGTCTACTCGGTCAATGGCAGCCAGGAAGGGTGATCAAAAGGACTTGGAGCCTGAAACAGTGGCCCAAGTCCCTGCCAAGAGAAAGGGCAGGGGCGCGGGAAACCGGCCCCGAAGTTCCCACGGACCGGGAGGAGGCGGACCTCGAGGGGGACGCCCGGTGCCTACAGGGGAGCAGGTAGCCGAACTGGGAGACATCTCTGAGCTGACCCATTGGCAGCAAGAAGGGGGTCCCACCAGGGAGGAGTTCTGCAGGGAGCAGAACGAGTGCCCTACTCTGGAGGGTCTGCGGCGGCAGGCTGCAGACCAGGCAGCTGGTAATCAGTCCGGGTCACATCTGATCTACTGGGAGAGTGGTCTCCTATACAGTGAGCCTAAGGTTGCTGAGCCTGGGTCAGCCCGTGTGCTGGTGGTACCCCAGCGCTTCAGGACCTTCCTACTGGGTCTGGCTCATGACGTGCCTTTGGCAGGACATTTGGGGCAGGACAAGACCTTTGACAGGCTTGTCACCCACTTCTTTTGGCCCCAAATGCGAAGGCAGTCAGATGCACACTGTAGGTCTTGCCAAACTTGCCAGGCAAGTGGTAAGAGTGGGAGGAAGGTCAAAGCTCCTCTCCAACCTTTTCCTGTTGTTGGAACACCCTTTGAAAGGGTAGGGATGGATATTGTGGGGCCACTGGATCCCAAGACAGCCATGGGCAACAGGTACATCCTGGTCTTGGTGGACCATGCCACCCGGTACCCGGAGGCAATCCCTCTCAGGACAACGACGGCGCCAGTCGTGGGCCGGGCGTTAATGGGGATCTTTTCCCGTGTGGGATTCCCCAGAGAGGTGGTTTCTGATAGGGGGACCAATTTCATATCGAAGTATATGACATCCCTGTGGAAGGAGTGTGGTGTGACCTACAAGTTCACCACTCCTTACCACCCACAAGGAAACGGTCTGGTGGAGAGATTCAACCAGACCTTGAAAGGCATGATCAAGGGTCTAACAGAACCCATGAGGCGTAAGTGGGACATCCTCTTGCCATGCCTACTCTTTGCGTACAGGGAGGTGCCTCAGAAGTCTCTTGGGTACAGCCCCTTTGAGCTCCTGTATGGCCACCCTGTCAGAGGACCTCTGAGTTTGGTAAAGGAAGGCTGGGAGGCAGCTCCCAGGAAAACTCCCCAGGATGTATTTAGCTACATGCTGGCCTTTAGGAACCAAACTGCCCGCTTCAGGAAACTCGCTCAGGCGAACCTAGAAGCCAGCCAGGAAGAAATGAAGAGATGGTATGACCAGAATGCCACTCTGGTCGAATTTCAACCTGGGCAAAAAGTGTGGGTCATGGCCCCAGTAGCACCTTGTGCCTTGCAGGACAAGTGGACTGGGCCATATGAGGTAAAGGAGCGCAAAAGTGACGTCACCTACCTGGTGGATTTGCAGGCTCCAAGGAACCCTTTGAGGGTCCTTCACGTGAACCGCCTCAAGCCCCACTTCGAGAGGTCCGAAGTGAGTATGCTCTTGGCGACAGATGATGGGGTGGAAGAGGAGAGTGAGCCTCTCCTGACCTCCTGTCTACCAAGGAGCATGATGGGTCAGTAGAGGGTGTGATCCTCTCCCCTACTCTGACTCAGGAGCAGCAGGGGGACTGTCGCCAGTTGTTGGGACAGTTCGCCCCACTGTTCTCTCTGACCCCCGGTGTTACTCACTGGTGTACCCATGACGTGGACACCGGTGACAGCCATCCTGTGAAGCACAAGATTTACAGGTTGACTGACCGGGTCAGAGCCAGCATCAAGGAGGAGGTCTCTAAGATGTTGACGTTAGGGGTGATTGAGCCCTCCCACAGTCCTTGGGCCAGCCCAGTGGTCTTGGTCCCAAAGGCTGCGGCGCCCGGTGCCACTCCAGAACTCCGGTTTTGTGTGGACTACCGTGGGCTCAATGCCGTCACCAGGACTGACGCGCACCCCATCCCCAGAGCTGATGAGCTCATTGATCGGTTGGGAGCTGCCCGGTTCCTCAGCACGTTTGATTTGACGTCTGGGTACTGGCAGATTGCCTTAACCGATGGGGCCAAGGAGAGATCAGCGTTCTCAACCCCAGAAGGTCATTACCAATTCCGGGTGATGCCCTTTGGGTTGAAGAATGCCCCTGCCACCTTTCAGAGGCTGGTCAATCAGGTGTTGGCCGGGCTGGAGGATTTCAGTGCCGCCTACCTGGATGACATTGCTGTGTTCAGTTCCAGCTGGGAAGAACATTTACAGCACCTTGAGAAAGTGTTGAGGGCTCTGCAAGGTGCAGGCCTCACGATCAAGGCCAGTAAGTGCCAGATCGGGCAGGGTTCTGTGGTGTACTTGGGACACCAGGTAGGAAGCGGCCAGGTGGCGCCCCTACAACCCAAGATTGACACCATTCTGGCTTGGGAGCCCCCAAAACCCAGACAGAGGTGAGAGCCTTCTTAGGTCTCACCGGTTACTATAGGAGATTTGTTAAGGGCTATGGCACCATCGTTGCCCCCTTAACAGAGCTGACCTCTAAGAGGCAGCCCAGGAAAGTGATCTGGACTGAGTCCTTCCAGAAAGCTTTTGATGCCCTGAAGGCAGCCATGTGCACGGCGCCCGTGCTCAAGGCACCTGACTTCTCCAAGGAATTCGTCGTGCAGACTGACGCTTCAGAGCATGGTGTGGGAGCAGTGCTCTCACAACTGAACGAAGAGGGCCTGGATCAGCCTGTAGTCTTCCTTAGCAGGAGACTACTTCCCAGGGAACAGAGGTGAAGTGCCATAGAAAGGGAAGCTTTTGCTGTGGTCTGGGCACTGAAGAAGTTGAGACCATACCTGTTTGGGACTCACTTCCGGGTTCAGACAGACCACAGGCCCCTCAGATGGTTGATGCAAATGAGGGTGAGAATCCAAAACTGCTGAGGTGGTCCATCTCCCTACAGGGAATGGACTTTACGGTGGAACACCGTCCTGGTACAGAACACGCCAACGCAGATGGTCTGTCCAGGTTCTTCCGCCTTAGTGAAGAGAACTCCAATGGGGTTGGGTAGTTCTCCCTACTTTCAGCTGGAGGGGACATGTGTTAGACTTGGCATCTTTTGGCGTGTTTCCCTGACTTTTGCTTTCTGACCTCCCGGTTTTGACTCTGTTTTTGCTGGTGTAATGATTCTGCGCACTTTCCTCACTGCGGTCCAGTGGGAAAGTGCAAGTGCTCCTGTATAAAATGTGTTATGGATTGGTGTTTCCATGATTGGCCTATTTGGTTTATGTGTCAGTCCCTTGTAAAGTGCACTGCGAGTGCCAGGGCCTATAGACCAAATGCTGTTGGTGGGCTGCAGCACTGGATTGTGCCACCCACGCAAACAGCCCGTAAAGTGTAACTCAGGCCTGCCAACGCAGAGCCTGTGCGCAGGCTGGGGCTGCCATGTCGACTTGGCAAGTGCACACACTTGCAAGTCCCTAAACCTTCCCTTTGCTACATGTTAGTCACCCTAAGGTAGGCCCAAGGTACCCCTGTGGGCAGGGTGCGTTGTATGCGAAAGGTAGGACATGCCCGGGTGTGTGCGGCATGTCCTGATAGTGAATTACAGCCTAGTTCGTTTTCACTATTGCAAGGCTACCTGTTCCCCCTAGGCCAGAACGGGCAGTTTTGATTATTACAGCTTATAATCCTAACTGACCCGGGAACATGGTAGAAATCCGAGTTTAGTATGCCTGGACTCAGAATGATAAAATGCAGCTTTTAGTGAAGTTGGTTTTAACATTCTGTGTTTGAAAATACCACTTTTAGAAAGTGGGTATTTTCTTGTCTAACCATCCAAGCCTGCCTCTGCGAGTGTTGTGTATTCCTTGTCTGGAATGTGAGTGACAGGGGCTGGGGGATGCCAGGAGACAGGGTGAGTCAGCACAGGGCTGAATAGCAAGATCTACATGTAGATGGGTGGGAGGGGTCGCACCTGGGCCCTGAATAGGACAGTGCCTTCCCTCCACAATGCTGGCTCCACCTCCTGTGGTGCGTCTGATGTCCCTGGCCTACTCACTGAAAGAAGGGACGGAGACTTGTCAACAAAGTGCTCCAGAACTGGTTTGGACTAGGCAAAGGCCTCTCTGCCTTCAGAGAACAAAGGAATTTGGGATATAAATATTGGGGCCCTGACCCCATGAATTTAGATGTCGCTGGAATCAAGGAACCTGCCAAGACGAAGAGCTGGAAGAGCTGCCAGGAGGAGTACTGCCCCTTTGCTGTGTTGTTGCTTTGTTGGGTTGGCCGGCAGTTGCTGCTTCTGTCTTGGGCAGTGAAAGGACTGGACTGAACTTTCTACAAACTTGTGCTGAGTATCTCCAAGGGCTAGGAACCGAGCTGGCCTCCTGTTAAGAAGTCTCAGGGACTACAAAGACTTCACAAGCCTCTGGGTACCGCTTCTGGAACAGCTGTTTCAGTTGCCACAGAGGAAGGGAACCGCAACCGACTCCGTCAACCGAATCCATCCCTGGCCGGTGACCTGTTTGCACCGCAGACCGCATCGCCCCGCTTCGCATCGCAACCCTGGTCTCACCGTGGGCGACGTCCGGCGCCGCCAACATCGATCCGCTGCTTGCACCGTGACCTGTGGGCACCGCAGTTCGCATCGCATCGCTTCACTGAACCAACCGGACCCGACTGACGCGGTCGCTGCAACTGGCTCAAGAGTCGTGACCGCACCGCATTTGGGGCACCGCTCGCACGTCTGCGACGCACCGCTCCGACTCGCACCGCTGTCCGACGCCAGCTCCCGCACTCCGGCTAGGTCGCCTGCCTCGCAACCTGTCAGCACCGCATCGAGCACCGTCTCGCCCTGCATCGCACGCCTTGGACTCACCGACTCCGTCTGCACGACGCTCATCGAGCCGCTGCCTGCACCGCATCGAGGGACACCGCACCTTGCATCGCTCCGTCTTGCACCGCAACCGCGACGAACGCCGACCGGCTCGTACACTCCGTACCAGCCACAACGAGAAAGGTACTGTAACCGAGTCTGTTCATGACTCTGCTGGCCCGTATCGATGCAGTCGGCTGGAACTGTTAGACTCTGTGGTTTTCAGCATCGCGGTAGGCTCGGACGGAGCTACCGACTCGTACGAACTTTGCTTTTGTGCTATTCCTGCAAAGAAGAAGTTACCGTATCAAGTATTCATTCGTAAAGTATAGTATTGTGGATTTTTGTCGTAATTGGTCTTGTCTTGAGTATATAAAATATTGGTTATTTTTCTAAACTGGTGTGGTGTCCGTTTGTAGTGCTTACACTGTATTACTGTTGGTTATGTGCAAATGCTTTACACACTGCCTCTGAATTAAGCCTGACTGCTCGTGCCAAGCTACCACGAGGGTGAGCAGGGGTTACTTCACGAGTGTAACACCCTTACCCTGACTAGGAAGAAGGGTCCCTACTTGGACAAAGGTGCAAGCCCTTGCCAACTAGAGATCCCATTTCTAACAGAGCTCCTGTTAGTTCTGTTGCCGCCCGAAGGAACTAGTTTCTCAGCAAGGTAATGTGGTGTTTTGTGATGCACTGCCTTGTGTGTCATACAGGCGATTTTCAAATGGATTCTGGCCTCAAAGGGTAGCCAGTTAAGGGCACGCAAATCCGGGAAGATGTGACAATTTCTTTTGGAGCCTGTGATTAGCCTGGCGGCTGTGTTGATAGATGCTCTTAGTGGGGCTGTCGTTGCTCTGGGGAGGCCGCAGAGAGCGATACTCCCATATTCCACTCTGGGTATTACTAGCGTTTGGACTGCTTGTTTAAAGTCATTTGCGGGTATGAAGGGTTTCAGTCTTCTTAGGGTGTTCATTTGAAATGTTGCTCCTTTTGCTGCTGCACTGATGTGCTTCTGCATATTAAGCTTACTGTCCAGAGTTATACCTAGCGATTTGGCGGAGTCGATCATGAGCGGTTGGCCGTCTAGTGCTGTTAGGTGCTTCATCCACTCCATGATGGTGGTTGTTTGGTTGGGGGCGCAATTAGGAGGAATTCAGTTTTTAGGGTGTTTAATTTTAAATGGCTGTTTGCCAGCCAGGTCTGCGTTTTTGTAGCGTCGAATTAAGGGACTTGATGTCCTCAAGTGAATGTACCTTAATGTAGAGTTGTGTGTCGTCTGCGTACATGTGATATTGGATCTCTGCAGAGTTGAGAAGTTCTGTGAGTGGCTCCATGAACAAATTGAATAGTGTAGGGGAGAGGGAGGAGCCTTGGGGTACTCCTAAAGTGACAGGAGTAGGTTTGGATAAAGATTGATTGGTCTTGAAAGTTTGTGTTCTGTTTTGAAGGAAGGAAGTGAACCAGTTGAGAACCGTTCCCGAAAGCCCCATTCTATGTTTCAGGAGGTCTAATAGACTGTCATGTTTGACGGTGTCGAAGGCGGAGGATAGGTCCAGTAGGATTAGTAAACATGCTTTGTTTTGGTCCAGTATTTTTAAGGCATCATCTATTATGTGGGTCATGGCGGATTCGGTGCTGTGCCCTGATCGAAAGCCGGATTGGAATTTGTCGAGCAGATTGAAGTGATCAATGTGGTGGGTAAGTTGCGTGTGAACACATTTTTCTAGTAGTTTGGCCAGGGTGGGGATGTTAGATATGGGGCGATAGTTATTTAGGTCAGCTGGGTCAGCTGATGATTTCTTTAAAATGGGGGAGACCTGACCAGCTTTGAGGATATCAGGGATGGATCCTTGAAGCAGAGAGCTGTTTATAATCCTGGTCCATAGAGGCACTAATGTCGGTATGAGGTCTTTTAGGAGGGAAGCTGGGAGTGGGTCAGCGAAGTGATTGGAGGGATTTAAGGCCGTAAGCGTTTTAGAATAGCTTCTTCGCTGTAGAGGTTGAATGAGGACCAGTCTGCATTGTTTTTGGGGTCGAGCTTTGCGGAACAGCTAAGCGGGTTCCTGCAGGGGGTCCCTGAGGCGCTCATGTGAGGGTTGGAGAGGGCTGATAGGTCCTTCAATAGGTCTGTCTTAAGGTTTTCCGTTTTTTTGTGAAGTATGATGCGAAAACCTCGCAGTTAGGGAGTGTTTCTGCATTCACTTGAGGTGAGTGGGAGACACCCTTAGATTGCGCTTTGATTATTTCAAACAGTCTTTTGGGGCGATTCTTGGATTGGTTCAATTGATTGCTGAAGAAGTCGATTTTTGAGCGTCTAATTTTCCTGTAATAAGCGTTTCTTGTGTTTCTGAGTAATTTGAGGTGAGGGGAGGAAGGTGCTGCTCTCCATTGACGTTCAATTGTTCTTAGTGTTCTTCTGTCCTCATTTAACCTACCGTCATACCATGGGTTTGTAACTTTGTTTGAGATACTTTTCAATTGTAGTGGGGCTAAATTGTCTAATAATATGTTCATAGATTGGAAGTAGTGATTGGTTAGCTCTTGTACTTCATGTGAGCTGTCAGATGGGGGCGTTAAGATAGGGCAAGCGGTTGCAAGTGAGTCGGGATTGATGTTTTTTAGGTTTCTCTTCCAGATTTTCGTTCTCTTGGGTTGGACATGGAGTGGTTTAACTACTTCGTTGATATAGAAAGTGATGATGTGATGGTCGGACCAGTCACAAGGGAGGATAGAATCCAATTGGGTGTAGTCCGCTTTGGAGATTACCAGATCTAGGATTGATCCTTTGTTATGTGTTGGGCTGTCACAAATTTGGGATAAGTTAAGGTCAGTCAAGAAAGTTTTTAGGCTATTGACCTCCGGGTCGTCCGGGTCATTCCAGTGGAGGTTGAAGTCTCCAAGGAAAATCTGCTTGTTCTGGAGATCGGCATTTGTAGCTAGGATATCCATTACGTGTTCAATAAAGGTAAGGTTGTTTCCTGGTGGATGGTATAATGAGTGAATTGAGCATATAAGAGTGTTATTATTAGAGATTTCAAGATGTAGGTATTCACAGGAGGTGAAACCCGGGGAGATGAGACGTTTCACAGAGAGGTAGTTCCGGTGTATGCAGGCAATACCTCCTCCAAGCCTGTCAATTCTATCTAGTCTTGTGATGTGATAGTTAGGTGGGACTAGTATGTCCAGGATGGGCGCGGATGAGTCGTTTAGCCATGTTTCCGTTAAGATTATGAGGTCAGGTTCGTTGTTTAGTATGAGGTCAGCTATATCAGCGGCATGACGCGCTGCTGACCTACAGTTTAGTAGGATACATTTTAACCTGGCCTTGGTAGGTATAATGTTGTGGTTTTGTGAGATGGGAACTTTCTTGAGGTTTTTTTCAACAATAACTCTGGTGACGTGTCTACTGGTTCTATCGGGGTTGGGAGGGATGGCTTGGATAGAGGACAGTATCCGTGTGTTGTCTGTGTGCACCGAGGGAAGGGACGGAGATGGGGGTTCGTAGGACTGAAGTAGAGAGGTAAGATCTTGCGGTGAGAGTGAGTTTTTTATTCTGAATGGGCTGGTTAAGGCATTGGGGTCAGGTATTGATTTCCATCTAGGGGGTTCTGTGACGTGGACCTAGCGTGTGATTGTTGGCGGAAACTCGCTTTTGTGTTTGGTTGTGTCAGGATAAGGTCATGAAGAGTTTGGATGTCATCTTTAATTTGACTTAGGGCTAGTAATATCTCCTCGAGTCTAGGGTCAGGAGCCAGAGTTGACTTATTTCTCAGCCGGTCTGTGGGTAGGTGAGGTGGGGATATAAGACTGTGTTCGTGAGGCGAGAAGTGAGGTGGTTCGATTAGTGGCTGTTTTTTAGTGTGGTGATCCGATGTAAGAGGGGAAGTAGAGAAGGGGTGCGACGGGGTAATGTTTTGAGCTGTAGGGGGAGAGGCGGTAAAGTTCGACGTGAGGGAGAGGAGGCCTGAAGGAGTGCTGGCTGATCGGATGTAATGGTGTAGGGAGAGGTTGGGGCCGAGTTTGTAGTGGGTATGCTAGGCATAGCGAGATCGGTGGGGTGGGTAGAGTTGTGTAATGTGTGGGAGGGGGAATGGATGCAGGATGGGACAGCTAGAGGAGTGGGGACACTTGTGTGCAGAGTGATAGGAATAGAGGAAGTGCCAGTGGAGTTGTGGGAGGAGTAGGCCATGGGGAGATGTATGTCGTACAGTGTGGGGTCAAATGGGGCGGGGGCAGGTGAGTGTAGACAATGGGAGCTAGAGGGAGGAGGACTAGTGGGGAGGTCATGTGGTTGGTCGGGCTGAGTGCAGGGAGAGAGGTCTGCTGGGGAGGTAGGAAGGTGTCTCACCACCTTATCTTTGATGTGCGGAAATATGTTATCCAGTAGATTCAGGTTTTGGTCTGAGGCTTGCATGAGGATGATTCCATTATGATATATGGTGATTGTTGCTGCCGCCTTATAGAACGTGGAGGGAATGATGGATAGTGTAAGCCCATGTGGTGTTGTTTTAGTGGATGAAATCGAGAATAAGGCGAGAAAGGCTTTCCGCCATTGGGCCCTTCTCTTGGTATAGAATATGATGT
Source organism: Calotriton arnoldi (assembly GCA_963921515.1). Classification (NCBI taxonomy): domain Eukaryota; kingdom Metazoa; phylum Chordata; class Amphibia; order Caudata; family Salamandridae; genus Calotriton; species Calotriton arnoldi. The sequence continues at coordinate 55,832 of CAWUFW010009671.1, forward strand.
CATTTGTTAGATGTCCTTTATGGTTTGAAAAATAGGTGTCAGATATTGGGATTTCTGGGTGAGATTTTAATAAATTATGTTTGAAACTTTTTGCCGCTTTTTTTGTAAGGTTAGGGGGGTATTTAATGGAGTAAGTGTGCAGGCCTGTTAACTCCATGTCTTTGTTGCAATAGAGTTGAGGGGTCAGAGAATGGATTTTTTTTTTTTTTTGGGTGTGGGGTGGTCAGAGAGTATGAGAAGTGGAATGAATTGTTGCGTTGCCGAGGAATTAGGTAGGAGTGGGAGGGTCAGAAGTCTGCTAGATAGAGGAATTGATGCCTTGAGGAGGGGCCTAGATAGAGGGGAACTAGTTGAAGTTTGCGTAAATGTCAGAGTAGGGGTCGAGTACGCTAAGTATTCAAAATAAATCCTACTGAAGTAGTGGTTGTCCTACATCTACCTCGGTGATTTGGTAGTTTTTAGTTAATCAAGGGAGAGTTCAGGGTTATGTTATAGTTAGGTATAACAAATAGGAAAGACGTTCCAAGATGGCTGCATGTTTGACCAGTAGTGTTTTGGCTCAAATGCGTAGTCCTATCGCTCTTTCCATGAGCCTGACACTCTAGTTAAGGTTCTTTCATTCTTACCCTGGGTTGTAATTGTTAGTCCTTTGTTTGTTTTTAATACTGTGTAGAGCGAGGTAGTCCTATGTCCTTGATCATGGCTTGTTGTGGAAAAAGGAACAAGCCTCTCGTTTTAGGTAATTGAGTAAGTCGGCCATTTTGAGGTGAGGAATTGTGAAGCTATTTAAATTGTGTGATCCAAATGGTGGCTGCGATGTGTCTAGATTCACCATAAAGCAAAAGGGATCTTTGTGGCAGGTTCCATGCATCACGCATCACGCAATGTCGAAATGCCTTGCAGTCTAGTGCTCTGCGCCCCGTATACCCTGATTGTTGCCCTTTGCCCCGATCCTGGCTAAAAGAAGAAGCAGGCGCCAGGGTGGAACGTCCTGATTAGCGGTGGAGTGTGCACATCGCTCCGCCCGACCCAAGCGGTGAATGCGGCAAGAGGGAGGGAAATATCTGCGATTATCAGCTGCGACCCTGCCAGGAGATCATCGAGGTCAAGATACCGCATCAGCCGTCGTTCCTCTTCGGCGATGAGGGAAGATAGACTTTGGTCGTCATCTCCCTGGGGACCCGCGTGTCTGTTGCGATGAGAGTAACGAGGAGGGGGAGAGTCGGAGTGCCCGGTCCTGCACTGCACGCTCCTTTCAATATGCGTCCTCACCTCGGGACTCCCGCTATCATTCTTCGCTGCGGCAGCTCCCCTGCAAGGACGTGGCACCGCCTCTACAACCCCAGAAACTTCAGTGATGTCTCCAGCGTTGCGCTCTTCTCCTGCTGACCAGATGCAAACCGGGTGCCGGTGCCGGTGTCCTGCCGATTCTCCTGCGGGACTGTCTCCGGTCAAGGTGCCAACCCGGGGGTCCCCACCATCCAGCAGCGATGTGGGCGAGCTTGGACGAGAAGTAGGGTCGCCACCAGCGAAGTCCTGCTCCTGAAGCGGAGGACTCTCACCGGTCGAATCAGGTACAATTGTTTGAAACCAGTTGTCTGTAGCGATGCAGTTCCTCTGTTCCTATGTTCCGGTGCCTGAAGCCGCAGGGTTTGCGAGGGCTAAACAGGGATATTTTGTCAGTTTCGATCCCCAGCCTCTGGAGCTCCATTCTTGAGCTCCTCTCCGGTCGCCATCTTGCTTGGTTCATGAAATTTTTTTAATAAAACTGCGATGAAAGGCAGAGAAAATCGCCCTTTGTGTAGATCAGTAGCTATCTGTTAAGGACTTATGCAGCCTTGCTCTGCCTTGATTGATGCAAGGACAATGCAAGTCCATAGTAAATCTGGGCCCAGGTTTTTAGCCTATATTTATTGGGCTTCAGAGGGAGGAGGTTGATGTTAAATGGCTGCAGGTAACATCAATGGATATGTTTTTTGGTTTATTGTTGCAGGTACAGCTTATTTGTGTATAACACTACACATCGCAGTTTTTTCTGTCATTTCTAAGCACTTTAAATTACTAATCTGACTACTGCCTAGTCTATGCAGCTCAATTTACCCACTCTGGAGGGAAAATCAACTGTGTTTGCATTGCTGAGATCCAAACTCATGACTACCAGAACACCGCATGTGTCAGTGACGAACACTCCCCTCATTCAGCGAATCTCCCAGCATTGCGGTCTCTGCATGTAAAGCCACAATGACATACATTTGGATGTAGGCAAGCTAGAAACAGCCCATTTTCAATTAATGTGTCAGAGGCAGGGTCGGGGCCTTGAGTCCCATGGTTCCTTTCCAGGTACTGACCTTTCTGTTGTCATCTGGATCACTTGGGGTCGGATATTTGCTCTTTGGGTGGGTGGGTGGACATGGATTACCCTACATTTCTTTCCTCTTTCTCTCATCTGTCAGATTCTTTTTCATCCCTGCTGATTCCCTTTGTCGCTGTTTTCCTATCGATCTCTTCCACTTGTATATCTTTTTCCTTCCTTTCTCTGCATCAGAGTCTAATGATAAATAGGTACAGCTCGACTAGAGTTGGTAGTAGAATGTGCAGACAGCAATTCCATTTAAGTCATTGTGGCTCATTTCGAAGTCCAAGGTTTTAGATGTTTTGGTCTGGCATTAGCCAAGGCTATATGAGTTTACTAAAATTATATGTATGATATATTTACCTATAGAGGCTTTCAGCCAGCCCTCTTTATCCATTGGTTTGTTATTGTGTTATTCATATTTTACTTCCACCCACTACAGCATACAGTATGGGGCACAGTTCAGTCCAGTTCAGCCATTGGCTGGCTTCACTTTGAGTGATGCCATTCTGCCCTTTCACAAGGAGAACACCTGCACATAAAGAAGTCCCTTTTCAGTGGCAGGGCCTACTATAACAACTTATTCTTTTTGAGACCGAAAATTTGTGAGTTTGGTCAATTTGTTTTGCTTTATATTGATAAGCATATTCCCCACAATAACGTTTTGCAAAAACCATGACAAAACAAAAGATATATTGACAAAGCCAATAGGATAGGAGCCAACACCAGACCTATTGCCACTTGCCAATGCTTGTTCTACCTTGAAGCTGAGTGTAGTAGCCAGATCTAGGACTAGACAAGCATACAGACACATACTTCATGATTTCGAAGGAGTGTGACACTAATTCAAACATAATGTTCATTACCACAAGGTGTGTGTTTGTAACCATCCTCGACAGAACAGCTGACATTAAGATGAAGGAATCAGTGCAGATGCAAAGCTCCCTGCAAGACGTCAGGTAATCCACAGAGTAAGAATATTGTTAGATGTCTTATACAATTCCTGGAGATGATGACTGACTAGACAAATCAACATACAAAAATAACTTGCCCCAAAGTTTAAACAGTGAGGATCAACATGGTTGTACTTCCAGCGTCTACAATGTAAAGAAGCACACAATATGTAAAGCACACATTACATCTACTCTGCTTAGACCAATTGTTATAAAGTAGGTTTCAGAAGTCCCTATTGTACAACATATTAATAAACAAGCATTGGCATAGTCGATAGGTCTCGCCTTTGGGACCTTATAAGTGTTTAGCCATGCAACAGTTGCATAACTAAATACTTATAGGTCCCAAAGCGAGACCTATTGGCTATGCCAATGCTTGTTATGAAATGTTGCTTACCTGTTCTAATGAAGTCTGCAGCCTTATGCCCAACTATTCTTCCAATGATAATGCGCCGGCAGACAGTAACGCATAGTGTGATAAACATGCAAGTACTGTCACAGAGTTGCACCCACTTCAGTCTAGTGTCTAACAGTGAAGTGTTATTCCAAGCAGGTAAGAATGGAGAAGATGGAAAAGTGTGAAATTAGATGGAGTCGCCTCTAAGTATGCAGCTAGGTACACTCTTAATTCAATAAATGCATCAAGTTTGCAAATTACGACTACGACAGGAAGGTAGAAGCAACGCCGGCTGGGATTGACCAGTCAGGCATTTTCCGGAGCCATGCTTGGCAAAATGGCACACTGAAGTGTAACTCTTCTTATTCAGGAGTGGTGCATTCAACGTTTCACGAGGACACCCAGGTGGATACCACACAGATGGCACAGGTCTACGGAAAATGGAATGACAAATGCAAACCTGGCGCTGATGAAGTTGATATTTTGGAATTCACAAGTCCGACACACCTCCCTTGGGGAGCAGCATTTATACATGCAGCCAGCTTGCCCAAAGATGCTGAATGCGCTGGAGGTTTACCAGGCTGGAGCATGTCCATCTCAGGAGACAGCTGCAGTGATTTACTCGGGTCTTATCTCAACAGATATTTCAACTTGGGAGTTGCTCTTCTGTCCAGAGCCGTGATCCGCAGGAATAATTCAAGCGGGACCGGGTACGTGCTCTGAAGACACTACTTAGAAAGGAGTCCAGTGTAAAATGGGTTTCCCTTTCAAACAGTGCATGCTCTGCTGAGCGAATTAAAAGTCAAATGTTCCACTTAAAACAATAGCTATTTAAAATATAGATTACCAGTAGAATTGCTAAGGGTCACTGGGTTCCAAATATACATTTAACCAAAATGGTTTGGACAAGGCTTGGATTCAACAGTGACTGGAGCTGCCGTGCAATTTTATTTAGGAGCATGTATATGCGTGCGAGCACGTATCGATCACAGCGCAATTTAACAACCCCTTGTTTACCATGCAAGCCAGCTCTACCGCACAGCCCAAGCTCTACCGTGCAACCAAGCTCTGCAGTGCAACCGAGCACTGCAGTGCAACCCAGCACTACCGTCCAATCCAGCTCTACCGTGCAACCCAACCCATAAATTAGGTACCTCAACACAGTCTTGAAAACAACTTCACTGCTCCACCCACTTTTTACAACATCTTCTCATAAGTCTCCCGTACCTCTCTGCGACCTCACCTGTCAGAGGTGAAGCGAAGCGTATCTGTCAACAGACAGCTCCACAGAAATCTGGCTTCTCAAGTAATCCCACGGGAAGTGGTGAGAGACGCTACTACTCCAAGCCAACCCGGAGCCTGGGAGAAAAAAAGCCCGGGTGTTGTGTGCGCGTGCGCGCTGAAAGAAAAAAAAAAAGCACACGAGTGGTGCAGCGCGCGCGAGCAAAAGCAGCAGCAGGGGGAAGGAGGGGGCCTGCGCGATTCCCTTGCGGGAGCGTGCAGCCATATGGCGCCACCATGTGGCGCCGCGCGCTCCCGCAAGGAAATCGCCAGACGTGCACGCGTTGCCATTGCAAGCAATGCAACGCGTGCACGTTTTTGCCCCCAAAGCTGTGCCGATGGCATTAGGTCTCTCTCCTAAGCAGCGCATGCGCGCTGCGTAGGCGAGACCTAAAAATGCACCCTCTCAATACTACATTATGGTGCAAACTCATTAACCTACCTCATTTCCCAGTTTTCCTGCATTATACGTTCCTTAAAATAATCCTTTTTTAACATTTTTGAGATCCGTTTACAAGAAATAACTTTAAATTAGTAAATAAGGTTCAGGGATACTCAACCCTTATTTAGAGAGTATTTCCGGACAAAGTTTATTAACTCTAAAAGGAACAAGAAACTCCAAATTCATCCATTGTGTAAAGGGTCCACCAGTAGTTTATTACTTCAGATAGTGTCGTTCACACTATTCTCTTGTTAAATTCCTCACTGACAGTGTGCAATTAATGTAGTGAGTGAACTAAAGCGTCAATTGGTGCCCTAGCCAAAATATACTCTGCTATAAAATAGGAGAACATAAGTGCACATCTATGACACTAGGCATATTTCCAAGGGGATATCACCACGAGAACGTCACATTTAGCGACATTTTGGTGGCGCTATACCATTCTCCGTATTTAACGTGACGTGGCTTAACGCCGCCTTGTAAATAAGGCCCCTTTCATGCTTCACTTAGTGTGAAAGGGGTGTGCAGTGGGTGTTGCTGTGGGCGTTGTGCCGCAACACCCTTTGCTTTTTAACACTGCCCCATATTTACAAGGCTGGGGCAGCGCCAAAAAGTAAGACCAGGGAATACCTGGTCTTAGACTGGCAATACGAGGACAAATTATTAATTTCTCCTTGTTTTTTGCTCTTGCCATGTGTGCAGATCGCATTTCACGATTATGTGCAGGAAGGTGTTCCTTCCCACACATAAACAATCACCCCTGCAGTGCAGGCACCCTTGCAACATGGCGGCAGGGTGCCTGCGCTGGCGCTAGGCAGCTTTATTAGCGCTAGGGGAAACACAGGGGTGCGCCGTATTTTTGTAAATATGGCGCATCACTGTGTTTAAAAAATGTCAGAGCGCGGCGTTACCAATTTTGGCATAACGCCGCGCTCTGACATTTTGTTGTAAATATCCCCCTCGGACCACACACGGACCCCTAAATAGCTGCTTTGCTGCTGCGGCTATCCACACCTTGACAATGCTCAACCTGTCCTGCAAGCAGTCCGAGGAGACAGCAGTCTGAGGAGACTGCCAGAGTAACGTGCTGTGCACCTGATGTGACTTGTCTGCAGCTCTGCCACCTGGTAGTGCTGGGGGTCTTATCCTTAATTCCAAAACAGTCACAGCAGCATAGGAAGCACTTAACTGTAAGGACATGGTTTCATACTTCTTCCACCGAGTCATCTCTGTTATCTCCGCAGGCAGTCGTCTATCCTCGGCTTTCCCGCTCTGTTCGCGCGCCCTACCCCTTCCTCCTTTTCTTCACCTCAGTGAGGGTCTGCTCCCTCTTTATCTCCTATCGTCTCTCATCTACTCACTGCTCTTTCTTTTGTGCACCCTCTTTTGAGTTCCCTGTCAGGTTCTCTTTCACCCCTTCTTCCTGCCCTCCACTTCTCCATGCTTCATACCTTACATAAGTGAGCGAGTCGATGAGCCACTTCGCCAGTGGTTAATTTGTAAAAAAATAAGTGCCGTGGCTCTCGTCGGGAGGCAGCTTGCACCAGCCCATTTCTCCTGTTAGCACCACCTAAAACAGAACCAACCACTAAACATGAAAGTGGGGAGAGGATGTGCATAATGGCCAGAGCTGCCAACTTCGGAGCTGGGGAATCAGGTTCGAGTCTCGGCATCGGCTCAACATCCTGTGATTCTGGGCAAATCACTTAATCTCCCAGTGCCTACCAAAAATGAATGTGTTTTTAACTGGTGCTCATGAAAAGCGCTGGTTTTGATATTAAGTGCCGTTGCTGAGCACCGGAAACCACCGGCTCAAATTCAGCACTGCACTTCGTATGAACATATTAGTGAGAGGGAATTCCTTAGTTAGCTTGTACCAGTCAGTTCCTCAGTTGCTAGTACTGAGTAAGGAACCCCTTGCACCCAAAAGGTTGGCACCGTTAGCCCAACGATATAAGCAGTTCTAAGGCCGAAGTCCTTTAGAGGGGGTAGGGTGGTTTGAGGGCTGACACGAAATTCCAATTAGGCCAGCCAGCGTAATTTGGAGTTACTATTGTTACTAGAAATTCCTACAAATTATGCTATTACAGTACTTTGTGTAATTACACACCATTCACAGTAAAAAATGTAAAGCGAGTTCACAATTCACAATGAAAATGTATTGCAAATGCACAGGAACAACTGAACACGGGTGCCTGTTCGAGGTGATTTTGGTCAAATGTGTCCTTGCACCATACATTTCTGTGAGGATACATTTCACACTAAATTATAGCGTGAAATGACAGATTTTAATTTGGGGTAATTAAGCATAATGTTGCCATAACTTTGAATAATTGCGCAAAAACAAATTATGCGAACTTCAGAAACCATTATAAAACAGGGCGTAAAGAAGTCTCTGTCTGTAATTGTTCTGGAGATATGACCAACCGAAAAATTATTTTGTAAAACATTTTTCATATAGTGTTTCATATTGCACTTCTGCCATTTGTAAGAATTGTAAATAATGTGGTGGTACTGACCTTAGGAAGGTAGATTTTTGTGTTGGCCTTTTCAGGATGAAAACTCGTGACGTCAAGTTCACAGTTGATATCAGTGGTGAGCATTTAACCTACTAAGGCATATTAAACGTGTTTAGCGAACCTAGAAACTGCACTTCATGGGAAGCAATGTCCTCTGGGTTACCGTACCTTTGTTAGCATATGTGGTTATTCTCTTACAGTTTCAGCACCGCGGACAGCTACTTAGGTGCCTAGGGTGAAGGATGTGCTTGCCAAATGTGTTCTATGGAGAAAGGATTGTGGTTCAAAATCTCAGTTAATACTCTATTCCTGATGGAGACAAGACAGAGTGACTAAGGTTCTTCATTTTTGGATCTATATGTTTCGTGTCACTTAAGAAGACACATTTGATCCTTCTCAACAGATTAGGGCAAAACACAAAGCTGGGGCTTGAAGATGTGGGGTCATTGCCTGCACACATGAGTGTAGGTACAATGGGGACATTGTTGCATTTTTGTATTTTCGGGAATGGAGCATTGAACAACTCTGGTCAGAAGTACATTTTGACTGGTGACCTGGTTTTGAGCTGCATCTGATGCCCTTCAGGGGTTGTAAGGCATGTCTCAAGGCTAGATTGCTGCTATTTAAGATTTTTTTAGGTTAGGGTTAGTGAAGGTCTCTAGGAAATTCCAGATTTCCTGGTATGTGCCTAGTTTCTTCCTTTTTCTTGCTTTTCTCCTACCAAGTGCAGGCTGACAAGTTTATTTTCTGGGAGGGCAATTCATCAGGTATGGTAATCGAATATCGTGATATTGGAAATATTATATCCTAAATATCATTTAGTAAAGAATTGACTTAACCTCACTGTAAGGTCAACGTGCTTCAGCCTATGATGTTAAGTCCTTACAAGGGCCAAGGCATTCTTCCGGGCCATCCTCCACCTCCCCCCCCCCTATATGTGTACCATCCTTATATACTACCTTATTCTCAGGAGGTGCTAGAGGTAAGTGTGAAAATGTGAACAGCCCCAAATGAGGAAAAATAAAGTTTCTGTATACTGAACCAGTGCATCTTGTTCCAAGAGTAGACTATTGTGCTACTCACCCTTTTCAATCCCACTGGACCTCGCTCCCTTCAATGCTCTCCTCTTCCTCACAGGGCACACTGGTCTTGGGAAGCAAGCAGGCGCTTCTGCTCCAGGCTCCAGGACAGGTGGTCTTGGTTTCCCTGGGTGATGTCCCCTCACCCAGCAAGGAGACTAGCAGGCCTTCTCCTCTAGTCCTGGTCACAAGCAGAAGTCCTGCAGAGCTTCCCCTCCTTACACAGCCCGTCTGGCCGCTTGGCAGATGACACAATTTGGAGTCTCAACCTCCCCTTCTTATAGTCCATTTCCAGACACCAAATGTGATTTAGGGTCTGGGTCTTTGAAATTTTATATTTGGGTTCTGCTTCTTTTGAAGTGTACACTTTTCTCTCTTTTCTTCCTCTTGAAAGGCTGTCTGTCACAGCAGGAGAGACTCTGAAGCTGATACTCCCATAACACACACCATGGGAGTGACTAGAGTTCACACCTGGATGTGAGCCACAGTGATATGTGCATCAAAAGGTTAAACCAAGGCTCCCATCCCTACTCTTTATGATTCCCTTATCAGCCCCATCTTGTTCCTGAGATGCGTCCAGGTCCTTTCCTTTTGAAGTGTACAGGGGAAGTTTCTCTCTCCCTTCCTCCAGTGTGTACCACCCTGCTCACCTGGAATGCAGTAATACACAAATCTGTTGGGGGCTTTTCCATGTAATGTACCATTACAGACACACTTGAACTAAGTGAAAGTACACAGCACACACACTGTCCAGTCAGTACTGTTACCTCCATGTACTGTGCCACCGTAGGCACATATATATTTAGCACACACATTTATTCTGTGCACACTGCTCAGTACTGAAACTATTCTGTATAGTGCCATGGTGTTCTATTTGCCAACACACACCTGCCAGTACGCACATTCATCCTGAGCACACTGCACAACACTTCTCCCTTAGTGTATTATACTTCTTGTAAGCACACATACACCCAACACATGCTTCTACTGTGCATGCACTGCGCAGCACTACATACTTCATGTAATGTGTCCCTCGCAGCATTATATTTCACCCAGTACACACACTCACCATGCCTGTACTGCACAACACTGTTCTATCCCTGTACTCCACCCTTTCCAGGCACACATACATCAAGTGGAGAATCACCTCTTCTGAGCTACACTGCACTTTACATCTAACTGATGTTGGCCAGAGGCTGAGTTAAGCACACAGAAGTGGAACTTTAAAACGTTGAGGGAGCCTCTAAGCCTCACTCCAGTGACACTGGGTAAAAAAGACCTGATCACTACACTGTATGCTGCCACCACTGCACTTGTGCTGCTTAACTCCTGGTGAAGGCAGTAACTATGAGGTTAGAGCTTTGAACACCCCTCCCGGTCCAACAAAACTGCAATCCGTGAGACAGGCCTATGTCATGGTACACACGCATGATCCGTGTTTGCTTATGAGAACAGAAATCAGCCTTAGGGATCCAAACAACAGTACGGTTGGGCACTCGGAGTGGGGGTGCACGTCCATTACCATGTAGCGGACTTTTGCGTCCCAACAGTTCCACATTCTCCTTTATCTTTTTATCCTCCCCTCTGTCCGCTGCCTAAGTGTAACCAGTGTCATCTATATTTAATTACGTTATATAGTTATATATTTGTTAATTTATTGACTGATTTATTTCTTGAAGTACTCTAACTGCAATGAAGTCCACCTAGCACTGCTCTGAGGACAGAAAAATTCACAGCAAAGCTATTTAAGAAGCAGTAGGGTTTTTAGCTGTTAATAGGAAGCCAAACTTTTAACAAACACTGAGAAGTTGAACCTAAGATGTGGACAAGCATGTGACACTCTAGGCACCTAGTCATGAAGGAGGATCCCTTGTCAGGTGGGGATCTAAGTGTGGTCCAAGGAACTTTACGTCTGGTCACACCCACATCCAGTAGCGACATGCCAAGGGCGATGAAACATGCTACCGCCTACATGTTCCTGTGCCTTATCACGCTGCTACATTCTGTGGTCATCACTGGTGTTTTAACTGGTACTGTCAGGAGGTCTAACCTCTATGAGATGCTAGAAACTGTCTCCAGACTTTGCTGTTCCTGCATCCCTCCTCATTCACTATTTCTTTTTATCACTGTCACCATTACACATGCTCTTTACTGGTTCCTTTACTGTCTTAGCTAAATTCCCCACCTTTTCTCATTTCCTTTAATGTTCTAACTTGCTTGGTGGAACAGCAGTGTTCACTCTGTGCCTTCCCAGCTTTCCTGGAAGCCTTGGATCTTTGAAATCGTGATTCATGAGCTGGAAGAGAGCGAGGGAGGCTTCTGGCCTTCGGTGTAATGAGTTTTTCTGACATGGTTAATTCATCTCTCCATCAAGTGTCCCTCGTGACACATCTGTGCAGCTCCGTTGGAGCACATGAAGATGGTGATGCATCCCCCTGCCTTACATCATGGAGATGCTGAATACAGAGCAGGCTGGCTCATGTCACCTGCTGGAAGCATGCAAGGGGACCCTGAATCGAGGGATTCCAGGAACACGGTACAGAGCGCCCTGTGGATCTATCTGCCAGTTCACTTCAATGCCCATCAGTGTCTCCTGGCACCATTCACAGATGACCCTCAGGGAGTCCACGGAGGCAGTCTCTGTGCAGCTGCAATGGGAATCCTACCTTCTTGCCAACTTGGCGCGCATTATCCAATGCCCAGGGCTATGCCAAGCTATAGAAGGGAGGATGTATCTTAAGGGGGCTAAGAGTAGTGCTTAGTTTGTAGAAAAATAAGTGCCAGGGCCCTCATCAGGGGCAGCCAAAGCATGGACCACCCATGGCCACTGCTAGCACTGTCATTGAATCAATCAATCAATCAGGGGTTGGTAAAGCACAGCTACTCAGCTGCGAGGGTCTCAAGGTGCAACTACTAACCATCACACTTCTACATGTGTGACAATTCAGACTTTTTGAGGCCTCCAAAGCTATATTAATGGGTTGGGCTGCAGATATTTGTTGTTTTTAATGTATATTGAAATAACAAACAACTATTGTTCTGCTCATCTCTAAATTACAGAAACAGCACCATCAGGTGGCAGATGTCATTAGTGCTGGTGTTGACAATTAAGTGCCGGTGCCAAGCACCGCAAACTACCGGCTCAAATTAAGCACTGGCTAAGGGTCTTCTCCATTAGGATAATGTATGCAAAAGAGTTGTCTGAGAGTTTTCAACCATGTCGAAGCATTACGGTGGTAAGTGAACTGGGTCTGTCTCCAGATAACGATGGAGCAGAAAAAATGGTTTCAAACCTTTTACTCAAAAACGAGAACAAGCTAATGGGATGCGACATAAAGTCTTAAATCATTGTATTTTAAGTAATATCAAGTTTTGATTAAATGAACTCTGCAACAAAGAATGCAAGCAAAGGCAACTCCTCCCCAATTGCCCACATCAGGAGTGGACTCTGAAGCCACAGGGTTACTAACTTCAAGTCCAACCTGGTGAAGACCCTTGGTGTATGAATCCGGTTTGACTCTACTCTGCAGTGGGAAAGTGGTGCTTGTTCACACAATCTTTTGATTGCCCGACAAAGTTTGGCACATGGTTCTATTCTGTATTAGTTAAATAACCCAATGAGACTGAAGTCCACAGGGGACACCAGTAGGGTCTGTGATACATTGATGTAGGCAGCTGAGCTGGCAACTGATGAATGCAGCATATCCTGCCATGTTGCATATACAGCCTAACCAGGACATCCAGTTCAATACCTTGGAGTTGTGTCAGCTACAGGCACTATCAATGCATAGACGGAGCCCCACTACCATCTGGTTTCCATGCAATATTGTCAGAACTGCTGAACCGATGTGCCCTCACCCATGTGAAATCTGGTGATCCCAAGCCCGTGTGAATCCCACAGAAGTATGAGAACTGTCCAACGTGTGTATCCATACATACAGGATCAGAACACCTGTGGTAAATACTTAGCCCATGTGCCCCTACTCATGTGAACTCTGGTGATCCCATGACTGCGTGAATCCCACTGAAGTATAACAAGTGTGAGAAATGTTGAACGTGTGTGTCCGCACCTACAGAATGAAAACACTTGTGGTAAATACTTAGCCCATGTACCCATACTCATGAGTAATCTTGTGATACCATGACCGTGTGAATCACACAGACGGAAGACACGTGTGAGAATTGTTGAAAGTGTGTGTTAACACATACAGGATTTGAACACCTGTGGTAAATAATTAGCCCGTGTGCCCTCACCCACGTGAAATCTGCCGATCCAATGATTGTGTGAATCCCACAGAAGTATACCAAAGTGCGAGATCTGTGAATCCGTTTGACTCTACCTACAGGATTGGAAAAACTGCAGTGAATATTTAGCCCAAGCGCCCCTACACGTGAATTGTCACAAATTTAGAACAACTGTGGTAAAAAGAAAGTCTATGCACCTGAAGTTTTTACAACATTAGAACTACTGTGGTAAAGTATGAGCCTCTTGCTCATGTGAAACCCACAGCTTTAGAACTACTGTGATTCAGACTGAGCCCCTGCGCTCCTGCCACATGTGTACTCCACAGCTTTAGAGCTACTGTGGTTCAGACTGAGCCCATGCTCTCCTGCCACATGTGTACTCCACAGCTTTATATCTACTGTGGTTCAGACTGAGCCCAGGCACTCCTGCCCCATGTATATTCCAGGGCTTTAGAACTGCTGTGGTTCAGACTGAGCCCCTCTGATCCTGCCCCATGTATATCCTACAGCATTTGAATTACTGTGGTTCAGACTGAGCCCCTGTGCTCATGCCCCATGTATATTCCACAGCTTTATATCTACTGTGGTTCAGACTGAGCCCCTGTGCTCCTGCCCCATGTATGTTCCACAGCTTTAGAACTGCTGTGGTTCTGACTGAGCCCATGCACTCCAGCCCCATGTATATTCCACAACTTTAGAACTGCTGTGGTTCTGACTGAGCCCATGCACTCCAGCCCCATGTATATTCCACATCTTTAGAACTGCAGTGGTAAAGAATGAGCCCATGCACTCCTGCCCCATGTATATTCCACAGCTTTAGAACTGCTGTGGTTAAGACTGAGGCCATGCACTTGTGTCCCATGTATACTCCACAGCTTTAGAGCTACTGTGGTTCAGACTGAGCCCCTGCGCTCCTGCCACATGTATATTCCACAGCTTTAGTACTACTGTGGTTCAGACTGAGCCCCTGAGCTTTTGCCCCATGTATATCCCACAGAATTTGAACTACTGTGGTTCAGACTGAGCACCTGCGCTCCAGCTCCATGTATATTCCACAGCTTAAGAACTGCTGTGGTTCAGACTGAGCCCCTGCGCTCCTGCCCCATGTATATTCCACTGCTTTTGAACTACTGTGATTCAGACTGAACCCCTGAGCTTTTGCCCCATGTATATCCCACAGAATTTGAACTACTGTGGTTCAGACTGAGCCCCTGTGCTCATGCCCCATGTATATTCCACAGCTTAAGAACTGCTGTGGTTCAGACTGAGCCCATGCGCTCCTGCCCCATGTATATTCCACAGCTTTAGAACTAAGGTGGTAAAAAATGAGCCCGTGAAGTCCTGCCCCATATATACTCCACAGATTTAGAACAGCTGTGATTCAGACTGAGCACCTCTGATCCTGCCCCATGTATATTCCACAGCTTTAGAACTGCTGTGGTAAAGAAAGATGCCCTGTATTCCTGCCCCATGCATATACCACAGCTTTAGAACTAATGTGGTTCAGACTGAGCTCCTGCGCTCCTGCACAATGTATATTCCACATCTTTAGAACTGCTGTGGTTCAGACTGATCCCATGCGCTCCTGTCCCATGTATTTTCCACAGCTTTAGAATTGCTGTGGTTCAGACTGAGCCCCTGTGATCCTGCCCCATGTATATTCTACAGCTTTTGTGGTTCAGTCTGAGCCCCTGCGCTCAAGCCCCATGTATATTCCACAGCTTCAGAACTGCTGTGGTAAAGAATGAGGCCAGGAACACACAAATATTCACAAAAACTGACTGGTGCTAGGCCGCTTAATTATCATGATGAGGATGATGATTATTATGGGTACAATAATAATAATTATAATAATGATTATTAATATTATTATTATTATTATTACAGTAGCGATAATAGGGTAGGAGTAGGAATATTATTGTCATTGTTATTCTTATTCTTATTATTATTAATAAAATTGATATTAATAACACTAGTACTACTACTAATAATAAGCAAGTAATTTTATTATCCTTATTATTGTTATTATTCTTTATTATTATTATTATTATTATTATTAATATTGTGACAGGTACTATTATTATTATTATTATTATTATTATTATTGTTATTATTATCATCATTATTATAACAGGTAATATTATTATTATTATTATTATTATTATTATCATTATTATTATAAAATGTATTATTATTATTAAATTAGTTATAATATGAGTAATAGTATTATGGTATTTATTAATTTTTTTCATTATTATTTATAATATTGATAATAACAATAGCACTAATAACGATAATAATACCTATTCTTATTATTATTAGTATTAATATTATTATTTTAATGCTGTTGTCATTTTGCTTGTTGCTGTTTTTTTTTGGTTTGTTTTATTTGCTATTATTATTATTATTATTATTATAATCATTGCTTTGCTGTTTATGTTTTGTTGTTTATTTGTTGTATTTTATTAATATTATTACTAATATTAATAAATCCATCAACCTCTTGTGATAAAGGTTGTAATCTTCACTTGAACTAGTCTGCTCAACTGTATTGCAGCCAAACGAGTCTTGCAATTAATTGTGTGTTTTTCTTGTGTTTGTTAGTATCTGCTTTTATGGTTCTTCGAACCGAAATAAAGATGATGATGATTGCTATCATTAATATTACTAATCTTATTTGGATGATTTACTGCTGATGGTGCTTACTCTTTGTAGACCGTGTTCAACAAGCATCAAAGAAGTTGTTTCACACTCATAGCAAACTCATAGCAGACATTGCTCACTCAAAGCAGACAGTTCTCACACACACAACAGGCAGTGCTCCCATGGTGGTCACCGATAGCATGAAGGGCGCACTCAAAGCGAACATTGCTCACTCATAGCAGACAGTTCACACACACACACAACAAGCAGTGCTCCCATGGTGGTCACCGATAGCATGAAGGGCGCACTCAAAGCGAACATTGCTCACTCATAGCAGACAGTTCACACACACACACAACAAGCAGTGCTCCCATGGTGGTCGCCAATAGCATGAAGGCCACACTCATAGCAGACAGTTCACACACACACAACAGGCAGTGCTCCCATGGTGGTCACCGATAGCATGAAGGGCGCACTCAAAGCGAACATTGCTCACTCATAGCAGACAGTTCACACACACACACAACAAGCAGTGCTCCCATGGTGGTCGCCAATAGCATGAAGGCCACACTCATAGCAGACAGTTCACACACACACAACAGGCAGTGCTCCCATGGTGGTCGCCAATAGCATGAAGGCCACACTCATAGCAGACAGTTCACACACACACACAACAGGCAGTGCTCCCATAGTGGTCAGCAACAGCATAAAGTGCACACTAAAAGCGGACATTGCTCACTCATAGCAGACAGTTCACACACACACAACGGGCAGTGCTCCCATGGTGGTCACTGATATCATGAAGGGCACACTCAAAGCATACATTGCTCACTCATAGCAGACAGTTCACAAACACACACAACAGGCATTGCTCCCATGGTGGTCACCGATAGCATGAAGGCCGCACTCATAACAGACAGTTCACACACATACAACAGTCAGTGCTCCCATAGTGGTCACCGAGAGCATGAAGGGCACACTCAAATCGGACAATGCTCAATCATAGCAGACAGTTCACACACACAACAGGCAGTGCTCCCATACTGGTCACCGAGAGCATGAAGGGCAAACTCAAAGCGGACAATGCTCAATCATAGCAGACAGTTCACAGACACACAGCAGGCAATACTCCGATGGGGGTCACCAATAGCATGAAGGGCACACTCAAAGCAGACATTGCTCACTCATAGCAGACAGTACACACACACACAACAGGCAGTGCTCCCATGGTGGTCACCGATAGCATGAAGGGCACACTCAAAGTGGACAATGCTCACTCATAGCAGACAGTTCACACACACACACAACAGGCAGTGCTCCCATGGTGGTCACCAATAGCATGAAGGGCACACTCATAGCGGACAATGTTCAATCATAGCAGACAGTTCACACACACACACACAACAGGCAGTGCTCCCATGGTGGTCACCGATAGCATGATGGGTGCACTCATAGCGGACGATGCTCAATCATAGCAGAACTGTTCACACACAACAGGCAGTGCTCCAATGGTGGTCCCTATAGTATGAAGGGCGCACTCAAAGCGGTCATTGCTCATTCATAGCAGACAGTTCGCACACACACAACAGGCAGTGTTCCCTTGGTGGTCACCAATAGCATGAAGGGCGCACTCAAAGCGGACATTGCTCACTCATAGCAGACAGTTCACACACACACAACAGGCAGTGCTCCCATTGTAGTCACCAATAGCATGAAGGGCACACTCAAAGCAGACATTGCTCACTCATAGCAGATAGTCCACACACACACAACAGGCAGTGCTCCCATGGTGGTCACTGACAGCATGAAGGGCACACTCAAAGCGGACATTGCTCAATCATAGCTGACAGTTCACACACACACAACAGGCAGTGCTCCCATGGTGGTCATGAATAGCATGAAGGGCGCTCTCAAAGCGGCCATTGCTCAATCATAGCAGACAGTTCACAGACACACAGCAGGCAATGCTCCAATTGTGGTCACCGATAGCATGAAGGGCACACTCAAAGCAGACAATGCTCAATCATAGCTGACAGTTCACAGACACACACAACAGGCAGTGCTCCCATGGTGGTCACTGACAGCATGAAGGGCACACTCAAAGCGGACATTGCTCAATCATAGCTGACAGTTCACACACACACAACAGGCAGTGCTCCCATGGTGGTCATGAATAGCATGAAGGGCTCTCTCAAAGCGGCCATTGCTCAATCATAGCAGACAGTTCACAGACACACAGCAGGCAATGCTCCAATTGTGGTCACCGATAGCATGAAGGGCACACTCAAAGCAGACAATGCTCAATCATAGCTGACAGTTCACAGACACACACACAACAGGCAGTGCTCCCATGGTGGTCACTGATAGCATGAAGGGCGCACTCAAAGCAGATATTGCTCACTCATAGCAGACAGTTCACACACAAACAACAGGGAGTGCTCCCTTGGTGGTCATGAATAGCATGAAGGGCGCACTCAAAGCAGATATTGCTCACTCATAGCAGACAGTTCACACACACACAACAGGGAGTGCTCCCATGGTGGTCATGAATAGCATGAAGGGCGCACTCAAAGCGGGCATTGCTCACTCATAGCAGACACTGCTCACTCATAGCAGACAGTTCACACACACAGCATGCTCACTCATAGCAGACAATGATTCTTCATAGGAGCCAGTGCTCAGTGACAGCATATGGTGGTCACTAGCAGCACAGGTTCACTCAGCAGAGGGCTCCCCCTCAGATCAGGTGCTCCACACCCCAGGCAGAGGTGAGTGCATCCTGTCAGATTGTCTGAAGCTTGGTTCTGCTCATTGAAGCGTTACTCACGAGAGCCCCAGGTGCTGACACTGAGATGGGAGTAGCCCAGAATCTCACTCCAGCTGGCTGCACAGAGTCACATTGAATTAGAAGTTAAAATGTTTGTTAATAACCATTACCTTCTGACATAGGCACATTAAGATCTGTGCTGCCCCTGGCAATGCTTTAAATACTGACTTTAAAGGCAGGTCCCATAGCTGGTGTTGAATAATATTCCATCTTTGGAATTTTCTCAGGAGTGTGTTCCCCTAGAGATCTCTGCACTTCATTGTGATGAATGCTGAAACACCACCACGGGCAGGGCTCAGATTTACTAATATTTAATGCAATAAAGTGCATTTTCACACAGCGAAGTGCAGTCTCTAAATTTGCTCTGCTGCATTTGCAAGGGAAGAACACAGCTCTGCACCGTATCTACAAGACCGGCCTGCTGCTGGTGTCCTTCCTTGCGTCAGCGCTGAAGCAAGGCTGCCTTGCACGAGGCTTAGCCTGGCACCATGGTGCAAAGGTGAGTGTGCTCTGGATCAGTGCTTAATTTGAGACAGTGGTTTCAGGTGCTCAGCACCGGCACTTAATCATCAACACTGGCACTTTTCATGTGCACCAGTTAAGGACACATTCATTTATGGGGAGAATAAGTGATTTGCCCAGAATAACAGGATATTGAGCCAATGTCGAGACTCGAACCTGGTTCCCCAGCTGTAAAGTCTGCAGCTCTGGCCATTACACCACATTCTCTCCCCACTCTCATGATTAGTAATTGGTTCTGTTTTAGGCAGCGCTAACAGGAGAAATGGGCTGGTGCAAGCTGCCTCCTGACGAAAGCCCTGGCAGTTATTTTTTTTACAAATTAACCACTCCTCTGAATAGAAATTAGCATGCGTGGCTTTGTGTTGCACTCGCACCACCGGAAAGCGTTAGTTATCTGGGCAAAGGAGTAATAACAAAGGGCTATTGATTTCAGAGAGGTGTGAATGCACAAGATACACAACATCCTGCCTCATTGCCTTAAAATACTACCTAGCCTAGCATTGTGACTAATGCAGAGACAAACTAAACGTCTTCAACCTATAACAACAAGCCATTGTCACACAGTCTGTGTTTGAACAGGCACACCTGTAGAAACCTCCTCCAGGCCCCGGATGCAAAGAGAAGCACTGTAAACTGCCAGCTCCTAAGGGTGTTGACACCTTCTAATTACAGGGGTCTACTTCTGCCTGGGGAGAAACCGTGCATATGTTCTCTCTTTTAAGGCCCGCTGTACCTTCTTCCTAACTTCTCCTCTTCCTCTCCTTTTTTTTAGAGTTTTATATAGCGCAAACTAGACCCAAAGGTATCAGAGCACTTTACATGAGCACCAGTTGCGTTACAGATGGGCACATTCATTTTTTTGTTAGGCACAGGGAGATTAAGTGATTTGTACAGAATCACAGGATGTTGAGCAGTCCTGCCGAGACTCGAACCCGGTTCCCCAGCTTTGAGGTCAACCACTCTAGCCATTAGGCCACATCCTCTCCTTTGGCAGTCTGATTCTGACTGCAGCTCCAGACTAAGCGGTGTGCCTCTCAGCCTGTGTCTTCCGTCAACTGAAAAGGTGACAATATCCGGGACATAACAGCAATCCTGCCCGAAACTCATGGTCTGTTCTGTAATTCTGGTCTAAAAAGTCCTCTGACTAAGGTGTCAGCACCAGGGCATGTTTACCAAATAGCATCAACTGTTTCCTAATTTACCAACATTTTGTTCACTATTTGAAACCTGGGGATGTTCTAGAATAAGCTGCCTTGAATGCAACAAATTTACTTTGTACACCTAGTATCACATAGAAAGCACTTCACTCCTGATGTGCTCGAGTTTGCACTTCAGGGGGCATATTACCCAAGTGCCCGAGGCGCAACAGGTGGGGGCACCCACTTTGTGCCCCCCGTCCCCCAGTCAGGGCACTTTGGTATTACAGATGGGGCTGAAGATGTGTGTGCAGCCTCTTCTGTAATACTGATAGCGCTGGTGCAAATGTAGCACCAACGTAATCTCATTAGGGCATTACCTTAT
Source organism: Calotriton arnoldi (assembly GCA_963921515.1). Lineage (NCBI taxonomy): Eukaryota > Metazoa > Chordata > Amphibia > Caudata > Salamandridae > Calotriton > Calotriton arnoldi. Next base: position 76,614 of record CAWUFW010009671.1, read on the forward strand.
TTTCATGGGGGCCTCATACAAACGAGGGAATCTCTGCCTTTGCACCAAGGCCATATTGTGGATGTGGACAGAAAGAAGGCATCAGGAGGTGCACTGAGAGTGTGCCACAAAAGTCCTCTGGAGGGGCCAAAGGGGGCCCCATGGATCCCCCAGACAACCCCCTGCAAGCGGGGGAAGTCACTCAGTGCACCCGCTGGGAGCGGGGTCTCTGTGCCCTCACTAAAGTGCAGGTTGGTGCCGCCTGTACAGTGGAACACAGAGCAGCTGATTAAAGCAGCCGGTCCATATTTCACTGAATGCGCTTCCCCCAGGGCAGCCCCGAGTTCCCGGCTGCCCTGAGGGCAGCACATTCATTGTAATCCAGCTCACTATTCATGTTTGCGCCTGTTCACCTGTGTAAAGCCGCACCGTGGTGCAAACATGAACAGTGTGCCTGATATATAATACGGCCCCTAGTGTGCTCATCAACAGGAATCGTTGGGATAAGGGGAGAAAAGTGAAACCCAGCATCAAAGGGACTGGAGGCATCAGCAGGTTGTTTAACCATACAAGCACCCTGTCTATCCGCACCTCCCAGATGAGCATGCATTTTTATGCTTCCCCTAAACCCCGGAGGTGAGGCATAGAAATAACCCTGTATGTCTGAGGAGAGGATGATTTACTAATCTAACTCCTGTCCCCAAATATTTGTGGTAAGTGTTTGTGAGCACTACCACACCTTTGCAATGATTAAAAGTACCTACATGTCGGTGGGCATGCTTGAAATGTTATCACATGGGTACTGGAGGCTGTAGGGCACCACCTACTGGGAGCTTTAACAGAGGGAACACCAGCGCTTCTACCTGCTGAGTGATGGCTGCTTGACGACTAGCATCTAGCAATGTAGTTTACAAATTCCCAGCCCGTGTCAGAGCCTACAACTGATAGTTAGCTCTTCAGTTCCACAAAAAAACACCTTAGATGAGTTAGCAATAACTGGCATGTTCTAGACAAGTGGTTCTTAATCTGTGGTCTGGGGACCCCAGGTGGTCCGCGAAGCTTACTCAGAAGCCGCGGTCCGTGCAGGGAAGAGCGGTGGGGCAGTGGGGCCCGGTGTGGGGGGATTTCAACGGACGATGAAAAGGGAAAATTAAATAAATAATCAATTTTCCCTCGTCATCGTCCGTTGAAATCACCCCCTCCACCAGGCCCCCTGCCCCACCGCTCCTACCTGCATGGACCTCGTCTGCTACTCAGGGGGTCCCTTACTGTTTAGAAAACTAAATAATATTAACAGAGAAATAAAGTGTATATAAACGAAGAAGCAAAATGTACAATTTTTTAAACATTCTGTTAATGTGAAGTAATCTGAAATTAGAAGCTTAAAATTAAGTTAGGCTCCTCTGATTTATTTGTGGAAGCAGTGCAAGTGCATCAAAATTAGCATAGTATGGACGATTAACGGCCACAATTGAATTCAGAAAAGGTCCAACCTTTCGATTAAAATTTTGATTTTGATTTTTTATATTTGTTTATGAATTAAAAAAAATGTCTAATCATTGTGTATCCATTTGATGAATGTTTGTTTCTGTATATTTTGTGTACTGTTTTGTGGTTCAAATCATTGAAAATTCTTAAGTGGGGGTCCTTGGCTTCCAGTAATGATTAAGTGGGGGACTCCCGGATTCCAAAAATGATTCAGGGTGGGTCAATGGATTCCAATACTGTTTAAGTGGTCGTCCACAGAAGTAAAAAGGTTAAGAACCACTGTTCTAGATGACACAATTGCATTTTTGGGACTGCATCCACACTTGTCCAAATGGGCAGAGAGACCATCAGAAGTGGAGATATAGGAAGGCGAGAGGGCCTTATGTACTGAGGAATTAGGAGGGCCTGGCATAGCCTCGCTTCTATACTACTGCATGCCCTGATCAACACCCCCGTTCCGGGTAGTGTCAAAAACCCCGTTAACATTTTGCCTTTTACCTAAATGCAGTCCAACACCTCACCTGTATCTGGACAGTGGTGGTTTGTGACCCACAAAAGTGGTGAGTCGACATATATAAAATTAAAAAACATAAAAATAAACATTTACATCTAAAAATGGAAAAAAATGTTTCACTTACCTTCGGAGCCTGCAACACATCCTCAGGATTCTCCAGCCCCGGCTCTAGACTCCTCCAGCGGGAGGTCCCACAGCTCCTTATCCAATCCAGATACTGCTCTCATGCTGCATGAGAGAACCATCTGGATTGGCTGGGGCAGGCTGCCTCAGCGCTAGGAAGTGCACTGAAGGCCTGTGCCTGCTCTCCAACCCAGCTGTCTAAGATAGCCAGGTTGGAGAGTTTGAATTGTGCATGTCGGTTTGGCCTTAGCAAGGTAGCCGGTAAAACCTACATGCGCAGTTCATACTGAAGGGGCCACTCGTCATCTCGGGCCAATCAGCAGCAATGACGCACTGGCCCCGCCCTACCCTCTCCGTTCGGCAGAAAGCCAGAAAAATGAAATGGTAATATAATCCTTTTATTACCATTTTATTTTTCCAGCTTTCTGCAACAGTGTGTGTGTGGGGGGGCTCCTCCGCTCCCATGCAGGAACCGCCGCTGTATCTGGAGTTTCTCTTTCCCCTGGCCTTCCCCTGTATTAATGCTTCTGAAATGGAGGAAGTCTGGGTCCGACCCCATAAGCTACTCATTAAGACAGTAAGTGAGTCCTTCCTGCACAAAACCAAAGCTGAGACCTCTAGGCCTCCCAAGCAGCAGGCGACAGATGTGGTGAGGTCTCTCTTTCCCCCTCTATAGATGAGAGAAACCGAGGTACTCATACTTCCTTGCAGCAGAAGCGAGAAGCACTGATCTCTCTTGCTCCCTTGAAGTAGAAGTGAAACGGTGGTCTCTCACCTCCAACTGTAAAAGATAGAAACAGATCTCCCCCCCAGCAGGGAGGCGGAAGCAGGGATCTCTTTCTCCTTTGATCATCTTTTTTTTGCCACAGCTGCACAGCAGTTACACTGTTCCAGGAGCTTTCCCACTTTTATCTTGAGGGTCTAAAAATGTCCTTTAGCATTACTTTGTGGTACATGACGCTGCCTCACACACTCTCATAATGGTCTTACCGTCCTGTGTTCCTTGCACTAAATAACAAATACTGAGGTGTCTGTGGTACCTAGTGCTTTGATAATCAATGTACTCTGTGCAGTATGCATTTCCAGTGCTTGAAATGGAAAAATAGAAGGGGGGGTACTCTGTACCAGAGCAGCTGCTTGTTTCTGAGAAGTGCTGGTACTCTCCAATTAAAGGAATTACGTCTCTCTTGAGAAGTGCAGGTACACTACCTCTCAAAATGAAAAAGTGCCGGTACTCAGTACCAGACAGTACCGGTCCATTTAAAGCACTGTACATTTCACAACATTAGAGGAATAAAACATTTAGGGCCAGATGTATGACCATTGGCAATTGCGACTCGCAAATTGCACCAAATTGTGAGTCGCAATTTGCGAGTCGCAATTGCCAATGTACAACAGTGTCTGAGACATTGCCCCTCCCTGCACAAAAACAATCATCCCCGCAACGCCGACACCCTTTCAACATGACGCAAGTGTGCCTGCACTGGCGCAAGGTAGCCAATTGTGCGCCAGCACAGGGGAAAGCATACGGATGTGTCATATTGTTGTTAATACTATGCATCCCTGTGCTTTTAAAATGACGCAGCTTGGCGCAGCAAACTGGCTTGCGGCACCGCCCTTCATCATTTTTTTGTCATTTTTTTGTAAATGAGTCCAATAGTTTGTAAACAATTTTTCTAGGACCCAAGACAGAAATACCAGTATTGCCTTATTTTATAGAAAATAAACTCAGTAATTTATTTTAAGAATATGCAATTCATTGAATGAGAACTTTGGCCTCAATAACTGGGGATTCTGTTCATTTTTTCTGTGGGCCTCCTCTAGGTATTAAAGGGTAACTCTATTGTACCTTTAATGGGTAACTCTATTGAATCATGCAAGCAGACTTTCCTCGTAGACATGTGCTACGCCCAATGAGTCACACATGCACTCTTACAATGTACAAGGTCCAAGACTCCTGGAGATTAATTAAAGGTATATGTATGGGTAGCTTTTGTTATCACACAGAGTACATCCGGCTCACGTATGCAGAGTGACTATCAAACTAGGGTCCTGATGAATGCCTTCAGATCTCTATAGGGGACCAACCAGTGGCAGAAACATGTTGACCTTTCTCTAGGGATATGTTGGGTTAATCCCTAGTCCTCTTGCTTTTTAACTGTGTCCCTGCGACCAACTAATAAAAATTCAGTGGATCCAGAGAGACACTTTTAATCACTCACAAACCTTTTTTGCACTCTGCCCCTCAGTCACCTCTATCCATACGCTCATCTTTGAGAAAACACCTCAGCTCCTCCCCTTGGGGAGTCGTAGCCCACACCTCGGTGTGAGGAGGGTACCCATATGATGAAGCATGTCACCTAAAGATGAGTGAGGGTTCTTGTCCTGAAGGAAATTTCTCCTCCTGTTTTTTCTTAAGCAGGCATTACACTACCTCTACCTTCCTTTCCTCTCTCTCACATACAGCCGGACGTACTCTGTGTGATAACAAATGTTCTATTGAGGGATTAGTACCCCCTGGCTTTCCTCCGATCCCCCCTGATCCTAAGTGTGTTTACGAATATGTATGGGTAGCACCCTGGCTTGCATTGCCTCGGCTAACCCTATTCTCAGGAGTCAAAAATGCAGTGACAGGACCAGATCACAGTTTACTTTCTGTACTTCTCCTCCTTGCTCTTTCACTAGTCACAAAGAAGCAAATAAGAAGCCTTTGAGGGGCTGTTGAGGGGATTTAGGTGGGATAAAGGATCAAAACGATGGGCCGCATGAGCTCACTTCAGACCCCTGGCATTCTGTTGAACTGATGCCCATGCCAGGACTGAAATCAGGTCATTATCCACCCTGCCTGGGACTTAAGATACAAATCATTCGTGCTCAGAGACAGTACCCCCAGTTTTGGTTTCGCCTTTTTGAAGATGTAATGTTATGTTACGTTTTATGGTTTGTAAAACATAGATAAGCATGAAGAGTTACAAAGACCTGCAATATATGTCCAGACATGCGAAAAGTGCATGAACAACAACACAGACATATAAGGTTTGGGCATTATTGCTCATGAAGGCACATGATTAGAGTATGGGTGAAAAGTAAACACAAACAAGGGATATACACACAGGTATTGAGTCGGATTTACTGATGTATAATCAGCATGGTGATGAGGCCAGGGATAAGGGTCAAGCCATTCAGTAGGACTTATGGTCCAAGTAGTGATGATGGCAGGAGAGTAGATGATCAGAGCATGCATTAGGACTGAAGTCATGCAGTCCACATGATGACAATTACACCAAGATATGAAAAGGAGTATCACACGGTCAGAGTAGTGCTAACGACAGAGAGATATGAGCTCAGAGGATTTATGGAGTCCTAATAACAGGAATGACAAACAATATGAGGGAATACAGTCTTGTGGTTAGGCTAATTATGCTGACAGAGAGATAAGAGTAAAAGCATTATGGGTTCCGAGGAATGATAATGGCTGTGAGGTATAACGAGAGAGTGTTGCGTGGTCCGAGGAATGACAATGACAGTGAGACGGCTCTCTCTGTTAAACTCCAGGCTCAGGCCACTGCTGCCACCTGTTTTGGGCTCTTAAAATCATTAAGGAAGTTTCTACAATATCTACCACTAGCCTCCCGTACGGGGATTGTAATGTGTTAATCACCTCCAGGCTGGATTACACTAATGTACTCTATCTGGGAGATCCTCAGAATCTGCTGACTCGGTTTCAGCGCGTTCAGAATGCTGCATCTCGGCTCATCTTGAACATTCCAAAAAGACACACTATTAGGCAAGGACTCAAGCAACTTCATTGGCTACCGGTCAAATCCAGAATCAAATTTAAAGCACTCACGATCACACACAGAGCAGTCTTTCAGAAAGGCCCTAACTACATTCAAAACAAGCTGAGAAATATCTCCCTTCTAGGGCACTCTGCTCAGCCAACCGTAACCTACTGTGTGTCCCTAAAATTTGGAAAGCCAGATCTGGGGGTAGATCTTTCTCCCTCCTGGCTCCCAGTATCTGGAATGCCCTACCATCTTACATTCACTCTATCCATAGCAAAAGTCTGTTCAAGGCTCAGCTAAAGACCTTGTTGTTTCGTGAGGTGTAATTCTGCTCTTACTCTACTAACTTAAAGTGCCAGGACACTTCTTATAAAGCAGCAGTCGTGCTATATACATTTATTTTCATTCACTCATTCATATGAAGGCATATGGTCAAGGGGCAATGTGTAGCAAGGGGGGGTGGTCCGCCCCAGGCGGCACTCTTGTTGGGGGCGGCGGAGGTGAGCATGTAGTCTGTCGACTAACACCTGCCCCCCTCCCCCGAGAACACGTTGTCTGTCGACCGCCACCCCTCCGCTCTTACCTGCACCAGGCGGCAAACTCAGGGATCGCCCTGGGCGGCAATAAGTCTAGCTACGCCACTGTCAATCAAGGCGTCTGAGTTACGTAATAATAATAAAATATTAGAGTCGCTGAAAGTCGGGGCACGTTAAAAGATAGAGAGTCAGCGGTCAAAGTACTAACACTGATAGAGCAATATAGTGACAGAGGGTCAAGGGGTTTGAGTTATGACACAGATATGAGGACAGTAATGTGTTTCTGGTAACGATCGATGCCAGAAAGGGTGAAGTCAAGCCATGCTGTGAGACAGAGGCTCATGTCGTAGAAGTATTGACAACAATAGCGAAACTTGGTCATGCTGATGGGTGTGAGATTTGATGCCAGGAGGTCACAAGGTCCAAATAACGATGAACAGAAAGATACGTGGTCTAAGTAAAAATGAAGAAAGAAAGATATAAATACACACAATAAAGGGTTCAAATAATGATAATAGGACATACGGCCACTAAAACCATCATCATCATAAAATCTTTATTCGGTTGTACACAGCAACCATAAACGAACAAAATAAAATATCCATAAAAACATGCAAATAAAGCACATAGGGGCCGATTCACAGAACTAATCTGAGATCAAATCCTAAACTTACTACTTTTGGTATTCACAGAAGGCATTTAGTAGTAGTAAGTTAGGACTCCTAACTTTACTACTACTAAATGCCTTTTGTGAATACCGAAAGTAGTAAGTTTAGGATTTTATCTCAGATTAGTTCTGTGAATTGGCCCCATAGACTGGGTACAACAGAAGAATCCAAAATACAATTAAAAAAGAGATTAAAAAAGGGACTCCCAGATACATTGACACAAGATCATTTACAGACACATGATACAAAGGCCTTCATTTGGAGTTTGGCAGATGGGATACTCCTTCACAGACTTGGCAACTGTCATGTTTAGGAGCGTAACAGAGGTCCTAGCAGTCCTCACGGTGCGGGGGTGGTTCCTTGTTTCGTAGGGGCCCCCTCAGACGTTAAACCATGCCATTGCATACCTGGCAGAATGTGTGCAATGGTATAGAAGTGCCTGGATACCCACATGGGTGACAAGTAGCACTCTACAAATCTACTGATAAATCAATCAATCAATCAGGGTTTTGTAGAGCGCGCTACTCACACGTTAGGGTCTCAAGGCGCGCGGGGTGTGAGCAGCTCCGTTGGGTCATTCGAAGAACCAGGTCTTGAGGTCCTTCCTGAATTGGTGCTGATAGAGTGATAAAATAAGAAACAGTTAAACACTCAGGAAAGCCGCCCTGATTTCCCGAGCAGAAACAAACAAAAAAGCAATACTTTTAATTTAATATCACGGGAAGACGGAGGACCAGCAAAAGGTACCCCATGTCCTTGATTGTCAATGGCAGGGGTGAAATGCAGGCCCCTGCGGCTTAGGGTGGCCCCCAACCCTTCAGTGGCCCCCACTGAGCCCAAGACCAGTGATTATCTGTGCGATGTGGGAAAGCCGAGCCCCCTCATCACATTCTGCAGGGGGCCCCCATCACTTTGTGTTACGCCACTGGTCCCGTTCGGCGTATTACAATTGTATTATAGCCGGTGGCACTTGTAACTTGGCAGACGCGATATAAGTCCCGTTTTGATGGAGTATCTTATCTGCCAAAATCTAGACGAGGCCCAAAGTGGGGGCTTTCTTGAATATATCACATCAGTCAGGCATGCACATGCATGAATATACCACATCAGTCAGGCATGCACATGCATGAATTCACCACATTAGTAAGGCATGTACATGCGTGAATATACCACATCAGTCAGGCATGCACATGCATGAATTCACCACATTAGTAAGGCATGCACATGCATGAATATACCACATCAGTCAGGCATGCACATGCATGAATTCACACCATTAGTCAGGCATGCACGTGCATGAATATACCACATCAGCCAGGCACGCACATGCATGAATACACCACATCAGTCAGGCATGTACATGCATGTATATGAATGAATACACCACATCACTGAGGCATGTAATGCATGAATATAACATATCAGTCAGGCATGTACATGCATGAATACACCACATCAGTCAGATATGCACATGCATGAATATATAACACCAGCCAGACATGCACATGCATGAATTCACCACATTAGTCAGGCATGCACATGCATGAATATACCACATCACTCAGGCATGTACATGCATTCATATGCCACATCAGTCAGACATGTCCATGCATGAGTATACCACATCAGCCAGGCATGCACATGCATGAATGTACCACATCAGTCAGGCATGCACATGCATGAATATACCACACCAGCCAGGCATGCACGTGCATGAATTCACCACATTAGTCAGGCATGCACATGCATGTAGATGAATGAATACACCACATCACTGAGGCATGTAATGCTTGAATATAACATATCAGCCAGACATGTACATGCATGAATACACCACATCAGTCAGATATGCACATGCATGAATATACCACCCCAGCCAAGCATGCACATGCATGAATACACCACATCAGTCAGGCATGCACATGCATGAATATACCACATCAGTCAGGCATGCACATGCATGAATATACCACATCAGTCAGGCATGTACATGCATGAATATATCACATCAGCCAGGCATGCACATGCATGAATACACCACATCAGTTAGGCATGTACATGCATGTACATGAATGAATACACCACATCAGTCAGGCATGCACATGCATGAATACACCACATCAGTCAGGCATGCACATGCATGAATATACCACATCAGCCAGGCATGCACATGCATGAATATACCACATCAGTCAGGCATGTACATGCATGAATATACCACATCAGCCAGGCATGTACAGAGGTTAACACAGCAGGACCAAGAGTTCTAGGAGGAAGTCCTAATTTTGGAGTTACAGTTTTTATATATTTATCATCAATACTTCTGAGACATGCCTTTCAACGATATTGAGCACGTGACTGCTGTAGTCCACAATGGGCTTCCTCACGATTATTTACTGTTGAAAGGTGTGCCGGCACAGGAATGCATACCTTTTAACCAGAAATCCAAGGGCATAACCCGAGTGAGGTCACAATTCACTCCAGGTGCCCACATGCCTGAAGATGCAACAGGTGAGGCTCCGGCACATCGGAACCAACCGTGGATAAAGGTAGGGCTCTTGAGAAGTATTTTAGACTCGCCCACTCCCTCCCCTCCCGATGGTACAGTCCCTTCAGCCCTGTTTACTAACGCAGTCCGGCAGGTTTGAATACCTGGGGAGGGAGCGCTCAGCAGGTTGTAATAATCACCCATTCCCAGGCACTCCCTCCAGCCCAGGGGCTTGCACGTGCTGCAGCCGAGTGTGCGCAGTAACGCCCTCCCCGGGCCCTCCTCGAGGCTGCCATGGGTGCCCAGCACCGTAGACCGGGTCGAGCAGCTCGGAAGTGTCAGCAGGAGCCACCCTGACACCAATCCGGGGCCTTGTTGCTTGTTTAGCAAATGTGTGAACCTGCGCCCCCTGCCAGCACAGAGCTGGCCCCTGAAACGTGAGAGCTGAGGGCCCCTGCTGCTCCGATGGGCCCGAGCAAGTCAGGGAATGCAGAGCCTGCACCGGGCATACCTAAAGATGCGCTAGCCAAAACTGGTGCTTCTAACATTCAAGAGGAGGGCACCTTAATGTGGACTTAGGACAGGGAGTTTGTAGAAAGTAGAAAAAGGTGTGTTTGTGTTGTTTTTTTGTTGTTGTTTTTTTGGTGCTTCCACAATTAACATATTTGTAACAGGGAGAACATGCTCCACTCTGCTGATATCTGAGCAGTAAAAAAATCCCTCTTTTACTGCTGCACACAAGCAATCTGGATTTATGCAGCAACTTTGTTTTGTCAATTCTTGTGTAGTTATGCATTGGCCCTTCTCAAGTATTATCACTGATACAGCCCAGCCAGCAGTGTTTAATTTGTAAAATAATAAGTGCTGGGGTCCATAGCTTTGATCGGAAGCCCACGGCCGGCGCTATCGAAGGTCGGGGTGGCAAATACCAAGGCTACGTAGTCTTGATTCCATCTGACGCTACCTGCGCTTTATCCCATACTTTTAGGTTCTTTTCAGTCCCAGTTTTCAGTTTTTTGTTTATTACTGTTGTTCCGTTTTCCTCCTTCTTTTTCCCTTTTGCATTTTTCTCTTACTTGATCTGGGTTGAAGTCTGAAAAATAAGTGCCAGTCTCCAAAAAAAGAGTGCCAGCGGGCTCCACCTGCAACCACCAGCTCAAATTAAGCTCTGCCAGTCAGTGGTTAATGAAGTACATCCATGCTGCTTTCATTCTGCTCCATAATTATTTGTCGCTTTATTACCTTTTTCTATATTCTGTCCAAAATATCTATCTAATGGAAGTGATCACTGTTCTTGTTTTCTTTTCCCCTTCTCAATTTCAGCATCTCGGCATATGATGGTATTCACAGACCTCTCAACTTCCTTCGATACTGATAGAGCGCTGATAGCACTCTATTTTGTATGAGTGCACTATACTCATGGTTTAAACGCACTCTCATGTATTCGTATTGTTTGCAGTGTTTTACGAACTATTAAGAAACATTTATTTGAATCATTTGATGTTGAAAACTAGTGAACGCATTTAAGTAGGACTTTGTATGTATTACGATTCCTTCATGCATAATGTGCAGGACGATATTATTTCTATACACCGTAATTGTGGTTAGTTTAAGTTGCCTGAATAAAAGGCCCAAAGTCATAAGTTTCAATTCTCCTTGCTCTTCAGAAATAAATAATTAAATGTTGTTGTGTTCGAAACTAGAATGTTCTCATCCTACTGCAGGTGAAAGAATACACATCGTTATTTTCAGAGTTAAGGAGAGACCCGGAATGTCTTTGAAGATGGCTGGGAAGCGAGAAGGGAGGATGCCTTGCGTATCTGGTCTGTCTGAGAGCCGGAAAGCCAAGGCCACTGGAAAGAAGATATCACTAATTAAATTTGTATCATGAAAAAGAAAAAGCTACTGCATAGAGGTGCAATGGAAAGTTTTAAGAAGAATGACGTATTGTGGGTTGAATCCCATCTTTTGTATGATGCGCAGGGACAGCGAGTCCAGACTTCTGCTAGCTTTCGGAGGAGAAGGAGCATCTTAGAGCAAGCTCCATAGCCATAAGCTAAAACGACCCATTTGACGTGAGTACTTCTTAGGAAGTCAACACGTGCTGACACCTTTGGGGAATGATAGAAGAGAGACAGGAAGGGCCCTCATGTAGAGCAGTGTAGGGAAAGATTTTGATTTCTTTCAATGAGCCGAGAACTGAATATCGCATCTATTTTGTGTTGCGTTGTGATTTTGTAATTTATAATCATCTGTCTTTTGGGCCGAATTACTTATATTCGTAAACTTGGCTCTGTATTAATTTTTCTGTACCTCTATACTTTGCTATTGAGATGTATTTACATCCAATTGTTTTTGGCCTTATAATAAATATTCAAACTGCATTTTGGAGTTGGTGGTCTTTTCAGGCATGACGACTTTGCTGATATCTGTCTGAGTTGTTTCCTCCCCTCAACCACTTTTAGTAGGTAAATAAAAGATCGATCTCTTACGCTATACTTAGTAGGGAACATCAGGTGTGCAATTTAGCGTAATCAAATGGTAGCAGAGGATGGTTTACCTTTAAAGTGGTTTATCTCTAAGGTGAGGGGAGTAATCAGGGGTAGGATTGAAGGTCGAAGAGCCCTGAAGTGGAGTGGAAGACGGCGTAGACCGGCGGACGTTGATGGTGCGGCGGAAACAGTGGTGGCGTGAGTATGAAAGGAATTGTGGTGTTAGATTGCGGTAATGAGTAAGTGTGCGATGTCTTGCGGAGTTGGGATGTATGTTGAGTTAATGTGGTTTTTGGTTTACTGGTCCGGACACGTGCGAAGCAGGAAGTTTTGGTGAGCAGACTCAAGAGAAGTCCAAGATCCCGGGATAGTGTTGTATTGTAATTGTCTGATCAAATGTGGGTGTTGTGAAGCGCTATCGACAATCCACTTGTGTTAGGGAACTTTGTGTGAATGAGGAATAGGTCGCGGTAGAAAGCCTCAGGTACCGGGGGTGGACTATGGCGATTGAGTGAACAACGCAGGTCGGGGGTCACAGCGGCTGAATGTTCTTGTGAGAGTGTTCTATCGATCTTTAGTGACAGACAGTTACTTGTTTTATGTGACTGTAAGTTATTGTAATTGTGTAGGAACAGTTACTTGGTTTAATAACTTTTGGATATACAGTTACTTGTGGTACGAATGTGTGTAAGCGAGTTTATGTGAAATTGCAAAGGCGGGTGAGCCGCTGCAAGGAGTGAGAAGTGACGTCTGGGTGCGCCGCGCTGTGATAGGTTGGTTGGTGTAACGCCGCGCTGGGATTGGTGGAAGTTCGTTTGCAGTGGAATAGTGTATTTTGGGCTTGCAATTGATCGATTTTACAATGAGCTGCTTTAGGATATTGCGTAGATTTGTGTAGAGGCGACACAGGGGTAGTGACTCGGGTAGGAGAAGAAGCTCCGCCAGAAGACACACCGGCACATTACATGGCAACGAATGTAGGACTTCATACTATAGTGTGGTTTCAGAATTGGCATAAAATTACAGAGAAAGAGGGTGAATTGGCTTTCCTCGTTATGGGTCTTTTCGTATGGAAGTGCTGACCCAGCTGAGGGGGTGATGAATGCACTGAAACCTCCCCCTAGACCCACACAATTTGAGGCATTAGATGCATGGATGAGAGCTGCCCTAGCAAAAAGGAGAGAGGCTTCACAAGGAAGAATGAGGAAAGCAATGAAGGCATATCAGGATGCTAGATGGGATGCCCAGTTGAAAAGATGGAGAGTAGACACCATAGAGGGAGAACGCTTGTACCCATTTCGTATGTTAGAAGAGGGGCTGAAGGGAAAAAGACGACAGAGGAGGACAGTGATACAGATGACAGCTTCCTCGATAGATTACTAGCGGAACGTCCTCCACCGTGCGACTCTAGATCAGAGACAGAGAGGTTGCGCCCATCAGAAGAGCTTTTAGGTGTGGGACAACCGGGTTCAGAGGAACAATCGGCAGGAGTAAGAGGCAAGATTACAATGGTACACATTCCGGGAGGGTCTGGAGGAATGAGGTATCCAAACCCTGAGCCAGTACAACCTGCAGGAAACATGCAGTTACCAGATGCTTTGTCGGTACCAGTCACAATAGGGCCAGTGGTTCCGATATATAATCCTAGAGAAAGAACCGCTGACAGTCAACATCAAATAAGTGAAGGGGAAGAGACAATGTCTGGAGGGAGCCTTGCAATGAGTGGGACAGGTTTAAGTCAGATGCCAGTGGAATCTGGTACTCCACTGCCAGCTACAGCTGATCCATCAAGAATGGATAGTGGGTCAGAACGAGGACGGACAGGAGCTCTAGCGAATTCTAGGTCTGACCTTCAAATGTGGGTTCAACCAGTGAGAGAGTCAATGATGCCGAGGGAAGAGACAAGCAAGAGACAAGAAGCGCCTAGAGTACTGTTTGAGCCACAGGTTATTTGTGCAGGTGACCATTGGAGAAGTCGAAGCTGGGAAAGAGATAGACGCCCAGCTTCGAGGATAGAAGAGGGTGCAGTTCCTAAGAGAACCCAAAGCTGTGACAGGGAAGATACAAGAAAAGAGGAAATTCAGAAAGTGTTAAAAAGTGCAATAAAAGCGCCAATGCTAGATGTGGTATGATTAAAGGCAGAACTAGATGAGGTGATTGAAGGTAATCTACCTCTGAACAGAATTGAGACGTATGACTCCAGCGAACTACTGTTCGTAGCAAAAGACATGACAAGAAAGGCCAAACGAGCTCATGATGCATTGTTGCTTTTGGCACAAAGGTATGAGGTTGATTTGTCAAAGACCAAGATGATACAGGGTTCTTGCAGATTAAATTACACAGATAAGGATTTGGAAGAGAAGCGAACGATTGGATTAAAAGCACAAATTAGAGAACTAGTGATAGGGATGCGGACATGGAAAGAATTAGACAGATGGAAAGAAAGATGGGCCAAAAAGAAAAGCTTCAAGACTGGAATAGAAATACTCCGCCTCCGGGTGGAGGGACGGGAGCTGCAGGAAATTTTCCCCTCAGGGAGGTACAGAATGGAGGGTATTTACACGTGCCATGGAGCAGGGGTGATTTAGCAGCATTTACGAATGATTTTCCTCGGCTGAGGGAAAAACCTGCTGAGTGGTACAAGCAAATAGATCGGTTTGTAAAGATTTCGAAAGTATTGTGGATTGATTTAAACACCTTGTTTGATATAGTAGTGCCGGCGAATTTGTGGGCGGCATGTAAGATTGCCATTGAGTGGCCTACTGCAGAGCCACCTAGAGATGCATTGACTCATGGTCCTTCACCTGATGTAATGAGAAAATACGAGCAAGTGATTACATGGTTGCAATCGAAGGTAGCTCCTCAGATTGTTGATTGGTTGAAGATTGATCGCACTACTCAAGACTCTAAGGAATCAGTACATGATTATTACGAAAGATTGTTGTTAGTTTTTAAGCAGCATAGTGGATTGGATACAATTGAACAGAAAGATATGGGACAATTTGTCTCGAAGTTTGTGTTGGGACTGAAATCTGATATTAGTTTGATGATACAGCATCACTTGATATGTTGGCAGAATAAGTCGGGGACGAGTTTTGCGTTATGCTAAATATTGCAGTGATCAAGTGGAGTCGACACAGAAGAAATTGAAGGACAAGTTGATGTTGGTGCAGTTGAGAAACGCTGATATGACGCAAGGGATTGGAGGAGCGATAGGTAGAGGTAGAGGAGGTGGAAGAGGAATGGGACAACAGATGGTGACCCAACCTGGTCAGGGTAGAGGAAGAGGAATGGATCCAGGTGTAAGTGAATGGGTGGCCCAACAGAAAAGGGTCACTGCCTGCCATTATTGTCACAAAATCGGGCATTGGAAGCGCGAGTGTAGATCGAATCCAGCAAATCAGATACAGATGGAAGGAGAGGGACAGCTGTCCGAGACTGTCAATACTGTGACAAGACCCAGGTCTATGTATGGAGGAGGATATGAGCCGTAAGTACCTCAACCTCCTAGGATACCCATGCATAATCAGTTATACCATCAGATGCCTTATTTTGAAATACAAGATAGATTTGGTCAAAATCAAGATTTACAGGAGTGTCAGAGGGGGGTGCACGAAGAATGCACCTTAGATGCGATTCTAGAAGTAGATCAAAGTGGGCCGTTTGTAGATGCAGATGTGAATGGATATCCTGTTACCTTCTTATTAGACACTGGAGCTGCTCGCTCCACGGTGAGAACTGAAGTAGTCCCAAATTTAACTCTTTCGGGACAATCGATTCAAGTAGTGGGGGTTAGTAATCAGAAAATGACTAATCCATTGACAAACGAATTACCCGTGAGAATAGGACCATTACGGGATAAACACCAATTTGTAGTGTGCAATTCAAGTCCGGTCTGTCTTTTGGGACGAGACCTTCTGTGCAAGCTCAATTGTACTATATCGTGCACTCCGAGAGGTGTGGAATTGCAAACATGTGATGACGATGCTGATTTTAAAATGACTAACATGAGTCTGTGTGCAGAAATGTTTGTGGTACTCACAATAGCAGAATTGCCACATGACTTGAGAGACTCAGTTGATCCGAAAGTGTGGGATTTTACGGGCGAGGATGTAGGTCTGATGAGAGGGGTCAAACCCAATGCTGAATTCCCACGAACGCCACAATATAAATTGACTCCAGAAACTGTGGCCGGAATAAGACCTGTGATTGAGACTATGATTGCCCAAGGTATTCTTAAGGAGATAAGAGGAAGTCCCTGCAACTCGCCTATCATGGGACTGCAGAAGCCAAGTGGCAAGTACAGAATAGTGCAGGATCTGTGTCGGGTTAATGAAATTGTGATCCCATGTTGTCCTGTGGTACCGAATCCAGCTATTATTCTATTCCAAATACCATGCAAAGCAGAATGGTTTACAGTGATAGATTTGTGTCATGCATTTTTCTCCATACCATTGCATGAAGAAAGTCAGTTTTTATTTGCGTTTAGGATGGACGATCGTGTGTTAACATGGGAAAGAATTCCTCAGGGGTATACAGAAAGCCCCTCCATTTTTAGTCAAAGTCTGAAAAAGAATCTTGAAGGACTGGTGATGCCCCAAAACTCAGTCTTAGTGCAATATATAGACGACCTTTTGGTCGCCTCAGAGACTGAGGATGTTTGCAGGATTGACACTGTGGCGTTGCTGAATCATTTGGCAGAGAATGGACACAAAGTGTCTCCAAACAAATTGCAGGATTGTTTGTCTGAAGTTCAGTACCTAGGTCACCGGATTGAGAAAGGAAAACGAAGGGTGTCACCAGTTCGCATAGAGACGATTCTCCAAATGGGAACTCCGAAAACACAAAAAGAAGTCCGCATGTTTTTGGGAATGGTCGGCTATTGTCGACAGTGGATCCCAAATTTTTTCTTGCAAGCAAAGCCTCTGTTGAAACTGACTCGAAAGGATGTTAGTGATCCGGTACCATGGGATGATGAGTGCTTGAAAGCCTTCCGTGAGCTGAAGGAAAGTATCTGTCGTGCTCCAGCTCTCGGAATGCCAGATTATAACAAAGCGTTTTCGCTCTTTTGCTGTGAAAAGAAGGGATGTGCGTTAGCAGTCCTTGTACAGACACATGGGGGTGCCCGTAGACCAGTAGCTTACTTTCAGCTACATTAGATCCTGTAGCTTCTGCGTTGCCCGGATGTCTGAAATCCGCTGCTGCAACCGGTGTCAGCATTGAAAGATGTGAAAGCATAGTGATGGGTTATCCGATCATTGTTTATGTGCCCCATTCAGTAGAATTATTAATGACAAGAACGAAAACACAGTATCTGACCAACAACAGACTTACCAAGTATGAGCAGGTTATCTTGGCCGCTGAAAATGTTACCCTGAGACGTTGTACCACCCTGAACCCTGCTACATTGTTACCTGGTCCGCAAGAGGAAGGAGATGAGGATTGTGAAGAGCATGACTGCCTAGATGTTACTGACCTATCTACCAAACCCAGACCTGACATTGTCGATGAACCTTTGCCCCAATCTGATTTGATCCTTTTTGTTGATGGTTCATGTTTAAGAGACAATGAAGGGTATTTGAGAGCAGCGTTTGCTGTGTGCACCATCATGGGAGTAGTGGAAGCTGCCTGTTTAAATAGAGTATTCTCTGCTCAGGTGGCCGAAATTGTTACTTTGACACGTGCCTGTATCATTGCAGAAGACATTCGAGTGACTTTGTATACAGACAGACAGGATTTGGTGTAGTTCATGACTTTGGGCAGTTATGGTCACAGAGGGGGTTTCTAACGTCCTGAGGGTCACCTATACGTAACGGCGAGTATGTGCGCCAACTATTGGAAGCTTTGCAGAAGCCCAAAGAGATAGCAGTTGTTAAATGTGCAGCTCATGGAAAGGGAGAAGACTTTGTCACTAAGGGCAACAATTATGCAGATGAAGTAGCACGATTTTGCGCTGAACATGCTTGTATTTTCAATGGAGAATATATAGGCGAGAGCACAGAAGAGACCGAGCTCAGCATGATGTTAGCTATAGCCGATACTTGGGATGAGTTGAAGCAGTTGCAGGATGAAGTCCCAGAAGAGGAAGCTGCTTCATGGGTCAGAGCAGGTTGCACAAAAAGAGATGATGGCATTTGGGTGTCCACAGATGAGAGAGCAGTACTACCCAATTGTCTACTGAGCCAAATGGCTAGGCAAATCCACGGAGCAGTTCATCTGGGAAGAGATGCTATGGTGCGAGTGTTTAGGCAGACGTGGTTTAATCCACGCTTTCGTGTGTGGGCTGAAGCGGTATGTCACAGGTGGTTACTTGTCAACAAATGAATGTTGGAAAGAGAACTGTGGTTGCAATGAGTCACATTGGAAGATCTGGAGGTCCCTTCAATAGGATACAATTGGACTTTATCGAGATGCCGAGGTGCAATAGGTTGACATACGTTTTGGTGGTGGTGTGTATCTTTTCGCGTTGGGTGGAAGCATATCCAACTAGACGATGTGACAGTCTCACAGTAGCCAAGTTGTTGTTAAGATAATTGATCCCGAGATATGGATTTCCGACATCAGTGGAGACAGATAGAGGAACTCATTTCCACAGTGAAATCATGAAATTGTTGTGCTCTGCTTTGAACATTGATCAGAGACTGCATTGTAGCTACAGACCGGAGGCTTCAGGTCTTGTGGAGCAGGTTAATGGCACCATCAAGTCAAGAGTGGCAAAGGTGTGTTCGTCAACTTCATTGAAATGGCCAGATGCGCTGCATCTGGTGCTCATGAGTCTGCGTAGCACCCCTGATAGGAGAACAGGGCTTTCTCCCCACGACATTTTGACCGGAAGAGCTATGCGTTTGCCTATGGTGCCAGCTACAGCATTGATAAACATCACTGATGATTTAGTGTTGGATTATTGTAAAGGACTGGCTGATGTGGTTACTTCTGTATCCCACCAGGTCGAGGCTGCGACTGCATCCACCTCGAGAGACCTGCTGCATGATCTTAATCCAGGTGATTGGGTACTAGTTCGCAAGCACATGAGGAAGAGTTGTCTTGATGCTCGCTGGCGAGGACCATATCAGGTGATATTGGTCACAAGTACCACTGTGAAGGGTGGAGGATTGTCGACCTGGATACACGCGTCCCACACACGCCGAGTTCAAGCACCTGCGGAGGAAGAGAGTCCCCTGGGTCCGAGAAGCGTGTGTGGACCTGTCACAGACAACGACAAAGGCACAGGCCCAGCTGTAAGAGTTTCGGATGAAACGGAACAGCCAAGTGAGCACGAAAGACGAGAGCTGAGTGCTCCTGAATTGAGCCCAGATCCTGAAATAAATGATATTGCAGATGTGAACTTTGCACCAGATCAAGGTGAGTGGTCTATTGCAGAAGGATCAGATCAAGAGGAAGAGAGGAGAGCAGATGCCAGAGCGGAAAAGTGGCCAGCAAGAAAAGAAAGGCTGAATATAAGGCTTGCATCCGAGAAAAATCTCGCTCCGATTCCTGAAACATCTGAATCAGATCAAAGTGACGCTGAAGAAAGACCGGATGGTCTGAGACGCTCCAGAAGAGAAAGAAAAGTGTCTCGAAGATACGCATCTCCTGAGTGGACGTACCTGGCTGCAGATGCAGAGCCCAGCGAAGTCCGGGAGGTTGGGAGCTGGTACGGTGAGCTACGGAGGGGACACCCTCTCGATTGAAATACAGTTGCTGGTCCCAGGCGTAGAAGCGTTTGGAACACTAACTCTGCAAGTTCCAAATCCTCCAAGGCTGAGTGGATTGCGTTACCTGATCCTCAATCAGGTTATCTTCCCTTCATTTGGCCGACAGATCACCGCGCAAGAATTAGGAGAAATTCGTGCGGAGATTCTGCAACTTGTCCTCGAAATACTTGGATCAAATATCATTAACGATGCAGCTTGAATTATAACCAAAGAAAGCATTTGGCCTTAGAAAGAAGATAACTTAGACCCCAGTTTAAGAAGATTTAAAATTAGGAACTTTCTAGTAGATGATGGAGTGAGGAATAGGGCTGACTACATCTCTTCAATAGGTTTAGTATCAATCGAATGAACTTTGACATTAATTGCATGGGAGAAGAGAAGTGAGAAAGACATTGTTAAAACAAAGAAAACAGAAAGAGGCTGTGTTTTCCCTTTTGAGCTTCGGAACGGATCAGTAGAAACCATGGTGTCCGAAAAATCAACACGTAAACAGAAGTGCATCATTGGCACCCTCATTGTAGTGGTGCTTATTGTTATAACTGTGGTGATTGTTGCATCTCTAGTTGGATTTCAGGATGTCGGACAGAATAGGGTACAGGCAACACTCACTACACCAATCTCTGAGATAGATGAGGATGCATCCGCAAGGGATCTGGAAATGATTAAGGAAACCAGTCGTAGATTACATGTTGATTTGTCAAAGGGTGATTTCACTTTGAATGCGTATGCTCGATTATTGTATGAGTATGTGGATACCATTGAAGCGAAGGATTGCTATGTGTGTATGCAATTACCAGCCTCAGTAGAAGAAGGCATTCGATACCATCATTTGCCTGTGACCTATGGCATTACATGTAGTGTGTTGTTGAGCATGTTTTATAGCAAGGCACACTTCGAGTACTATTTCTCAAATTATGATGTGGTACTCTCGGAAGTCCCAGTTCTTAAATACATGAATAAATATGATTATTATAAGGAAGTAGAGCGAATGTCAAAGTATTTCGTGCCTACCATTACTTTAGATACATCCTATGCCCATAGACACAATCTAACCTGTATGTTAACTGACATTGAAAAGAAATTTATAGATCAGATAGAAGATCGGCATAGACAGACTCTATTTAGACCAGATCCAAAGCACAAGGTTACCCCATGGACTAAAGAAGAATTAGAGCATAAAGCAAAGGGGAGTTTTGGACCCATAGCATTAGATTTCCAGCAGAAAGGGAAGTTGTGTATCAGACACCCGACCACATACTACGATAAGATATTTGTGGGTGAAAGTGATTGTGAGCACGTCTTCTTGATCGAAGAATCGATTAGAAAAGCATTATTGGACAAAATAACAATAGTGCCCAATGTGTATTTTGTGTGTGGAAAGAATGCCTATGTGAAGTTGCCCAAAAATTGGTATGGCACTTGTTATTTGGCTGTGGTATTTCCCAAGATTTTTCATGTGAATGATTTATGGCCCCTAGAAAGAAAAAGACCTCACAGAGGAAAACGTGGTGTGAGTGCAGGAGAAGAGATTGGAGACATATTTGGGGCTATGATACCGAGTATGGGTGTGATTCTGAATGATTTGAAAATCAGAAAGCTGGCAACATTAGTGGATAAGCTCTCAATAAATACAGCTCAGATCTTATTACTTGTAGATGGGGAGATGGTTTCGATAAGGGCTATGGTTTTGCAAAACCGTCTTGCCCTAGATGTGCTGCTAGCAAAAGCCGGAGGAGTCTGCAAATTATTGAAAGTTCAACAGTGCTGTACTTATATTCCTGACAACAGTCGGGATATAAGGAGATATATCAACAATATTTCAGATATACACCAAGAGTTACGTGAGATAGCTGCTGAAGGACTCTGGGAACAAGGAGGGAAAGGATTTGGCAAGATAGGCAGTTGGTTTGGAAGTTTGGGTCAAGGAATAATGGGATATATCTTGAAGCCTATTATAATAGCTGTCACTTGTATAATTGTCCTACTAGGAGCCATCAAGGCTTACAAATGGCAAAGGGCACGACATCAGGAGACTGTTTCGAGAAAGCGAGAGCGCCAACTTGAACGACTGCAGGACAGTCATTACCAGCACCTTAAGGGGTTAGAACGATTCAGACAGGGACGGCAAGCTACAGCTTCTGTTTAGGTCAGTCTTTTCTACAAGGAGAAAAACTACAGAAGAATAGAAAGTCGGTGTTATGACACTAGTCATAAGAGGGGGAACTGATAGAGCGCTGATAGCACTCTATTTTGTATGAGTGCACTATACTCATGGTTTAAACGGACTCTCATGTATTCGTATTGTTTGCAGTGTTTTACGACTATTAAGAAACATTTATTTGAATCATTTGATGTTGAAAACTAGTGAACGCATTTAAGTAGGACTTTGTATGTATTACGATTCCTTCATGCATAAAGTGCAGGACGATATTATTTCTATACACCGTAATTGTGGTTAGTTTAAGTTGCCTGAATAATAGGCCCAAAGTCATAAGTTTCAATTCTCCTTGCTCTTGAGAAATAAATAATTAAATGTTGTTGTGTTCGCAACTAGAATGTTCTCATCCTACTGCAGGTGAAAGAATACACATCGTTATTTTCAGAGTTAAGGAGAGACCCGGAATGTCTTTGAAGATGGCTGGAAAGCGATAAGGGAGGATGCCTTGCGTATCTGGTCTGTCTGAGAGCCGGAAAGCCAAGGCCACTGGAAAGAAGATATCACTAATTAAATTTGTATCATGAAAAAGAAAAAGCTACTGCATAGAGGTGCAATGGAAAGTTTTAAGAAGAATGACGTATTGTGGGTTGAATCCCATCTTTTGTATGATGCGCAGGGACAGCGAGTCCAGACTTCTGCTAGCTTTCGGAGGAGAAGGAGCATCTTAGAGCAAGCTCCATAGCCATAAGCTAAAACGACCCATTTGACGTGAGTACTTCTTAGGAAGTCAACACGTGCTGACACCTTTGGGGAATGATAGAAGAGAGACAGGAAGGGCCCTCATGTAGAGCAGTGTAGGGAAAGATTTTGATTTCTTTCAATGAGCCGAGAACTGAATATCGCATCTATTTTGTGTTGCGTTGTGATTTTGGAATTTATAATCATCTGTCTTTTGGGCCGAATTACTTATATTCGTAAACTTGGCTCTGTATTAATTTTTCTGTACCTCTATACTTTGCTATTGAGATGTATTTACATCCAATTGTTTTTGGCCTTATAATAAATATTCAAACTGCACTTTGGAGTTGGTGGTCTTTTCAGGCATGACGACTTTGCTGATATCTGTCTGAGTTGTTTCCTCCCCTCAACCACTTTTAGTAGGTAAATAAAAGATCGATCGCTTACGCTATACTTAGTAGGGAACATCAGGTGTGCAATTTAGCGTAATCAATACTGTGGACCACTGCTTCTCCACAGTCCACAAAACACACCCTAAAGTGTTGAATGAGATTCACAGGATTTATCCTTCACTGATTCTCCTCCTACCTATCCAACTTTGACCAGTTTGTACACATGGCCACCTCCAGGCACTAGAAGATCCAGTTCACTTGCAGAGTTCCCACAGGAGCCACCTTGTCTGTCCCCTGTCATCTTCAACCTCTACATGGAGCTTCTCTGGGCTCTCGTCCCTAATAACATCAAAATTCACCAATTCTCTGACAACACACAATTGCAGTTGAAGGCCTTCTCTGTTCCAGATATCCAGTGCCTCAAACATTGCTTGTACCCCATATACACACATACATCTTAACCCCATCAAAATAGAATTCCTGTTGTTCCCCATGAACAACAGTCAACAACTAGTCTAAACTTTGCTCAACAATTCCAAGTCTCTCAGATTGATCCTGGACCCCAATCTCACCCTCAAGCAACACGCTGCCAAAAAAACGAATATGGACTGGTACCATCTCTCTCTGCTAAGAAAGTGAACCCATTCCTCTCAGAAAGTGACTTCAGAATGGCAGTTCAAGCTGTTGTACTCTTGCATCTGGATGGTGACAACACCCTGTTCCGGAGCCTTGCAAACTACACATTTATAACCTCCCTCCAAAGGACAAGCCACATGCAGCAGCCCTCAAAACCGCATCATCTATTAAGCCATCACAACTGGCTCCCCTGCCAGTCTGGCTGACAAGTTCAGCAGCCATGTTGGCTCTCGGCACACCTGAAGCCAGGACACTAACAAACTCAAGACAAAGAAGGGCAAAAACGAAAAACAAGGCAACACATCCTTTCCATCTATGCACCCAGGGTCTGGAACAGCAACCCTCATATCTATCAGGACTGCCCCAAGCCTGCTCCAATTTAGGAAAGAGCTAAAAACACAGATCTTTAAAGAACACTACATTATCATGCAGTAAGAGTTAACTTTCCCTGTTAGAAATCACCAGTCCTTCCATTCCCAAGCTAACTATGGGGGTCATTACGATGGCGGTCTGACTTTCGTCCGACCGCCATCGTTGCGGGGATCAGGACCGGCCGCCATGCATGCGGCGGTCCCGCACTCCAAATTAGGATGCGACCGCCACCATGGCGGTCGCATCTTGCAATTTAACATTGCGGCGGGCGCTGCTGACTGCAGCACCTGCCGCGATGTTAAAAATGCATGTGCTGCATTTCACTGCACTACGTGGCAGGCACCACACTGTGCCTGCCACGTAGTGCAGTGAAATGTAAGGGGGTAACATGGTTAACCCCCCCAGTGCACAGCCACCTCCCCCCAACACAAGGGGGGCCCGCAACGGGCCCCCAAAACCAATCTCCGCCAGCCTTTCAATGGCGGTTTACCCGCCACGGAAAGGCTGGCTGTGGCCAGCATCCTAATGTGGCGGACGGTGCCTGCTAGGCACCGCCACCATTTTACTGATGCTGACCGCTCTGCCAGGCAATCGTAACTATTGCCTGTGGCGGATCCGTGGCGGGCGGTCTTTGCGCCCGCCACGGTGGCGGTCAGATTCCCCCCGCCATCGTAATGTGGCGGGGGAAAATTGCTTTCCGATGGCGGAAGGCCCGCCACAGCACTGCTGGCGGTGGCGGGCCTTCCGCCATCGTAATGACCCCCCATGTCTTTACCTTGGATCCTGTACAGTGCTCCACAACCTTTCAGTTCGACACACTTTATAAATGCCATATACAGAGAGAAAATACACAAAAGTGCCACAAAATAAAACAGGTGGGGAACTGAATAATTGCATCAGAAACAACACAAACACATCAGCATCACAATCACATGACATACACCATGTTATACAGGTGCAGATAAATTACGTAACTAGGGGCCAGATGGCAAAATACTGATTGCAATTTGTGACCAGTATTTTTGCAACCAGTGTTGTAATTTGCGAAGCAACCTACGTACTAATAGGTCATTTTGGAAATTACTGATTCGAAGTGGGCCGCAATTCGAACTACCTCATGAATATTAATAAGGTGGCTCACAAATTGTGACCCACTAGGAATGGCAGCAGTCACAGGGGTAGTGGCCTGCTGAGGTCAGCAGACTACCATGTCTGTGACTGCTTTTAAATCAAGCACTATTTTTTTTAAACCTAACCTGGTCTCGTTAAAGGAAAACGGGATGCATTTAAACAAAAAGAAATAAAAGTGTAATTTTAATTTTTTAAGAGTAAGCAATGGTTCATTCATTTTTTTTTCAACATTCACAAAGGGAAGGGGTCCTTTGGGGACCCCTTCCTGTTTGCGAATGGGTTGCCACCTCCTTTGAGGTGTTGGTAAAATATTAATATTTTGTGACTGCATTTTGGTCGTAAAACATGAATACATACCACTATGATTCAGTGTTCGTAAGGGATGCCTTAAACATGCCCCATCCAAATACCTAATTGGTATTTGGTCGCAAACTCAAATTTCTCTTTGGACTTGGGTTTAATACATTAGAAAAATCCTTTTTGCATTTGCAAATGACCCAATTTTGCAAATCGGGCCGCATGCGTCTGCAAAAAGTCTTCGTACATCTGGCCCTAGTTTATTCCAAAAATGTTAACTCAACCAATCAAAACTTTTATGTATTGTTTTGTTAAATGTTTCTTTTTTTAAAAGGACATGGTCTTCAGTAGCCTCAGCCAGCCACTTTAAGCTGGTCAATAAAATTCAATTACAATGAAAGTCAAATTGAATTGAAATGGTTCAGCAGATTCTGTTTGTCTTGAAATACTGCCCATATTTTTATGTTTACGTCGACAAAAAATTAACTCTCAACACTGTGGTTCCTGCAGCATGTGCTATGTACAGAACTTGATCTTGGTGTCACCCATTATTGATTTTAGAATACTTTTAAAGATTTGTATGAATATGTAAAATAATAATACACTTTACAGATGTCTCTGTTTCATGGATTCACAGGATTAAATTTAACCGCTAAGTATTAACGAAATTAAAATAGAGATCCAGTAAGAGCTAAATTCACCAAGATTGACAACAGCAGAACAGGTTCCCCCCCTTGTTTCAAACATAAGGCCATTTTCATTCGTTCCATTGGCTGTACTCTGGAGGCTGTCAAGCTGTTTTTACGTCCCAGGTCTTTAATTTTCAAATTGCACTCTTTTCTTTGACAGTGATGGCTTTTGGCATATAGAATGCAAAGGCATTTTTCAACATGGATTGGCAAAGCCAATAGGTCTCACCTTTAGAAGGAGAGGGCCTATCTAACGGCTTTGTCAAAGCTTGTTTCCATTGGCGCTCACTATCTGTTTTTTGTTTTTTTACATTCTGTCATGGCCGTCAGCCATGTTGGAACAGTAAAGGTAAAAAAACTGTGGCAATGGCTACTGCCAATTGTGACATATGCGTGCACTTGCGATGTAGCACATACGTCAGAGGTTGCGATGCATCCTCATGCATGTCCACACATGGTTACTGTCATGGTAACCATTATAAGATGGGTGGCATGTGCCCATGCATCTCCACATGTGTGTATGTGTGGCACAACGCTTGTATGTATCATGGGGTGCAGCAGTGATTTTGCCTTTTTTTTACTTTACCATTCAAATATGTCCAGTGGTCACAGCGGAACAGTAAGCGAAAAATAAAATATACAGATGTTAAGCATTTAAGGGTGATAAGAGAAGCGCAGTAGTACTTGACAGCTTTCTGGACTTCTGGAATAAAAATAAATAAATAAATAAAATAATAAACAATTGCGCAGAGCACGAGGGAGACTGGCAAGTGAGCACTAAAATCAGGGGTAGAGGAGGCGGTAATGATTTACATAAAGTAAGCGTAGAAGCCAGGGACCCTCATGATAGCAAAAAAATGAAATAGCATTTATTTAATTGCAATCTGTGTGGACTACGTTTTTTAGTAGTTCATGTACATGAAATGTCATTGGATGATAACAACTCTGCTGGAGCACCAATGATTTTTAGCAGTTGGACCTCATTAGCCAATGGCTGAAAGGTGCTGCCTAGAACCCCCTTTGTGCATTTGCATGTATGTACATATGTGTATGTATTTGTTGTATGTTGTATTTTTCGTTTTTGTTGTGTGATGACATGAGCATTCACTAGACGGCTAAATCTTTCTGTAGGCGAGACCTAAAAACTTGGCAACTCTAATCTGGCTGGAGCTGAAACTCGAATTTTGCTTATACATCAAAACGACATTGTCACATTCTGCAGGAAGCATGAAACAATGATGGAAGTTCATGAGCAGAATCAAAAGCCCTTCCCTTAACCTCACTTTATGAAGTGCCACATTACCCGGAAGAAAATGTATTGCTTCAAATCAAGGTGTTGATCAGGTGCATCTCTAACTCATCCAGGCCAAAGCTGAAGGGACAGAAATCTGGCCCACCATCTGGAGCCTATTGCCAGAAATGCCTAATCAAAATTTATAACCACTCCTTTCCAAACATCTGTCCCTTTCTCACAGATTGGTGTAATGTTGTTAAATGACACTTCACTCCAATTCTTTTCAGAATGGTAGAAAAATACTGCATAATGAAATTAAGTCCAGGCTTTCAAACAAGCCATATTCAAATTGGGTAATCACTCAAAGGCGACTTCTTGTCCTCGAAGCCCTTTCCATGATTTTTCATAATTTGATACAGTTCTCCGGTGCTGTCTATCCATCCATCCATATATACATACATACCTCCACACATACATACATAGAGACTGTCTAGACCAGTAGCTGCACTTAAGCATGGGGTGAAGCAGAGGTATATGTAAGGGATAGATTTATGTTTGCATATACTTACTGTACTTATTTTACCGTACTTACATCAGTTTATCTTATGTTGGCTGTGTAGTCAAGAGTGGTGATGTTACTACATTCGGAAAATAAATATTAGAGGTACAAGGGTCCAAGGGATCCACCCAGGAGCAGAGATGCGGACACCCTAGAAAATCCAGAGACAACACACGGTCATGGATATATGGGACCCATCCAGCAGGGACCATGCTCAAATCCTAGGAGATTAAGAGACACCAGATATATAGGGATCTAAAGGATCAACTCACGAGTGGAGAAGCAGAAACCCTAGGAAATACAGAGAAAACACACATACTTAGGTCTATATGGTTCAACCAGCACAGATCATGCTAAAGATAAAGGAGACCAAGAGACGCCATATATACAGGGTTATAAAGGGTCAAATTAGGAGCAGCGATGCTGAAACCCTAGGAAATCCATAGACATTGTATGTACATGGATCTATGGTGTCCAACAAGAAGGGCTCTTGATCAAATCCTACAAGATGAAGAGATAATACATACATAGGGATATAAAGAGTCAATTCCCAGTGGCATCCAGCAATTTTAGTCACCCTTACCCCTGTGGCCGTGCCAGGTTTGAGGTTGCAATGTTTTCCTTGGACCATTACTATATATACACATCCCTGAGTGTCCCCACTTTTTGTGGAGTCACCTGCTAGCCCCCATTCTGTGCATAAACAAAGGAGGTAAGACTTGGGGGGGGGTTGAATAGTTTGGTTGTGCTTTTTATTGGGTGGGTACAGTTGGTTGATGTTTGCATTTTTCTGGGGCATTTTCAGGGCTTTTGTGCGGTTTGTTAGATGTGGACAGTGATTTAAAGGGCCCAGTACTATCAGGTTCTGAGTACCTGCACTTTTTTATTTTGAGAGGAAGAGTACCTGCACTTCTCAAGAGTGACGTGATACTTTTAATTGGAGAATACGGCACTTCTCAGAAACAAGCAGGTACTCGGTTAAAGGGTACCTGCACTTCTATTTTTCCATTTCAAGCACTGGGTGTGGGTAGGTGTTTTCTGTGCTGCTTTGTCAAGCAGCTATGTCTTCTAAGGTAACTAAAAAGGAGGCAAGCTGCACTAGTACGGATCGGAATACAGAGAAATTCATGAATAGGATGGACTCAATGAAGGAATTGTTGGCATTATTGAGGACTGCAAACCTGGCTAGAATGGTTGGTGTGCTGCCTGCTACCACCGTGGTTGCAGAGTCACCAAGAAGGATAGGGGTGGCCCCAAGGGCAGCCTTCTCTATGGTAGCAAAAAAGTCCAGGAAAGGGCAGGCATTCACAGGGACTGGTGTGCCCTCTAGACCAGTGGCGTAGCGTAGGGGAGGGGGGGTCCAAAGGAGCGGTTGCCCCAGGCGCAAAATTCTTATGGGCACAAAATGTTAAAAGAAATTATATCGCCCCCAGACCATGGACTGTTAGCACTTTCTGAGCTAACGGTCCACGGGTTAGGGGGCACAATACTTTCTTTTAAAATGTTGCCCCAGGCACTGGCAACCCAGACTTTGCCGCTGCTCTAGACCTACAGGGCTTGTAGGTGGTCCCAGTAGAGCAAACTCTGGCATGATAGTGGAAGGGGAACAAGGCTCTAGGGTGATCGTCTCTGCACAGTAAGCAGGCAGAACGGGAGGACTCGTCCACTACTTAAAGCATTGTACAGAGTGTCAATAACTGCACAGATGTAAGTGGGACTGTTCCTCCTTCAGGGGTGGTGCATGATGGTGTTGGGCAAGAAGTAGCCTCCACCTCAGTACCACAGCCCGATTTAGTAGTCAGTTTAGCAAGTGTCCTGCCATGTCTGTCCAAGGGGGTGGTTGTCTGCGGCCCTCACAGGTGGTATGTCTTCACAGTTACCTGTGGAGGATAGCTTGGCAGAGGAGAGGAGATTGGTGGCTCTTTTTGGGAGCAGTTAATAGGAACAAGTGACAGCACCCCACCTAGCACCCCAGCTTAGCTCCACTCCAGGGATTGGGTCTACACCTGCGCCAGCACCCTAACAGACATTTCAGGTGGCAGGGGCAGGCATTGGCCCTGCTCCTGGTGTGAAAACTGCTCTGGGGGCAGCTCCAGTTCCAAAGGTTGTGGCCAAGGAGGCGGGTTTGAAAAGTATTGAAATTCTGTTGCTTAGTATAGGCGCGGTCCAAGCGGGATCAGTTTGGTGTGCCCTTATCGATGGAAAGGATTTTAAAAAGCTCCTTCATTCAGATTTTTGACTTGATTTTAGAATCACCAATGGGGGACAATGCTAGACATTGTAAGGAGTGCTCACATCTTCAGGATTGTTCACAGACCCACGGCGGACCCATAGCGGATGAAACTTAGGCGGGAGCTTACACACTTTTTCCTGGCAGTATTGGTTGAAAATTGCCGGAACTGGGACCGCAGCTGGCTTGTTATCGAAATAAAATTGGTTTGTACGCATAAGGATTTTGGGGGCAGCTGTTGGAAGAAGTAAGATAGGGCCTTTAGGAGGAAGAAAGTCACATGCCTGAGTTTATGTTGGGATCATACTAATTTGAATGAGTGGTAATGCCACAAAATGCTGAAGAAACCAGACATCTCCCCACACTAGCCCTTCGGAGTGAGGGTGGGGAAGAAGAGAGAGGCATGTTGGGCACCCAACAAAAAGTGCAGCAGGCCTTCAGGTACCTCGAAGTTCAATCACAATTGTGGCTTTTGTTTTTCGCCCTCCCATTCTGAATTTACATGTTTTAAAAAAAGGAAGAGATAAAAGTCCACAAAAGAACTGAGGAGGAACCTCTTCAAAAAGACTCTTACCTGATTGGTTAGCAGGTTTTGATCCCTTGGTTGAGTAGATATGGCAATGTCCAGAAAGCAATATTGCTATATGATGGTTTCAGATTTGACTTCAGGATTCCAGCACAGGGCACTGTTGGTTGTGCCAATGTGAGAGAACCAGCAGCCCTCCGGTTTAACAAGTATGTAGCCAGGCGAAAAATTGAGATGGGGAAGAGGTTGTCAGTGAAGATAAAGTTAAATTTGTGAATCTAGGAGGTCTTTTTAGAGGAATTCAATGGATCAGTAGTCAGGCCTGCCTCACCTAAATCCAGACAAGAGTTCGGCCTATGCACATTTGCGGCTGGAAGTGTGGGTTTCGGAGCAAGCCTGGATCAGGAACGGGGTTCTCAGAAGAGGCCATTTGGATGGTTTGATGAAGAATGTGGCTTTTTCTGGATGTGTTTCCCATTTCGGTAGCCATGACTCTATGCGCAACTCATTTTTGTAATCAAACAGTGATATTTTGGTCAGACAACATGGCAGTGGTAGAGGTGAACCAGCAGCACGCAAGTTGCATGACGGTGCAGCTGGTGTGGTAAATCAAAGGGGTTGCAAAGCAACCCAGAACGTTTGAGAGCACGAAGAATGTTGTGTCAAATGCAAACCCTACTTAGCCCTAAATGACCCCTGGAGTGGTCCATTAAATGGCTGAAAATGAGCTGTAGAAAAATACCTGAGTCACTGGGCCAACGCCATTCATAGCTGAGCACAGTGAGAACATCAGTGGCATAGCTAGACCTACTGCCACCTGGAACAGACCCTAAGTTTGTGCCCGGTGCAGGTAAGAGCGAGGGTGGGGAGGGGTGGCACCTGATGGATTACTTGTTCGGGCAGAGGGGTGGGGGGTGAGTCTTGCAGCTGATGGTCAACTTGTTATTGGGGGACAGGGGGATGGTGGTTGTTCGAAATGGGGTTTCTGATTGGCTAGGGTATGCACCTAAGCCAGGCAGAACCCACCACTCTAGTCAGGTCAAGGGAGTTACACACTGAAGATAACCCCTGCTCACCCCCTTGGTAGCTTGGCAGAGCAGTCAGGCTTATCCCAGAGGCAATGTGTAAAGCGTTTGCGCAACACACTCACATCAGCGACACACTAGGCACACCACAAAAGAGACTCCACACAAGGTTACATAAAATAGCCTTTGTATTACTCATAAAACACATTAGAACGCAATCAACTGCACCCCCCTCATTATAGACTCAGCCAAATCTCTCGGAATCACCCTGGACAAGCACCTGAACATGAAGAATCATATCAGCAATGTGTGTAAGGGAACAAATAACTTGATGAGGACACTTAGAAATATCAAACCATTCCATCCACAAACTGATTTCAAGCATGTGGTCCAAGCACTTGTCTTACCGAGGTTAGACTATGGCAGCGCTACGCTCTGGGGCCTTCCCAAATACACCCTGGCTCCACTAAGGGCATCACTGAACGCTGTGGCTAGACTGGTTACAGGTATCAAACGAAATGTGCACATATCCCCAGACCTAAAATCTCTTGAATGGTTGCCTTACGAAGCTCGAATTCAGTTAAAGATTGCTGTTCTGGCACACAAAGCCCTCCATCTCAAAACTCCCAGGTACCTAGCGCAAATCTTGAATTATCCTGTGGTGGTAGATCCTCAAGAAACGCTAACACTTTCCTACTTAAACCACAAATCTTTAGCAAAAAGAGAACTTGCCACCGAGCCTTCTTCAGCGCCGCTCCAAAGATATGGAACTCTCTTCGACCGGAAGTACGCAGAATCTCCTCAACGATTGCCTTCAAACTGGAAGTCAAAAGATTCCTAATGAACAAATTCTTACCTTAATTGGGCTAGGCTCACCTGCTCAAAGTCATTGGGGCCGATTCACAGAACTAATCTGAGATAAAATCCTAAGCTTACCACTTTTGGTATTCACAGAAGGCATTTAGTAGTTGTAAAGTTAGGACTCCTAACTTTACTACTACTAAATGCCTTCTGTGAATACCAAAAGTCGTAAGTTTAGGATTTTATCTCAGATTAGTTCTGTGAATCGGCCCCATTGATCCTACAACCATTTGACCATCATTGGATGCTGCTCTATAGTGTGCCCCCCTTGTAGTCCGCTATGTACCTGTTTATTGTATTACTCTCCTTGGACCCATTCGTCTTGTAATTATGCGTTTATTCTTGTTTTTATTCGTACCTGATGTCGATATTGCATTTATTACCTTCCTTCCATCCTTTTTGTAAAGTGCTCTGATATCCTTCGGGATCTTGTTCGCTCTATATAAAACTTTATAAATAAATAAATCACATATATCACTGTGCCACTAGGCACTTGTCATGACTTTACAGGGATTACACAAATCACTTTGCAATCGGGCAATTATCATAAACATCACAGTTAGGATAACCAGTAACTACTGGTAGGATTGCACCTGGCATAAAACATTATGCATCAACCTCATCAGCAGTGCACTATAGTAAATACTAGTAGCGTGCACACATTAGAAAATCACAATCACTGTGAATGTCCCTGTAGTAGGCAACATTACATCAGGGTACAACACATCCACATTATCAGTGTACACACTACCATAGGTGAGAACAACAGTCAGCACGCCACCTGCGCTCCTATCGGGGTAGCTGGTGTCCTTGTGTCCTTACCGTAGGCTTCTGGGCCATGTTCCCACCTTCAACAGGGAATGCGGCAATTCGGGATGGTTCCCTCCTACTCGGGAATCTCTAATACTACTCCTCCTACTGGATGAGGAGCGGGGGCCTCCGTCGAGGTTTACCCCAAGCTGCCAAACACAACAATGCCCCGGGTAGGTGCAGATATGTAGGAGGGGGGGCACTTACACAGCAACTGATAAGGGGGAGATTTCCTGGGT
The DNA here is from genome assembly GCA_963921515.1 of Calotriton arnoldi. Lineage (NCBI taxonomy): Eukaryota > Metazoa > Chordata > Amphibia > Caudata > Salamandridae > Calotriton > Calotriton arnoldi. The sequence goes on from CAWUFW010009671.1 coordinate 110,299, forward strand.
CTCCCCTTTTCCCCTAAACTGGCAGCTGCTGCCCTCAGGCTGGCGGTGCAGCTGCCTTGGCCCGCTTCTTACAAAGGGCACTCCTGAGACCTCGACTGGTCTCTACCTGTCTTGCACAGGCAGCGCGGCTAGGGGCAGGGACAAGTCGGTCTCACGGGCACTCACCTCCCTGCTGGGCTCCCGAGGTAGGCGCTGCTTCTTTGGGCCGAGCGCGGCCACTTCGGCCCTTTGTGGCTGGGGCGGCTGATGATGCTGACGCGTCCCCAGCCGTTGGTGTTCACGTTGGTTGCCTGGCAACGCCTTCCGGGCAGCTCCCTCTTGCCCGACCATGGATCTGCGGCTTCTCCTCATGGCGCAATTGCACTCCCCTGTGCCCGCCAGATTTGGAGAGTGAGCCCACGTCTCGGGCTCAGATAACAAAATCAAAGCGCTCACCACTCACTAATTCATGGTGCTCCCTCTTGGAAAAGGAAGAGCGCTCCACGTACTGCACTGCATGCATTTGGGCCACCAGCAAAGCGCTTCCCACACGTTCTGATCTAGGACATTACAGCGCTCTGCCTGTCTCCACCATGGAGACAAGTAAAAGGGAACATGAAGCGCTCACCAGTCATATGTTTTCTCCATCACGGAGCAGCCCCCAGGAGCAGTCCACAGTGCTCCTTTCATGCTGGGCTCCCTTGATAGCAACGGGGCATGCAGTTTTAGGAAAGCAGGCGAGCACAAAGGGCCCTTGGGCATAGATGCAGTCCTTCCAGCAGATCAGCACATAAGGCAAAGTCACAGTGGCGGTTTCCTGCCAGCACAGCAATCCTCTGGTCCTACGCAGTGTCTTCTCCCCTTTCATGGGGCCACAACCCCTATACTTATAGTGCCAATGTCTTTGTTCTAGAGGGCATTTCAAACACGATATTGAAGTGCACAACACCTCCATTCACTTTGTAAGCCCCAGCCACACCACAGGGGGTGGAGCCAGCATTGTGGAAGGCAGGCACAGCCCTATTCAGGTGCAGGTGCAACTCCTCCCACCACTCCAAATGCAGACCAGGCCTATTTAGGTGCAAGGGACAAATCCTCTCGCTACTCAGCAAAGGTCTATTCAGCCTAGCGCTGAGTCACCCAGGCAGGGCAGGACACACCTCAAACCCCCAGGGACTGGCTGAAGTGAATGCACAACCCCCTCTACTGTCAGTCAGACCCAGATGGTCAATATACATCCAGGTAGGGCACAAAGACACATAGCACTCAGAAATGCCCACTTCTAAAAGTGGCATTTCTAAAATAGTAATAATAAATCTGCTTTCACCAATAAGCAGGATTTATCACTACTATTCCAAACATACCAAACATCGTCGTGCTACCCCTCTCAGATCAGAAATTACCATTGAAGCACATATCAGGGAATCCCCAATGCAACCCTATGAGAGGGCAGCCTCACAGCAGTACCAGGGCATGCTACACAGCTAAGGCACATGTCCTACCTTTTACCTACACAGCACCCTGCCCATAGGGCTAGCTAGGGCCTACCTTAGGGGTAACTTATATGTAGTAAAAGGCGATTTGCAGACGTGGCAGCCACTTTATATGCCACGTCACGGCAGTAGTAAAGTGTGCGCACAGGCCCTGCAGTGACAGAGGCCTGAGACAGGTTTGAAAGGCTACTTTGGTGGGTGGCGCAAGCAGCGCTGCAAGCCCACTAGTAGCATTTAATTTACAGGCCCTTGGTATATGGGATACCACTGTACAAGGTAAATTAAATATGCCAAACAGGTGTAGACCAATCTTACCAAGTTTACAAGAGAGAGCACATGCACTTTAGCACTGATCAGCAGTGGTAAAGTGCCCAGAGTCATAAAACCACCAACAACAGGTCAGAAAAAATACAGGGGGAAGAAAAAAAGATCTGGGATGACCCTGCAAAAAGGGTCAAGTCCAACACTGGTAGTCGACAGACACGGCTTGCTCACCTCCGCCGCCCCCAAAAAAAGTGCCTCCCGGGGCACAATTGGAGAACATTGTACATTAAGATTCTGCATCGCCTTTGTCAGTTTCTCCGCAAACAGGTTGACATATGGGATAACAGTTAATTTCACTGACATCTGATGCAATTACACGGCAGTCATGTTCTGGGAAATGAAGGGTTCATTTTAATGTGTGCGACGACTGTGTCAAACATCCTACAATTAAATAGATATCAATCCACACTGCAGCTGCCTGTCACGTGTATGAATGTGTGCAAACTGTAAAATGTAAAATGTGTTATTAAATGTGTTTGTAGTATTTTTTGCATGCCAGACATGTGCATATGACACCATTCAAACTGTGGAAGGGGTGGTATTCACAGCTCTTTGTAGGCCTGTCATGAACATCATTAAAAATCCACACAGATATGGTTGCAGTGGCAACAACTGTACATTTTTCAAGCAGTGTCCAGCAGGCAAATGATATCACAGCCTCCTACGCAAAGTTCTGTGGCTCACACATCCACCCAATCACTAAATATTACATTTGGAGAGCTGGTAAATTGTAAAATATATGTACCTTAATTCACAATACTCAAAATCTAAATAAACTTTATTCGGATTTTAGCAAGAAATCCATAAAAGCACAATTACGTTTAAAGTCAGTTGTGCACAACCACATATATTGCATCTAATTTACAACCAAATCACAAATACATAAAGCAGCATTTACATATTTTACAAAGTCATGGAAGCCTTTGACTTAGAAAAGCAAAAAAAAGTAATGGGTGGAATTTGAGACACTAATAGGCTCGCATTCTAGTCCATCGGTTTATGGTCTCTATGACACATTTGAGAGATATCAACCCTATGTAAATTTGTCTTGGTCCGGCTCCTGTAGGAATGGTCCAGCCCAAAATGCTAGGCCAAGGCTCTTCTAGATGGGAGAATGCAAGCAACTGCAGGCCTGTTCCAGCCTTTGTGGGCCTCATCAGTCGGGTGTAGTTGGAAGTCTATGGCACAGTGAACACAGGACACATATCTAGCATGATCCGTAGAACTTTGGCCATCTCACTTAAACAAAAAAAAGTGCTTGTGGAATGCTACTATTATTCTCTAGCATTGTTTATTACCCCAGGCCACATTCCAGGCCATCATTTTTATGGCTATTGTGGCCCACAGCCAGAGTCCAGACATATGCAAACCACTGTTGGTCCTGTGCCAATAGGGAGAGTCTGGGCCAAACTGACTGGTCAGGTCCCACCTAGATGGGAGCAAAAGCAACCCAGACTAGTTTCACCCTTGCTGAGCCTCAGCACTGAGGTGCAGCTTGAATCCCACCACACAATCAGCAACAGACCCACATCCGTGCATTGACACCTTCTGACAATACCAACAGTTGAGTTCTAAAGATGGAAGTTATAAGCCCAGCAAAACAACTGTGTAAATCTTTAGAGTTCTCTTGATGGTACAGATATCTCCTTCAACTTAATTGTGCAATGCTTATTGACTGGGCAAGAGTATCAAATATGCATCAGAGTTTCCACTTCAATGATTCACAATATGTCTTGATAAGGCACCTCTTTGCACCACCGGTACCAAATAAGTCCAAATGGCCAAACCCAACATGCACATGTTTTTCTTACTAAATTACACCCAGCACATCATATAGCACAAGCCCTGAAATACTATAAAAGCCTTCACTATGCAATGTGCAAGTTGATTCCGTTTTTAATAACTTAAGAACTGCTCTGATTGAGGAGTCAATGTATGGATAGTTTAAGGTGCGAAGGGAGTTAAGGAGTCAAAGCCTGGATAGATCAAACCCAGCCACGCTAACTGCACTGAGCGGATGGGAAGAGATCACCAAAGCTTCCCTTATGGTTGGTACTCATTTCGCTCTTCATGTCCAAAATAGCAGCATTCAAAGGGAAGCCCGTCCGCCTGGCATAAAACATCCTATGTAAAGTAAACCAAAGTTATCACCCAACTAATCCTTGAGTTCCAATCTTAACAATTCTAATGGTGTAGAAGCCTATCTCGCAGTCACTTGGGACTGGCTGGGCTTTCAGCAATAATTGAGGCATCTTGCAAACGGTAGGTGTGTAGCACGGGGCTTGGAGAAATGCATTAAATGAATGCTGACACAGTTGTAACAGCTAAAGGGCAACATTTCTCAGTTGCTGCAACCTGTTTATCCCACGAAATGCGATGACTAGCTTATTTAAGCTGTGCTTAATTTGTAAAACCTTTTAGTCTTTCAAATCTTTACTTCAGTTAAAAGCCATAAAAGTACAAAAAGACATAATGTAAATTAAAAACACTTAAACCATGCAAGCATATACAATAAAAGCAACAGAACCTATTTAAAACAACATCATAAGAGAATATGAATTAAAATCCGTACAGCCAAACTATTTCATAAGTGCAATAAGAGAAGCACAGAGTTGTACAAGTACAAACTTATTCCATACGTTCACAAAGTGCGAGTGCAAGAGGGAAGAGAGGGGGACCGAACATTTTCTTGGTGTAAACAAATAGATCTTAATCCATGGATTCTCAAAGTGCTAGTGCATAAAAGGGGAAGAAGCCTCTAAAAGACCCTAAACTTTCGTAATGGCAAAATACGGTCTTGGGCCACAGCGTCTCGGGGTACTAATGAAAGGGGGTCACTAGGCACCCTCTGTACTACCGTGACATCAGGCCCCACAGTAGACTTGAGAAACGTGCGCCTAGTCCTCTCCATCATCATCAAACAATAAGTGCCAGCGCCCAAAAATTTTCGCAGAAGCCTATGGCCAGGACCCCAGAATGTTGGGTTTGCCGAATCCCAAGGCTGCCTGCTCTCAATTTCACCTCATGCCTCTTTCTTCCCCCACCCTAGACTTCCTGCCCCCTTTATCACACTCTTGGGGTTATTTATCATCCCTCCTTTCTCCCATTTGTCACTGGTTTACCATCATTCACTTCCCCCTTTTCCCTCTTCACTGCCTTTCTCTCTCTTGATCTACATCGAACTCTGGTGATTAAAAATAAGTGTCAGTCCCAAACATGAGTGCACCTGCAATCACCACCTTAAATCTAGCACTGTATTACATGGGTATTTAAAATATTTAATTTTTTGAGAGTTTTATATAGCGCTAGATAGACCTGAAGATATTAGAGCGCTTGTTGGAAATGGCCCTTTTTGCAGGGTTATCCCCAAACTTTTTGCTTCTTCCTCCTATTTTTCCCTGACCTGTTTGTGTTGGTTTTAGGACTCTGGGCACTTTACCACTGCTAATCAGTGCTAAAGTGCATATGCTCTCTGTATAAATTGTGTTATGGATTGGTGTTTCCATGATTGGATATTTGATTTACTTGTTAGTCCCTAGTAAAGTGCACTGAATGTGCCAGGGCCTGTAAATCAAATGCTACTAGTGGGCATGCAGCACTGATTGTGCCACCCACGTGAGTAGCCCTGAAAAGGTAACTCAGACCTGCCATTGCAGAGTCTGCACGCAGTTTGTAACTGCCATGTCTACTTGGCCAGTGCACACATTTGCCAGTCCCTAACCTTCCCTTTTTTTACATGTCAGCCACCCCTAAGGTAGGCCCAAGGTACCCCTGTGGGCAGGGTGCAGTGTATGTGAAAGGTAGGACATGCCCTGGTGTGTGTGGCATGTCCTGATAGTGAATTACTGCCAATTTCGTTTTTCACTATTGCAAGGCTACCTGTTCCCCATAGGACAGAATGGGAAGTTTGTTTATAACATCTTATAAACATCACTGGCCCTGGGAACTAGGTAGGAAAATAAAGTTTAGTATGCCTGAACTCAGAATCTAAAGATGCATCTTTTAGTGAAGGTGATTTTTAGGTCTCGGCCTGCACCAGCGCTTGCGCTGGTCTGGCCGAGAGTTTTAGTAAGCGGGTTTTGGAAGTGCAAACCCACTGGCTTTCGGCTGGCGACCAGCTTGAGTTCACGATGGCGTGCACGCGCAGCTGCCATCTGTTGTTTCCTATCTCTTCCTCATTTCCTCGTCATGGCTCATTAACTCTCTGGACTCTGATGTTTCAATCGCAGCAGCAGCTCACATTACCAACTGAGGGCCCTGGACTACAGTCACATGAAAAACAACAGCGATTAGCATTGAAATGCAAGCTTTTTTTGTCTAGTTAGAAATATTGCTTCGGTGGGTTGATTTCACCTTATATCGCTATTTGTTTTATATTGGGAGTCACAGCCTAATTACCAGTATTTTTGTCTCTCACTGTTTTTTTAAAAATATTTATTCGCGCAAAGCACACAGCTATATTTAAGGTTACTTTTTCCGCGTCACTTCTTCACTCTATTTAAACTCCACACCCCCACTCTTATTGTCTCTCTCCTTCTCTCTCTCTCCCCTCTCTAATTCTCTCTCTACTTAATTAACTCTCCCTCTCTATCTTTTTTAGCCTTTCATTCTCTCTCACCCCTTTATCTGTTTCTCTTTCAAACTCCTTCATTCACTCTCTCTCCCCTTCTTTCTCTCTCTCTATCCCGCTCCACTCTTTATTCTATGTACACCCTTTCTCTCTCTCTCTTTCTCTCTCACCACCCTCTCTAATTGGGCATTATATCTTCACTCTATCTCTCACTCGGCAACACCACAGCATCACTCAGCGCAACCACAGCATCACTCAGCGCAACCACAGCATCACTCAGCGCAACCACAGCATCAATCAGAGCCAGCACAGCATCAATCAGAGCCAGCACAGCATCACTCAGCACCAACACAACATCTCTCAACGCCATCACAGCATCACTCAACGCCATCACAGCATCACTCAGTGTAAGCACAGCATCACTCAGTGCAACCACAGCATCACTCAGCACAACCACAGCATTACTCAGCACAACCACAGCATCACTTAGCGCCACAACAGCATCACTCAGCGCCACCACAACATCACTCCACGCCACCACAGCATCACTCAGCACCACCATAGCTTTACTCAGCGACACCACATCATCACTCAGGGCCAACACTGCATCACTCAGCACCACCACAGGATGACTCAGCACCACCACAGCATCGCTCAGCAGCACCACAGCATCGCTCAGCGCCACCACAGCATCGCTCAGCGCCACCACAGCATCACTCAGCGCCACCACAGCATCGCTCAGCGCCACCACAGCATCGCTCAGCACCACCACAGCATCACTCAGCGCCACCAGACCACAGCATCGCTCAGCGCCACCACAGCATCGCTCAGCGCCACCACAGCATCGCTCAGCGCCACCACAGCATCGCTCAGTGCCACCACAGCATCGCTCAGCGCCGCCACAGCATCGCTCAGTACCGCCACTGCATCGCTCAGCACCGCCACTGCATCGCTCAGCACCGCCACAGCATCGCTCACCGCCACCACTGCATCGCTCAGCACCGCCACAGCATCGCTCACCGACACCACAGCATCACTCAGGGCCACCACAGCATCACTCAGCGCCACCACAGCATCACTCAGCGCCGCCACAGCATCACTCAGCGCCAAGACAATATCACTCAGCACCACCACAGCATCACTCAGCGCCAAGACAATATCACTCAGCACCACCACAGCATCACTCAGCAACACAGCAGTATCACTCAGCAACACCTGAGTATCATTCAGCACCACCTCAGCATCGTCTCCGCAACAGTCACCACCACCACCACTACCACCTCAGCATCACTCAGCACCACCTCAGCCTGCTCTCGGAATCTGGCATCTGTTGATTCTCCCCTAGCGTCTGGCCGCTGCTAGTGTTATAATACAGGTACTAGTTCCCAACCTTCACCCTCCGATTGTTTATGCCCCTCAAAAAAAGCTTTAACAAACAACCATTGCCAGCATTGCAAGAACAAAAGAAAACTGAGGATTTTTTTTATTGTAAATACTTTTTTTAATATGGTCGTTCAGTTTTACATAAGGCCTTCTTGGTCATATATAAAGTAACAAAAATGCTTCTGACACTTTTTTATTATAACTTTTCAGCATGCCGCACAGCAGCCACACTTCTCAACAGCACAGCATGAAGACATTGGCAAAGTCAATAGCTCTGGCTGAACACTTATAAGGCCCCAAAGGCGAGACCTATTGGCTATGCCAATGCTTGTTACATTCTGTGTTTGAAAATACCACTTTTAGAAAGTAGGTATTTTCTTGCTCAGTCATCCTGTGTGCCTCTGCTGGAATGTGGATTGCCTGTCTGGGTTTTGGATGACAGAAGGCTGGGGAGCAGGAGTGGCTCCAGATAGTCTAGGTGGGTCAGGAAAGGGCTGAATAGACCTGGGCTGCAATTGGGGAAGGGGAGGAGATTTCCTTGCACCTCAAAGGGCCTGGCCTGCCTCTGACAATGCCGTCTCCACCTCCTGCCAGGAAGTCACACCAGAGGAGGCAGAACTGGTTCTGGCTGGGCACAGACACTCTCTGCCTAAGAGATCAAAGGATTTTGGGATATAAATATTGGGGCCCAGACCCCTGAACTTTAGAACTCTTTTGGACTAAGAAGACTGCCAAGAATAAGAGCTGGAGAAGCTGTGAGGAGGAACTACCACTTTGCTGTGTGCTTTGCTGTGTTGGCCTGCAGTGGCGGCTTCTGTCTTGGGCAGTGAAAGGACTGGACTGGACTGGACTTTCTGCAATCTACTTTTGTGAGTTTCTCCAAGGGCTTGAGGTAGAGCTTGCCCCCCTGTTCAAGAAGTCTCAGGAACAGCAAAGACTTCAAGTTCTTCTGCCCTCAGCACTGGGGACTGTGGGGCATATTATCAAGCCCCAGCGATAATTATCGCTGAGTGCGCTTAGCGCGCTTTTAATTATCGCCGGCTATCGCTGGAATACATCGCCAAGCTAGCGCTGTATTATCAACGCTTAGCGCTATGGCGATAAATATTCCAGCGATAGCGGGGTTTTCCATGGAACATCGCTGGTTTTCCAGCGATGTTCCATGGAAAACAGCGATAAGCTTGATGATAGGCCCTGTGGCCTTAGCCCCACAATCCACCTCCCATGTTAGGTATGCCTTAGTCAGGAATTTAACAGACGTTAAATTCCTGAGTTAAGGCAGAGTTAGCGCGATTTAAATTATCGCTACGCCTCGTTGTTAATATCGCGAAGCTGCCTTCGCGATATTTTCCCATGTTGTTTTCACAGCCACTCCTACTTTGCATCTCATTATCGATGCGAGGCGAGGCGTGTGTAAAACGGGAGCTAAGTCAAGGAAACACGCGCTAGCGTGTCCTTGTAAATAATGCGATATAATTACCGCCGCTTTGCACCCGAAAAACGGACGCTAAAGCGGCGATAATTGTATCGCCGGCCCTTGGTAATATGCCCCCTTGTGTTTTGTGCTGCAACAGAAGAAACAGCAACCCGACGACGTCTACGACGCCGCTGCCGACTCCGTGTCCTGAAGGCACCTGCAGAGGGCACCGCCGCAATGCCGCACCGTGACCCTGGTCTCACCGACGATGCCTGCTGATGCCGCCACCGAGCCGCTGCTCGCACCGCGACCTGTGGGCACCGCACTCCGCACTGCCTCGCTCCACGACGATGCCTTGGTATCCCCGACGACGCCGCTCCACGCCAAAATCTATGCCGCTGCTTGCACCGTGGTTCGAGGGCATCACTCGTAAAGTTACACGATGCACCGCCCTCATCCCGCACCGCAGCCTTGGCCTACCGACGCCGGCGCCATCGACTCCAGTTCATCAGCCGACGACAGCGCTTCAGCAACGACGACGCCGCTGCTTGCACCGCGACCTGCCAGCACCGCGACGAGCACCGCATTCACTTCGCACCGCGACCCTGGTCTCACCGACGATGCCATCTGACGCTGCCGAGCCGCTGCTCGCACCGCGACCTGAGGGCACCGCACGCCGCACCGCTGCACTTCGCACCGCAGCACCCGACGCCTGCCGACGCCAGCGCTCCTGACTTCAACAGAGAGGAGTTCGATCTGCAACGTGTGTGACTTCGAGGGCCCCGACGACTCCTGCACCGACCTCCGGAACCGACGCCTGTGGACGCCGTGCTTTCGGAAGCTCAACGGGAGGTCGCCGACGCCCTGCATTTCTAAAAGGTACTGTTTGTGGGTCTTCCCGACACCGTAGCTGGCCCGCGACACCGCGGTCAGCCAGAACTGTTTGGATTTGTTTGTTCACGACGCCGTGATAGCCCCGGACGGAGCTATCGACATCAAGGAACTGTTTTTCAAGCATATTTTGATAACTGAAGATTTTTAAGTACTGTATTGTGGATTTTTATCGTTTTTGGTCTTGTCTTAAGTATATAAAAATATTGGATATTTTTCTAAACCGGTGTGGTGTCCTTTTGTAGTGCTTACACTGTATTACTGTTGGTTATGTGCAAATGCTTTACACACTGCCTCTAAGATAAGCCTGACTGCTCGTGCCAAGCTACCAAGGGGGTGAGCAGGGGTTATTTTAGGAGTGTAACTCCCTTATCCTGACTAGAGTGGTGGTTTCTGCCTGGCTTTGGCCCATGCCCTAGCCTACCAAAAATCCCATTTCTAACAGCGCTTTACAACAGTAAATGTTCACATCAAAGATAACAAGTCTATAGTGTTGAGCTCTATCGAAGAAGCTGTTCAGCGCTTGAAAGAGAACTTTTTTTGTATCAGGAACATATCAAACATGTAGTTCCACACATGGTTACAGACTCCAAGATGAGATGTACATTGGAATCATTTTATATTGCTAATATTTCCCATTTGCTTTTTTGTCCAAAAGGCTTCACACAGCAACACAGCACTATCTGTAGTAATGGGAGGGTCACTGGAATTATGCAACAAGGAACCCGTGGCACTTTGTGTGTATTTATGAACTTACCGTACTTGCAACATATTTCACTCTCTGCTGCTTAAATTGTAGCATTCAACAAAATATGTTGTTTGTAGCTTACGCAGATCAACAGTTATTTAAAAAAATAAGTCACCTTTCAGTTGCTGATTGCTGTTTTCAGGTGTTAAAATTGTACTAATGGGGTGAAACTGTTGCCAGACAGTATTAACATTCCCATTTGATGGGAGGGGGTAGAGCTTTTGACTGCATCGTAAACAAAATATTTACAGATTTAAATCTAACTCACACATGGTGGAGTATATCATTTCGGCTTTGTCATGAAAAAGTTTTAATTTCTTTATTTGTGCTAAGTCCTGCACCACAGATACTGTTCTCGGAGCATCAGTTATTTCAAGAGAGAAAGCCCAGTACAGAAAAATGCTAATCATGTTTTTTTTCTTTCCTGTTTAAGGTCTGATTTCTTGAGTCTTACAGTACCTCATGGTTCAAGTATTTTTATAAGGTTTTTTTTAAAAATTCAATGCAGTATTATAATACAGCAAGCTTTTTTGCACTACATACATTGTGAGAGATTGATTCAGCATCTTTAAACTTAAAAAAAGATAACATTTGGTATTAACTAGTTGGGTTCATCTTGGGGAAGTCTAACTTGGAAGGGGTGGAGGAAAGAGGAATATACGAGCGGAAAACATAATTAGAAATGCCTCATATGGAGATACTTACTGCATCCTCTTTTAATGGACAAACCCTAAACCAGAAATTGAAGAAAACATCATTTGGAAGTGCAGAATAAAAGGAGCACACCTTTATCACGAGAAGCGTGCTCACCTAGACTTGCTGTTTGTGTAGAGCACAAAACAAGAGCACATGTTCGCACTTCTTGAAACACACACTAAGGGCCTGATTACGATGCCAGTAGAAAAGGCTTTGAATGGCATTCGGAATTTCCTAACCCATGTCGGAACCCATGTTTCCGCCTGACTCATTACTGACCGACCGATAACGATAGAAGGTAACCGTTCGGTCTTTTCGACTCGGTTCCGACCGGCATTCGGAGACTCCGAGCCGGTCGGAGCCGAATCGTACAGTTCTATGGACCGCGTTTCTGACTGACGTATTACAGTGTTGGATTCTGACAGCCTTTCCGAATCGGTCTGTCCAACACGAAACGGCTGTCGGAAACTGACTTTGGGGGCCCGTAGCAGGCCCCCCTTCACCCGGACGCCTCCGATTGGGGCCCGTGGGGGTACCCATGGGACCCTCTGTACAACCATGCACAGTGTGGCAGGCACCATGGGTTGCCCGCCACAGGGTGCAAGGTTTTCCGGAACCACCCCTTTTCTCAATGGAAGCCTGTGTTGTCGGTCGGAACAAAGGCTCCCATTGATGTCAATGGGAGTCCGACCGAACGGTGTTCGAAAACATCAATATCGGTCAGTCGGACTCCACGAGTCGGTCGGAAACCATTCTGACAAGGAGTCGGTCGGAATGCTTTTACGACCGACATCGTAATGAGACCCAATATTAATGTTGGAGTTAGCAGGCATGGGGTTAATAATATAGTGTTCCACAGCTTCCACCCAAGACCGTCAGTGTTTGTTAATGAAATAAACATTTTCAAAATGATCTGGTGAATGTATATAGTTTTCTTCCCAAGAAAACTTTATAGTTTGCTTAGAGTTTTACATGTGTTAATCATTTTTTGTTAAAATAGTGAGATAATACTGTAACACAGTGTGCTGTGTAATACTGTGCAATTTGCTTTTTCTTGACTCATAATTTGCCTTTCTGACGTCATAATTCAGATAACCCAGTCAAATAGCTTTATACTCCACGGCCGCATAATTCTATTGGCCTGGTCAAAGGGCAGACTGGTTTCACAGTGAGGCCGTGAAGTAAATTGATGAGGCAGTGTATCAACAGCACATATAATAAATAGTGCATTACCTATATGTACAGTTTAAGGCACCGAGGGAAGCACCGACTAGCAAAGAAAAAGCATCGTGTGATATTTTGGGGCAGATTTACAACTTCTGGCGCATCCCTGCAAATCAGCAGGGATGCGCCAGAATAGTTGCGACACGCAATTCTCTCCTTGCGCCACCACGGAAGCGCCGCATTTACAATGCGGCGCACCGTGGCGCAAGGAAAGGCCGATGCGTGTCGCATCCTGTGGCGCAAGGGCGGCGCATTGCTGGAGTCGTGTCGCAAGCGCGACGCAACTCCAGCAATGCTCGTGGGCCGCCCATACCTAACGTGGTGCGCCACTCCTTACGCCTGCTTGAAGCAGGCGTAAGGATTCGTCGCAGCGGCGTCGGAAAAGTGACTCAGTGAAATCTTGTAGATTTCACTGCGTCACTTTACGAGGCATTCCTTCGACGGAACGCCCACCCCTGCGGAGGAACGCCCACATGAAACCTGACGCAGGTTTCATGTGGCGCAGGGCTTTACAACGTGACGCATCTCCCTAGATGCGTCACGTTGTAAATAATGCGCAACGTGGCGCATGGTTTACGTCGCCGCTGCGTCACAAAAGTGACGCAACGGCGGCGCAAAAGTGGCGCAACGGCGGCGCAAAAGTGGCGCAACGGGCTTGTAAATCTGCCCCTTTGTGTTTAAGGGTTTCAGCAAAACTCAATTGTAAAACACAAATGAAGTAAAATAAAAATTGCTCAGACAAAGCAAACAGAACACAATGATTTGAAACATTGATTTCTTATTCAAAAGGCTCCCTTAATCAGCCGGAATTCCGCTTGCTAATGTGTTAACAAGTATTTGAGGAAGATAAGATGCTTCGGAAATTGTATTTATCTGGAGGCGGCTGCAAAGAGCGCAACCGCTCCAGTCTTTGTGGAACGGGGGCTCCGCCCGGAATGACTAGCTTTGTAATCCTTTTGAGTCTCTTGTTAAATCTATCAGCCATTGATAAAAAAAATGCGCTCCTAATATCTGTGAAATAGATAAAGTTGCTACAGCGCTTCCTGTCCTGTATATCAAGGTAATAAAGGCGGAAAGCCGTTTGTACTGTGTTTACCTAAGTGCGGCGCACAGAAACTTGCATACGTTATGCTAATGACCCTCCGACAGCTACAGGGGCGGATCCTTCAATAGTGTAGCAGGTGCAGTGGCACCGTGGTCCCAGGGTCTGAGTGTCTTTAGGTAATCCCAGGGCTTTAAGTGGGCCGGGTCCTTCCGGTGCTCAGCGCCAGCCGTTCTAAAAGGCAGGTGCTGAGACCGGTCCCTATCCGGCTCTCTATTTTTGCCCTCACCATCCGGGTGAAAAAAAAATCTTACCTCTGCAGCAGTGCCACCCTTCACTGCCTTTGATTTAACTTAAAAGAGACTCCTTTTCGTTATTTCAGTCTCATCATTTCAGAACTGAAGCATTTTCAATATTCTATACAACGAAGCCATAGTTGATGCTTATTTGTCTTATGCAACTAACAGCCATTGGCAAAGCCAATAGTCCTGGCTTGTTGTAGGTGTAATATTACTTGTTGTTTCCTATATCTGGATGCAATGACAGAGGCAGCAAATTACCAGTCAGGCGGCACACTATGCTAAGCACAGATTTCTAGCTTACTTTTTAAGCCACGCCCTAATTACAACAGCCATGCCCCTTTGAGAGAACCCCCCCCCCCACACACACACACACTTTTATCATCCCACTAAAAGCCCTAGGTAATCCAATTATGGCCGTATGTCAGTAACTAACCAATGGAAGGCAGTGAGGGTGTGGGGTGGATGGAGCGGGGGGAGGGTGGGGGGAGTTGGGGGGATGACAATGTGCTCTTCACCGCTTGGGCCACTGCCATCTTCTCTAGCAGGGTCTCCCAAAATCAATTGCATGGAACGTTTGAGGGTCTGAGCTCAGTCTTGGACTAATATCTGAGACATCTATACAGTGGAAGTAAGTAAATGAGTGCGTTAATGGGGGAGTAAGCATGGAAGGTAGGTAAAGCACATATGTCACACTACACCCTGGGCTTTAAGTGGGATGAAAAAAGTGGGGGGTGGTCTCTAAATGGGTTGGGGCCTAAGTAGCTATAGGGGTGGCTTAACCTCGTAAAATAAATGTCTGTGATTCCCACAGTGTGCTATTTTGGTGTCTCTCTGAGCTTTCAGTTATTGTATCCTATTATATAACACAATTCATGTACAAACCCATCCGGGATCATTGGCTTTGTCAATGGTTGTTGTCTGTGTGCGCTCTGCAGAGAGGCCAAGGATTGGATGACCATACATTCCGAACATCTTTTTGGACCACTGATAAACACTGTGGAAAAGCTGGCATTGCCTTCAGCCTCAACTCTAGACCTCTTAATTATGGCCGTTATAAACGCCTGGAGGCGAATCATTTCAAAGCAAGCACTATACAAGAGTAATATGCTGAACAAACAAAAATACAAAAACACAACATCCTGGGAATAGCAAACGCGCTGAGCTTGTCTGAACTTGGAATGACTCTTAATCCCTCTGGAACACTAAATGGTAAACTTTCTTCAGCTCTGAGGATTGTTGCCATTCAGGGAGAGGGGTTCTCTTTTAATCAAAATCAGACCTGTTTCAGGCAATTAGTGGTGTTTCGATGTAGATCTTTGCTGCTGTCCAGCAACATGTGAATAAGCACATTATTTTCATACTTTTGGAAAGGTAAGATGTACTGACAAATTACTTGGAATAATGGTCCCATTTAAAAGTTGGAGAGTAGGGAGAAAGAGGGAGGTCCCATGGGACCCTTCAAGAGACAGGATTTTCCTTCTGAGGATGTAGAACCAATTCTGATTTGCTGGCAGCAACAAGATGCAAATGATTGGCACCAGTGTATACCCATTCCCATGATCCCGGCCCGCTGTCGCTGGTGCTTTGCAAATGAGTAGGATTACAATTTCTGACTTTACTGATAAACATTATCTAGTATATGGGGGCATATTAGCAACGCTTTGCGATAACTATCGCAAAGCGTGCTTAGCGCTCATTTTCCTAACGCCGGCTATCGCAGGTTTTTATCGCGGAGATATCGCGTTATTAGCAACGCGTATCTCCAAGGCGATAAAGATTCCTGCGATAGCGGGGAAATCGCCGTTTTGCATAGAACATCGCTGGTTTTCCAGCGATGTTCCCTGCAAAGCGGCGATAACCTTGCTGATACGACCCTGTGGTCGTATCAGCAGAATCCACCCCTATGTTAGGGATGGCTAAGTCAGGATTTTAGCAGACGTTAGATTTTGGCGAAAACAGCTGTTTTCGCCAAAATCTAACCTCTGCTAAAATCATGTGGGCTGCCTTGTAAATATCGCGATGTGAACATCAGCGATATTTGCAACGTAGTCCATCCGGGGTACGCCCAGTAACGCCCACTTTGCATCTCATTGGAGATGCAAAGGGAGGCGTTGGGAAAAAGGGTGCTAAAATGCGATTGTGCATGTTAGCACCCTCTTGTTGATAGGGCGATAGTTTTAGCTCTGTTTTTCTGGCTCTTAAAGCCAGAAAAACGGAGATAAAGCCCTTGCTGATATGCCCCCATGGTTTTATAGATTTTTGAGGAAAATATTGCTTGGTATAGAGCAGTCGGCACTGCTCACTTTGCAGTGAAACATTTATTATTTTTGTTACCTCTAAACCAAGCGTATTATTATTATTATTTCGACACTTATAGAGCGCACTGTCACCCAACAGGCATCCTGGCGCTAACATATGTGTGCCCAGCAGGGCTCATGCTACGGGGGATCTCATCAAGATAGTAAAGTTATGCACTAGGATAGAGCCATGTCTTTAGTTTCTTCCTGAACAGAAGAAGATCTTCCAGCTTTCTCAACTCGAATGGAAGAATATTCCATAGTCGGGCAGCAGAGGTGCTGAAGGCCCTACCTCCTGACTTTGTTTTTTTGAATCTTGGCACCTTCACCATTTTAGCGGAAGAGGAGCGGAGGCTCCTAATAGGGGCATACCATGCGAATTTCTTCTGCATTAATATAGGTCCAGACCCATGCAAGGCCTTGAAAACTATGCAAAGGGATTTAAATTGAACTCTCTGCAGTATAGGGAGCCAGTGTAGCTCCATCAAGGCCAAGGAGGCAGATGATCGTCTTGGCCTCCCCGGAGCTAGCTTAGCTGCTATTGTTTGAATTCTCTGGAGCCTCTCAATCAAATAGCTTGGGGACTCCAGCAGCAGAGCATTACAGTAGTCCAACGTATGAAAATCCAACGTATGAAAATTATATTTTGGTGGTGACAGCCAGACAAGACTTATCTGGAATGTTTGAGACTTTTAGCTTACCTGCTGGTCTGTGCACATGCGCAAGACTTGGTATTGCAAAAGGTACATGCAGCATTTGATTTCTGGCAGGAAGTTGGGTCCTAATTTCATGAATCACTCAAGGTCCAGATCAGTTTCCTGGGCCTTGTTGACCTCATATTTTCACATTGTTGGTCTGAGGTGACAGGGTTTGTCTTTAGCAGAACTGGCTCTGTCATTTACCAGAATATTCTGAACACTTCTCAGGAGTGGCTTCAGGCATGACTGACTGAGGTTGCAAGAGTGAGCTTTCTTTGCCTTCTAGGCTGCTCTGTGGTAATCCTTCATATGTAGGCTTTACGCTTCTGTCTGTTGTCTACTGCTTGACTTTTCCTCCTTGGTCATTCCAATTTCCAGCCCAATATTTTCATATTGGCCTGATAGAAACTGTAGCATTTACTGGCAGATGAGTTACATTTTTGGAGGTTCCGTGGGACTGCCACTTCTAGTGTCCTGGATTTTTGTGTTCCGCTGTGTTGAGCAGCACCACCGGGTTATCGTCAGCTGAGATAATGGGACTATCAGAGGTGGTGAACAATTCGTGGGATCTGGTAAACAAAGATTTCCTTTGGAGCCTGTTTTGGATTGGTTTGGTCTTGTGGGTGTTTTTGTTTACTTGAGTGGTTGAACTCAGACTTTGTGAATAGTGTGATTAGTCCATCATTAGAACTTAACATGTATATCCTGTATTTCTGGTGAAAAAACTCTTCCACAACTAATGGTGGGGAACTCCTACAGCCATGATGTTAAAGAGGTGAATGTCAGGCTTTCGGAGAAGCATGCCCCTCTGTCCATTTTTGCGGTGGTGGTGGGGGTACACCACCATTTTGCTCTTGAGGGGCAGGGGACAACTTGTGAGTGAATATAATGGAAGAGATACACGACAAGAAAAGGCATACATGTAGGACAGCTTGTGTCTCATTCTGAAGTGCAAAATAGTACTAGGAACAAATACTGCCGGGTGAATAATAGTACTCAATCAATCAATATTTGTAGAGCGCGCAAATCACCCCGAGGGGTATCCAGGCCCGTAGCCAGGGTGATATATTTTGTGAGGCCAGGCCCCATAAGTGATAACATATGAAGAATGCTTGAGGGTAGAAAATCTTTGGAAAATGTCTACAGTATGGTGAGAAGTTAAAGAATGAGTATCTTTTTCGTCAATGTTTTGGTATTTCCCCAAAGATTAGTTTTATATGTTACCAAGCACTGGCAAAGCCAATGGGTCTGGCTTCAGTCAGCGATATGTTTACACACTTAACAAGTCATCATGTATGCATTCCGTCACTCATCCCTGCATTCAAGCATCCTTTCATCAAGCCACTGGCTCATTCTTACATCCGCCCACTTACACAATCACAATTAAACACACACACAACCCATGCAGCATAAAATAAAAGAATACAAGTAGAGAAAAGAAAACATGCTGCTGCCTAAACCTTGCAGGAATATGCTTGCAATAACAAATAAAATTAAACAAAGCAGCAGGTGGCTTTCTGGAAATGGTATTGTGCAGAGTGTATCTTTGTTTTAAAGTTCCAGCATGGCCGCCACGTTTAGAACCAAGGTGTTGTCCATCTTGGAATGGTGACACAATGATACACTATGGACAATGCCATTTCATGATGATCATCTGGTTAAGATGCAATGGTTGTGTTGGATGTGTTGCAGTGCCGATGTACTGGTATCCAGGCGCTAGATACTGTGGGACGTGGTTTTTTCCTGGATGGGTTGTAACCTGCTTATGAGATAGCATGATCGAAATGGCGGACAATGAGGCTCTCAGATTCCAACTAGGGTGCATTCATCAATAGACTCCTTGGACTCGCAGTGCTTTCGCGCCACCCAAACTCCACAGTAATCCTGGTATATTTTCTTTGAGGTCACAGAGTAACATTAGTTGGATAGGAGCTGCAGGTGAAAAAGCAGCTCATCATTGTTTCAGGCATCACTTGGTTGTGCTTGGAGTTTGTTTCCTGCTCCAGAATGACAGTGCTTCTGTGATGCTCTCTAGTTAAAGGATGCCTTTTCCAACCCACGCTCTGTCACAAACGGTAATGTCACACAATGAGACACATTAATGAAACATCTGACAGTCTCAATGAAGCAGGCTGAACCGAATGCTAGTAATTACTTTATGTCAGCCAGAGGGTGAGAGACACAATGTATATTAGATGAGCGCTGTGCAAGCTACTTATTTTAAGAACAGAAATTTGTACCATTTTATTGTGAATTTTGATGAAGAGTGCTTGCTAAAACTTCATACTTCTTGAGAAGGCAAACATAATATGTACTCTAATGGGAAAGCAACATATAAGACTTTATGAGCAATAATACAAAAAATACCTGCATTAAACAATAGTTGTTAATTATAAAACAGTGGGGCATATTAGCAAGGGCACTATCGCCGCTTTAGCGGCACTTTTTGCCGCTAAAGCGGCGATATTTATATCGCCCTATCAGCAAACTGTCTCTAACAGCAGTTAGCGACAGTTTGCGGGCATTAGCGCCCGTTTTTACCGCTTTGCATGTCAGCGATATTTATCGCTAATGACATGCAAAGTGGGCGTTCCCGACGAACAAACCTGGGAAACACTCGCTAACAGGCCTTTCGCCTATGAGCAAGGTGGCCATGGCCCCAGTTAGCGACTTGAAAAGTCGCGCTAACCGGGGTCATCGCCATTTATTTAACACCTGCAATTAGCAGGTGTTAGCCATACCTAACATGGGGGGTGGATTATGCTGATACGACCACAGGGTCGTATCAGCAAGGTGTTCTCCCTTCTCCATGCAACATCGCTGGTTTTTCAGCGATGTTGGCCCATTTCCCCGCTATCGCTGGAATATTCATCGCCATAGCGCTAATCGTTGCTAATACAGCGTTAGCGTGGCGATATATTCCAGCGATAGCCGGCGATAAAATAAATCACGCTAAGCAGGGTTAGCGATGATTATCGCCTCTTCTTACTAATATGCCCCAGTGATTTAGAAAGATATTTGTAGTCTAGCAGATTGGCCACCAAACCATCAGTACAGTGGAGGCTCCACCTCCGCAAGCCCCACAGCCCCCCGCCGCACCCACGGCACCCTGCAGCACCCTGCAGCACCCTGCTGAACAGAGCTCTCTGCTGCTCTGGCAGGGAATGATTTGGCACACTCAGACCATGCCGACATTCAGTTTCAGACTTCCACCAATGCAGCTGGATAAAGCCCCCGATTGATTCAGTGCACCCACTTTTGCTGACTGGCCCCATCATTTATATTAATTAAAATGCCTGAAAATCATTCCTACCAAGTATTTATTTTGGAGTTACCTCCTCCAACATTCATTCTCACCATTGAAAATACTAAAAAGAATTTGTGCTCTTTCCACAAACTACTCTGACCAGGTGAAGACCTTCAAAGGGCTACAGGTTGAAACACCATCTGCATATATTTAGCTTAAAGGCAAACTTGTTAAGAGAACTGTTTGCAGAGAGTTTCTTGATTTGACACTTCCTTTCCCCATCAAATCTGAACAACTTTTGACAGTCTACCACTATACTTCTTTGTTGCAAACACTTTCATGCCCCTTTCCTTCACTATTTCACTGCATGTTCATCTCTTTGGCACTAGGCACATATTTCAAAAAATCAAATTCTATATTTATTTATCCTTGAATGAAGTCATTTGCTGTTTAAATTACTCTTTGATTTATTTGTTTTCACATGTATTACAATTTCTAGGTATTTTAACTATTTCATGTGATTCATAGAAAATACATTATTGAACCTCGTTGGAACACTGTTGAACTTTGTAATCCCGTCTGACCCTGATTTCACAAGAGGTCTCTCAATACTGGCAGGGAATTATAGCAGAATGTTTTATCTGCCACAAGGCACAAGCACATTCAACAAAAATGTTAATGCCAGGCTGGTCACAATGTCACTGCAGCGTGGTCGTCATTGGATTTTTTTTAAATTTATTTTTATTATTTTATTATTTTTGAGTTTTATATAGCGCTAGCTAGCCCCGAGGATATGAGAGCGCTTTACAAGTTGTTTGATTGCAATTACAAGATGCACATGAGGGGATTCATAAGAGTCAAAGAAAAAAGAAATAGTCCATTAGGTGGTTATAAAGTCTCAACAGTATAATACAAGGACTCATTGAGGAGATGTATCAGGGACAGTATAGGAGACTGAAAGAGCCAAGTGGCCGCCTTGAAGGAGCCAGTCAATGAGGGTAACGTAGAGCAGCTTGTGCGCATGTTGAAGTAGTTGAGGAGAAGATGAGATCCCAAGCAAATAAATAGGGTCAGATGGCCTGCCCTAAAGAGGCAGCTTTTTGACTCCGGAAAGCCAGAGACCCTGTGGCAGATGAGCACAGGTGAGTCATTTCCAGTGGTAAAGACAACTAATGTTATGCTGTTAGAATCTTAACTGTAACAGTGGAGGAGAACCGCAAGGCTGGCGGAAGATGCCAATGTATGGTAGATATCCCATTACCACATACTTCTAAAAGGATATCTTACTCTCTAAAGTTGATATTTTATGGATACATATGATAAGTGCTTACTTCTCAACTCCATCCTCTCCAAAGCACCATCGACTCCCCACTAACTGCTAGTCTAACCTACTCCCCAGTGTATCTTGGTTCCTGGATTCCCCTGTCCAAGTCCTAATTTCTCCGTAGACCCCGACTCTCATTAGTCCTTCCTATTCCTCAAACCCTCTGGCCTGCAAATCAGCTCTCTGACAATACCACCGATGAGTATAAGCTGCCATGCTCTCATCCACAACAGAAAGAATAGATAACAACACCAACAGCGCTAAGGAGCTTTTCTCTGTCGTAAATGAATTCACCATGCCCACCGCCAGCTCTACCACCATCGCCCTCCCACGTCTGGGAATACCTTTCCCTCTTAGGGCAACAAAAGCAAAAGGAACAATTATTGGATGGAATGTTGAACAATGCAAACATTCACCCTCGTACTAACTGGGAAGGGTATGCCAGACGTGGGTCCCGTGCTCACTGCGCCACTGGATTCAAGCTAGCCTGGCTGATGATGAGGGGTGATACCCCGAAACCGGTCCTAGGATGCTTGTTTCCTGTCTAGGGAGGACCTGGCTTGGCAGTTCGGGCTGGACTGTTCCCATGAGAAGCAGGGTCAAGACTAATTTGCATATGGCTGGGTCCAAACTGGGGTGGTGTGGTGAGCAAAAGAACAATAGATTAAACCCAGATCTTTGTGACTGGGGGTGAATGTTTGCATTGTTCAGCATTCCATCCATCATCTGTTCTTTAAGTCTTAATAAAAGGCGGCACTGGGTTCTAGCTTCCTGGATTATTCTGTCTACAAGAAAAAGATCGACCGTCCTCTTCTCATCTATTGATCTCGCTAGAGCATCTAAAAAAACGACACTTCATAATATGTCTGTACATGGGGTAACACCAACCCACCCTGGCTAATATCTAATTGAAGTACAGAGAGTTTTACCGTAGGAGCCTTCTTATTCCAAACAAAGTGCCGGAGGAGTGCCTTCCCATTAGGCATTGTAGCAAAAGCTTCCTGAACCTCTGCCGCCCATATATTGCAGGCCATTCTTTCTACCTGAGAATTTGCCAACTTTGGGGAGAGGATGTGATTTGACGGCTAGATTGCCGACTTTGGAGCTGGAAACCAAGGTTCAAGCCTCGGGGTCGCATCCACATCCTGTGATTCTGGGCAAATCACTTCATCTCCCCGTGCCCACCAAAAACATGAATGTGTCCTTGTGTAACGTAACCGGTGCTCATGTAAAGCGCTCCAATACCTTCGGGTCGAATTCGCGCTATATAAATCTGCAAAAAAAAAAAATCTAAGGGAACCTAATGGACTGAGAATAGTGGGATACATTGGCCTGAGGGATCGAATATTTACCTTTATACAAGATCTTATAATGCTGCAGGAAATATGTGACACTTCAGCCTTGTCTAAGACTAATTCTCCAGTACCTGGCTTCTGTAGCTCCGTTACGAATGCAGCATCGCCTTTGACCCACGTTGATCATGCAAGAAGTTTCCCGATCATCTGGCTCTCCTCATATACCCCCTGCTGAAAAGCCCTCGAGCTATTCATTTCCTCCATAGTGGAGAATTCCCTCAAGTCATGCTTAGCTTTTTCAATATGGTTCTCTATAGCGGACTATCGCTCCTGAGGCCTGTTCTTAGCCTGAAGGGCTACATCAACTGCCGATTGGAGCTCAGCTATCTGCCCTGCACATTCTTTGGCTTGCTGGGCCACCGAGCTGTAGTTTTAAAGGCTTCCCATACTGCAAACAATGATGTCATACCCCAATTCAAACGAAACTAAATCTTGAATAAATGTTCTGATTTCTTAAGCCATTCTTGGTTGGTAAGAACGTTCCGGTCCAGCTGTCACCTGGGCCTTTCTACTCTAGTTGTATCAAGCTCTACTAAGATGGTGGCCAAAGGATGGCAGGGAAAAGAGTTAGCCCAAAAATCTGAGCTCACCCATTTATGAGAGTGATACATTAAAAAAAAAACAATATGGGAGGCTGAATGAAACCAGTCAGTCTAGCCCTCCTGCCCCCTTATAGCCAGGCAAGCTGAAGCAAAATAAGCCTATGAAAAATACTTCTGAATAAAAAGCTCCGGGAAGTTGTTTTTAAGATGGGTCTCCTGCAAAACTAGAGGTTAACCATCTAATCAGCCCCCCTTGTTTCCGCTTATTAGAGAAGCCATTGACATTGCAGGAAATAAATCTAGCTTTAAGACACCATAGATGCCTTTTTCTCATTAATGACGTTCTTATAACTGACATGTCACTGAAAATTCATAATCTATTATGATTCTTCTCCTTTTCAATATAAGTGCTTTCCACCACCCCTGCAAACCACCCCTGTAACCTCCCCCTGCATCCCTACGTGACCCAAAAAACCCTGACCCCTGCGAGGGGGGAATCCCCCACACTACCCATCTCGCTGCAGCAACAACCCCACAGGGTGGTATGTAACTGCACCCTAGTGGACACGTGGCCCTCCCTCCACACCCTCCAGTACCCTCATCAGTACCACTTAGGCTGGAAGGGAAGACTACCACCTTATGCATTCTTATGCAACTCCTATCACAGAGCATCCCCTGACATCATCAACATCATGGGCCTAGCCCCGATCCTCAGAATATTAGCCTATACACAAATAATGCTCCTAATCAATTAGAAATCTTCTGCAGGAGCTCCTGAGCCACTGTTAAATTAGTAAACATATGGAACTGCCCTTTAACCAAGACCTTTAACTTAGACTGTTGCACAACAGTAGTTTGAGCACCCTGGGCCTTAAACAAATATAGCATTTTTACAAAATCTTCTCAACGACGGGCTGCAGAGACTCACATATCAGCAAATACATGACAATGAGATATTTCTAGTGTTGAAAACTGTTTTTCCTCAATAGCCTTGGCCAATATGAGCTCTTTAACATGATAGTCGGCAAAGTTTACCAAGATAGGACGTGGCAATTTCGAGTTTGGAAAACGTTGCTCCAGGACCCAATGAGCTTGTATAATGTCAAATCACCTGAATGTTCCAGCAGGAAATGGGTCTTAATGAAAGAGCCCACCCAATCAATGAAGGACTATCCGGAGGTTAGAGCACTGTGAATGGTTTTCTAACTCCTCAATTTTATACTCCAGCGAAGATTTTTGCTTCCTGAACTGGCTGACTTCTTCCTGCATCGAGGTGACTTGATCCTCCAATTGCGATATTCTAGATTCAGCTTCCTGCCGCCTTTCCGGGAAGTGTGTCATATTTTCTTCAATGTTAGATAGCCTCTAAAGTAAGGCTGCTATTTCAATTGCCTGAGAGGCCTTAAGTTCTCTGATTTCATCCAGGCTAATATTGAGCGTTGTTTGATATCGCATTGCGCAGAGACCGTTGCGTCCTCCTGAACTTTCTGCTGGACATTTTGCTGTGGCGCCTCCTGGAACCGGGATGTCATTACTGTCTGTAACTTCGATTGCGAATTTGCCTCTGGAGTAGAATTAAAACTGGGAGTCAGAGATACCTGGCGATCAGTAGCCTCCGTCTGGGATGACTCCGGAGTCAGTCCTGATAAAGGGGCCTCGAATAGCTGAGAGCTGAGGTGACCATAACAGACCTGATGGGGCTACATTCCCCTTTACAAACAAGGGGTAATCTTTCGTTTTAGCCTTCTTCATAGTCGCATCAGCCATACCGATCATAGCTGTGTCATTCTTCTCACTATTCGTATTGTTCTCTTTGTTTTGTACCTCAACTTCAGCCCTTGTAGGTGAGTTCATTATGACCCCTGTACCCTCTGCCCCGGCTCCAAAAACACACTTACTGGCCCGACTTGCTTTCCTTAGGAATAGTGGTCAAATCTTCTTCTGAGCTTACTGGGCTTGTTGTCATCCCTGTCTCCTTGACGCATCTGAAAATTGCAAGTTCCACTTGCAGCTGCGGATTTCACTTGTGCAGTGAGTTTCACTATGATCTGATGATCTATTGGTGGCTGAGCAGTGAGGTCATGAGTTTCCTATAGTGGAACCAACCGGAGCTCTTCCATCGAAAACCATATGGTCCTACTACTTCTAAGTACTAAGTACTTTATTAGGTCCCTTTGGGGCAAAGGCATCTTCCTTGACCTACATTTACAGAGAAATGTATTAAACTTTTATGCAACGCTGGGCAGCAAGCAAAGTGGCGGTCCTGCATTACCTGAACGGGAGGGAGCAGCAATGCTCCATATTCACCAAGATATGGAACATTTTTGTTGTCTCCTTGCTCTGGTGCACTGTGTGCACCTTAGTGCCAGCGAAGGTACCCTTGCACCATTGTGCAAGGGTGCCTGCATTACAGGCATGATTGTTTTTGTGTAGGCATTTTCCACTGTCTATGTGTACTGCAGGATGCAGCACACACGGAAAGAGGAAATAACATAGAGAAATAAAGATATCTCTCCTTATTTCGCCTCACTTTAGAAGGCTTAGCATTTTGATGCATTCCTGGGTTTATCAGTCTTTGTAAATGTGGGAGTGTGCCAAAATCCAGAGGGGGGGGAATGGGAAAACCCACGCTCCACCCATGAAACGCCTCCCAAGATGAAATGTTAGGTAACAGAGAGCAAGCAGCTGCCTTGCTTTACATTTCTTTGCAAGCCATGAAAGGCCACTCAAATCAGGCCTTGCGTGGCTTTGTAAATATTACTGAAGCCTTTGCGTTGTCCTT
This sequence comes from Calotriton arnoldi, assembly GCA_963921515.1. Lineage (NCBI taxonomy): Eukaryota > Metazoa > Chordata > Amphibia > Caudata > Salamandridae > Calotriton > Calotriton arnoldi. The sequence continues at coordinate 136,613 of CAWUFW010009671.1, forward strand.
ACAACGCATTGAGTGACACAAGTACAACGCAAAGGCTTCATAAATATGGGCCATTTAGTGTCTGGTGGGTTTAAGTGTCCCGGGTTAGTTGCTGATGGTGTGAGGTCTGCCGGAGGGAGGAAAGCCAAGGACCAATATTTTGAGAACCACTGGATATGCTTTAAAAATACTCTGCGAAGCTCAAATCATATATTAAAGAATGTTGAGGTGCCAGGGACAAAGAAACCTGGAGTTACTCACAGTGCCAAGAAGTCTCAACGTCAGACCACAGTGTGATCCTTGTTTCTGGACCACACTGTTTTACTGGGCAAATCTCAGAAGGTGCTCCAGGTTACACAGGTGAACACAGGGGTATACCTGTCAATAGTGCAGCAGGTGCAGTGGTACCGGGGCATAGGGGTATGAGGGGCCCTCGGGACCCTGATTATTGCTACAGTTTGCTACTAAACTCTGGCTGGGGCATTTTTTCTTACTTGCATGAAAGCCCTCTGGGCCCTTGATATGGACTCTGAGGCATCTTCACAGCACACTAAGGATCTCAGGATAGGGGCTTTACTTGGTGCTCTTTGACTAGTGATTGGCTGTTAATGCTGTGGGCTCTTCTGCTTCTAAAGGCAACTTCTTCCGCAGATATTTAAGGAGGACGCGCATAGAATCTCCCCCCCCCCTTCCGGGCGCAGATGGTGGTGGATGGACAGCTTGCAGGTCCCTAGGCATGTGAATCCCTGCATACAAAATTCATGCAGGTCCCTAGGCATGTGAATCACTGCATACAAAATTCATGCAGGTCCCTAGGCATGTGAATCACTGCATACAAAATTCATGCAGGTCCTTCTTTGATGTAACTGTACAAAAAAATAGACTTCAGATGCCAGTGGATTTATTGATCACGGACCTCTAATTTTTTTACTGAATGGAGGTCAGAGGGAGCTCCAGCCGTCACCGGACACTTTCGCACCCCAATAAGATCTCATTTGAGGGTACTTACTTTGGGGAAAAAAGCATCTTTCTTTGATGGGGCTTGAACAGTGGTTTGTTCTTGATGCTGTGTGCTCAAGTGAAGTTGTTCAGCTGATAATGGTGACATAGCCATAAAATGAGTGTGGAAAAAGACTGTAAAGTGACTTCCAAATGAGCTGTCACTCACCAGGCTGGCACCCATAGTCCATAAGGGAGGTTGGTCCCTAACAATGAAAGGAGAAACACATGGCTGCTCCTCTGCCAATGAGGTTCTAGCAGTGTCTTCTGGGCACATGAGAGGTGGCAACTGGGTGGGTTAGTGCTGTTTTGTTGTTGTCATCATCATTATGAATTTTCAGTGACATGTTATGTAGAAACGTCATTAATGAGAAAAAGGCATCTATGTAATGGGTCTTAAAGCTAGATTTATTTCCTGCAATGTCAATGGCTTGTCTAATACGCGGAAACAAAAGGGCTGATTAGATGGTTGACTTCTTTTTCTCCAGAAGTTCTAGTTTTCCAGGAGACCCATCTTAAAAATCTAATCTTGCGTAAGTTACGGCATGTCATGCTACAGTTGTTACGGGAAATGCCTGCGATTACGCCATTATGCCACATCGTGTAAGTGAGACTTTGTTCATATAAAAATTCTATTGCGGGAGCCAAGGAAGAATGCAATAAAGCCGAACATGAGCAGCCAGGGCCAGCCTTTGGAATGGGCGAGCTGGACCCAGGCCTAGGGCACCAATTTTCTTAGGGGCACATGGAGCTGTGTGCATTAAGTTTATGCCAACAGCGGCGCCCTTCTCATCTTGCTCCAGCCTTGTCCTTGCCTATTGGTTTCCTTCTGCTTTGCCAGTTTAAAGTGGTTTTAGTCCTTCAGCATCATAAGGCGAGTGATGTTTTTAACACCCCTTTAGCCCCTTTCCTTTCCATCCCTTCACCCTCTGACCCCGGCTGACACACATCAACAAAACCATCATCTGCATGAGGCATCTAAGCTATGGTGATTTAGGAGGTGAGCTGGGGGAGGCCCGGGGATGTGTGTGTGTTCAGGGGCCAGTCCGTGCTCATCCAGGTACTGCCCAGTAAACACAAAAGAGACCCCCTGCTGCCTTATTTAATTTACTACCATCAGCAAGGGCGCCAAATTTCTCTCCGCCCACGCCCAGGGCGCTATCTTAGCAAAGACCGACTCTGTGAGCAGCTGCTGTTTGACTCTTGCATGATTTTAAATGTGAGAACGCATTTAGCGTTACAAAAATAGTTCAAAAATAAAGCTTAATTTCCATAATATTTTGATAATTTCAAGTAATGTCTGCAAAGGATATTAAACACATTTTGCCCTGGCCAAAATATTTCTACTACTACTACTTGTAGTGTCACTAGTAGTAGCTGTAGTAGTTGTTAATTTGGGTTGAGACATTGTACATTTACCTTGTGATCTCATTGTGCTACAGAATTCAAATATCTAAACATACCAATTAGAGTGGAAAAAGATAGAGAGAGAGTGAGAGAGAGAGAGAGAGAAAGAGAGAGAGAGAAACAAAGAGAGGGTGTCTGTGCACGCACATGCTTCTGAATATACACTAGCTACATGCAAGCATGTGTGTGCATGCATGGGCATCTTGCATGTAGTGCTATTATATTGGCATAGTGGTATGAGAGTTTGTAGGCAGTATGTAGGCCTCATTGGTAGCAAGCACTGTATAAATGCAAACCCTTCCCTCTTCTATCCCTCCACTATCCTTTTTCAATTCAAATAACATGTCAACCGTTAAAATTAATTTCATATTTCCCTATACTAATTCACAACTAATCAATATTGGGTTCCGGAGTAGTGTGCTACTTGCCGAAAAGTGCTTCAACACCTCATCAAGGGTAACAAGTGCTATATAAATGCAAACCCTTCCCTCTTCTATCCCTCTACTATCCTTTTCAATCCAAATTACAGACTAACACGTACACTGCTCAATTTAATTTCATATTTCCCAATACTAATTCGTCACTGATCCTTTTTGGGTTCCGGAGTAGTGTGCTACTCGCCGAAAAAGCTCTTAGACGCCTCATCAGGGGTAGTGAGCGCTATATAAATGCAATTACAATACATTACAATTGGTGCAAAGTGAATGCTTCCCTTCTTCCTAGACACTTATCTGTCCTGGGTGCAAACGAGAGACTCAGTAAACCCTGGCCCTCCTTTGCGGCAAACATGAAGCCATCCGCATAGCCCACAGCACATTCAAACCACAAGTATATACTGTGAGAAAGAATGCACAGATGGGCAGGGTGGACTGCACTCTCCAGTGCGCCAGGTAACACAGCCTTCCCTCTCTGATCCTCCGAGAGCCCCCGCTGAGCCGCAGATAGCCTGACATGGTTGAATTGAGCCATATGCCCGTGATGAATAATGCATGTGCGGGGAGTCCTCCGGTAGCCGCGCTGTCAGTAATTAGCACATGAAAATGTAAGAGGTGGATTAAGGTCGCATTGCAAGGGAAATCTGTGCAGATGGTAGCGCAGCCTGAGTGCCTTGCAGTTCTATGAGACACATGTTTTACACAGTTTATTCATCAAACAAACCTCCACTGCCAGTCACCCCAACCTCTGCATTCACAGGAGGACTGGTCATTGCTGAACACACCCACCCACCCTTGTAAGGCTGAACATGTCCGGCAAGTTAGGGAGAGGCACACTGACAGACCCACCCTAAAGTGAAGACTGGGACCACCTGGCATCTCGGGGGACAGTGGCGGTGCGTCCATTGGGGCGCTGGGGCGTTGCCCCACTAATGCCACATGGCCCCAACATCGTCGTTGCTGCAACTTCGAAATGACATTGTTCTTCTTAACTCACAAATTCCTGCCGGCGGCGGCGGGTCACCGGGCCACACCCGAGTCAATCAGGACACTAAGGGGGTGGGGCTGCGGCCGCATCATGGTTTGACTGACAGTCAGAGTCAGTGAGAGTTAGTAAAGCGCAGCAGCATAGTGCCATGTTCGGGTTTGAGCTGGTCATTTTTGCGACCAGCCCGAACATGCGCACTAGGCTGCACATTAGAGACCGAGGGTTGCTTCATGCCGCAGCCCCCGGTCTCCTAATGGGCGGGGGTGTCTCTGCTCAAGCCAATCCAGGTGCTGCTGGAGCAGCATCTGGATTGGCTGAGGCACGCGTTCTGAGGCTGGCATAATCGGCATTGGGTGTGCCACACGTGGGTGGCATTTGGAAACTTATGACCAATCACTGTGCAGCCATGCACACAGTGATTGGCCATTTCGCTGTGACGTCGTCGTACTCGCAGCAGACCTCGCGGCGTCACACACACAACAGACTTCGTCTTCTTCAGTGCGACTGCGACCTCCGACCTGCCTGTGACGTTGCGATTTTTGCTCTGCTGTTTAAGAAGGTCAGTAGTACTGAGTCCGTCTTTGCCGAATGTGTAGTGAATATTTACTCATGGTTGACATGACATGTGATGTCCATCGTGCGCAGCATCGATCTATTGTCCCCATATTTAAAACACTGAAATCAACAAAATGCCGCCGGATTTCTCATCACGGTAACAGTTGTTTTTAAAGTAAGGATGTGGCGTACAAAGTTGGTGTCAGATATCAGTGAGGAGAAAATCCTTGAACAGTAGACGACGCTATTAAAACATCATTATTAAAGTTGTCATGCTTGGGCAGCTCCAACTAAAGTGGATTTCATGTATTTGCTGGGAGAGAACACTAATAAATCCCAAAGCCTGTTCTCTATTTACTCCTGGTTTCCCGGTACTTTCTATGCAAAATAATGGAGGAACAGGGTGCGTTTTTAACCCCAGCGAGACTGCGTGTGTGCAATGTACAAAGTACACGTCCATTGTGCAGTGTTCCCGCCCTTTGCACAAAAGTTCAGCCACCCATAGCATATTTTCTATGCTTGAGATCGATGTCCCCATAGGGAAACAAATTGATCCAGTCTCCAGTCCCCCTTTACAGTTATAATCTTAGTAGAAAGACTACTCGGGGGGGCATTCTCCTGCCGTGCTCTTAGGTTCCATCCTTCTCTGCCCCTCAGCCCTCACTGTGCTGTACATTCATTTCCTGTCTCTCCAGAGCCTCCCTGGCATCTTTCTAGTGCTACCACCTGTTGTTCAAATAGTCTTTTCTGAAAAATGTTTGCTTTTTACACCTTTTAGGAACACTAAAGGCCTTACCCCCCTCTTCTTGCCTTCGGCGACACATACTACACCTCACACAAGGCCCCCCACTGACTTTACATTTAAAGTCCTGACCACATTATGCCAAGCTTGAAGCTAGGGTATGCCTTGGTTGTATACAACTGTATAGCATATGCCATTTATTTAGACGTCCTCTTATCTTTGAAGTAGGCAAGTGGCATTACTAAAGGCAATGGGATTTCATTTCAGCGCTATGAAGTGGTCCCTATCACAAGCCAGCGCTATCGAAACCCATGAAATGAGTATGGAACACAAGGGTACAATAGCATTTGAGATCAGTGCAATCATGCATTCTACATTCAGAGCTAGTGTTAACACACCACTTTATGCTGAAAGGACACAATGGCTCCAGGCGTGGGCTTTGATTTCTACAATCAGTGTATTTTGGGAGTTGTTGTCTATAATTGAACCACTGTGCTAAGGCAACTGATTATCATTTGTAAAACAAAAGCCAGGAATGGAAACATGGAGACAGATCAGGCGAAGCTGCTCCTAGCTGGTACTAAAGACGCGCGTGGAGGCATCCGAAAAAAAGATAAAAAGAAGATAGCGAGCCTCTGAGCCACAAGCTTTGGCAAAGCCAATAGGTCTGGCGTTAATGTGCAAAATATTTAAACTTTATGTGTGAGTGCCTGTGTTTCATGTAATGTCAGGCCTATTCGTTTTGCCAATGCTGTTGTGTTTTAGCTACCTGGGCTGTGTGCCCTTGTGGATATAAGTGTGGATTTGAAAGTATGTGTGTGTGTGTGTGTGTGACTCGCACACATTTCCTCACAACAAGATTAAAGAAGCCTGATGTACAGAAAAACAAAACGAAAACTATTTTCTTTCTGTATGCAATGCACACATAAGATTTCAAACAGTGGTTTCTAAAGATCGCAAGATAATAGTTAGTTTTGCATATGTACTTTGTTTTACACCATATTCACTTTCCAAACTGTTAATCTTTCAGATAGAGTGCATGCATGTGTGTATTTTTTTTAGCTCATTTCCCACCCAAAGTGTAATCTCGTTCTTTTTCATGATTATTTGCTTCTTTCTGTGTTACTTGTGTCTACCGTCTTCCGTTTCCCAATTGTGTGAGAATAGCGCCACCGTGTGGCTTGTACTAGTGAGTTGTACCAGTGTCTTCACTTAGTGAGATCAGATAAGCGGCACTCGTTTGTGTCCTCATTCATGAAATGTGCAAGTTGCGTGAGGGAGCAGATCTAGGCCCATTCATGGCAAGCTAGTGGTGCCAGGTATGGGGTGGAGCATTATGTGGTGAACAAACAACAATCAATCAGATTGGTAGAGCGCTAATCACCCCGAGAGGTATCCAGGCGCTTGTAGGAGGTGGAGCTACTCGAACAGCCAGGTGTTGAGTCGACTCCTGAAGTCAGCGAGGTGGTACTGCTTTACTTTGCTTTTTCCAGGATGTTGGTACTTTTTATTTAGGCAGCATATTGCTCTCTTTCTTGTCTAGTGCGTAATTTGAATGGAGTTGCAAGTATATTATGGTTCTAAGAGCACTCGCTACCACTAGCCTCTGGCAATTTTCAGAAACAATAAAAATGTCATGATAACGCTGATGGTTAATGTTTCCCCTAGAGAGAGATCAGAGTTTTGTCTAGTGGAAGTTTTGACTCATGGAAAGGTAGCGCAGAAGGTTAATGTGCCTGCTGCAAAGAACATGTACCTGATGCAGATCACAAAATGCACATGATGTAAATTGGTCAGTGAGTCACTGCTTTTGTCAGAGAGATCCTTTTGTTACTTGCAGTTTGTAAGTTAAAATCCTAACGTACAACAGTGAGCTATTAACTGTCATCTAAGAGCTGCATGCAAACTGCAAGGTAAAAATTAGAGTGTTATGTTTTTTCCCCCATTCTTTGTTTGATTATCCTAATGTTTCAAAAATAAATTGTTATATTTTTATTTTCAGCACCTGGTAAAGCTGACAAGCATTTCCTAATTTTTGGGCGAAGAACAAGAGGCCCTTCCTGCTTTCTCAAATTTGCTTGAAAATGCACCATTTGTCCACTCTTTTTCAAAATTTTCTCAGGGGGAGAACCCCCCCTTAGCCCCCTTAGGTTGTTCGGGCTCGCTCGCTACGCTCGCTCGCTACGGTGCAGTATGACAATCGTTTTACGCCCTACCACTTTCAAATGTCACCAGCCGCCACTGTCGGGGGACAAACCCCAGCGCCAGTCTCCGCAACCTCTGCATTCACAGGAGAACTGGCCTTTGTTGCACAAACTCACTCACCCTTGTAAGGCTGAACATGTCCGTCAAGTTAGGGAGAGGCACACTGACAGACCCACCCTAAAGTGAAGACTGGGACCACCTGGCATCTCGGGGGACAAACCCCAGCGCCAGTCTCCGCAACCTCTGCATTCACAGGAGAACTGGCCTTTGTTGCACAAACTCACTCACCCTTGTAAGGCTGAACATGTCCGGCAAGTTAGGGAGAGGCACACTGACAGACCCACTCTAAAGTGAAGACTGGGACCACCTGGCATCTCGGGGGACAAACCCCAGCGCCAGTCTCCGCAACCTCTGCATTCACAGGAGAACAGGCCTTTGTTGCACACACCCACCCACCCTTGTAAGGCTGAACATGTCCGGCAAGTTAGGGAGAGCCACACTGACAGACCCACTCTAAAGTGAAAACTAAGGATCCCTTGACATCCCGGGAGACAACCCACCCGGGTGCCATCCACTTCTTTGTTTTATTTATTGTAGTGGGTGGCTGGTGATGTCTGCCTGAGCTTGGGCCTCACAGTCAGTTTAGCAGATCTTTGCCCTCCCTGGCGGTTAGTGGTCCATAGAGGACCAGATATCCAGAAAAGAAAACTTTCCTCCTTTGTTACACCTGCCTCGAAGAGGCAGGCATTCTTGGCAAAAATCCCTGTCTACAAATGCTATTAGAAAGGGCTTAGCATCAAAAACCACAGATTGAAATGTTCTTGCATCACCTATGAGACACTCGAATAACACAAAGTAATGTATAGCACTACTTTGCATTTCTTTTAGGCAAATATTCTCTTGCAGTAGAAGGTAAATTTCAAACCAAGGGGTATATTTACAAAGAAATGGTGCGACGCTGCAAGCAATTTAGCTGCGTTGCTCTGCGTCATTTCAAAAAATGCAGGGATGCGCATTATTTACAAGAATACTTCACACCCCTGTGTTTTGCCTTGCGCCAGCGCTTAAAAAGATGCCTAGCGCTAACGCAGGCACCCTTATGCCATGGTGCAAGGGTGCCTGCATTGCAGGGATGATTGTTTATATGCAGGATAAACAATCTTTAATGGTAATTTGCTCCTTCTATGCGTGATGCAGAATGCAGCACACATAGAAAGAGCAAAAAACGAGGAGAAATAAAAGTATTTCTCCTCGTTGCACCATTCTAACGTCTGCTTTTCAATGGTGTCAGTTTTTGGTGCTGCCTCAGATTTACACATCCTTGTAAATCCGGGGGAGTGTCAAAAAACAATGGGTGTTTCATTGGAATGCCCACAGCAACACCAATTGCACGCCCCTTTCAGGCAAAGTGATGCATGAACTGGGCCGTATTTACAAAGCTATGAAAAGCCAAGCACGGTGGCTTTACATGGCCTTGTAAATATGGGCCAGCACACAGCGCCCCCAGAGCATTAAAAAAAGTGATGCTCCTGTGGCACTAGAGGCTTGTAAATATGCCCCAAAGAATTCACGCTGGTTTGCATCACTTTGGTGATTTTGGTCCGGCATAAAGTGTTGATAAATCTGGCCCAAGTTCCTGGTATGAGACCACTTACAGAATCCTTAATGATGCAGGATACAGTTAGTATGACTATGCACAGCAGCTTGCAAGCACAGCTGCACCATCCTTTAATGGTATCAATTACAATTGCTAGTGGTAACCAATATTAAAGAAGAGATGAGCTACATCCTTCCCCTAGTACTTAAAGTAATTGCATGATGGTACTCAGAAAATGTATTAGATGAGGTGAAGCTTGGTTCTAGGAAAAATAAAACTTTTATAAAAACAAGCACACATACAGTATCCTGGTGCCACTATAAGTCTCCCCGGCCACCACACAGTGGTTTTAGCCCCCTCTGGCCAATGCTTTGATATGTGGGTGTCTTACGAATTATCATAGTGAAGCAGAGCATACACTAATACCAGTTGCTCTATGTCACACCAACCATATGCCAATCTGTGCTTTGCTTAAAAAAGTATTGTTTTCAGGGATCTTGACCACAGCTCTCAAGTTTCCGGATTCTAAGTGTTATTAGAACATTGAAATGTTGAGCGCTCCATTGAAAACAATAGAGTGCTCTGGGCTTCTAATGGACTGTAGAAGCCCGGAGCATCAACAGTCCAATGTTTAACAAAGGCCTCACGGAGCCTAAGGGGATTTCAACTGCCTCGGGCTAAGTGAGGCCTTTGTTTTAAAAATTAGAGCTTTCGGCCCTCTAGGGGTGTAATGTTCTAATAGCCTTATAGCCCTCCATAGTGGGCTCTACCAGCCATTAAAGGTCTGCTCCCTTGTTAAAGGCCCTTGCCTTCGGCTTGGGCCTTTGACGCTGGAGACGGCCTTTAATGGCCGGTAGAGCCCGCTACTGCGGGCTCTAAGGCTATAGTAGCTCAACTGTTCCATGTTTTATCCATTCCTTCTTGTATTTGTAGTCCTGCATTTATAAAGGATGAACAGACGTCAAGTACTAGACAACGAAAAAGAATGAGCACTGAAGAGAACTAAAACCGCTACTGCCAAAAGGGATTGGGCTTTAAGACCGATGCCAAGGGCTGACACGTGTGGTCCTGTGTGACATTCAGCAAGTGGTAAAGTCGCATTATGATATGACGTCGCATGGCACCCCCAAATAGGGTGGCCACCTCACTCCACTCTCCAGTCCTGAACGTTGCACCTACAAATCACTGGTTTTAGTGCGTTAGTCTAATTAGTTCAAATGAACAAAACAAGACTTCCACAACCAGAATGCATTAGGTCATCACACAAAAGTTCATAACTGGAAACAGCGTCTGTAATTACCCAGAGGGAGGGGGTCACTCTACCCGTTTTCCAGGGACAGAGATATGCTGTGAAAAGGAATCTCTGTTAGGTCTATCATATGACTTCCTCTCATAAAGAGAAATATTTCTAAACCTGGGCGTTCCTTTTACAAAGTATTCTTTTCGAGAGTAATAGACCAATATATTCAACTGAAGTAAACTAAAACTACAAGTCCAATTCACAAAGATTTTGATGTCAGTAAGTGTGACTTACTTGTGTAGTACACCTGGCTTAACAAGTGCACTACAAGAGTATCACAACAACATTTTTGCAACTTGAATCTAGGGTTTTTAGTTAAATTGTTGCACTGAATGAGCCCAGGCCTACCACTAATACCATCTGGTTTATCCTGTGTCTCTGAAAGGCTCATAGAACTGAAGTATAAGAAATCACTTGTCAAACAAGTATCTCTAAAAGTCCTGTAGGGCTGGGGCATAGTAAGTCACATTTTAGGTCAGTGTCACTAGAAGGCGGGTAAAGTTGGGGAAGAGTCAAACTTCACTCTTGTATCCCAGAAAAGTTGAGAAGTGTGTGGCAGAGGCCTGAACATCAGATACAAGAGATATGATTGGAGCAGCCCATGCACTTTAAAGTCGAGCCTAACAGACATCATACAGAGTCTAGTTGGGAAAAACCAATGTGAACTTACAGTGCCGCATAGACTGCCTTTTGCTTACCATTGGTTGACTATTTTGTCACTCTCATTTGCTTGTTTCTTATTGGATGGCTTGCCTTCCTTTTCCTGTGTTTGTCCCTCTCCTGGAGAAAAGTCTCTTTACAATCCTTTTGATTGGCTGACTCGTGCCCTTCCCCTGCTCACTTTTAGGGAATTACTTTTTTCTTTTTATTCAGCACCCCATAAGAGTGCATGTGTTTTCTAGCTCTCTCCCTCGGGTGCTGGCTCCTCACACCCTTGTGCTGTGTTACTCTCCATTACTTCCAGCTTGTCTCTTAAAGTACAGCAACAGGCTATTTTCTGAAGGAGTACGACTGAAGAGCAGATTTTAAGGGTTGTTTTTGTTTTAAATCCTGCATTTCACATATTGCATGAAAGCACAAGCTTTGGCATATAATGCCTTTTAGGCCATGGGGCGGGCCCGCCTGCTGCACTCACTTACCTGTTGTCTGAGGCAGAAGGTGAAGATAGCATGACGTATGGTGGAGGCCAATAAAACTCTTCACTGGGACCAAGTGGCTGAATCCTGCTGAAGTGAATAAGGTCTTGGCAAGCATTTCCCTTTCCATTCTGACACTGCCTTATTCTTTTTTTAATTCTGTTCAGTTTCTTGAGTTAAGAGTATTTAAAAAATAAACCATGCCATTTATAAATATTGAAAACGTTGACTTCAATTTACAGTTTTGCGATACCTTAATATATGTGTTTGCTTTTCGTCCAGTCTTATGAAATGTTTTTCTTCTACTTTTTTAAACAATACTTTACAGAGAAGCATTGACAAAGCCAAGAACTGACACACATTATGAAGGAGCGACCTTTTGGCTTTGCCAGTGCTTGTTTAAATACTTGTACCCAAGTGTGTGAGAGAGAGAGAATGAGAGAGATAGACAAACCCACACACATGCATGTCCACACAAAACTTGATGATGTCAAATTGCTGACGGCTGCCACTGCGAGGCGATGACAACTCTGCAAGGCCCTATCACCTTGAGACTGACTCAACATCTTAGAGATGCACGGTAAACCACACAGAGCAACCAGCAATGCCCATCAGGCTACAAACAACGGGCACATGCTTGCCTCGACAGCTGGCACATTCTTTGAAGAGACAAGCTGCGCCATTGGGCACAAATGCCAGGCTTGACAGTGTGTGTCTTACCCCTGGCAAGGATGGCAGTGGGGTTTGGTGACTTGCCCAACTGTTAAGCAGCAGGCCTCGGAGATCTCAAAGCACTTAAGAACATGGAATTGTGCCACCCAACGGGGGACAAGCCAGGGTTGGCAAGGTGGGCATCTGGTTTCAGCTCGAACGTGAGTTTGGAAGGCCTAGGAATACAGCAAGGATGCCAGGGGAAACAGAGGGGCAGAGACAGTAACAGCCGATCGAGCACCTGTTCAAAGACTGCAGAAAGCGTGGATTGAGTCACCTGTTTACTTTTAGTAAGTGGGTAAATATTGTGTGATTTATAGAGAGCAAACATCTCATCTGTTTGAAATATTTCATTTTTTTCCTGAAACTTAATGCGAGGCGCATTTCAAAAGTGAAGCTCGCCGCCGTCTCCAAAGAGGTTCTGTTGGCTCTTCGTGGCCTGTTGTTTGCTCTGCAGTACTGGGAAAGGGGCGGGGCCTGGAGATGCAGAAAGGCATCTCTGAACAAAGCCAGTCACGCAACAACGAGAGGCCTCTCCCTGCACCTGGCTGGAGCCTCGCTGTCACCCCCGACTGACCCCCCGCGTGGGCAGGGGTGGCTTCCTCCCTCCGCCCCTCCGCCCCTCTGTGCCCAGAGGTTCACTGCAGGGCAGCAGGGAAGCAGGGCTCCAGGGCCAACACACGCAGAGCATAATCCCATAATGCATTGCAAACATGATGACACCAGCCAGATATCTGGGACAAGCTGTGACAAGCTGAAATGTGCTCTGACTGGCCCAGAACACAGCACTGCCTGACAGAGGTGACGCAATGCTTAATTTGAGCCGGTGGCTTCCGGTGCTCGGCACCAGCACTTAATTGTCAACACCACATGTAGGACCGTCTGCCACATGGTGACGCTACTCATCTTTAGAGATGAGCAGAACAACTGTTGTTTATGAATATAATATACATTAAAAATTACTAATACCTGCCTCCCCAGCTATTCCCTTAGCTTTAGGGACCTGGACTCATCTGAACTGTTGCACTTGCAGGCGAGACAGATGGTTAGTAGTTGTTTTAGCAGCAATGACAGGGGCAATGGGTGGTGCAAGCTGCAGTGTCCTCCTGGTCAGGACCCTGGCACTTATTATTTTACAAATTAAGCACTGAGGTGACGCCACCTCAATGGTGCACATATGTGGTGTTTGCGAGCTTTGTAGTAATAGAAGCAACTGGCACAATCTATGGTTCACGCGGCACATGGCTGTGCCCGACACTGAAGGGAGAAACTTGTGCAGGTAGAGTCTCAGGCACAAAAAGGCACTGACTGGATCTGGCTGCAAGCTTGGGGTGTGCTGAGCGCTGAAGGCACTACCGCGAGTGAGATATTGAAGGGCAAAGACCATAGCCAGCTGTGTGTTAGGGCACAGGGGCGTAGAATAGATACCATTGGTGCAGCAGGTGCAGTGCACCTGGCCCAGAGCCGTGAGCGACCCATTGCAATCTGATAGTGCTGTATTTTACTATCCCAACAGCCGTCATAGAGGCCATTTTCGTTGCTTGCACAAGGGACCGGGGCATCTAAGCTACGCTACTGGCTGGGCACTGGAGCCAACAGCCCAGGAGCGTATACTGTGCGCTGCACTGTAGCACAGACTGCCTGCAAGTGAAGGGGATTACAGGCAACGAAGCCCAATGGAAAGGTGTTTGCCAAGCATTAGTGGGCACTGCCTGCTAGTGAGGAACTAAATGGGTCTGCTTATAAGCAAGTTCTGCTATGGGCATTGAAGGGCATTTTGTTGTGAATGGCTGAGGCACTCCCGGAGACACCTAGCAACTTAGTAGCAGCCATAAAAGTAACTGAAGTGGGGTGTGCCCAGTGGTCAAAGTGGGCGGGATGGGAGGGGCACGATGTGCCCCAACCTTTTTAATTTAAGGAAAACAGTGCCCCTACTTACTGTGAAAAGATAACCATCCCCGGATGGTTAACTCCCCGAGCTATAATGCTTCAGCTGGAGGGTAAGGCAGGGAGTTTCCTGTGCTTTGAAACCGAGGGAGGGCAGACAGCTAGACAAGCCTTCTTGCCAGGGTGCCTGCTTACCTTAAAGAAATGTAAATATGTACAACTGGTCAATCTGCAAATGTAAAGGGAGCTCAGAAGCAGGTATTGGCTTTAATTAATGGAATCACTTGACGCTTCCTGGTGACTAAGCTGTGAAGTGTGTCCTTTTGTAAAGGGCGTAACACAGGCATCCTAACTATTCTCCACTGCTCCAACCAGGATTCGATTCTGTGGCTCTCTGGTTACAGACACAGACCTCTGCAGTGTATTAACTAATAGAGGTTTCATAAAGTTACGATAGTGCATTTCCCACTGATTAACTTAAATTGCATTTATTTGACATTTAAGCTCTGTGTTATTTTATATCTACATACCTGAAGGTGAAAGACCGAAAAAAGTTACAGAATATTTTTTTTTTGCCACATCTTTGACCCCGCCCCCAATTGTGCACTGCATCAGAGTTCCCTTACTTTTTTTAATGCACTTCAACCGCTGGGTGTGCCAGGCATGGAAAGGTGCTGTGCATAAGATATAAGGACACTGGTAATGTGAGAAGGTTGTGCCAGGCACTTTACGACAGTAATTATGAGACAGGAGCATACCAGGCCCCACTCTAGACAAGGGCCCAAACTTGAAATGAAACCACTTGAGAAGACTTATGGCTCACAGTAACTCTATGATACATGGTCTAACCACAACCCAGTTATTTCAGTCTCTGGGATGAAGGTGTTTTGCAGAAGCCAATGAGGCCCATTTTTAGATCTTGCTTGCAAGAGATATTGTGTCCTACAAAGGCCTTCGAGACTGCCCATTTCTTACCATTCCTGGGCTTCATTGTCACTCTCTTCCAATTGGGCAGCACAAGCCAGCTTCAGTTCCTCTTCTTTCAGCTGGAGCACAAACCAAGTACTGATTGCTTCATCTGGATTAGGGTCCTTCCACTGCTGGAGCTGTGATCGGGGTACCATTTTAAAATGTTATTGCTTCTCCCACTCCCACTCCCACCCGCTCCGTGTTCTTTCTTCCCCTCCACCCCGACCATGTTGCCTATTCCCCTCCTAATTCTTCTCCGTGTTGCTTACTCCCCTCCCTCTCCCGTTCATTTTGCAAAGTCTAGTCTAGGTGTTTTACTAGATTGAGCATTGCATCAAAACCTGTTGTTTTTTTATTTATCCATGCCCAAGTACCACCCCAGTAAGGCCCCTTCACACAAAGTGACACAAAATAGCACATAGTGCTTCTTGCTCTGAGAAAAGGGCACCTATCTAGTGAGTAAGGTCTGTGACAGAGGAGTGCTCTTGACACTAAAGAAGATGGGGCATATTTATCCAAAAATAACACAGCGCAGCACATTAGATAAAGGGCAGGAATGTGCAATTTTTAACATTACATGGCGCATTCCTGTCTTTTCCCTGCGCTGGTGGACAATGTGCTGCCTAGCACCAATGCAGGCACCATTGCACAATAGTGCAAGGGTGCCTGCGTTGTAAGCAGGATTGGTTTTGTGCAGGAAGGCATACCTTCCTGCACAAAAACAATCCTGAGAGGCATTTTCCTCTATGTATGCATGCTGCAAAATGCAGCGTACATATAAATAGGGAAAAAACGTGGAGAAATAAAGATATTTCTCCTTGTTACACCTCCCCTGAGTATGCGTAGCATTTTGAATACATTCCCTGGTCTACTAATAATGGTAAATCTGTGAATGCACCAAAATGTATGGGTGGATGCGTGGGTACACCCCCGCTCCACCCATGGACCACCTCCCTGGAGTATAGTAACGCAACACAGCGATTTGCGCTGCATTGCATTACTCCAGATTTATCAAGCCACTTAAAGCCACGCAAAGTTGCCTTGCATGTCTTGATAAATCTATCTTAAGAGTTACGTCGTTCTCGCGCCCCATTGCTTGGCGCAAGGGTGGCACAGTCAAAAAAGATCAGATAAGACAGACTCATCGTAGGTTCACAGCAGAGGTTTATTGAATGCACCTCATCCATCAGCCGCTGGTCAGTAACTGCTAGATCAGGCACATAACTAAATACATTCCAAGTTCTATATTCCATAGAACTTTCATAACATAGATGTAATAAAGGAAGACACCACACATCTCCCTTCCAATAATGAAGTGTAAAGGAAACACTAGATTACAACACACAAAGAAAAGATAACATAAGTTCATCATAAAACTGAGAGAGAAGCTAGTTAACATAATCCTTTAGATAGGATGGCATAATTGTCCTTCGCCCACTACGTCTAAGGTCTGAATGGGACGGCTTGTCAGAGTCAATAGATCTCTCTTTACCATCCAATTCCAACTCAGTATGTGATTTTAGAATGACCACACGACTCAGATTCCAAATTCTACCATCTTCTAATTTGACAGCATTTTTAAAACATTTTGTTACATGAATCGGTTTTGTGTACTTTGACCAGGACATAGCACCTACAGGAGCCTTCACTCGCACCAAGTCACCTACACTTACAGCAATCTGCTTTACCCTTTTTCTTTCATCAAAATCTCTTTTATTTTTGAGCTGCAAACTTTCTTCTCTTTGCCTCCAAGCACCAACACTATTATCTTTTATACCTTTACCCCAAGTCATCCAACCCGGGCTCAATGTGGTGTTGGGGGCCCTTCCTTTGAACAATTCAAAAGGAGACTTCCGAGTGGAGGTGTGAGGCGTAAAACGATGAGCCAAGATACATTTTTGTAACTCCTCCTTCCGATTTAAGGAATTCACCTTTGGCAGTTGAATGTTCTCTTTTATCACCCGATTAAATCTTTCAACTGTCCCATTGGCCTCAGGATGATAAATTGCACACCTTTTGTGTTGAATGCCACACAACAACAAGAAATCATTCATTTGTTTGGAACAGAATTGGGGACCATTATCAGATAAGAGTGTTCTAGGAAAACCTACCCTTTTGAACACGTCTTGCAAAAAGGAAATTACACATGCAGAAGTCACATCTGACACACACGAAACCTCTACCCATCTAGAGTAAAGATCAATCAATACAATTAAATAAGGAGTAACATGTTCACAAGAGAGTGGCCCAACAATATCTATTGCGATATCCTCCCAGGGACTACTTGGTAGTCTTCGACAAACCATGGGCATGGTACGAGTGGTAAGAATTTTATCACTGATCTTGCATTGCATGCACTCCCTAACCTCTCGCTCTATTTCCAAATCCATACCAGGCCACCAGAAACTAGCTCTCAATCTCTCTTTGGTCTTCACTATACCTAAGTGTCCCTGATGTGCTTCTTCCATAAGTTTCTTTTTTAAGGACGAAGGAGGAACTAACTTAGTGGCTCTTAACAGTATTCCTCTCTCGACAGACAATTCATCAGCAATCATTCGCCAAGTTTTCGACAAGGATTTATCAAACACATCTTTCAACTGTATCATGCTTATAACTTTCACCAACTCACAATCTATTTGTATTACATTTTTCCACTCATCCTCATTTATAATGCCTGAGGTTATTTCGCAAACTTTGACTTTATCCTCCAGAACATCTTCCATTAACAGTTCATCTTCCACATCACATACCTAGCGGGACAGGCAATCTGCAGTTACATTGTCAACACCTGGTAGGTGCTCAACCTCAAAATTAAAATCTTGTAGCCCGATCACCCATCGCCTTATCCTTGAGGATATGAAATCCAGACCCTTCTTCGAAAAGATCTCTCTTAGCGGTTTGTGATCAGAACCTACTTTAAAATATGTCCCCCACATAAAAATGCGAAACTTATTTAGAGCCCAGTAAACGGCCAATGCCTCTTTTTCAATTAAAGAGTAGTTTAACTCTGCTCCACGTAAACTCCTAGATGCACAAGAAATGAGATGTTCTTTTCCATCCCTTGTTTGTTTTAAAATTGCTCCTAAACCCTTTGAGCTAGCATCTGTCACCACTGTAGTTTCTATACCTGGGATAAAAGCTTGCAAACTTGGAGCATCTTTCAAATTCTCTTTAAGTTCTAAGAACTCATGTTGACATTTTTGTGACCATATAAACTCTTTGTTTTTACCAAGCAATCGTCTCATATTGTTTGATTTGCTTGCCAAATTATTTATGAACTTCCCATAATATTCAACCATTCCCAAGAACAATAAAACTTCTTCTTTTGTTTTTGGTGAGGCTAAATTGAGAATAGTATCCACCAATTCTCTCTTTGGAACAACACCTTTGGCCGTGATACGATGTCCCAAATAATTTACCTCTTGCACAGAAAACATACATTTCTCAAATTTTAAAGTGAGACCAGCTTTTTCAAGTTTCTCTAGAACTGCTCTCACTCTGATATCATGCTCTTGTTGAGTTAAACCAAAAATTAATAAGTCATCCTGGTAGCATTTGACCCCTTTCACACCTTTTAGTATGGAAGACATCACCCTCTGAAAGACTGAGGCAGCAGACACCAGACCAAACGGCATTCTCTTATATTTGAACGCGCCCATGGGAGTGATGAATGCCGTAAGGTCTTGTGAATTCTGAGTTAGCTCTATCTGGTGATATGCCTGTGTAAGATCTAGAGTTGTGAAGAACTTTGCACCATTTAATGTTGACATAATTTCGTCTATGTTAGGTAGGGGAAATTTATCTACTATCACCTCCCTGTTAAGTGACCTGAGGTCCACACATAGTCTTATGTCGCCATTCGGCTTGTTAGCAACAACAACTGGTGCCAACCACTCAGATGCTTCCACAGGAGTAATAATTTCTTGTTTGAGAAGCTTTTCTAATTCTTGTTCCACCTTTTCCTGTAAAGCAATGGGAATTCTCCTTACTTTAGCCACTGAGGGCACAGCCCCACTTTTGAGTTTGATACAGTGCTTATACCCCTTTAAGCACCCTAGGTCCTCTTTAAATAAATGCGGAAATTCTACTACAAAATCATTTGATTTACTTTCAACTCCTTGAATTTGTACCTGAGGTTCAGCATTTGGATTGAGCATAACCCCCAATAAACGTTGGTGTGGCCAGCCTAGTAAACCATCTCCTTGATTGAATACATAAATTTTCCCCACAATCAACTTCTTTTCTAACTCAATGCAGGCATTAAAATACCCCAACATACTAATGGGTTGGCCACCATATCCTCCTGGGTTTACGTCCATCTTATGTAAGCGGTTTTTATTCTGAAACCACTTGCAGAAGGTTTCCTTTGGAATAATTGTGAGGTGAGAGCACGAGTCAAACTTCATCTCCAGTTCAACCCCATCAATTTTTACACTACTTATAGGATGATCAGATCGTTTGGTTTCAGTGACTTGACAAATTACCTCTTTTATATCTTTGTTTTGAAATCTTCTCTGTTTTGATCTACAAAATCGTATAAAATGACCTTTTTTCCCACAACCACGACAGACAACGCCCAAAGCAGGACAGGTTTTAAAGTTAGATTTGTGCCCAGATCTCCCACATCGAAAACATTCAAATAGATTTTTATAAACATCCTCCTTTACCACCTCTTTAGGGGATATTTTTTCATTTTTTACAATACATACATTTTCTTGTACTTCTTCTACAGTGGGCTGTGTTTTATTTTTTTCACATTTTAATTCAGAAACACATTTTAACATGTGTTCCACCCTTTAGCTATTGAAATTTCCTCTTCCAATGGAGGTTCATCCTTAAGCCACAACTCTTCTCGAATTTTGTCTTCTCTACACTTTAGAACAAATTGATCACAAATTCGTTCTTCGTTAGCTGCACCAAACTTACAACTAGATGCTAGCTTTCTCAAACCAGTTAAATAATCTTCAACTGATTCCTCCTTCCCTTGTTCCCTTAACCCAAAATGGTATCTTTCCATTATTGTGCTCACTCTGGGCAAATAATGCTTATCTAGTTGCAAAATGCATATCTCATACTCATTTAACCCTCTCTGTTCTTCTGCAGGTAGATCAGGTAAGTTTTCTAACACCTCCTGACCTTCACCATCAAGACAGTGTAAAAGCAACGAATACTTCCTTTCAGCATTCAAGTTTGTTCCACAGACTCTTGCGTAATGTGCAAAAATCTTTTTCCACTTGCTCCACTTAACTACTGGTTCTCCTGGACTGCTTTGAAAAAACGGCGGTGCTGGTACGTTTTGCATGACTCACTTTCTTCTTTCCTATAGGTGTAGGAGTGGAACACAAAATTGAAAGCTGAAACGTCAGTGAAAGAAAAAAAAAATGAATCTGTTAAATAATATGAAATAAAAATGCTCTGTGAATCACCACCACCTATTTTATACTTCTTCTAAATATTTTGTTATTTACTTTCTTTTCATATGGTGTGTCTATCACCGAAGAAGAAACAGGTGTACCTATCACCATAGGCAAGTGATTCTTTTAATAGTTGTTTTCACAGTTTAATATCCATAAATTGTGTTTAAGAGAACTAGAGATTGTTTGGTGTGCGCATCACCGAGACTGCATTAGAGTATAATACATTCCAGCGCACATGACATTTGTTTCTCCTCTCGTTGTGCTCGGGCTCAGTTTGATAAAGTTTCAATTGTTGAAGTTTTTCTTGGTGTGCGTGTCACCGTTGTCTCTCCTCCAGGATGATAATTACATGACACGCAGGTTTTTAATTGGTTTCTCTGCTGAGCACGTTTTCTGATAGATTTCTAATTGGTTTCCCTGTTCATGACGTAGCCCGGCGTCATTTCCGTTAGGCTTCCCCGACCTGTCTAAGTTCAAAAAAACTATTCCTGCTCTCCGCGCCAACAACAACCAAGCTGGTATTTATCCTTTTTCCTCTAAATGTTTTGATGACAAAGCTTTGTGGAGACAAGGAATTATACCTGAGACTGTGCGTATCTCACTATTTTGTTTAGTTTTGACCAGTGGCAACTATTGCACGTCTCTTTTAACTTTCTACGCGTAGCCAACACTTCTGTTGTTGCACCTCTCGCGCTGGTCGCACGTTGTGCCTCTCTCGCGCCGATCACACACCGCACGGATAATGCCTCAAAGAATTCTTTCTATGACGCAGAGATCCCTCACGCGCCGACTGCGTGCCGATTCCTCGCCCTGAGTTATCTTTTGAAGAGCGCTCGCGGCATTTTCGCGCTGTACCCTTTAACTGCTGTGCTTATGCTTATGCCACGCAACCCTCAAAATAATGAAGCAGACAGTTCCTTGCGGGTCCGATCCACCCGCCAACCTTGAGAAGGTGTATAGGATCGCAGCTCTCTTCTTTTAAGCACGTTCTTTAAGCGAGTCCTTATTTTATAACAATGACCGCATATTTAATCAGATACCGTCTTGATGTTGAGGTGAACCGTCTGCTTCAGTTAGAAAAAACACATCCCTCGCCCGTCGCCAAGGAAAAAAGATCCTTGTGTAGATAAGACAGACTTGTTGTAGGTTCACAGCAGAGGTTTATTGAATGCACCTCATCCATCAGCCGCTGGTCAGTAACTGCTAGATCAGGCACATAACTAAATACATTCCAAGTTCTATATTCCATAGAACTTTCATAACATAGATGTAATAAAGGAAGACACCACACACAGCTCTTTGATAACTTTGACCCTAATACTCAGACAGGACGATGAGAGGCCTCCTCAGGCTCTGACTGTGTAAGGGGCATGCTGGACACCAAGGGTCTCTCTCTCTCTCCTCTTCTCTCTCTCTCTCTCCTCTTCTCTCTCTCTCTCGCCTCTCTCTCGGTCTCTCTCTCTCTCGCTCTTCTCTCTCTCTCTCTCCCGCCCTCCTTCCCTCCCTCCCTCTTTCTCTCTCTCTCTCTTTCCTTCTCTCTCTCTCTCCCCCCTCTCCCTCCCTCTGTTTCTCTCTCTCTCTCCCTCTCTCTCCCTCCTGCCCTCCATCCCTCCTTCCCTCCCTCCCTCTCTCTCTCGCTTTTCTATCTCTCTCCTCTCTCTCTCCCCCCCACCCTCCTTCCCTCCCTCTCTCTCCCTCTCTCTCTTTCCCTCTCTCTCTCTCTCTCTCTCTCTCTCCCCCTCTCCCTCCCTCTCTGTTTCTCTCTCTCTCTCCCTCTGTCTCCCCCTCCCTCTCCCTCTTCCTTCCTGTATCTCTCTTTCTCCCTCTCCCTCTTCCTCTCTCTCTCTCTCTCTCTCTCTATTTCTCTCTCTCATTTTCTTTCACGTTCTTTCTGTGAAATAGGAGTGCACCAGGCGTAGGAGCTGTTGTGTCTTGCCAATATAAACAAGCATTGGCATAGCCAATAGGTCTCGCATTTGGGACCTTATAAGTGTTTAGCCATGCAACAGTTGATGTTGTTGCACCAAGGATATTGTGCTGCATAACGAAATACTGATAAGGTCCCAAAAGCGAGACCTATTGGCTATGCCAATGCTTGTTCATTTTGTTTCAGCACACCATAAGCGTGCACATGTTTCCCAAACACTGTTCCCTCCCCCACCCGAACTCCATGTTCAGGAGTGTGGAATTGTACACAAAATTCTACTTGTCTGAGAGACAAAATGTTACTGAAAAAAAATATCCTCTTGCACCACCTACCTCCTAAAGAAATTAGACTGACTGGGAGAGAGTTTACCTGTACTGTGATTAGTACACCATATTTCACATGCTCAGTGCGCAGTGCATTGTGGTGTAACAATTGTATGCATTTTGTTTACTTTCTACCTATTCTGCAGGTGATCAGAAGTTAATTGTACGCTGCTCACACTTGTCAGCCATTTAATTTTTGTGATATTTTCAAAAGTGGAGAAATAGCGTCTGAAGGCAGAAGGCTGGCCATTTTTGTTGCAATCGTATGTAGGTGTCTTTCACTGTTTTGACACAGTCTGATGCAAGGGGTTTCTCCATCCCAGAACCATATAATAGTTAATGGTCCGACTGTGCACATTTTCACATTTGATGTTCTTGCAAACATGTCCGTGGGTAACAATAACAATATCTACATTTCTCAAGATGGCTGCTGTTGTGCAGGACAGCACAGACATTAAGCAGAGTTGCTATAGTTTAATGGGGACGAATGCACACTTCTCGTCATGGTTGCTAAACCTTTAAAGGGACAGTTGTACCACTTCTCAGCAGCTGGTCATATTGAAATTGGTCAGTTCCAGAACCTGTAAGCGGGACTGCTATAATTTTCAGGAGATAACACAGATAGTTGTTTGCTGAATCGGGCTACTAATGTTTGAATTGGCTCCCAGTTTACAATCCTGGGCAGATGTGATGGGATTATTCTGGTAACATCAGTGCATGCTCCTCTCATACAAGTACTACAAACCTTTCTCATGCCCAGAATATGTAACTGTTGCAGTAGTTCATGCTTATTCGATATTTAAAAAAAATGTGCAGCACAGCAAGAGACGTGCAAGCTTGTCTCATTCACAAAATAATTTGCAGCACAGGAGCAAACGGTCTCTCTCTCTCTCTCTCTCTCTCTCTCCCCCTTTCCCTGTCTCGACTTCTTTCTCTCTCTCACACACACTCCCTCACTCTCTCTAAAAGCAGCACCGAGCAAGGCTTCGTGAAAAGGGGGTCTGAAGGGCAGGGAAGGAGAGGAAAGGTGAAGGGACAGTGTGAATATAAAGAGAGAGGGGGGTTCTTTGGGTGGAGGTCTTGAGAGAGTCACGGCAGCCCCTCTTCACGCTTCCTGGGTCACACCTCACAGAGGGCCCTCGGCTCAGTAACAGGAAAGATGAAAACTCCCATCAGGGCTGCGAAGGGGGGGGGAGTGGGTCAGGTGACATCGCTCGTTCATTCCCACCCATCGTGCGCATTCCTTAACTGCTCATAGGGCGGTTTATTTTACCACTGCTATGGTTACTAGGACAAACACTGCAGCCTCGTCAGCTCATGGGCAGCGTATGATCCGCGCTGGAGCTCGGCCAGGCCGGAGTCTGGATAAAGCCCAGTGTCGGTCTCTGTGCAAGGACAGCTGCACATCAAACGTTTCACTCCAGCACGCACGCGCACACCTCCCAATTATCCCATCCCAGCATGTACTCATTGAGGGAGTCTCCTGTCGTGGTCACCTGTAAAGGCGTCCCGCTATCCTTAGCCATTAATTCAGACAGCAGAACTCCACGACCCACTCCGAAGAGGAATCGTCTCAAGCCACACCCCTACCAGGAAGAAAAGAAAAAAAACAAATACGAAGGGAGAAGAAAAAAAAACCGCTTACTGTACAGCGCACGCTCACCTCGCGGAGTTCTTGGCGCTATACAAGACTATCACTTAAGACAAGTCGCGAGAGGAAGCACTCACTATGAGCGGTGGGGCCAGCCACGGAAACTGAGGCGGCTTGTTTTACCCGGCGAACGTCACAATGGCAGTTTGGGGATAACTTACAGGAGGGCGGTAAACGCAGAGAGGCTCCCACGCAGAGTAGCAGAAAAGAATAGGCAGAGAGTGGTTTCAGAGGCAAAGCTGGAGACCCTGTAAATGCGCGTCAAAAACAGACCGGGAAGCGGGCAAACTAGAGGGCCCAGGCCCCTTGTTCAAGAGGCGGGTAGAGATGACGAGGAGCTGAAACTTCCCCTTATTTTGCAAAGCGCTAAACATTTTGAGGGACGTAGGAGGAGATGCCTGTGTGTCACGGAGACTTCCTTTGATAAGTTACTGCAAGTAGGCGATTTGTACAGAACAGCACATTTCCTCGCCACATTCCTGTAATACTTCCAAGGACAGGCGTAATCCATTTTATTAGCACAAAAATATGGCAAGCAAGGTTCCTGACCATCTCCAACGGCCCCGTGCAGCGCACAAGGGAGACAGCTCCGAGCTCTTCGACAAACAAGCACTGGCCCGGGCACCGTCACAAGACGCTCGTGAAGGAATCCTCAGCCGGCGCAGGCTGTACAGCCAAGACGGCGAGCTGGCAGCGAAGGAATAAACACAAGCATTTGAAGGCACGAGCGGGGAGGAGGGGGGGGCGACGCGAGTGGTGCGCGCGCGTGCGCCACAGCGAGCAATCTGTTTCCAATTATCGCGCCCGCGTGTGGGCAAGATAATTGGAAACACATGTCTGCCGCGCGCGTAACCGCAGGAAAAAGGCCATGACGCACGAGCGTCTGGTCAGCTTTTGAAACCCCCTTACATAAAGTCTTGCCAGAGCAGCGCTTGCGCGCTACTCGAGGCTCGACCTAAAAAAGCATTGAAAAAAGTATCATTTTTTTTAGGTCTCAAAAGCACACATTGCCCTAGTAGTCCCTGCCATCAAATGACATTACTTTGTGTGCAGATGTGCTCCTTGGTGAAAGAACTGAAAGCCATTACTCGGAATGAGGTTAGCCAGTAGTTGAAGTGGGCTGATCCACTGACCCACACTGTATGCTGTGATGGGCAAAGAAAAGTGTGAATGGCACAACAATAGACCAATGGGTAGAGAGGGCTGGATGAAAGCCCGCTATAAATAAACCTATTATAAGGTTACTAAAATGAAAAGGTCATGGCCAACGCCTGACTAAAACAAGCATTTGCAATGCAATAGGTCTCGCATTTACGCGAGACCTATTGCTTTGCAAATGGTAGGCATCACGACAATGGGAGGGTGGGCGGGGGAGAAGGCACGGACAACGGGAGGGCGGGTGGGTGGGGGGGAAGAAGGCACAGACAACGGGAGGGCGGGGAGGCAAGAAGGCACGGACAAATGGGTGAGAAGGCACGGACAACGGGAGGGGGGGGTGGAGGGGAGTAAAGAAGGCACCAAAGCATGTCGTGCCTGCAGTAGGAGAACCTCATTAAAGGAAATAGTGCTCACAGTCTAATAAACACGTACCGTGTAACAACTGAAGTAAAGGGGCCAGTCGCCATGGGAGGTGACAAATGAAGAGGATGCAGTACTAAGAAGGGACTAACAAGCCTATCAACGAATCAGAAGCCAGCATTTAGGACAGACAATGACAAGCCAATAGTAAATATGGGCAGAGAGTGGGTGGAGCTTCTATTCACCTACTCCTCTACAATAAGCCTCGCAGAGCAGCGCATTCGCGCTGGCTCTAGGCTCGACCTAAAAAGGCTTGTTGATGCTACCAGATTAGTAAGCTGCGGCAAATTATACTATACATGCTATTGTTTCAGAGCTTTAAAGAGGGTGGGAGGGTTGATTGTCTGCATTCTGCCAGATTAAAAAAGGCTTGAGTCGCCACCACTGCAGATGTGTTAAATACCCACAATGACATCACAAGTCCTGCCGCGCCACCATGTTTGATGATGCAATAGTGCTGAGGGACATCCTCAGCTGTGTTCCCTGTCAGCGCAGATCCTATCGTACAAAATCTGCACTAGATGCCAGCGCTCTGCGGGGCACTCTTTCCATCACAATGTAATTTGTCAATCTTGCTACCCTTACGTCCCTAGCACTACGGACACTAGATGACTCCACTTAACTTCATTCATTATGGGAGCTTTACTCTTTGTTCAGATAAAATGAACCAGCTGGACTAACACCTGAAAGATGAAAAGCACAGGACTGGAGAAGGTGTGTCCAGGTCAGATAGACTGCTGCGGTAACCAGCAGCTAATTGAGAACACAAATCCCTCTCTTCTCCACTTCATCACACTGTCCTGGACGTTAATATTCAGACGCATTGTTTACAATTTAACATTCCATCCCCTGGTCCATTTTAAACTGGTTCCTGGAATTACTGAGGTGCATGGAAAATGGGTGGTTTAAGATAGACAACACTACTGACCCTAAAACAGTGTTTGCCTGAGACAGTAGAACAGATACCTCACTTTGTTCAAAGTCAGATGCGTGATGGCCAGCCAATCCTGGCTTTTTACATCACTATCTATTCTCGCACATGTAGACACAAGTTTATAGGCAGAAAAGTATGAGAGCAAAAACCATAACAGAAAGTGATGCGAGCTAAAATAGCTAGGTTGGCAAAACATCTACATCTATATTCTAAATGAATCCAAATAATCACTAGAAAAATATGCTAATGAGAAAGAAAAAAAAGGCAATTCACTGGATAACTGACATACAACTCATTTGCATCCAGGGGACACACAATTCCAAAAGATCTTCCTTTGTATTTTTGACACAAGAGTACTTTCAGAAACTGCAACCACAAACTTCTATCTAATTATCTGGAAATAAGGTGGAGAAGTAGGGGGTTAAGGCTTAGGGCACCACAGTATGTGGAAGAGCACTTGTGCAATGCTTGACTAGGGTCTATCCTAGCACGTGGAAGTGGAAAAATGCTTTTTAAGGAAAATGCACACAAAACTCTTTTAGATGCCTTTTAAGATGCTTCTGCTCATAAAAATACACTTTTACAGCACTACGGATAGAATAATTGATACACTATCATTTTGTCTACGTGGATGTTTTATAAGCTTGCATTGATCAATTATGCAGCTCCACCAAGATAAAAGGTAGAGGAGGAAGACATGGGTGTAGTGAAAAGAACACTGCTTTCATGCCAACAGTAGAGATTTTTCATTCATTGAGGGGACAAGTGTATGCAAAATTCCAGGGAAGTGACACACTAATGGAGACTAGTGCCCCACTCTTCTATCACACAGGTGCATGTACCATCACATGTGGGAGAGAACTGTAATGATTTTGGGAATCAGTGGAATGTTTCTTTATTTTCCACCTCCCTAATTTGCCCTCGGCCAGGGAAAAGCCACAAGCTGCCAAGAGTACCGAATGAACAGGAAGCAACACACGGGATTCCCAGTAGCAGCGACGTGCAATGGAAAAGTGCCGTACAGGGAAATCTCATCATTTTGAGATGATCGTCTACTTTGTTACTAAACGGAACAGGACAAAAGGGGATTTTCAATGGTAAGAGCAACCGCTCCTTCCACAGGGGATTCATTTTTGCTGTGCACATTTCATTGTTGCCATCAGAACCGGGAATATCCTCTCAACACAAGCAAAGACCGGAGATGAAGAGTTAATTGGGGCCAACAGTCTCTGAAAAAACAGAAGTGCTTGAACAGAGCCGGTGACAAGACTAACAACTCACTGTCTCTTGGTGTCTGGGCTCTTTCCTAAGTTCCCTACAAACCAGACAGTGCTGCCTACATCGATCAGTAATATTAATCAAAAGTTCACTTCTTTGCACCTGGCTCCTTCTGCCCCAACAGGTTTCTTCCAAAGGAACCCTCGAAGCTGCTCTCAGAAAAGCGAGCCACTGCTTCAGAAAATGAAGAAATGCGCCGACATCACTTCCACTCACACAACTTATTTTGATCTATGAGAGACAGCAGTTTAATGAGGTATCACAATATTGTCGATGACTGAGAAGAACAACGAATCAGAGTGGACACTTTCATAAATAAGGGGGTGGTACAAGTATTGTAGGGCACACGTTGGGGGTTCTGTTTCAATGGGTATGCCACTGCTTTCAAGCGATGAAATCCTAGCACAATATAAAGGAGATAATGCAGAGTTAGTAGATTTCCTAACATACCAGGTAGACGTGGTCAAATATTTCAGTGGGGCTGTCCATCTGTCCGGGGATTACGATCATCTCGTTGTCGATAAATTCCTTGAACTCTCGCAGGTTACAAACCATCTGCATCTCTAACTCGGTACGGATCTGAGGAGGTAAATATAAACAAGCACGGAATCGAAACCCAGCCGAACGCGGGAATCGAAAACAGAAGAGCGGGGGGAAAGGGAGCGCGGCAGCGAGGCGAACGCGTGCTGCTGCACGTGCTATCCACCGATGAGAATGGGCGGAGCAAAGGCGGGACATGCGCCCGCCTTTGCCCAATTGCGTGCATTACTTTTTTTTTAAAAACACGCTAAAGCCAATGGCAGCCGGCGAAAGCAAAACCACACGCACGAGCGTGTGGTCAGCTTTCAAAAGCCCATACAAGAGGTCTCGGGCTGCGCGAGCAGTGCTGTGCACTGCAACGCTAGGCCCGAGACCTAAAAAGCACTCCTAATGGTCATCCATGGTGAGAGGAGTCCGCTAGGCACTGAACAGTCCTGTCGGTGGCCATGAGCGCAGTGGACCTTTATGGCAACTGACTGCCAGCGGAGTGTCCCAAGCACTGAAGCACTTTGTGTGAGCAGCCCCTTTGATTCCTCTTGGGAACTTCAGCCATACTCCCCCGAAACCATCAGATGAAGGCATGTAGCCCAATATATGTGTGGCCTTCCAGTGGTGCCCAACATGGCCCCAGGAGGGTCAGAGCATGACAGAGTTCATGGAAATCCTCAAGAAGTAACATTTCTAAATAGAACTCAGTTATATTGACAATGACAATTCTGCAAATCTGGCATAGATGTGACTCTCCTGGACCTAGTTTGGACACCCCTGGTGTAAATGACCTGAGTCCTTATGATACCAATTAATTCTGAATATCCACCCCTACTCCTACAGGGATATCCATGTCAAATGTAGATAAATGTAATTTGTTTATTTGCAGTGTCTCCCAATATTTGCTCTGGAAGTCAATTACATAACTTCATAAAAATGTTTTAAAAAATGTTCGATTATTCTCAGAAGTCAGCACTGCCACCACACCAGAGTAGGCAACACATTTTATGCAAGTTAAAACTATTTGTCATTTGTTGTAATATGTTCATAACACTTCGGGCTGATTATGAGTTCGGTGGTCCATCGGACCGCTAAACTCGCGTTGGCGTGGTGGGAACTGCAGCACTAGCGGTCCGACCGCTGCATTACGAGTGCAGCGGAGCCACAGGCCCACCACAACTGCTGGGGATCATATATCCCACGCCGGTGGCACAGTGGTGTGAGGCCTTAATATGCTGGCGGTGCCGCTGTGGCACCACCAAGCATATTAGGAGTTTCCTCACCACCACAGTTTTCATGGCGATGAGCCTGCCATGAAAACTGTGGAAGTGAGGAAACGAAGGGGGCCCTACAGGGCCCCCTGTTATTTCAGGGCCAGGGTATGTATGCAGGAGGGTATATGTTGTGCCCAGTATGCTTACTCCCCCTGTTCCTGCACGGCATGGACTTCACAGTCCAAGCAGTGCAGGAACAGGCTTTGGAGTTCTCATTGCAGTGCCTTTCTAAGGCTCACCGCCTGGGATCGCCAAAGCACTGCCCGCTAGACTAGGAGCAACTCCTAATCTGGCGGGCGGCTGGCAGTGGAGTTTGGTGGAGTTGGGAGCTGGGTGCTGGCACGATCCCACACCCCGAAACTCATAATCAGGCCCTTCTTCTCACACAAGGAAATGGGAGACCAGAAGAAGAGGAAGGACTATTAAAGACAAGGTACGCACCAAGACGGCAATGGGTTGGTTTCTGGAGCGCTGCCGCAACAAAGGTTTTTAAATTTAGGTTTGGCTGGGCCCAGGCAAAATTTCTGTGATGCTGGCGTAATCTTGCATAACTTCACATTACACTTGTTATGCAAAATCGGACCCTGAAATTACATTATTGCACCAGGTGGATTAATTAGCCTTTTGTTTTAAAAATGTTGTGCTTGCAGACAAACATCAATGTGAACGACCAGGTCATGAGCAGCTGCTGTTTGCTGTGCTTGCTTTTTTTCGCTTTCCTTTCTTAGTGCATAATGCGTCTTCTCATCTAAAATGGACCCAATGTTGCATTTTACGCTAAAACACAACACCAAATTCCTGTTTTGCGTTTTTCATACTTACACATAATTTCACATACTTCTTCCTAAATTTCACAAAATGACGCAATTGCAAATTACACAGATTTCACACAACCTGAGGGCCTCATTTATGAGGCCCCTTGCAGCACCGGAACGTCATTTTTTTGACGTTCCGGTGGTGCAATGTGCCTCGGCATATTTACAAGGCCATGTAGAGCCACTTTACGTGGCTTTTCATGGCCTTGTAAATATATGCCCCTTTCACGCAGAACACTGCATGAAAGGGGCGTTCCATGGGTGTTGCTGTGGTTGTTCCCATGCAACGCCCATGGAACCTGAAGCATAGGAAACCTAGGAATGCGTCAGAATCTAACGCCACCTGAGGGGTGGCGTTAGGGAGGCGCAACGAGGAGAAATGTTTTCATTTCTGCTCGTTTTTTCCTTTTTCTATGTGTGCTGAAAATCATCTGAATTGCTTGATTTTTTGCAGGAAGGTGTCCCTTCCTGCAAAAATCAATCAGCCCTGCAACGCAGGCACCCTTTCACCATGGTGCAAGGTGGCCTGCGTTGGCGCATAGCAGCCCATTGTGCACCGGTGCTGGAAAAAAGGACAGGAATGCACCGTATCACATAGATACTGTGCATTCCTGCCCTTTTGTTTTGATGCAGGGCAGCGCAGCACAGCAAAATTCCTTGCAGTGCTGCCCTATGCCAAAAAAATGAGGCCCCTAGTTTTTACCCCCAGGTGGTGATGCACTGTGAGCTATATAGCCAAAAAGCATAGACTATTATTTTAACTTATATTAAAGCATTCTGCTTTATGAACATTTAACTGCTTACAAACTGACACTGCTAGGCTCTTCTGATGAAATACTTACTAACACTTGCATTGAAGCAAATGTGAGAAAATGTTCACTACATGAATACTAATTAAATTAGCCACAATGCATTAAAACCTACATCTGTGAAATATAAAACCATACGGTCCACAATAAAATGAGTCATCAGTAAAAGAGGGTGAGCTGAGAATACCAAGGTACCCATTCAACGCCACAATACACAATATTAGATCCACATTTATCTCTGAATGCAAAGTTCACCTCAAGAGATGAGGTATATTTTTTACAATATAATCTAGAAACATTGCCTGAATGCATCTCTTTTTTTCTAAGTAAAAGCTGGATTTGAAGTTGTCTATAATTGACAATAGCATCCCTGTTTCCAGAGGCTGATCCAGTTTTAAATGGCTTCAACATCTTGCATTTTTAAAAAATCTATTCTGCACTTAATACAGGACTTGGCTGAATAGACACTGAAATAATCTGCAAAACTTTAAGGTTGTCTCCAGAGGCGAAACGCAAAATGGTGGCCCCCTCCTGCAGAATGTGAGGAGGGGGCTCAGACTATCCCATGTCTCACAGATGTGACTAAGTGGGTGCTCCTTAAAGGGTTGGGGCCCGTGGGGAGTTGGGGGCCAGGCTAAGCCACAGAAGTTGCAGAGGCCTGTGTTACACCCTTGATTGTCTCTTTTCAACCATTAGGAAATATTGGAGCAAAATTAAATGAAGGCATTGATGCCAGAAATACTGAAGGCTTTCCCAAGCTCAAATCAAGGGAAGATTCTAATCAATGTCAAATGTGCTGGGAACAGAAGATTCACTGAGATACGCTAGAGAGTACAAACCTATGCAAGTTTGAGGCTCAAGATTACCCAATGAAGCTAAATCAGGAACCCAAACCTACCACATTCTCTTACTGTGATAAGACATAAGACAGACCCTTTGATCCTCTTCTGGAGAAGCTTCTTCCAGGTCCATTGGCAAGTGGATCAAGGTACCCAGATATTTAATTACTCTAGTTATTAAAGCCATAGTTGTGACTGGCCTAGCTGCCTTCACCGTGGATCAAACATTGTTTTTATTTGTTTGCCTCGTTTGTGTTCCCACTCTATTTGTTTTTGATTCCCACATGTTTATTTTTTTAAGTAACCTCCTTTACTTTTTAGATTATCTTATTATTCATGAATTCTCATCCACTTTATTTTGTGTTTTATGTTTTTGAAATGGCTAAATTTTAAGGGGCCGATTATGACTTTTCGGCAGAGCGGTGGCGTGGTGGTGCAAACCGCCATGCCACCACCGCATCGAAGGTCACCCCGCCTGCCTGCCACATTACGACTTACAAGTAGTCTGGCAGCCAGGCAGTGTGGTGGTCCCATGGCGGTGCCTCTTTTAAAGGTGGCAGTGCCTTTGAAAACGGCGGGGGTGCCTTGCACTGCAATGGGACCGCACTACAAGGTTCCTGCACAGCATGGACTCGAAAGTCCATGCTGTGCAGGAACCTATGTGCATGCACACAGGGGAGCACATGTTATGCCCCCTTGTGTGCATCTACTTGCGGTGGAGGCACAGGGGGCCCACTAGGGCCCCCTTTGTTTCCTCTCTGTCAGGGTTTTCATGGTGGTGGAACCGTCATGAAAACCCTGGCAGAGAGGAAATCGTAATATGCTTAGCGGGACCGGAGCGGTCCCGCCAAGCATATTGGGGCCTCTGACCACCGCTCCAACGCCAGGGATCGGCAATTCCCTGGTGGGGCCGGTGGTCCCAGGGCGGTCCAACTGCCCAGGTCGTAATCGGGCGGTTGGACAGGCGTTCCAGCGGTGGCTGGATCTGCCAGCACTGTGCCACCACGGGTCTGGCAGTCCTCGGACCACCAGACTCGTAATAGGACCCTAAGTGTAAGTCTCCATTCATGGTCAAGAAGATGCTGGTACTCTAACATACTGCCAGTTGTGCTCAGAACCTATTGCCTTGTCAGGAGCCCTAACATCATTCAATGATTCCTGACTGTGGGCCACCCCCCTCCTATGTTAGGTTGAATACATGTTTCAGGACCCTTGTCCAATTGACTGGGTTGTCTCCTGCATCCTATGCGACTCAAGAGCCTTAACTTCACATTGCTTTTTCTGTTTCTTACTTTGAAATAGTTAAGCTCCTCTGCTTGGAACCAGTTGTTTGAGCTTTGTGCAGGAGCCTTTCTGGCAGCCTAAGAACAAAACTTTTATCTCTGTAAAGTATTGTTCCTCGACTCCCTTGTTTGCTGATGTTCTTGAAGAATTCTATGCACTGTTTGAAGTATCTTCACTAATAACGACGAATCTCCTGGTTTGACCTAAAAGGAAAATGCATCAATCATTTTTTTTTTTTTTGGTGAAAATGCGTGTACATGAGTTTTTATAATGTTCCCATGCGCCCCACTACGCTCACTGAGGGCTTCATTTATGAAAAGTGTTGCATCGCTGCGTGAAAACAGAGATGCAACACTTTTCAGTGCACCCTCCTTGCAGCACCGTGGATGTGCCGTATTTACTGTACAGCGCTCCATGTCGCAAAGATTTACAGATACGTCAGTATTTCTGACGTATCTGTAGGCGCAGTAATGATGCATTGCTGGAGTGTGTCGCAAAAGTGACGCTACTCCAGCAATGTGTCCTTTCACATGGGGCAAGTCCCATGTTAAAGGGCCTGCGTCAGTCTTACCCCTGCTGTGAGGCAGGCGTAAGATTTTGACGCAGTGGCGTTTCACTACGCCACTTCTACTACCCTTTTTTTACAGGGGAATGCCCACCCTGCATACATTCTACCTGACGCAGGTATAATGTAGTGCAGGGCTTTACAAAGTGACACATCTGTTTAAATGCATCACTTTGTAAATATGGCACAACGTGGCGCATTTTTTACGCAGCCGCAGCGTCACAAAAAGTGACACAACGGCAGCGCAACGGGCTCATAAAGAAGCCCCTGAGCTTTTTGTCTAATATGCATGTTCTCACCACTTATATTCATGCACCAGTTAAGTTGCTCTTTGTTGTATCTTATCAGGCATATTGTGATCTCTCTGTTTAAGACTCAGAGCCTTATAACAAGAGCTCTAGAGATCATTGTTACCACAGCCCTGGTATTGGTAGTCTTAACCCCTTCCACGCTGCGCACATTCCCTCGCTGTGCGGGCGAATTAATGAGTGGGCGGGGTTCGGACGGCACCCGGCCGTCCTCCGCACACGCCCACCGTAACGTCGGACGCCGGGGGCCGTCCGACGCATGCAAGGGGTTAAGGGATGCACATACTGCCTTTGATGGATTGGCCGCCAAAATACTACATTGACTCTGATGCCTAAATTTATATTTCTTCATACCTATAGTAATACTGTCTCAAAGCAACAGTCCAATGTAGAGAGAAACAAACATTACTCTCTACCAAGTACGACATCTCGAAGAATCACCCAATATAGGCCTTCCAGAAAGTTGCTTTGTTTAATGATGCCCACTTTGGTTTTGAGATGCATTGTGACATCATATGGCCCCTTTAAACTGTTTAGATTCTCTGGGTCTGTTTACTACCCAAGGCGTGAATTGCATCTTTAGTCATTTCATATGCCTTTTCCTAACTCTCTTGACCAGCATCCTCTCCTTTAAATAAAAACAAAAAAACCATAGCTCATCTCAAATGTTTGCAAATATTTTCTTTTAGTTTTATTTTATAATTATTTCGCTGCATGTCTATGCCTAGTCCAAACACCTTGTTATGAGTGTATTTTATACAAGAATGTAATCCTCATTTTCTACCCTGATATGTTCCCTTGCTTCAGTTGTTGTGGTAGAGCCACATCTTCTTTTCCTTTTTTGGGTGTCATCTATTTACCTCTCTACCATGCCATTATGTACATTTCTTGCTAACCGTTTCTTTAAAAAGACAAATAGGGCATAAAAATATAAAATCTAAAAAAAACAATAAACACTTTGGGGCATATTTACGTTCCCTGGCGCATCCCTGCATATCAGCAGGGATGCGCCAGGGAAAATGCGTCACGCAAGTTTACCCTTGCGCCACGTCCGATGCGTCGCATTTACAATGCGGCGCATCGTGGCGCAAGGATAAGCAGATGCGTGACGCATCTGCCGGCGGAAGGTTGGCGCAGTGCTGAAGTTGTGTCACTTTTCCGAGGCGTTCCTGCGCCGGAATGCCCCCCTCTGCGCCGGTACGCCCACATGAAACCTGACGCAGGTTTCATGTGGCGCAGGGGTTTACTACGTGACGCATCTCCCTAGATGCGTCACGTTGTAAATATAGCGCAACGCGGCGCATGGTTTGCGTCACCGCTGCGTCACATGCGTGACGCAACGGCGGCGCAAAAGTGGCGCAAGGGGCTTGTAAATATGCCCCTAAAATCTTTAATTTGTTCGCTCATCTGCTTTCAGCTATCCTGACTCTACTCTGGTGAATGTATCTCTCACTTGTTCTACTTAGGAGAAGGTACACATACATTTTAATTCTCATGAAAACATTATCATGTCAGTGGTGCCAACTATTTTAAATGGCTTGTATGCATGTGCCAAATTAATTTGTCTTTTCTTTGTTGTTATACAGATATAAAAACATACGTTTGTAGTATACTGTCTATTCGACTTGAAATATCAATTAGTGTACTGGTTTTCTCTTAGACTTTACCTCACCAAATCACCAAAGGCTTTTTCTGCTATGATTCGGGTTTGGTTATTCTAAATGGTTATCAATGAGCCTTTTTTTATATTTTTGGTTAAGATTAAACTCATTAGCAACTTGAACTCTATGAGGTCGATTCCGATCTCGGCCGGTAGGGCACTGAATCGGATTCGGCTTTATCGGATCCGATTCGGAGCCCTCATTCCCGACCAATTCGTACGTGCGTCCGGGCGAGCGAGTACGATGCGAGCGCATGCGAAATCGCCGACCGACTCGTTCCCGGGACCCGACCGCTCCGACCGACTCGCACGGACACGACTCGCACCGCGCAATGGAGACGTTCCCCGGCCGGGTAAGTACGATGCGCGCCTCGAGCAGTCCGACCGACTCGCGAAGTCCAGCTCCAGAGTGCAGTCGGAGCCGCACTTTGGGGGTCCGTGTCGGACCCCCCTGTATGCGTAGCCGCGCGAGTCGCACACAGGGGGGACCCATGGGTCCCCCCTACTTGTGCATGTATGGCACGAGTCGCTTCGACGCGTACCCGCTGTAGGGGGCGCCCCTGTTCGCCTTGCACCCATTGAGTCAATGGGAGCCCGCGTACGCGTTGTACGACCGGCTCCCATTGACTTCAATGGGAGTCCGACCGAATCAAGTCCAATAGCATACGGACGCATCGTACTTGTTCGGTCGGGCTGCTAGGGTCCGATTCGGTCGGAAATCTCTCCGGGCCCTGCTCGGTCGGGGAGATTTCCGGCCTGAATCGGAATCGGCCCCTATATCTCATCCAATACAATGATCACTTTTCTTAATTCTCCATCTTTCTGAAAAAATTTGCTTTATACAATGGTTCACCTACAGCCACATCAGAAGATTCTATCATCAGACTGAAAAACATTGCAGCTTAAAATAAAAGCAAATTTTGCAAAGATACGTATTCTAGCTATATCACCAAACAAATTTGACCCACTGCTTCTCAATGAAGTTAAGGTGTATGTCTTCATCACTGCAGTAAAGTCTCTGGGATTTGCTATCAACTCTACATTCATATGAACAGATTAAACAGATTTGGTAAATTTCACCTTCACACCCACAAACAGATAAAAATATGTCTCTCTCCTGCTGATGTTAGAGTGCAGTCCACTACTTACTCATCTCTTGCTTGAACTTTGACAATGCCATATTACTTATTACCCTTTAATTGTAACTTGCTCCTCTTAAGAAGGTTCTGCATGCCAGACTAAGGGCCTGGCTCTTATCCTCCACAAAAAAGGATTCCTCAATCCTAAAACACCTGAATTGACTACCTATTACATGCAGGATTACATTGAAAATCTGCTGCCATGCGTAGTAAGCCATTTAACTAAATGCACCCCTCTATCAGGGCAACTTACCATCAAGCCTGTCCCTTGTACCAGCAGGCAATGCTTTAGGGTCTCTGCAAGATCCTTTACCGGCATTCCTCTTTAAGGAATTCATGCTTTATAATCCTTCTTGGTCCAGAGCTGTTGTGAATGCCTCTCTTACACCCCTGCCTTTTCCTAGCTTGTTAGAACAGGACACTGTAATTCCAATCTTTAAAAAGTCTATTTTTGACCAGAAAATCTGCTCAATTATAGGTCTATCTCTCTGTTTCAGGTGAAAATTTGCAAGAAGGTGGGTTTCCAGCAACTCTCTACTATTGTGGAAGCCAACTAGTTGCTGCATCCTGCTCAAATGGGCATCCGCACCCAAGGCCACAGCACTGAGTTAACAGCCTTTCAGCCTTGGCTGATTTATGATGGTCTGCTGGTGCTAACCTCTCAACTTTTGATATTGTGTGCCTTTCCATTTTGGTGGTAAGACTTAGCAGTTTTTGCATTACTGGTATTACCTTATCTATTTACAAATGTTTTACACAACAGAACTTACAACATCTCACTACCGCCTTTAGTTTTGAGGCCTCCTCCCGCCACTCTTTATGTGGAGTTGCTCAAGGCTCATCCCTGTTTTAACTATGGTTTAATCTCTATATGGTTCCACTTGTCCATCTCATTCAATACTTCAGATTCACTCTTTACTAGTATGCGGATGATACTCATATTGTTGATGCATTTCTGGCGATGGCCGGTTGCCGGCTAATCAACTTTGTGAGTTTCCCTCTAATATCTACCTTTGGATGAATGCGAACCATCTTCAACTTAACAGCGATAAAAGTGAGTTCCTCTGCCCTCTGATACCATCTCAATTCTAGGAACTACCATTCTGTGCTGATGTTTTGGATCTCATGCCCCCTCCGGTGAATTCAGTGAAAAACTTGGATATTAAAAAATAATAAGTGTTGGGGGGCGTGGCTACGCGTCGTTGCGCATCATGGCCGCGGAATAGAGTAGCTCCCGAACGTTTTCCTAAAACACCACCAATCCGCCTACATTACCCGCACCCTGAGCGGGGACAGAGCCGCCAGAAGTCATCAGAAACCGGCCGAGCCTGAAATTGTGTCCGCGAGACTGGTATTGGTGGAGTTGTGAGCTCCGTTGCATGCGGCCTCCCCGGAGAGATGAGCCGGGACCTGCCATGGTGGCCAGATCCGAAGAAGACGTGCTAACGGGCGGCCAGTGCGCCACGCAAGACCGCCGCTTGAGGCCCTGTCACGAGTCGGAGGGTGAAATCTTGGCACAGGGGCATTGTCCTCCCCCGTAGCGATCGCCGGAGAGTGGCGTGAGGCTCCCTGGTGCCCCTACTGCGGTGAGTCCCCCTGGTCTTACGGGATTGTAAGGAGGGCAGTGGGCGCGTCCCCGCAGCAGCGTGGCCTGACCTCCTGAAGCGGAGATCTCTATCGGCACAGTCGGCCACGGATGTGAACGGCCGATGCACCCCCGCGACACAAGAGGTCCTCGCGGGTCCCCTAGAGTGTGTGTCCTGTAGCAGCAACACCGCCAGCCACCCCGGGGCAGTGTGAGGCCCTGAGTAGTCTGACTCCCGTGAGGCCTGGACAGCGAAGGCGGGCCCTGCGCCTATAAGACCTCAGGGTTAGAGGTGCACCCCAGAGGTGTGGTCCCTGCATGAGGAGCTGTAAAATATACCCCGGGGATGAAATAGGGAGCCCTCCCCCAGGGCGCTGGAGTGAGAAGCCCGCTGTCCGGCAAGAAAGTGAGGTGGCGCCCGTGCGCGCAATCCCCGCTTGTATGTCCTGGAGTGCTGAGGTGGGGGGGGACACAGGCATTATCCTCTGAAACCTTCCGATCTGGACTCAAAGACGTGTTGGTGGGACACCTCTTTCCCCCCCCCATATTCAATAGCGAAAGGGGCCACTGACTACGTCAGTGTGTTCCAAGAGGTGAGGGAAAGAGTGGAGAACACCCCGGGGTGGATCAAGATGTCGGGCAGGAAGGGCCCAAAACCTACGCATCAGAGCAAATTGGACCGATATACTTGCCCGAAGGCAGCTATTTCTGAGCAGCTCACCCGGGACAGGCCCGCGGGGGGGTCAGAGGGAGACCTCCCTGAGCTCACCCTAAAAGATGTCATGGAGGCGATCGCTGGGGTGAGAACTTCAATGGAGCAGAGGACAGCCGCAATCACAGTGGAGATGACACTAATCAGAGCGGACCTCACCAGAATGAGTGAAAAAGTCAAACAAATGGAGGTGACCACAGCTAGCCTCGTCGATGACGCCTCCCAACTCCAGAACGAAATTCGCGAACTGAAAACCTTTAGAAAATTCGCTGAGGATAAGCTGGATGATTATGAGGGGCGCACCAGATGAAATAACGTACGAATTATTGGGGTGCCGGAGAAAGCGGAGGGACAAACAGCTGATCTCTTTGTCGAAGATCTCATACTCAACCACCTACACCGAAGGGTCTCTCCCAATTCTTTGTGGTTGAGCGGGCCCACAGAGTCCCTGGGGGGCGTCCGAAACCTGGCGCCCCTCCCCTCCCTATACTGGCCAGACTGCTTAACTTCCGTGACCGGGACGTGATATTACAGAGTGCCAGGGTTGCGCCACCGCTCAAATATGGAAATGCAGTCATATATTTCTTCCCTGACTTCACTCAAGCTGTACAAAAACAGAGGCGATCCTTTCTTGTCATCAAGAAGAAACTCAGAGATAAAGGACTGAAGTATGCGATGCTGTTCCCGGCTCGTCTCCGGGTTGAAGCGGATGGCAAGGCCTGGTTTTTTGATCATCCTGAGGCAGTGGCGGAGTGGCTGGAGTGTTGGAGCGACGCGAAGGAACACAACGCTCGCTGACACCTCGACCTGTTTGGAACTCGGACTGCGACGCAGTCCCAGACTTGGTGAGCCATAGCTTTTGCTTCGCCCCTAGGCCAGAACTGTGCAACGGAGTGGTGGGTGGCCACTAAGGGAGTCCTAGCGAACTTTGGTTGGTAACGTCGTCTCACATCTCCTGCCACTATTGACACTTGTGACTGCCCCGTTCGGGTGAATACATATTGCTTCAAGAAAAGGGTGGCTGGGCGGAAAGATGGAGCATCTTCCCCCACATTTAGCTACTGTTAGTTTGTAAGTTGGGCGACAGGCACTCTACATAGTTGATTTCATGGGCAGTTTCAAGCCCAGAGTGCAGGGAAGCAGGGAGGGGGGTGATTGGGTTGGTGGTTGGGGGGGTTATTGTTTGTTTTAGTTAAATCAGCAATAACTATTCTAAGGCGCATGAAGGTATGCTTACAAATGAAGAGTTCTCATGGGTACACACTGGGATAAGAGTATAAAGCTACTGAGCTGGAACGTAAATGGGCTTGGAGACAAGGTGAAACGTACTTTAGTCCTTCAGTACTTCAAACGCCACTCCCCAGATGTGGTGCTCATCCAGGAGTCTCACCTAGTTGGTAGCACCTGTAAAGTGCTGAACAGATGGGGATATAGGCTGATGGCCCATTCCGGCTTCAC
Source organism: Calotriton arnoldi (assembly GCA_963921515.1). Classification (NCBI taxonomy): domain Eukaryota; kingdom Metazoa; phylum Chordata; class Amphibia; order Caudata; family Salamandridae; genus Calotriton; species Calotriton arnoldi. The sequence continues at coordinate 177,606 of CAWUFW010009671.1, forward strand.
ATCCGGCTCCAGGGGAGTCGGCATTTTGATTAAAAACTCCTTCCCCTTCTCCATACAGTCTACACGCTCGGATGAGTGGGGCAGATACATCGCTATCACGGGACAGTGGGAGGGGAACACTCTAACTTTAATGTCAGTCTATGTCCCGCCCGGACTACAGAGTCAAACGTTCGCAGATCTAGGCGCCCTCCTGTTCTCGCTTCCTGAGGGTCTCTTGTTGGTGGGAGGGGACTTCAATGCAGTAGCCTCCGGCTCCTTGGACCGCTACCCCCGCGACATAGGCCCCTCGCGTCGATGGCTCCCCGACTTCCTAGAGGCCCTCGGCCTAGCGGATGTGTGGAGGGCGTTCCACCCGAACAGCATCCAACATACCTTCTTCTCGGGGGCGCATAATAGCCTGTCTCGAATCGACTACCTCCTTATACCAGCGTCTCAACTCACCCATATCCAGGAGGTTAGACACTTGGCGCGAGGTATCTCTGATCACTCCCCAGTGTGGGTCAGGTTGGTCCTGGGAGATACACAGGTGGGAAGGGTCGCGCCTATCAGTCCATGGTTCCTACGGAACCCGGTGGTTCGAAAGAAGCTACTGCAAGCCCTTGACCACTACTTTCAGGAAAACCAGGGCTCGGTCGAGTCCCCCCAAACGTTATGGGAGGCGTTCAAGTCGGTGATCACGGGGCAGGCACTTTCCCTGATTGCTGGAGTCAGGAAAGAAAAACAGAAAGAACTGGTGACTGTAGAGAACGAAATCCTCCGGCTGGATGGGAGTCTTAGCGACGCAGTGACTCAGGAAACGCTTCACATCTTACAATTGAAGAGAGACGAATATAAAGGTATCGCCACCGACAGGGCCAGAACATGGGGGAGGGAGAGGGACGGCAAAGTGTATGAGTGGGGAGACAAAGCTGGGAAACTACTTGCCTGGCTGGACAAGAAAGAAAGGGCCGACAGACTTGTCCCAGAGCTGATAGACGAGGCAGGTGTGAAAATCACAGATCCCCTAAAAATTGCTAGTGAATTTGCTGCACACTATAGTGCGGTATATCAATCAAGCACGACCTTACTCGAGGAGGATTCCCTAGATCTACTTCGAGATATCCGCCTCCCCGCTCTCTCTGAAGAGGATAAGAGCTTCTTGGAAAGCAACATCACCAATGATGAGATAGCTCAGGCGATTAGGAGCCTCCACTCAGGGAAGGCTGTTGGCCCTAACGGCCTACCGATCGAATTGTATAAACTGCGCCCAGATAAAATAGCCCCACATTTAAGAGCCATGTTTGAGGAGTAGGAGAGTGGGGTCGCTCCCGCCAAACCAGCGACTCGCGTCGTTGGTCGTGATCCATAAAGAGGGTAAACCTAGAAACAAATGCTCCTCCTACAGACCCATTTCCCTCCTTAATGCCGAACCTAAAATACTGGCCAAACTCTTGGCTACCCGACTGGCTCGAGTGATCAGTAGTCTGGTGCACCCTGATCAATCGGGCTTTATGCCCCACCGAAATACGGCCCTAAATCTACGTAGAGTACATGGAGTGCTGGGAAGGGTGGACACCATCCAGGAGGAGGCCGTGATTATTTCCCTAGATGCCTCTATGGCGTTTGATACCATCGAATGGCCGTACCTTCTCGCTGTCCTTACCAAAATGGGGTTTGGGCCCGTATTCACAGCATGGGTTAGACTCCTCTACTCAGGGCCCCTGGCGCAGGTAGTGGTCAACAACAATCTATCAGACACTTTCGCACTGAGTCGTGGGACCCGCCAGGGGTGTCCGCTGTCGCCCCTGCTTTTTGCCCTTTCCCTGGAGCCACTGGCGGCATGGATCAGAAGGGACCCAGTGATACGAGGGCTACGGTGGTCGGCGGATTGGGAAGACCGCATCTCGCTATACGTAGATGATGTTCTCCTCTACCTAGCCTCCCCCAAAATGTCACTTAGGCGTGTACTAGACATCTTCACGACCTTTGGTAGATACTCTGGCTACTCGATAAATTGGAGTAAGTCTCTCATGTATGTTCTTAGCGGAGGCCCTCCCTCCATACCCAGGGACAACCCTATACAAACGGTTAGAGATGGCTTTCGCTACCTTGGGTCCTTGTCACCGCGGACTCTAAGCTCCTTTTTGAGAGAAATCTGCTCCCACCCTTGCTGAGACTGAGGCGAGATATCGCCAGTTGGAAGGCACTCCCACTCTCATTGCTGGGCAGGGCAGCCCTATTTAAAATAATGTAATTGCCCCGTTTTCTATATGCCCTGCAAAACTCGCCAGATCTGGTCCCTGCAAGATACTTTAGGGAAATCGAGAGCTTGCAAAGGGAGTTGCTATGGGATGGGAGGCCCCGGATAGCTCTAAATAAACTGGTCTTAAACTGGTACGATGGTGGAATAAGTCTCACTGACGTCAGGAAATATTACTGGGCTTCCCATCTCGCCGCTATCAATCACGGCACCTACCGCAGGCCAGACGATCCAGGGGATAGCATGGATAGATGGCTGCTGCCTGGCAGGAACTATAACAGGGCCCTGTACTCGAACCCTAGGAAATTCCCTTTAACCGGTCCAACCAAACACGCTGTCCAGGTCTGGCATGCCGCAAATAAAAGCTTGGGATGGGACCGGAAACTCACATTGGCAACTCCCTTGTGGGACTCGGAACAACTGGGCAATCTCCGGTCCTCGAAGGGATTTGACAAATGGGACCTCATCGGAATCTCCCGGATTGGAGACCTCTGAGTGAAAGGCGAGATGATTACGTTTGACACATTACTGCAGGAGTACGAGTTAACTGGCTCAGAATATTTTCGCTACCTGCAGGTCTGCCATGCACTTGTAACAAACCTGCAGAAGGGCTCCTCCCCACCCCGAGTCTTCACCGCTAGAAGACAGATTACTCGATGGATACCTCCCACATAAAGCAATCTCCTTAACTTATAAAAAACTGATCATTAACACCCCGGATCCCCTCGAACGTTTACGAGAGTGTTGGGAAAGAGACGGCCTAGTGCTTGATGATGAGGAGTGGAGGGAGGCGGTGGCCTCTCCTCGGGAAGTGGCGATTTCCGCTCGGCTACGAGCTTGTTCAACTAAAATTCTTGCACAGGATATATGTCACGGGGCCCCAACTGGTTCATATGGGGAGAGGGGAGGGGGAGGATTGTAGAAGGCACTGTGGTCAAGTGGGCACTTTCCTGCACATAATTTGGGAATGTGAGCATATACAACTGTACTGGCGGGGGATACACGAGGTCCTGCGGGAAGTACTAAAGAAGGATATACGCCCGGAGGCTAAAAGGTGTCTTCTTAATGTTTGGGAGCCTACTGATCTGAATTGTATGGATAAACTCTGGGCTACCTTGTGCCTGATGGTGGCAAAACGAAACATTGCTCAAATGTGGGGAGCGGGAACATCACCGACTCTGGAAGCATGGAAAAAGAATGTGGACTGGTGCATGTTCAGAGAAAAAACTGTCTACATAGCACGGGGATATCCCAAAAAGTGGTCCTCTGTATGGTGTAAGTGGAATGGATACCGGGGGAATATATGTACAGCCCCAAATGTCCCCTCGGATGATGAGTCTCTTTCTCCCTGAAACCCTTTCCTGATGTTTGTGGTTTGTCCCAGATATTTGTGTCGCCAGGATGTGCATGCCACTTTCCATCCAATGCCTCATAAGTGTAAACTGAATTGCCGAACCGTTCATGTTTAATAAAAAGAAATTAAAAAAAAAAAAAATACGTGTCTATCTCTGTCTGTGCAGATCCGGACTGTAGTGAAGTCTTTCCCAACTTCATTCCTTGAAACACATGGTCTGTCTTTTTACTACTTCAACCTTTTTGCTACATTTTTTAATGTTCTTATATCATTTTTGTTCACTTTTTTATCCAGGCTTGTTTGATTGTAATGATTTTAAGTAATCTGAATCAATAAAGCATTCACTAATGACTACATCTCAGAAGCTGCAGAACTTGAATACTTTTGTTTCCTCCCACTTGGACTACTGCAGCTCTATTTATCTTGACCTTCCCCACTTTTTGATCAAAAGTGTGCAGAACTTTGCAATTAGGATTGCATTGGGGCTTTGTGCCTGTGATCATGTATCTTCTGCTCTTGACTCCTTGTACTGGTTCCCTGTAAAAAAAGGTATCCGGTTTAAAGCTATGTGTTTGGTACATCAGGCCGTTTATCCCCTTGGGTCTTCCCCGTTGCATGGCAAGTTCAGACAGTACTGCCCTACTAGGCCTTGAGGTCTACTAATACACTTTTTATCACTGTCACTTCATATTGATGGAAATCCTTGTGATGTAGTGCTTTTCTGTTCTGCCAGCCCTTCACTGGAATTCCATCCCTGCCTCTGTTAGTGAGGATTCTAATCTCCAAACTTTCAGGGACTTTGGCTAACACCTAACCTGGCCTGTCTTACATTCTGATCTCCGGTATATATCAAGTGTTAAACCAGTGTTTCGGAGGTGACACAACACTTCTTTTGAGGCTCTGGTACTCTACCTAAAAATTCAACCACACTCATTCAGAAAACTGTAAAAACCTCACTACTTTCTCCTCTTCCTTAATTAAGTTTGAAGTTTCAGATGACTTGGGTAAAGCATCTTGACTCTGTGTATCTCTAGTAATCCAGTATTACTCAATGCTAAGTAGTTTACTTTATTGATATAAAGTCCATTAACACTGTTTTTGGGTTGTGTAATATAAAACCATTAATTAATTCAAATTAATTAATATTATTAAGCAATGTATGCTAGAACACCGGATAAAACTACTATCCTCCTGGGAAATCAAAGGTTGCATTCCTAACCAGCTGTGACTTCCTCCAATAAAATCCATAAGGATATTTATTTTGCTCTAAAAAACTAGCAACAGAGTGAAACAAAAATGGTTTAAATGTGTTGAATGGCGATTCTTGTTAAGTGGTTCTTGAAAGCAATTGCCCCAAAGTTTGATCAGATAAACACTATGGCCCAATTACGATGGCGGTCGGTCGGACCGCCGACCCCCATCGCATCGGGCAGAAGAACGTCCGACAATGAGTCGGCGGTCACACCTGCCCTATTACGATGAGACCATCAGCATGGGGGTCTGAAAGTTCTCATTTCTACTGCGGCTTGTGCTGCGGCCCAGAAAAAGGGACGCAGCACAAGCCGCAGTAGAAAAAAGCACTTTGTGCACATCAATGCACTATGTGCCAGGCACCATGTGGTGCCTGGCACACGGTGCATGGATGTGTGGGGGGGACTACATATGCCCCAGGGCACTTAGCAGTGGCCTATTGGGGACTGGGCCCTGCTTGGGGCCCCCAAAGTCCGTTTCCGTCTGCCTTTTGATGGCGGTGAGACCGCCATCAAAAGGCAGTCAGAAAGGGACATCCTAATCCCTACGGTGGTGCATGCGCAAGCACTGCCTCCATTGTAGGGACAGGATTCCGACCGCTGCCCCGATGGGATCTTGGATCCTGTCAGAGACAGCAGTCTTTCCCTCCAACCTCTGCGGTCCGACTGCATGCATCAAAATGCGGTGGTCGGACCTATGGCCTCTCTGTCGGGTGGACCGCCACGAACGGCTGGTTGGTGGCGGTCCACCCGACATCAAAATAAGGCCCTCTGACCAAATTTGTGGAAAAAAATGAAATATTTACCTATTGCTATTACTCTGAGAAAAATCTGAAAAGTACATTGGGTGTCACTGAATGAGCAAGGGATATGTCCAAGAAAAATAATTATTCTACCAATGAGTGCAGCTTGCAGTTTAATTCCAAGAAAATGCCCTGACAGATTTGTTCAGAGGCACTGTTCGTGGAGCTGCTCTGTGGTTGTGGAAGGGGGATGTTTCAACTGATTAACAAATGCTCCTAATTCAGTATAATTAAGGCTATTCTCCACTTGCTTTTCATGTTACAACATTTTATGCTGAAACCTTACATTTTCTCTATACTCAAAATGTGTTCCATTTGATTGCTAAACTCAACAAACACTTTATACTTAACAGAGGATTTGGAAGGGAGTAATTGGAAGGGCTAACACATCAACATCATCAGAAAGGTTGGTGCACACCACATGACACAGTTCTCTTAGTTCATTATTCATTGGTAGATTCTTTATGCCTGCATGCTGAGCACAGGTTATTTCACAGAGCCAAAGATCACACCATATTTTTCTCCTTACTGAGCTACTCAAGATTGAAAATATTACACAGCCTGCCTGTGATTTATAGAAGTTACTATGTATGTTACTTGCAGCCTTCCAGAACAAAGTTGTTGTGCGTATGAAGTGACTAAATATTAAATACATAGGGAGCCACTCATAAAGGTAACTTACGCTTGCAAGTATTTAACATGTGTAATTTACTCTTACATGTTTGAGTAATTTTCCTACTTTTGGCTAATTGCAAGTGTAAAAGAAACAGTAGAAAGTCCAGCAGCACACATGGTCAACTACTTGTACTACAACACTCACACTTGGAAAATAATTAAGTGGAGGACTTAATGGAAATAATGTTAACTTACATGAAATTTTAAAAATAGTTAGTAATATAAATATATGCAATTTAATGTTAAAAATATCTCTAGATAAAACATTTATTATTTAATTGCAAAATATTTAAACATGTAGTCCCTTGACGAGTGTTCGTATTCCCTAAGTGGGTTTACCGTTGACATTGTTCATTAAAAGCTTTCAAATCTTTCAAATGTCCCAGCATACCACAGAAATGATATGCGGGAAGCGAGCATGCCGATAATGGAAATATAAGAGGAGCTTGATGTTGTGAGCAAGCCTATGATTAAGATGCTTGTTGCATCGAAACGCGTCAGGCAAGAAAGAGTAAATGTGGGAACGCCTGGAGAGTCTCAAGATTAGACCGGATGGTCGGCGAGCTGCTGTGTGCCCTGCCAAAAGCTCTTGGGCATTTGTTGGACAACATTATTACACGGCGGTCCAGGCCGTGGGCAGGAGCACCATCTCAGGCAATTACACGAGAGGCTGCGACGTGGAACCTTCCGTGTCAGAAACAGCGCAGTAAGCCTTATGAAATTGACAATCCATGCTGTCCCGCAATCCTACTAAGGAGATTTGAAAGCTTTTAATGAACAATGTCAACGGTAAACCCACTTAGGGAATACGAACACTCGTCAAGGGACTACATGTCCCAGCATGCCACAGAAATGATATGCGGGAAGCGAGCATGCCAATAATGGAAATAAAAGAGGAGCTCTTACCGTGATGTTGTGAGCAAGCCTATGATTAAGATGCTTGTTGCATCGGAACGCGTGAGGCAAGAAAGAGTAAATGTGGGAACGCCTGGAGAGTCTCAAGATTAGACCGGATGGTCGGCGAGCTGCTGTGTGCCCTGCCAAAAGCTCTTGGGCATTTGTTGGACAACATTATTACACGGCGGTCCAGGCCGTGGGCAGGAGCACCATCTCAGGCAATTACACGAGAGGCTGCGACGTGGAACCTTCCGTGTCGGAAACAGCGCAGTAAGCCTTATGAAATTGACAATCCATGCTGTCCCGCAATCCTACTAAGGAGATTTGAAAGCTTTTAATGAACAATGTCAATGGTAAACCCACTTAGGGAATACGAACACTCGTCAAGGGACTACATGTCCCAGCATGCCACAGAAATTATATGCGGGAAGCGAGCATGCCGATAATGGAAATAAAAGAGGAGCTCTTACCGTGATGTTGTGAGCAAGCCTATGATTAAGATGCTTGTTGCATCGAAACGCGTCAGGCAAGAAAGAGTAAATGTGGGAACGCCTGGAGAGTCTCAAGATTAGACCGGATGGTCGGCGAGCTGCTGTGTGCCCTGCCAAAAGCTCTTGGGCATTTGTTGGACAACATTATTACATGGCGGTCCAGGCCGTGGGCAGGAGCACCATCTCAGGCAATTACACGAGAGGCTGCGACGTGGAACCTTCCGTGTCGGAAACAGCGCAGTAAGCCTTATGAAATTGACAATCCATGCTGTCCCGCAATCCTACTAAGGAGATTTGAAAGCTTTTAATGAACAATGTCAACGGTAAACCCACTTAGGGAATACGAACACTCGTCAAGGGACTACATGTCCCAGCATGCCACAGAAATGATATGCGGGAAGCGAGCATGCCGATAATGGAAATAAAAGAGGAGCTCTTACCGTGATGTTGTGAGCAAGCCTATGATTAAGATGCTTGTTGCATCGAAACGCGTCAGGCAAGAAAGAGTAAATGTGGGAACGCCTGGAGAGTCTCAAGATTAGACCGGATGGTCGGCGAGCTGCTGTGTGCCCTGCCAAAAGCTCTTGGGCATTTGTTGGACAATATATATATATATATATACATATACATATACACATATAAAGAGTTTTTTGTGTTGCAAATATCTTTGGCCACATTAGACCAATCTCCACGATACTTTCTACAAAGGTGCCACTTATGGACCAGTTTGAGCATGGAAAGTTTCGAAGTGATCCATCAAGCACAGGCTGAGGAAAAAAGGGGGTCCAAAACGCAAAATCCCCATTCATTTTCCATAGACTTCTTTAAGAAGGGCTATAGCAAAAACTGCTGAACGGAATTACACCAAATGTGGCAGGGATATAGATCTTGGTACACAAATTGTGCTTTTTGTGATTTGCTGTAAATCCATTCAGTAGTTTTTGAGATATTAAGGTTTGAAAATATATGGATATCTGGAAGGTTGGGTTCAAGGCCAATTTTTACAAAATAGAGCATTCTGATTAGCTCAGGGAGCCTTTTTTTTCCTTGGGCCAATTTGCTCCCATGGGAGTCAGACTCTCACGGGAGTGAGCGCTCTGGTTGGCTGCCAGCAACATGAGAGAAAAGGTGCTAGCAGAAGTTACAGGACTCGTGGACTTAGACCCTTTGCATTGCTTTTGCACCATGCAAAGTGGTGCAAGTGTGACAGAAATTAAAAATGAGATTTATGAGGCCATGCAAGGCCACCTTGCATTGCCCTGAGTGGCTTCATAAATCTCGAGAAATGCAATGCAGTGCGAATTGCTGCGTTGCATTACTCTGCGCCAGGGACGCATTTCCATGGGCCTTGTGTGGGTGATCCCACACAACATCCATGGATTTGATGCATTTCCAGATTTAACAGAAGTGGTAGACCTGGGAATGCGCCAAAAAACTAAGCCTACCCAGGTGAGACGTAACGAAGAGTAATATCTTCATTTCTCCATGTTACTTCCTCTTTCTATGTGTGCTGCATTCAGCCGCACTCATAGAAAGAGACAAAATCCTCAGGGGATTTTTTTTTTGTGCAGGAAGGTGTCTCTAATCCCTTTTTAAAGTGCATGCGAGTTGCTGCCTGCACTGTGTAACACAGAGATGCTTTGAAGCAGCCGCACTGTATTTCATGTGAATGCACTGTCTCCAGGGCAGCACGAGTTCGCAGCTGCCCTGGAGGCGGCACATTCACTGTAGTAGGGTACACTTTCCCTTTTTGTGCACGGTGTGCCTCTATAAAGGTACGCCGTGGCGTAAACAGGGAAAGTGTACCCTATGTGTAATAGGGGCTGTGATTGTGTTGTCTTTGCACTTTACACTAAATGGGTAAATGAGCGCAACTTGTCACCCGCAAATAGCAAGTGCTAAAATATTCCTGAAATCGTAGATTTGTCTAAATGACCTCATAAGTGTCCTTCCCTTCATGCAATGCTTAAATAATTCATTCAGTGAGGTAGTTTTTTGTTTGTACCTTTTTAATTGAATTCCGTAAAACAAATAGAGCCAGATGTACTAAAAATCTTTTCAGTCACAAGCAAAAATATACTGTACCACACTGTACATTGTGGGTTGCAACTGTTATTGTGACTTGCAGTGCTCATATTACGAGTTTTTGTAAATCACAAAGGGAAAAGGCTGGCTCAAATGGCATCTCCCTCTTCACTGTGATTCACAAGGCAATGTCTCTATGGTTTGCGAACACGCGATCACAACACCTCGAAAGTTCACTAACGTCCCTTGTTAGTAACAATTTGCAGTGTAAGTAGCTGTGAGATAAGATTCCATGGCATGAATGGCACCGCAGGTATTGAAGGTAGCAGAGAGCATGCATATGGCCTACTGAACACTATCCGTGAAGTCCCTTTTGCAATCCGCCACTTTTTAGGTCTTGCCTACCAGCACTGTTGCTGCAAAGGGGTAATGTATGCATTAATGGGCTTTGCGCCCCCCCAACAATTACCATTTTCAGGCTTGATTGTCAATCACTGTAGCTGCATCGTAATTGGCTTCCATACGTATGACATCACTTCCTTTTATTTTCTGCAACATGGACAAAGTACTAATTAATTTAGTTTAATTTGCATCCCTCCGCTACTGGCCCTTCTGCCTCAATTAACACAATGTTTTTATCGTTTCATTTTGGCATTTAAGTCACTTCCTTTACATCATTTCAGATCGGCATATTTATTTATTTTTTCACACTCATCAACATTGTTTTTCACTTTGGTATTGTATTGCTGTACTTTGCTTCGGAGAACTTATTTTCTGCAAAAACATTTTCAGACAAAAAATTTTTTTCCGCATGCATCGGTATTGCTTGACTTTCCTTTTATCATTTCTGATTGTTATTTTTTTATACGCACGCTTTCTTTTTCTCGTTTCTGATCTACATCATTAGGTTTCCCCGCACGCATGGGCAAAACACACTGCCAAAACCAATAGCTCTCCAAAGGCGAGACCTATTGGCTTAGCCAATGCTCGTTTTGGTATTGCAAGCCGCCCTGGCCACTAATATATGGGCTTGTATCTACTCATTTTAAACATCTATCTACTTTATCTACTTACTTTATTATTATTTCTAAGCATTTATGCAGACATTTTACTACTAAAACATGTGTACACCGCATACAGTAAGTATTGTATGCATATAATACTTGGGAGGCTGAACTCCCTCTAGAAAAGCATGTCTCTAATTTCGTTATAAGAGACGACTTGTGATGTATCTAGGCTCCTGTAACAAAGAAATGAGGTAACTGTAATATTATTACAGTTATGTTCTGACTTCAAAATGGCTGCTGCCACAGCCAGAGAGCATAATTAGAGCTGCAGTTTAAATAAGTCTGAGTCACAGCATTTTTAATGTGTTTTACATTCAGCTGACCTAGAATCTGATTGCAAAAATTGTGAAATGCTTTTTGATGCGTTTTTAATTCCACAATACAGGTTATGCTTTTATTATTGGTGTTTGCGCTAAGCATGAAATAGCAACGCACCAAGGATTCAAGTGGTTTGTGGGAAGGGTGATGATGTGACCATATATTATAAGGAATAAAATACCCTCATCCATATTCAAAGGATATTGCAAGTCACCTCAGAGTCTATGATTTTATAAAGGAACCTGGCCTTCTTACTCGTTCCTCAATATGGTAACAGAACTATTTGGTGCCCTTATAATATATGGCTGAGTGTCCTTCATCCCATATGTATCCAGGAATTGTCACCTGAAATGGGAAGTGTACAGTCTGCTGATCAGTCCTACTGCTCTTGACTTAAACATCATTGTTGCAAGGTTGAAGTATTATATGATATGGCTGGGAGGCCATATCGTGTAATACTAACACAATACACAGAGATGGACCTCGGATTAACCCTGAGAAGCCTTGGCTTGGTCCTGGTAGAGTGGCAAGGAGCAGTCAGGCATACTCAGAGAAACATGTGTTAAGCATTTCACAGTACCAGTTAAGGAAGTGAACCAATCAGGGCCACCCGGGTCACTCTCGACCTCCTCTAGCCTTCCAATAATGAAGAGTCGATGACGCAGTAGAGAATACAAGCAAACTAGTTTATTCACAAAGTACACTGCGGTGGAGTCCAATCCGACCAGCCTCCTATGATGGCTGACGAGGGACTGACTCTAACAAGCATAAAGTTACATTATGTATGTTGCGGAGCCCACAAAGACCCACCTACTATGGAAAAACACTGGTAGCTGTCGTAATACAATGGGGGTACAGAACAGAAGTTTCAATTCCGCAGCCTGGCACAAGCTATCTACTGCTCAAGGTCATCTGGCTTATCCTCCCCACTAGACAGGTGGAAGAAGGCCTCCATGTAATAGAAAAGGCATGCGTTAATGAGTAAGATTCAGCTTTGAAGAAACGAAACTTACCAAGGACCATTTCTCGTAAATGATCAAGTAACATTTTCGATTATAATACAAAATGGCGTCTTCGAGAGGTAAAATGGTGGCACAGATGTCAACCTAACTAACGTAACATCTGCACTTACTAGTTGCATATACATACAGCAAGAATATATAATGAATTAGCTACATGAATGCTAACATAATATCAGGAAAATATGAGTAATATGGCAATAATACATTTAAATTCTAACACCAGCATTGACAGTAAGTAAGTGACATGACTCGAAAGAAACCTTGACACCAATTTATAAAAATACATTGTATTTTATAGGCACAAAAACAAACTTGATATGTTGCATATAACCAGAGTTATAGAATTTCAAAGCATTAACGAGAAATGCAATGAAAGCTGTCAAATGTTCACTATTAAAGTCAATGGGGAAAAAAACACTTAGCAAAACAATAGCTGCATGACGACTTCCATGGAATTCTCTTGTGATTAAGGTTCTGCGTTTCCCTGGACCAAGACTCGACTGCCATTACTTCTTTACCTTGTCCAGGGAGTCTGGGTGCAGAGGTTACTTGGCTGTCCTTGGTGCTGATGGGATTAGCAGGAGCTGTCAAAAATGCAGCACTTGGTAAAACCACACTTGGCGACAGAGATATACTTTACCCTCGTAGAGTAGAGGCCTTTGGGGTCCCAGGGCCCGGGTGCAAGAGATGGATTCCTTCTACCTTGCTTGGGGGCTCTGGTTGCTGAGATAGCTGGCAGATGTCAATCATCGGGGCAAGTTGCGCCAAAGATGGTTTACCACAAACTCAATGACTCCAACTTCAGGATGCAGGAGCACAGCAACAGGGTTGTTGCCGACTTCGGTCTCTGTGAGTTGCTCTTGGGCTGGAGATGTCACCCAAGGGGTCGATCACCCGAATGGCGATTCACCAAGCTGTTGTACTTCGGCAGCTAGAGGTTGACAGGAGTGGACCAGCGGCTCGAGACTTGGCGTGATCTTAGCTACCACTCTGGGCTTGCAGAACCCCACTTCTCTATGGGCTCACTCTTGACAGGCCCAGCGCGTCGCAATTTTTGTGACGCAGCACGTTGATTCTTCAGCAGGGTGCAGGAGACTGGTTCCACCAGTCAGGAAGTCTGCTTTGGCTTCTTGTGTCCACTGAAGTCCCCCTTCCTAGAAGCAACAAGCTTTTGTCATGGACACACGTCAACACATGGTTCCAGTATATGGTCTCTTCAGGGAAACAAAGTGTCCTCTCTTTGCACTACGTCAGAGTCCAAAGTCCTGTTGTCGGTGATAGCATCTTCTTTGTGCCTCTTGTCGGATTCCAAGTTAGAACTGAAGTCCTGGTGCCAGGTGTTAAGGGCATGAGATACAGTGGCCAATTGGTCTACTGGTCCCTGCGGCTAACCTGCTCCTGTAGTGACAACATGCTGTGGGAATATGTCACTGTGCTACCCAGAATACTCTATTTTAGGGTCTTACAATATGGCACAACCCTTCCTCAGCTGTATAGACCTCCTAGTCCACCTTAAAGGTGTGGCTAGGTTTTGAGGAGAGAATGCCTCCTGAAAAACTAATTTTCCCACCTGCCTGAGCTGCAGGGCAGGAAGGGCTTTGTCCTCAGATGGGGAACAAGGTAATTACATATCAAGGGAGGGGAAAGCCTTTGAGGCTCACCGCCTTGGTGACTGTAAACACTAGCCATCCTGGGAGGGTGGAAGTGCAACCTCCTTCCTTCCCAGGCCTTTGTGTCCATCCTGGGAAAGTGCTAGCACATCCCACCAGGAGGGCAGACTCTTGTCTTGTCTTGGCGGCAAAAAGCTCAGGGAAGCCCATCAAGGCACTGGAAATTTGTATCCTAAGGGGGTTACCCACATAGGGTGCCACCGCTGTGCATGCCAGCTCACCCTCGACACGAGAATCATGTTGGGGGTGAAAAATCATGGTGTTTGATACCAAACACAACACAATTTGGTCGCTCTATAATGGCGCTGGCTATCTCGAGTTTCCTCAGTAGACAGCCCATGTTACTCTATGGACCGCTGGTCACTTACAGTAAAACCTCACTTTGCAGGATTACTGTATGGATATATATATAGGTTCATATATATCCACACCTTTAATATAAGGCTCTCTATCTCCTGGGCTTTGGAGGACAACCTTAAAAGTGACTTACTTACATTAAGACAGTAGTGTGGCTCTGCAGCACATGGAGTGTTCAGAGTCACTCTCGAGCAGACACACCTTTCCTCGGGTCACACAGGGTGGCAACAATATATTGCTGCAGCCCTGGGGACCCCTCTTATCACCCTTGCCCTGGGTACCACTGGTACCATCTACTAGGGACTTATAAGCAGTGATAAGTGCTGGCCAATTGGGTGTACCAATTCACAGTTACGTTTTCAGGGAAAGAGCACTGGCACTGGGGCCTGATTAGCAGGTCCCAGTGCATTTCCAGATCTACAAAGACAGCATCTAGAGGAAAAGTGGGGGGCGACCATGGCACAAAGGGCACTTTCTAACAATCATTAACCGCTAGTTCAAAGTTCAACCTGAATTTCTCCTTGATATGTTTTAGATCATATTCAAGCACTGAAGAGTCACAATAGAAATTGTAAATATTACGGCAGAATCTATAGGCAAAGAGATGGCCTAACCATCCAACTGAAGGCCAGTTGATGTCTTATCAATAGAAAACAAAGGGGTTCATTAGGATGAGTAGTAGTATACAAAATATTAGTTAATATCTCAGAGATACCCAGGGTTGCCATAGATGCAATAGGAAAAACAACCTTATCACCAAGAATGTATCATTCCATCCGTGGGCATTTCAAAAACAACACATTTAAATGAAAATATTTTACAGACTTTATTTTCATTGTAAAAACAAGTTCAAAATGTCATGTCATTGAAAAACAAATTCAAAGAACCATATCAAAGAAATTTAAACAGAATATATAGATTTAACAAAAATTTGTACAGTAAGTCAAAGGTTATGGTCACAATTAGGGTTACGACAGACATAGCCTTAGGTTTAAAGTTAGGGCAAAGACTAGGGTGGACGTTAGTGTAGAGGTAATGATCAAGGTTAGTGTTAAATTGTTGAAAGTTTAATGGATATGGATAAAGTTTTCGTAAGTGTCGGAGTTAGGTTAAAGGTCACAAGTAGGGGGACACTACTGCTAGAGTAACTGCAATTTTTAAGGTTGAGGTTACAGTTAAGTTTAAAGGTGGATAAGGGTGACAATTTGGGGCCAAGGTTAGGGTAATGGAAATGCATTTGGACATCTCAGCATCGATGTAATATTTGGGGTCAAGGAGGTCAGAGTTAGAGTGATGATTAATGTACCTGGATTAGGAGTGGTTGAGGTTAAGTCAGGGTTGGTTAAGAGTTAGGAACAAGTATTCGGTTATGCTGGGTTAGGTAGGTACAAATTAGGATAGGATTTGTATACAGTTAAAAGTTTAAGGTAAATGTTGGAGTTAGTGAAAGGACTAGGTTTCAAGGTAATTGAAGAAACAATTTAAAAATTGAAAATGTCATTGAAAATTAGAAGTTTAAATGAACAATCTTTCAACCATATACATTTTTTGTGAGGTTTTAATTCCAATGCAAAGTTTAGAGTATAGGGAGACCGATCTTGTGTACCGGGACCAGGGGGAACCACAATAACCGGCATTCCTTGCGGCCCGTTAGCCGCCAACGCCACCAACGCACCTGACTGAACGCACCCGGAGGCGTATTAAAGGACGCAGAGCCTCCGCAGCGCGGGCGTGCCCGGGCCGAGCCCGGGCCATGGGCGGGCCCATCAGCGCCCGTCAGAGCCCAGAGGAGGCTGGGCTGGGCCACCCCTCTGAGGCCTGCTTGTGGAGATTCCTGGACTTGATCCATTAAGCCATCGTGGGACCCAAGGCTAGTGCCACAACACCCTGATTTCATACATATTGCCGCCGAGACCACGCCACCGTTTTCATTCCTCTGTGGCCTGTGCAAGTCTTGTTTTACTCTGGTCCCCACTAACTCTTTCCTGTTTGTACTGGGTTGTCACTTTCATCTGTAGCCAGTGGCAGGGCAGAACATGGCTAATAGACGTTAAGGAGTTTTGATTTACCTTAACGTGTTATCCTTAAAAATGGGGAAGCGAACGTGTGCTGGGAAAAAACAAATGCCACCTCCGCAATCTGCAACAACTTTTCAACCAACCTCGATTGATAGGATGCTTCTGAGGGCTATAGGTGTGGTGGCCACCGAAATTGAACTAACCGAAAGGCGTTTATCGTTAACCGCGGATCTAGCCTTACCCTTCACCAATCATGATGCATCATGCACATCACCAGTTTTGGCTCCTGACTCTTCGAAGCTCCTGCCAAGGACTCGTGCAATGGTATGTGAAACATCCAGCACTGACTTGCGTCCAGAGGTCGCTCATCCATGCCCCGCTAGAAAAGGGTAACCCAAACCTGCTGCAAGCATGGGGACCAAACGCAAGAAGTGTGTTACAGAGCCTTCAGCTAATGGTGACTCTGGGGAGGGAGGGTCAGGTGGCTCCTCACACGTATGTATGGAGCAGCCAGCTTGGGTGACTAACCTGATGGTGGATCTACAGGTCCAAGTAAGGGTCACTCTGATAGCACGGGTGGATAAGCTTGCAACCTTGGTTGAGACCTGGGTAGGCAAGACAGTAGCCATCCTAAGGTGGCCGAGCCTGCAAATCACCTGGTATTGCAAGCTGCTCCTTCCAATACTAGGTTGGAACCCATACCTACAAACAACCTGACCCCCATCATAACCCAAACTAGATCAATCAGGACGTTGTAAATAAAAGTATGAATAATTCAGCAAAGCCAAGAGCAAATGATAGTACACATCGTCAGGGGCCTAGTCATGGGGTGGAGGCTGGAAATAAACACAGGGCCTACCCAGCAAGGCCAGCAGTATGTGATAACTTGCCTCAACAATGAACCAGTCATAGGGCTGATGAGGGGTTTGTTTCACGAGCAGAAGCCAGCGAAGAGAGGCTGGCTCTGCAGTGCATTAACCTCACCCTGGCCTCAACCCTATATGTCATTATCTTAACTGGAGTACCAGAGTTGAATAAGGGACATAGGGAATCACATTTTGAACTGAAGAACAAGTGTTTATTTTGGCTGGCCAAGCAGCGGCAATTTTCTTATAAAGATGCAGGCGAAATCCTTATGACACGCAGAGTGGGATGGGTGGGCTGGAGGCCGAAAGATGTGCCTGGGGATTGCATTGTGATTAACTTCAGAAACCCATCTGTTGTACAAGCTCTCCTAGACCGGAACCACCACAGGCAGGGAGGGGCATAAGGTCCTTTCCGCTGGGCTATTTTCACCCCCTAGGGCTTGACCCACAAAACAGAAGGCAGGGTGGCCACGAGGTGGGGATGTGGAATCAGAACAAGCAACATAATATTTTGGGCCAGGATCAACCCAGTCCGTTATTTTTCAACCTACCACTATCAAATAGATTTGTGACCTTAGAGTCCGTAGATTGACTTGATCCTGCATGGCTCCCGATCGAGAAATTCGATCACCAGAAGGAGCCCTTGGGGAGCCTTACTCAATGGGGGGAGTTTTCTCAGTGGTATGGGCATCTAAGTCAGGAAGTGGAACAGGCGAAGGTGTGTGCTGATGGAGTGGGAGGAGTTGAAAGTGACGGTTGGCACAGGGCTTTTACCAACCGACCCTTGCCCGATCCACCTCATGAGTCCATGCAGGCACTTAATTGCCAACCATGGGTGTCCTTAAAATCCACATCCCACCATTCTGCTGCTAGCAATGGCTTAAGGCCAATGGGGGTGGAGACGACCAGCCCTCTCCAACAAGAACATGGCACACTAACGACTGGTGACCCGTCTCAAACCCTAGATAACTGTGCGGGCCCTTCTAGGCTACGGGTACTATCATGGAACATTGCAGGTTTCACTACTAAATTGTATAACCCGGAGTGGGGGGCGTTTATAGAACAATATGAGATCTGCATGTTCTAGGAAACCTGGGCTAGGGTGGACATGCATAGACTAGGCTATGCGTCATTTAGCACAGCAGCCACTTTTGGGGGTAGGGGAAGGCCCTCAGGGGGACTTTGTACCTGGGTTGGTGTGCACTTGGGATGCGTAGCCAAAGAGATAGAGACATCTTCATGCAACATCCTTTGTATTTTTCTGATATTTCCTACAAAGGTCAGAATTGCCCTGATAAATGTCTATTCTCGACTGGTTGGCTATAGCCAAGAGTCAACGACTCTTGATCAACTGACCGCCTTTCTGCTCACCATTCCTGATAATTTCTTGGTGATTCTCGGTGTTGATTTCAATTGCCAGTTCAAGCCCCTGAATGGCCTGAATGCAGGTAACCTCAGTGATGAGGATCTACACTGGGCCATTCCAGAGCCCAATATCTTGCCAACTCGGGCGTGGACCCCATTGGTGCTACAGATGAACACCCACACATTGAATAATTCATTAAGGGCTTGTAATGGCTGTAAAAATTCTGACACGCCAGGGAACCACACCTTTGATAGATTAGGACATGCCTCTATTATAGATTATATTTTGGTAGATACAAAATCTTAGCATAGGGTGATAGATTTTAAGATTGTGCCCCGCTATGATAATGACCATAATGCTGTTATTATAGAAGTGATCTCGCCTTGTGCCAAGAGCCCATCTGAAACAAAACCTCCATCTGACTCCAGTCTAACACTGACCAATTGCAGGAGGAGAGTTCAATGGGGGGAAATCTGCCAATCTCAAGAAAAGCTGTCCTCTCTATGTCAAACCATCATCCCATTCCTCATGGCAGCAAATCAATTTACTCTGACCGACGGCATCTCTACCCCCTCTCTGAAATCTTTGATAACCATCAAGTCCTAATATCGACTATGGCTAATATTTTTTATCCCAATAAAAGAACAAGGGGGAACATAAGATCACGACACCCCTGGTATAGTGATAGCTGCCGCATGGCCAAGTCAGCTCTCATTGCTGCTATTAAACTCAAGGATAGGCTGCTAATAAGAGAAAAAAGGACAGCCCATAAAAGCATCATTGACAAGGCAAAACGAAGATGGGAATGTCATAAATGGGACACCCTGAGAAGCGCCCTAAGAACCCATGACATGAGGACCTTTCGGAATGTGGTAAATACGGGCTACTCGGAATGCAAACTGGCTTTAGAACCCAATATAGGGGCGGATGTATGGAAGGCTCATTTTGAATCTCTATATCTAAGGGTAGAGGACGAGGATGGGCTAGCTGGTAACGAGTTCTCCCCCCCAAGTCAACGTGTTCTGATGCTCCCACAATTTCCCTTAAGGAGATAACTGATGCCTTGAGCAGGGTAGCACCATCTAAAGCTCCAGGGTTAGATAAGATCCCCGTGGATCTCTTCCGTAGTGAACCTACTATTTGGGCCCCCTACTTGTGGTCTTTGTTTAATGCTATCCTGCAGGGAATGTTGATCCCCACCACCTGGGCGGGGGCGGAAATTATACCAATTTATAAAAAGGGATCGCCACTCCTCCCTGTTAATTATCGACCTATTAGCCTCATTGACGTTAGCCAAAAAATATTTGCCCGCATACTGTTGGGGTGACTCCAGAGCTGGATGGAGGAGCACAATGTCCTTAGTCCCTTCCAAGCCGGGTTCAGAGCGACGATGTCTACAATAGATCAAATGTTTAGGTTACAACTATTACATTGGAAAACAGTGTGTATAGAGGGTGGCAGTCTCAATTTAATATTTGTGGACCTAAAATCCGCATTTGACCTGGTGCCGAGGGACAAATTGTGGGCTATTTTATTGGACTTGGGGGCTCCAGCATATCTTTGCCATCAGCTGAAATGACTGCATGAAAGCAATATGGCCCAAATCAGTTATGGCAAAAATGGTGAACTTACTGCCCCAATACCTGTAGATAGAGGTGTACGCCAAGGCTGCGTCTTGGCCCCGACCCTTTTTTGCCTTTTTATCAATGGCCTAGTGGAGACTTTGATTGCAGGGAAGGCTATTGATGCCCCTAAGCTGGCGAAACGTAAAGCACCTGCCATGATGTTCGCTGACGACACCCTTCTGCTCTCAAAGTCACCTATGGGAATCCAGAGGGCCCTAGACACCTTTAATGTTTTTTGCAAAAATAGAGGGGTGGAGATCAACCTACAGAAAACCAAATACATGGTATTTAATGCAGGTAATAGTACTCGGCCAAATCTTTGCCTAGATGGGAAACCCCTGGAGAGGGTGTCTGTTTTTTAATATCTTGGTATTACGCTCACCGAAAAAATGGACTAGGGTGCTCAAACTAAGAAAGCAGGCTTAAAGCTGGCCCAGACAATGGGGGGACTGACAAAGGTATACAGGAGTTGCACCCATAAATCTGTTGGTCCGGCGGTGGAAATTTATAAAGCACAAGCTAGGGGTGCTGCCCTGTATGGAGCTGAAATTTGGAGTCACTGTCCATCTGGTTCTATAGCAAAAATTGAGAATTCCTTTGCTAGGCAATTATTGGGCCTTCCTCCAAGCTCCCCGCTTACACCGCTTCGCATGGACCTTGGGATTAGACCAGTCGCAGACAAAGCCGCTCTTAGACCTCTTCTATTCTGGCGACGTCTGTGGAGTACCCCAGAATTGGCTGTATACAGGGGAGAGCTGAGTGAAGTGTTGAGCTTACAGGGTGCGTGCAAATTACCATGGCTGGCTTTCATCAAGAACACTCTTGTGGGCATGGGAAGGGGCAATTTGTGGAACAATGCAGAAGAAATCTGCTCAATAACATCTAGGAAGGACCTGATAGAGAGCTACAGGGAGCATAAACTTGCCCGGATACAGGGGAGGTCTACGTCTGGCTCACTGATTACAGTGTTTCTAGAAATAAATGATCAGTACAGACTAGAATCTGCCCTGGATGACATCCAGCCGGCCCTTGCCAAGAAGTTATACTTGCAGTTTAGGCATGGGGTACTCCTGTTGCGAGCCTTTACAAATAAATGTGCGGGTCCATCCAATTTGGGATGGCTGGCCTGTAGCAAAGCAGCGGGGACGGAATATCGTGTAATATTTTTCTGCCAAGGGTACAAGAAGGCGAGACACCGATGGCTATTACAGCTATCAAGAAATCTGGGAATTAAGCACTAGATTGAGTTTTTAGGATATTGGAATATGACACCCACATGCCCATTGTGTTTTCAATATCACGTTTTTTATTGACTATGTGGTGCGTACGTAGAGCCATCCTAAAGACGAACCTATAGGTTCTTCCTGATTCTTTTTACATATTTTATAAACCGGGCCTGGTACATTTTTAACATGTATGAAAGTATTTTATGATTTTTAAATGAGTATTTTTTAATCATAATATGTTGTATACATCGTTTTTTGTACCTTTTTATCTGTATGTACTTTTAATGTGATCATTTGATGGGCGTGACGTTAGCATCATGAACCCTGGTTTTTGTAAATTCTAAAGGCCTTTATGCTGCTCATTTATTGCACACGCACTTTATTGGATCCTCTATCTATAGGACAATTTTAGGACCCATGAGGCTAGCATGCTGGATAGTAGAGTGTTTTATGTAATACCAATGTAATGCACATGCACTTTTTGAGAACTTCTGCCCCCTTATTCAGAGCAATGATTGTTTTTACCTTTTAGAAAGAAAAATTCAATTGAATGAAATGTACTGTATTTTATCTGTGCTTTTATGGTCATATTGGCCAAAATAAAGATTTTTTGATGATGAGTATAGAAAAACCTGTTTTCTTTTTCTATTGAGCTGATTTCAATGAACAGGTTTCTCTAAAATTGCTTGACTTTATAGTGTACTGAGATGGAAATAAAACTTAAACCCGGAAAAATGATTAGCTTGAACACAATTAGATAAAAAAAAACATTTATTTCATTTATACTCAATTCAGAAATCGTATAAAATGCATTGAATGATGACTAGTTCGGAGTTACATATGAATTCTGATAGTTGATGCCATTTTCTCTGAAACTTCAGAGGTGAGAGTGTAACATGCTCCTGGTAGCAGTGCCTCCACCATCTGCTGGAAAAGCAAACAAAGAAATGTTAGCTCTACTGAAAGAAAACAAATTGATTCTGTAGTTCTAATTGCGATTTTATCCACCATTTAGTTAAAGTACATACTGTAGTGATGTTGTTATGTGCTTGCAGGATGGCCCCAGAGGCTCGCAGAGCTGCTTGTCACACAACACTGATGCTTCTTGTGGGATTGGAGCCAGAGCTGTCCATCTGGTGTGATGCAGCTGTCGCTGCAGTGGCCGCTCACAGTGATCGCCATGGACTGCTACTGTTGCCTTACACCACAACCAACCGGGATATGAGCCAGGGGCGGCTCCTCCATTAAGGCGGAGGAGCGTCGCCCCACTAAAAAATTGCCCCCAGAGATAGAAAAATAAAATAGTAGTTCATTTATTCATTTAAAATTCATTTATTACCGTTTTATTTTTCAAAACCCCGAGCCGATTGTCAGGACGGGGGCCAGTCAGGCAGCAGCAGAAAGCAGCAATGGGCAGGGCACCTTAAGTTTAAAGTGCACATGTCTTTTTGGCCAGCGGTCTTGCGACGGCCAGCCAGACATGCACATTTTAAACCTCTCTAACCCAGCTGTCTTAGACAGCTGGGTTAGAGACAGCATAGGGCTCCAGTGTCCTCAGGAGCGCCGAAGGAGGCCGCTCCCTCCAATCCTGGCGCTTCTTTCATGCTGAATGAGAGCAGCACCAGGATTGGTTACTGCAGTTTTCCGGGTCCTGGAGCCTGCCTGCCTGCCGAAGACACGAGTGAGGAGGAGGACGACATGCCAGAAAGGTAAGTGGAATTATTTTTTATTCGCTTATTTGTTACTTTTATTTTTGACCCCCCTGCCTCACCACCCTCCTTACGTGCAAGCCGCTACTGATAAGAGCCACGGGCACAGCACTTGGAGGATTATCAGGGGTTTGGCACTTTCCATCAGAGCATACTTCCAACAAAAACAAACCCCTTCGCTGCTTCTGTCGGCCAACGGCCGTCGCGAGCACTACCTCCGTAGTGCTGCGCACGTCCGTTGGCCGACGCGTCCCCGCCCACTCAATGGAACGCCCGCACCGCGGCGGAATTGCCGCCGCGGTAAACCACAACGACATACATACATGCATACCACAACGACAGGTGGTAATACCATGCAGTCAATCCACAGTTTGCCCGGACCACAATTAATTCATAATATGAGATGAGGAAAGTAATATTCGGGCCATCATGCAACAGAATTGCAGACCGAATTCAGAAATGTACTTCCCCAGGGTTACATCCGTATTTGGGGTAAATGTCTTACTCTTAAAAAAAAATACACAAAGAATTTCATGAATAGCACTAGAAATATGTGACTGTTAAAGGTCCCCAGGAGTTTTTAATGGATATCTATTTCCACTTATGGGACCTTAACAGGTGTCTATTTCTCAATGAGCATATGAGCTGCAAAAGGGCATTTGCACATAAAAAAGTATTTTTTATTTTTTCAAGAATGAAAACAATATTTGTGCTGAAAGAGAACACACTTTCTCCACACATCCTTTAACTTTGGAGTGTTTTCTCCCTACTACACTGCAATATATATATATATATATCTGAAATAGCTCATGCCCTTCACAGAAGTAACTTAAAAACTGCATATAGAGAAAAGTGCAACAAATTGCTGGTGTATACCCACAAAATGGCAGACCCATGGGTAATCACCACCTTGTTCTGGTGGACCCACCCAGATGTGCCCAAAAATCCACCCCTACTTTGAAATTTGCTCAAATAGAAATTCCATCATACCTGTAAAATGGGACTAATACTGTCTGAGTGGTTAACAACCTACCTTTCCAGATTTTGTAATTTAGGAATAGTACTTACCTGCACTAATAACATTTTTTTATGCACCCAAATTGCACTTGTGTAAAACCTATTATGAATCGGGCTCTTGGTGTTCAGCAGAAATATCCTGGTGGTTTTGGGAGGGTGTTCCTTCATGTTTCAAGTGAAGAAGACACTTGAAAATGTATGGTTAGACAGCAAAGATAAAGGATTAGCTCAGCTAATGTGTTCTCTGATCTGGTAAACTGCAATTTTGAAAAATATTAGATTGTTACTATATATAATAAATGAATGGCACTCACATGCGTTTAGTACGCATGCCATTACAACGCGGTCGTTAGAACGACCGCGTTGTTAGTTCGCATACCTTTACTACGCAATTCGGAACAACGAATTGCAGTAGGGGGCGCTGGATGTTGGAATAGTATAATTTACTATTCCAACTCCAGTCTGTGCGGACACTAGGGAAGGTGTTGGATTTTAAATCCAACACCTTCTCCCCCCTAACGCAAGTCGTTGTAACGACCGCGTTGTAATGGCATGCGAAGTATCGCATGCGAAGTAAACGCTGTTTACCATAATGAATGACTAAATGAATAAAATAATGCATTAAATGGATGAAAGGGCATTGGTGAAGTGCAAACCTTGACCTCAGGAGCTAAAGTGTCAGTGTCAGAGAAAGCAATGGACAACCAAAACCAGACTTAAACATCACTTGAAAAAGTCCGTTTTTCAGGGCTTTTAGAGACATACGATGGTTAAAAATAGATCTTATCGAAAGGAGAAGATTGTTCCAAGCCTTAGACACCAAGAAAAAAAAGGATCTGCCCCTAATCTGAAGTGTCTAATATGAGGAATCATCTAAAGGTTTGCACAACGAGGAGCATATTTCATGAAGGGAGAACTGATGAATGATGGGCGTGACCTATGTAGAGGGCGGTGGGCCTGATTCACAAAGGGCATCCGCACTCGTGGCGGAGGCCCCGCAGTCGTGGGGGAGTCTCCGCACTCGGGGCAGAATCTCCACAATGAGAGATCTCATTATATGGGGCAGATCATCTAGGTAGGCTACACAAGTCTCACAAACAAGAAATATAATTTCCAAGAAGTGGTATTATTTTGGAAAAAGATATAGGACTAAGATTATTATTAACATAATACACTTAGTAATATGTGAGATAATGTCCTGCCTGCCATACATTATAAGCATACTGCTTGTCACTGAGGAATAATGGAACTCCAGGTGACTTGCAATATCCTTATAATGTATGGTGGGGGGTACTTTATTCCTTATAATACATGGTCACATCATCACCCTACCTTCAAACACCTAAATCCTTTGTGTTTTGCTCTTTCATATGAAAGAGGTAGCATGTTTGCAGACAGGAAGAATAAAGGTAGAATCTGTACTGCTAAATTAATTGCAATAAAAGCTGTTAGATATTTGTTGCAAAAAAATATTAAAATCAGTTTGATATAAGTGAGTTTTAAAAACGCTGAATCTCAAAATGTGTAGAAATATCCAGAGAGATTCTCTGTTTCCTCTAATTATCTAAAGGGTGCAAAAAAACTGCTACTATAAATATATCCTTTGTGCTGATTACTGTTCATTTGGGAAAATAATTCAGGAGAGGAAAAGGACAGGTTTCTTTGTCATTTTTTAAATCACAGCTTTAGTCATGCTCTGTGACAGGCCTATCAACTTGGCTGCTGGTAGCAGGCATTATGGTTTAAGAAATTAACTGTAATAACTTATTACTATTGAGCAGTTATGTAATTTCTTTATTACAGGCGACAAGACACATCGCAAGTCGCATATGCTAAGGAAATTAGAGACAGGCTTTTTTACAGGGAGTTCAGTCACCCATGTAATATAGGTTTTTCAGGATTAACATTTCTTCTCCATGCTTATTTTAAAGTATTCTGTAATGGCCCTGTGCCTCTGCCATAGATGCATTGAATAGGGGATAAAATAAGTTCACTTTAATGCCAGGCATAATACATGTTTGAAAGGGTTCTGTAGGGACAGTTAAATACTTGTTGAGACTCTTAAGAAGGCAGTGGGATCCACATACGTGCGATCGCACTACGTGGGTAGCACCTGCAAGTCTAAGGGAGAAGGCAGGAGATATAGCCCAGGCTAGCAGGGATTGAACAGCGGCAGAGTCTGGCGGACTTTGGCCTTGTTTCCTGGCCACAAGCATTATTTAGGTGTAACTTTTACTAGATCACTATCTGACCTGCTGTATCTGATGTGACTGCAGCGCAGTACAACAAAAGATTCAGGGGCCTATTTACAAGCCCCTTGCGCCGTCGGTCCGTCACTTTTTATATGGGGAAAAGTGACGCACTGTCGGCGCAAGGGGCTTGTAAATAAGCCCCTCATCATTCTCATTTCCAGGGGCGGCTTGTCTGTAATGGCGGAGGAGCATTGCCCCATAGTCTGCACCAGCAGATGATAAATAAACTGACAATAAAACAGTTATTGTCATTTTATTTAGGCTGTCTGTCTGAGCCCCGCAATAACTAAAGGGCGGAGCGTGGCGGGCCGGGCATGTCAGGGAGGAGTACAGTGCACTCATAAGTGCGCATGTCTGCTTGGCCAAACACACATTCCCACTTGTGTTTCTCTAACCCGACTGTGTTACACAGCCGGGTTGGAGAAAAGGCACAGGCTCCAATGCACCGTCTGAGCAGCAAACGAGGCCACCCAGACCAATCCTGGCACTGCTCTCATATGCAAGCAGCGTCAGGATTTAGTGTGGAGTCTGTGCCCTGAGGGACCATCCTCTTCCGGCCCGACGCTAACGAGAGGAGCAGCGAGGCAGCGTCAGCGGAGTGGCAGGTAAGTCTTTCATTTTTTTTATTTTATTTTAGTTCAACCTCCCCCTCTCCCCAAACCCCTGCTCTCCCCCCACGGCCGGCCGCTCTACCACTTAAGACAGGCGGCGGCCGCCACTGCTCCTTTCTCTCTTTGACTATTCATGCTAGACAGTGTGCTTAGCTATACAACTAGGCCAAGAGAGAGGGAGGAGAGAATTGAACAGGACGTGGGGGGCGGGGGGGCATGCAGTGAGAGACAAGGCAGCTAGCTCATCCGATTACTAGCTCTCTGAAGCAGCTTGTGATCTCAGTCACAACATAGATACCAAGGGATCTCAAAATGGGTACCTCATGAGACATGTACTTAAACTGGGCAATGCACCCTTCACATACAGATAGGGGGTCTTTAGTGTCATGACATACTACAATTTACCAGAGAGAACCAGGGGACCACCTTCCCATGGAGAGATGATAAAAAGGCCTGGATCGCATTATAAGTCTCCACCAAAGGCCAGTAGTGTCATGACCTGGTCGCAGAGACGGTAGTTTGAAAATGGTTGACACTGTTGGTAGATCCCCAGCTAATCAACAGATTCTCTTACTCTGGCACCATGCTGGCATCACATAGAACTCTTGTCAGTAGACTTGTAACATAGGTCTTCTGCCCAAGAAAATATGCTTTTGCCGGCAGGATCTTAAAATAAGGAGCAGGCTGAAGACCAGCCTCTACGAAGAGTTCCTGATGTGATCAATAATTGATAGGCAACTGCATTAGTTGGAGCCGGTCAGTCCTAGATGCCCCTGGTCCGTTTTGTCCAACTACAACACTACACTGTTCTCCGGCCATGTCTTTCCTAAAGAAATAGCAATACATACATTTCAAGGCTGTGCCACGCCCAGATATTAATGACTACTCTGCAGTAGACACAAGGGGCTTCATTTACAAACTTATGATGCACAGCAGCACAGCAGGCCTTCCTGCTGCGCTGCCGTGCCTCACAAGAAAAGTGCAGGTATGTGCTGTATCTATAAGATACGCACATCCCTGTCCTTCTCCCCTGCGCCGGTGCGCAAATAGCAGCCGTGTGCCAACGCAGACACCCTTGCACCATGTTGCAAAGGTGCCTGCGTTGAGGGGATGATTGTTTTTGTGCAGGAAGGGACACCTTCCTGCACAAAAACAATCATGGATGGCATTTTCCTCTCTCTATGCATGCTGCAGAATGCAGCACGCATAGAAAGTGATAAAAACGAAGAGAAATAAAAGTATTTCTCCTTATTGCACCACTCCTATGCCTTCCCAACGTATTCTCAGGTTTACAATTCCTCGTAAATCTGGGAATGCTTCATATTCCATGGTTGTTGCGTGGGAACACCCACAGCAACACCCACGGAACGCCCCTTTCACGCAGTGTTCTGCATGAAAGGGGCACATATTTACAAGGCCATGAAAAGCCACCTAAAGTGGCTTTGCATGGCCTTGTAAATATGCTGCGGTACACTGCACCACGAAGCGTCAAAAAAGTGATGCTCCGGCGGCGCAAAAGTGCAGCTAGGGCCTCGTAAATGAGGCCCAAGGAGTTTTTCAGCCTTACGTTCTTCCCCATGATAGAGCTTTTCTCTGTATTTTATTAAATTGCCTTTATATGAATTTATCAGTTAAAGATGCACCATAGCAGAGTAAATATCTATCAGGGTGGCGCGTCAGGTGCCTAGTGAATGTTTTGCAATGAGGTAGCATGTGCTTGCAACCAGACGTTCTTGGAGCTATTTTTCTCTCCCCATAGGCAGTGTTAAAATGAGAGAGACTGTCGCTGCAGTAAGAATGCTGTCCTCAAATGGTGGACACTTTAAAGTAAGGCTCACAGAGCTTAGTTTCATTAGTGGACTCTTTTATATGTAGTCTCTAACTCCTCAGAAAAGATGCTGTGGCATGGTCCAGTTGCACAAATAAAATGGAGAACAGAGGGGCCAACTAATTATTTACCACGGTACTCTCCTTCTGTAGTTTAGAAATGACTACATTATGCATTCTATAAAAGACATTATGTTCTATTTCCATGAAGGAAATTAAGAAAGGCCTATTGTTAGACTTCCTTGTTATCTGGAGTAGAATGCTTCATCCCCTTCCTACTAATGTAGACAACACTAAAAGGCTGATTACGATTCTGGCAGTCCTAGGACCACTAGACCCGCGGGGGCGCGGTGGTGTTGGACCAGCCTCCAACGCACCGGCGGGCCAACCGCCCCATTATAAGTTGTGCGGTCGGACTGCCCTGGGACCGCTGACGCCACCAGAGAACCGCCATTCCCTAGAGGTGGCGCGTTGGTCAGGAGGCCGCAACATGCTTGGCGGGACCACCACGGCCCCGCCAAGCATATTACGAGTTACCTCTCTGCCGGTGGTGTCATTGAGGTTCCTCCTCCATGAACACCGTGGTGGAGAGGAAACAAAGGTACCTCCTACGCTTATGGATGCACACAGGAGGACATAATATTTGCCCCCATGTGTGCATGCACAACAGTTCCTGCACAGCATGGACTTTCGAGACCATGCAGGGCAGGAACCTTGACAGGTGTTCCCATTGTGGTGGGCACCGCCGCCTTGGAAAGAAGCACCACCATGGGACCGCCACACCTTCCGCCAACCTGCCAGACCAGTTTAAAGTCGTAATTTGGCAGACAGGCGGCGGTGAGTCTCGGCGGTGGCATACCACCAGCCCCTGCACAGCTGAAACCCGTAATCTGGCCCTCTAGCTAGGTTTGTAGGTTGAAATCTATGTATTTCTTTTTTATTTTTTATTATCTAATCTAGTTTACAGTGAACCAGACCCCAGGGACCATTAGACAGCTTTACAGATAATACCAAAAGATACACATTTAGTATACCATCAGTACAGAGAATTAGTTAATACATTGTTTCAATAATGTACAATAATAAATATTGCATTCATAACATTTCCACTATTTACAAATACCATGTTTAGATCAAGGCATAAGTTTTAAAGAGCGAATTGCCCTGAATTGCAGTGGTGCAACAACTAAAACTGATACCCGCCAGTCACAAGGCTAGGGTATTAAGAGTGTCCAGACAGGAAAGGTCTCTCAAGAAGGAGTTTTTGGTCTTGAAGGTAGTAGGGGAAATTGATAATCTTAGTTTATGGGGAGAAAGTTCCAAAATCTTGGGGCTCATCATGAAAAGAGTTTGTATGGTTCTGTTCTTCTTTAAATCAGACCTGGGGAAAATTTTAATGATGCCAGAAATGTTGTGATTTTTTTCTTCCGCAAAATACATGAAATGTCACAAATTTTGCATTACTCAATTTGGCATAAATTTCTGTATGTTGGATGCTTGTTCGTACAGATGCCTCGTCGAGAGACATTTTCTTCTTGAACTAGTCTTAGGCCGGTATCTTGTGAGACTTTTTTTACACAAAGTGCTTGCTTGCATGAAAAAAGTAATGGAATTTCGTGAAATTTCTCCCAAAAATATGTGATTTCGCACAGCCCTACCTTATAATAATAAATCATTCCTATTTGTAAAGCATGAACATATCCCCCCCTTAAGGGTTTCAAGGCGCTGGGGGCTATCGGGGAGAATAAGTAAGTTATTGCCAAGAGTCACATGGTGCTGAGTTGAGCTGCTGCCGGCGAGCGAACCGAGACCCCTGTGCTCCCGAGTCAGCCACTCTGGCCGCTGTGCCACACCTCTCCTTCTCCCTTAAACATCGTTTGTCCAGAAAATGTCCAAGATCTGTAGAGAATAGAGCCCCCTGAGATGTTCAGTGGCTACAATGAAAAGAGAGTAGAGTGAAGGGGATTAATCTATGCACCAAGGAAACCATTTTCCAAATGCATCTGAGCCGCCTTACTTATAGGGCACACTGCCCTGGTCTGTGCCATGGCACACCTTTAAGTGGATGCACCTGGCTCACACCAGAACAGTATGCCCTATTAAGTGAATAAACTGTTTGTGGGAAATGAGTGCAATATGGCCCCTGGTGTCTATGAATAGGCATTAGGGCGGTAATAATGGGGTTATGTGGTTAAAGACACGACTGCCGGATGCTAAGCAGATTGTTGCATGTAGAGCGGATTTGGATAGAGCAAGATGCACTTTGGGAACTGCCGCGAGCCAGGAGTTTCAGTAGTTAACCTTGACATCCTTAAGGACTAAACTAATACCCTGAGATGATATTCTGGGAGGTAAATTGATATTCCTCTAAGGTGTTTCTTAGGCATGTTAGTTATATGCTAGTATTTAAGCCTCTTGTCGAGGATAAAACCTAACAATTTGTTTAAATCATTGATGTTGGTATTGCATTAGAAATTAGTGAGAAAGTGCAGCCATATCAGATAGGGTGATTTGCAGAGGCTAGGGAGAGATGGACAGCAACTATCATTTTATGGATTTAGCTTTAAATGGTGGAGTTATGGATGTTTTAATTCTCTCCAGGGTCAGGGAAAGATCCGTCATGTAATCAGGTGAGGAGCCTTTGAAGTACCAGCATATTGGCGGTGAGAGATGCCCAAGCTGTGAAGTAAGTCACCAAGATGTTCAAGGTAAATACCGAAGACGGTAGGACGAAGAATGGAGCCTTGCAGAATGCCTTGAATTGGGATGACTGAGCCGGAGAGTTAATAAGCTATTTTAATCTGCAGAAAGGAGTGCTCCAGACACGAGGAGAACCTGTTTAGGACATTGCCTGACATACACGCGTTGCTGTAGAGTTTCAAGCAGGATTGCATGACTGACCTTGTCGAAGGCTGCAGACAGATCTAGCAGAATTATCAGTTGGGAGTCACTAGAGACAAGAACTTTGTGATCATTATCAAGCACCGAGCATAGTAGTCTCGGTGCTAAAATCTGGTCTGGACCATAACTGAAGATCATTTAGGATGTTATCTTCAGATATGAACTTTTGAACTGTGTGTCGTCAGGACATTTAATAGGAAATGGAGAATCAATATAAGCCAAACACGGATTGGATCATCAGGGTATGCAGAGACTTTTTGCAGTAAGGTTTGACTAGTATCATTTTGAGAAACTCATGGAGCTCACCCTGGCCTAGCATGCAGGTTATTATGTTTGTTCAGTGGGGGACAAGGCGGTGTCCCATGCCCTTGCCAATAAGTGCTGCAATAGGTTTGGTGAAGTGATTGGAAGGTTTGAGGTTCGGCCAATAGTGTGCATGATCTGGGCCGATGATATCATCTTAAAAACAAGCAGTTGGACAAGGGTTTTCTGGTGAGGACCAGGAGGTAATTGTTTAACTCTTTTCTCAACATTGGAACCTGTTGCCTAGAAATGATAAGGTCCAGGATAGAGGCCTGGAAAGCCTTGGTGGAGAGTTGACCCA
Source organism: Calotriton arnoldi (assembly GCA_963921515.1). NCBI lineage: Eukaryota > Metazoa > Chordata > Amphibia > Caudata > Salamandridae > Calotriton > Calotriton arnoldi. The sequence goes on from CAWUFW010009671.1 coordinate 209,796, forward strand.
GGGCATTATTTAGTAGGATTAGGTGAAGTGCAATATGGAAGTGTCACCGCTTTGTAATTTTAGGAATCTCCACCAAATGTCATTTACAGTCTGAAGTAATTATGTTGTCTTATACTCAATGTATTGCTCAGTAAATATGGAGTGCTCACCTGGATATAATATGTGAAAATTATTTTGGTGGATTTAGAGGGGACAGGTTTGAGCTCCGCTGACTATCTTTTAAGAGGAGTCAGATTCTGTCAATTTTTGCTTCCATTGAGGGAGTGTCTGTGTATCAACATGATCACCCTGGAGGTTTCCATGTGTGGTTGGGATGATGGCAGATGGGTTTTATTTTGCCAGGTCTCTTTTAGGATTGGAAGATCCATGTCATGCATGATAAACGGGTAAGTTACCTCTAAACTTTGTTTCACATCCTTACAGTTGTGCAACGAAAAAAGGAATGTTCGCTAAAATAAATGAGGGTGAGAACGAGATGCATTGGGATCTGGATGAGATGTTTGTGTTCAATCTTCCTCATGGGATTAAGAGAACCGGCAAACTGAGATGATGGAGCACGAGCACTTGGCAGAAGTCCTGAATGAAATGATTGTTCTTCGGTACAGTGTGCATGGCTGGGGATTTTAGTGAGGGGGCCTACATTGGGATGACTGTTCATAATCGGTTGCAACGTTTTGGTGAATAGGTCAAGGGCTTGTCTCTTGAAGATGAGGTCACTAGAGACCTACTTCAGGTATTTGAAAAATTATTTCGGTTTGAAAGAGAAGAAACAGAAGTATGATAGCTTAATCAAATCACTGGGGGATTTGTAGTTCTGTATAGCTAGGGATAGTAGCCCCAGTGGCGTCGCTAGACCTTTTGTCGCCCATGGCAGCCCCTGCATTTGCTGCCCCGCGGTGGCCGCATCTAAGAGCGTTGAGGGTGCTGGCAATTTCTGCGTTTGCAAGTAAGAGGAGGGAGGCTGCTGCTCCCAAAACTCATGCCACCTGGGGCTGTCCCCCGTTATTAGACCACTGAGTACCCCTTTTTGTCTCATGAGGGTTGCAGTGACATTTATGTGGGTGAGTGTGCTACAGTCTCTATGGGGAGAAGGTCTGAGAGAAAGGGGACTCAAAGGGATTAATGGCATGAGGTGCAGTAGCTTAAGAGTGACTGCAGCTAGTATGAGGGTGTGAGGGACAAATCAATGAGGTCTATGCAGTTGCAGGGAGAGGCAAAGGGAATGAGAGATTGATAAAAAGGCAATAAATGCTAGTAATAGATTTGGGGGTGGAACAGTCGTCATCCAAAGATAGGTGGTGGTCAAAGTGGGAAAGCATATAATGTAGGTTGTTTGACCTATAGATTGGTCTTTCGCTGGAGAGAGAAAGAGATGAGTGTAGAAAAGGTAGAGGAGGAATTTGGAGTAAAGCTTCTGTCATACCAATGCTAGTTGTCTTAAAATTTACAAGAAAGAGGCCTTTTGCTCCTAAACCTTTTGCCTCCACATTTGAAAGATTAATCTAATGAGGCTGGAATGGAAAGTGGAGGATGGGATAAGTGAGATGGAACTAAAGATCAAGGATACATGAATGGGTAGAAAAGAAGGAAAAGAGAATCTTTTGGAACCTGTATCTTTCTCATTGAAACTTACATGTTTTTTCACCTTCTGATAAAAACAATAGAATCAATGTATATCGTTCAAATAGAGTACAGTGGTAAAAGGCAGCAGTGGATAGAATATCCCTTCATCACTGGGCTGACACTCACCTGTGTTTATGGTTTGTTTTTCAAAGTAGAGCAGGAAAGGAGAAATCTATTGTGGAGGAATGAATTATTAAGATGCCTAAAGGCACATTTGAGACTCCAAAGGATAATGAAGAGCTGTATGAATGATACTCAAACCGAAAGAGTTCGCAAAATAAAAGCAGAGATAGCATTCTCAAAGGGATAGCACCAGTGGTTAATTTGTGAAAGAGAGTGATGGTGCCTGAAGCTCTGCTCAGAAGCCAGCAGTCGATGCAATTAAACGCTGGCACTCTGAATAAAATGGCTGGTGGTCTTAAATCCACTTCCACACATTCCCTACCCCTTTTGTGATTCTTGCAGGGTCCTGCTTCCTCCCTTTGTGAGGGTTTTCCATCTTTCTCTCCCTCTGTCTTTCCGATCTGTGTGTTTTTCCCTCTCTCGCACTTGGCAAATATCTGATCTGAAAAAATAAGTGCCAGTCCCCAAAAAATAAGTTCCGGTGGCTGCCACTGGCAACCACCAGCTCATATTAAGCACTGGATAGCACATTACCACAGACATGTTTCCCCATTTTCTGCATGATTTTCCTAATCACTTGTGAGAAGGGTATTAATGAAATCTGGTAAGTGTACTTAGGTTTGGTGCGTATTAAGCTGTGGCCATGTCTGCGACAGTATAGGTCTTGAGAACCAGGAGTAGGTACTTGGACCTTCTTGCAATTCCATTTTCAAGTCACTAATTTGCTCTCAAACATTTGCCGCTATAAGTTGGCGGTGTATTGGCCTAGGATAAGCAATGTGATGTGCTTCATAGAATCTTACAAAGGCTCATCTTTACTATTGCTCTTGGAGGATTAACATGGATTGGGGTGAGGTGACCCCTGCCTGACACTCACTGCTGCTGATCACCCCCTTAAGGGTTTCAAGGTGCTGGGGGCCATCGGGGAGAATAAGTGAGCTATTGCCCAGAGTCTCATGATGCTGAGCTGAGCTGCTGCTGGCGATGGAACCGTGACCCCCGCGCTCCAGAGTCAGCCACTCTGGCCGCTGTGCCACACCTCTCCCTCTCCCTTAAACATCGTTTGTCCAGAAAATGTCCAAGATCTGTAGAGAATAGAGCCCCCTGAGATGTTCAGTGGCTACACTGAAAAGAGAGTAGAGTGAAGGAGATTAATCTATGCACCAAGGAAACCATTTTCCAAATGCATCTGAGCCGCCTTACTTATAGGGCACACTGCCCTGGTCTGTGCCACGGCACACCTTTAAGTGGATGCACCTGGCTCACACCAGAACAGTATGCCCTATTAAGTGAATACACTGTTTGTGGGAAATTAGTGCAATATGGCCCCTGGTGTCTATGAATAGGCATTAGGGCTGTAATAATGGGATTATGTGGTTAAAGACACGACTGCCGAATGCTAAGCAGATTGCCGCATGTAGAGCGGATTTGGATAGAGCAAGATGCACTTTGGGAACTGCCGCGAGCCAGGAGCTTCAGTAGTTAACCTTGACATCCTTAAGGACTAAACTAATACTCTGAGATGATATTCTGGGAGGTAAAATGATATTCCTCTCAGGAGCCTAAGTTGTAAATGGGTGTTTCTTAGGCATGTTAGTTGTATGCTAGTATTTAAGCCTCTTGTCAAAGATGAAGCCTAACAATTTGTTTCCATCATTGATGCTGGTATTGCATTAGAAATTAGTGAGAAAGTGCAGCCATATCAGATACGGTGATTTGCAGAGGCTAGGGAGAGATGGACAGCAAATCTCATTTTATGGATTTAGCTTTAAATGGTGAAGTTATGGATGTTTTAATTTTCTCAAGGGTCAGGGAAAGATCTGTCATGTAATCATGCGAAGAGCCTTTGAAGTACCAGCATATTGGCGGTGAGAGATGCCCAAGCTGTGAAGTAAGTCACCAAGACGTTCAAGGTAAATACCGAAGACGGTAGGACGAAGAATGGTGCCTTGCAGAATGCCTTGAATTGGGATGACTGAGCCGGAGAGTTAATAAGATCTTTAATCTGCAGAAAGGAGTGCTCCAGACAGGAGGAGAACCTGTTTAGGACATTGCCTTGTATACATGTGTTGCTGTAGAGTTTCAAGCAGGATTGCATGACTGACCTTGTCAAAGGCTGCAGACAGATCTAGCAGAATTATCAGTAGGGAGTCACTAGAGACAAGAACTTTGTGATCATTATCAAGCAGCGAGCATAGTAGTCTCGGTGCTAAAATCTGGTCTGGACCATAACTCAAGATCATTTAGGATGTTATCTTCAGATATGAACTGTTTGAACTGTGTGTCATTAGGACATTTAATGGGAGCTGGAGAATCAGTGTAAGCCAAACATGGATTGGATCATCAGGGTATGCAGAGGCTTTTTGCAGTAAAGTTTGACTAGTATCATTTTGAGAAACTCATGGAGCTCACCCTGGCCTAACATGAAGGTTATTTTGTTTTTTCGGTGGGGGACAAGGCGGTGTCCCATGCCCTTGCCAATCAGAGCTGCAATAGGTTTGGTGAAGTGATTGGAAGGTTTGAGGTTCTGGCAATAGTTAGATCTGGGCCTATGATATCATCTTAAAAACAAGCAGTTGGACAAGGTTTTTCTGGTGAGGACCAGGAGGTGAAGGTTTCACTCTTTTCTCAACATTGGGGCCTGTTGCTTAGAAATGATAAGGTCCAGGCTAAAGGCCTGGAAAGCCTTGGTGTAGAGTTGATCCAGGGCATTATTTAGTAGGATTAGGTGAAGTGCAATATGGAAATGTCACTGCTTTGTAATTTGAGGAATCCCCACCAAATGTCATTTGCAGTCAGAATTAATTATGTTGTCATAGGCTCAATGCATTGCTCAGTAAATGTGGAGTGCTCACCTGGAAATGGTATATGAAAATGATTTTGGTTAATTTAGAAGGGACAGGTTTGAGCTCCATTGACAAGCTTTTAGGAGGGGTCAGATTCTGTAAATTTTTGCTTGCATTGGGGTAGTGTCCGTGTATCACCATGTTCACCCTGGAGGTTTCCATCTGTGGTTGAGAAGATCACGTATGGGCTTCTTAGTCAGGCTTTTTTCAGGATTGGAAGATCCATGACATGCCGGATAATAGGGTAAGTTACCTCTAAAATGATTTTCAGATCCCTACAGTTGTGTACTGAAAAAAGGAACGTTTGATAAAATAAATGAAGGTGAGTACCAGATGCATTGGGATCTGGATGAGATGTTTGTGTTCAATTTTCTTCATGGGATTAAGAGCAAACTGAGATGATGCAGCATGAGCACTTGTCAGAAGTCCTGATTGGAAGGTTGTTTTTCAGTACAGTGTGCATGGCTGGGGAGTTTAGTGAGGAGGCCTACATTGGAATGACTGTTCATGATCAGTTGCAACATTTTGGCTCATCTCTTGAAGATGAGATCACTAGAGACCTACTTCAGGTACTTGAAAATTGTGTTCAGTTTGAAAGAGAAGAACCAGAAGTATGAGAGCTTAATCAGAACATTGGGGGATTTGCAGTTCTTGGTAGCTAGGGATAGTAGCCCTTTTTGTCTCATGAGGGTTGCAGTGACATTTATGTGGGTGAGTGTGCTACAGTCTCTATGGGGAGAAGGTCTGAGAGAAAGGGGACTCAAAGGGATGAATGACATGAGGTGCTGTAGCTTAAGAGTGACTGCAGCTAGTATGAGGGTGTGAGGGGCAAATCATTGAAGTCTATGCAGCTGCAGGTAGAGGCAAAGGGAATGAGAGATTGATAAACAGGCAAGAGATGCTAGTGCTAGATTTGGGGGTGGAACAGTCGCCATCCAAAGATAGGTGGTGGTCAAAGTGGGAAAGCATATAATGTAGGTTGTTTGACCTATAGAATGGTCTTTCGGTGGAGAGAGACAGAGATGAGTGTAGAAAAGGTAGAGGAGGAATTTGGAATAAAGCTTCTGTCATACCAATGCTAGTTGTCTTAAAGTTTACAAGAAAGAGGCCTTTTGCTCTTAAACTTTTTGCCTCCACATTTGAAAGATTAATCTAATGAGGCTGGAATGGAAAGTGGAGGATGGGATAGGTGAGATGGAACTAAAGATCAAGGGTACATGAATGGGTAGAAAAGAAGGAAAAGAGAATCTTTTGGAACCTGTATCTTTCTCATTGAAACTTACATGTTTTTTCACCTTCTAATCAAAACAATAGAATCAATGTATATCATTCAAATAATGTACAGTGGTAAAAGGCAGCAGTGGATAGAATATCCCTTCATCAGTGGGCTGACACCCACCTGTGTTCATGCTTTTGTTTTTCAAAGTAGAGCAGGAAAGGAGAAATCTATTGTGGAGGAATTAATTATTAAGATGCCTAAAGGCACATTTGAGACTCCAAAGGATAATGAAGAGCTGTATGAATGATACTCAAATCGAAAGAGTTCACAAAATGAAAGCAGAGATAGCATTCTCAAAGGGATAGCGCCAGTGGTTAATTTGTGAAAGAGAGTGCTGGTGCCTGAAGCTCCGCTCAGAAGCCGGCGGTCGATGGAATTAAACGATGGCCCTCTGAATACAATGACTGGTGGTCTTAAATCCACTTCCAGACACTCTATACCCTTTTTGTGACTCTTGCAGGTTCCTGCTTCCTCCCTTTGGGAAGGTTTTCCATCTTTCTCTCCGTCTGTCTTTCCGATCTGTGTGTTTTTCCCTCTCTCGCACTCAGCAAATATCTGATGTGAAAAAATAAGTGCCAGTCCCCAAAAATAAGTTCCGGTGGCCACCACTGGCAAACACCAGCTCAAATTAAGCACTGAATAGCACATTACCACAGACATGTTTCCCCATTTTCTGCATGATTTTCCTAATCACCTGTGAGAAGGGTATTAATGAAATCTGGTAAGTGTACTTAGTTATGGTGCGTATTAACCTGTGGCCATGTCTGCGACAGTATAGGTCTTGAGAATCAGCAGTAGGTACTTGGACCTTGTTGCAATTCCATTTTCAAGCCACTAATTTGCTCTCAAACATTTGCCGCTATAAGATGGCAGTGTATTGGCCTAGGATAAGTGATGTGATGTGCTTTATAGAATCTTACAAAGGCTTATCTTTACTATTGCTCTTGGAGGATTAACATGGATTGTGGTCAGGCGACCTCTGTCTGACACAAACTGCTGCTGGGGACTCATTTCTAGCTATCCGTGTTCTTCTTAAGAGTTGGGCAAGGACTATGTGTTTCTTACCACCATTTTTCGTGTCAGCGTTATTTATTTATGTATTAATGTATTTCCAGTTTGATATATCTTAGACAGGTGCTGAAAAGATGATAGAGCAGACAGTTCATACATAGAATTAATAGAAACTCAGGCACCAGGAGACATATTTTGCAAAAATACATATAGAGCATAGCTAACTTTCAAAAAGTGCATTATTAAGAAACAAAGGGGCTAACGCCGAATTAACAGCACTTCATCGCAGCCAAAGTCGTGATAAATTTACCTCCCCATTCACAAGCCGGTGTCAACAGCCCACAGCACCAGTATACTCGCGATAGCAGCCGCAAAAAACATCGCCACAGAGGATCCCCGCAAATATCGCTAATGAGATGCAGAGTGGGCGTTCCCATGCCAAAAGACGAGACAATATCACACCTCAACATTCACAACAGCCAGCCACATCGGCGATAAGAACACAAAACAGGCGATAAGGTGCGGTAGCCGCAGGTATATAACACCTGCCTCAAGCAGGTGTAAAGACGTACATCTACCTGCAGTAGGCAACGGAGTCCCACACACAGCCATACCCGAAGAACAAACGACGCCATGGAGCTACTCTACATGCAGCTCGGAGCCCCAACAGGGCCACAACACCCCCCGCCACCACCCCCAGGACCGCCACCATCCCCAGGACCCGGACCCGCCCCCCCCCCAGACCACCACAGAGGCAGCGTAGAGTAAGACAGCGGACCTACCGAAAACGCACCACTCTCACAGACCTAACGCCCGCGGAAGTCATTGCCCACTACAGGCTCAGAAGGACAACTATCCTACGCATCCTGACCCACATCGCCCACAGGCTGACAGCCCCAACACAGCGGAGAACAAACATCCCTCCGCAGACAAAGCTGCTGGCAGTGCTGCACATGTTGGCCTCTGGTACCTTCGAACCAACAACTGCCAGAGTCGGAGGGGTCTCACAGTCAGCCCTATCAAAGTTCATCACACCTGTCCTGGATGCCATCATCAGCTTCATACCCCAGTACCTTCACTTCCCCAACACTGCGCAGGAACAGCTGGAGACTAAGCAAGGCTTCTACCCCATAGCCGGATTCCCAGCTGTGTTGGGGGCAATCGACTGCACACATGTCCCACTTGTGCCCCCTGCGGATACTGCACACCACTACCGCAACAGGAAGCACACGCATTCCATCAATGTGCAGGCAATAGTGGACCACCGGGGAATGTTCACCAATGTCGTCGCCAGCTACCCAGGCAGTGTGCATGATTCCTTCATCTTCCGACAGTCCATCATCAACCAGCGCTTCCAGGATGGCACATATGGAACGGGACTGCTCGTTGGTAAGTACCAAATCAACACACCACACATCCCACAGCCACCAACGCACAAAGCACAACGGTGGGGATGCACACGTGACCTAACCACATCCGACATGTCAAACTACACGACCACCTACCAGACACGACTACACCACTCCATGGTCAACCTGGGCTACCCCTGCACCCAATACAGACTTCACATGGAACCACAGCCACACAACAGCTGAACGTGTGGAGATGCGGAATGCAGCCAAGACACATGTGAGGCACTGCTCTGCCCTCATGACCCTACCCCAGTCTCCCGCAGGTCAGCGTCCCGTGGTGGAGGGCCCGTGTCGGCCGCTGTGCATCCGGGGCGACTAGCCCTGTGCGACTCGAGTCATCCCCCCTTGTAGTTCTGACATTGCATGTCTGTGTGCCTGATGACTGTTGGTGTAGTTGCCAGCACCAGCTACTCCCTGAGGGCTGGCTTACACTCACCCCACACACAGCCAGCACAGGCGTCACTGAATTGGTGCGCCTGCCATCACATCCTGCCGAACCAAGTATTGACTCTTTTCTCCCTGCACTGTCACAGGTGATCAAGGATATGCACTCTGCCCTTGGATGATGACACCCCTCCAGGACCCGAACACACCCGCCCAGAGGCAGTACAATGCGGCCCACATACGCACCAGGGGCATCGTTGAACGCACATTTGGCGTGTTGAAATCACGTTTCAGGTGCCTGGATGGCACTGGTGGGAAGCTCCTGTACAGCCCGGATGTCGTGTGCAAGATGATCGTTGCATGTTGTGTGTTGCACAATATCTGTGTTCGCACCAGGGCCCCATGGATCCCAGTTCCAGAGGTACCGGATGATGATGGTGGTGATGGGGCAGGTGGCCCACATCCCACTGCAGCTGCGGCAGGATTGGCCCGTAGGGACTCCATCATTGCCACTTACTTCTCATGAGCACGTCACATTGTGACCTTCCGTGGCATTCATGGGACAGTAGTAGATGTCCAATTGTACTGCATGTGTGAATAAAACATATTTGCAGGTTACAGGTTGGAATTGTACATTGTCGTGTTACATATCCCTGGGGTTTCAGATGTGATTTGCCATGTTGTGCACATTTTCCGAACCAGTTGGGTCCTGTGTTCAGTTGTGGAGGTGTTGCTGTTCGTACCGGGATGTTGTCAATGTCGGGGTGCACTTCTGCTTATGTGTGTATGCTGCACGGTGGATGTGTCACTCCTGCGGCTCTGATTTGTCTGCCACTGGTCTCTTTCATGCGGTGTGCCTGTGGGTTCTGTTCTTCCACGGTGCTTGGATGTTGTGGTGTGCATGTTGTCCTCTGCAGTTGGCCAGGGTGCATCCGTGGTACTCCGCTGTTGATGTATTTTGTTCTGTGCCATTTTCCGTATGCTGTTCTTGTGCTTTTTCCTGCATTGCGCGTGAGTATTGCTGCCCTTGCGCTGGTTGTCACTGTTTTCTTATCGCGCTTTGGCCCATCGCAGCTTTTTTCGCGTTGTGGTTTGTGTTTTTATCTCCGTCGAGGTGGTTGTGTCGCGAACATTGGCTGCGGTGTCGGCCAACTATCACATGCTACCGCCGTGTTGTGAATTCCACGTTGTCACCGGGTTATTTTCCCGCGATAGGCTGCGATATTGAAAGTTGCGTTACGCTACTCTTGCGGTAGTTATCACACGTTTTTGTGAATATACCCCAAAGTTTATAATAAAATCAGTATAAGAATATGCAATGTAAGGTTTAATGTGATGCCTTGTAGAATTGTGTAGAGGTTCTGCGCAGGAGTTGCATTTCAGGAGAGGTCTACAAAGGATACCAGCGTTGGACGAGGAGAAGGGGGTGGAGCTGGAGAATCCCGCAGTCGTGAAATAAATTCCCCAATCCTTCTTGAAGTCTTAAACATGTTTATTGAGCACAAAAACTCAATCTAAGCCCTCAGAGACAGCACTTCCCCTCCCCAAGATAATTAGCACGCAATGCTAATCCCTCCCACAATTGACTTACCTTATACAATTTCAACTCATAGCTGCAAACGAAAGGGTACACGTGACAGAAACAGAAACTTTAGACAGTGGGAGTAGGCAGGCGCAAAGATGCTTCTCATGAGGAAGATAAAAAGGACATTCAAAAGATACAGATAATATACAGTCCCAGACGCTGAGCTAGTTGGATTGAAAATCCTCGCTTGGAGGTGCCAAAATGAAAAAGATGCTGAACACATCAGAAGCGGGAAGTCTGAGCAGGCCTAAGTATAACATTGGCGTACAAGGCTACAGCTTAAACAACGCAGGGCATATTCACAAGGGCATTGCGCCACCGGAGCGTTTTACGACACCAATGCAGTGCTAAGTCACTTTGCGTGGCTCAATGCCGCATTGTAAATATCGTACCTTTTTGCGCAGTTTTCTGCATCATAGGGGCGTGCAATGGGTGCTGCTGTGGGAGTTCCAATGCAACACCCATTGCTTTTTTACGCTGCCCCAGGTTTACGAGGATCTGTAAATCTGAGGCAGCGCCAAAAACTAATGCCATGCAAGAGCAGGCGCTAGAGTGGCGCACCGAGGAGAAATACTTTGATTAATCTTTGTTTTTTGCTCTTTCTATGTGTGCTGCATTCAGAGCAAATCACCATCAATTATTGTTTTTGTGCAGGAAGGTGCCCCTTCCTGCACATAAACATTCACCCCTGCAATGCAGGCAGCTTTTGTAGTGCCGACGTAAAGGAAAACATAGGAGTGCGCCGTATTCTTCGAAATATTGGGCATCCCTGTGTTTTTTAAATGACGCAGCGTTGTGCTGCTAAATTGCTTGCAGCGCCGCGCTGTGTCATTTCTTTTTAAATATGCCCCTTAGTGTTTTGTAATACAAATCAGTTTAAGTCATCATAATGTAAAGAGCTCATACATTGTTTGTGGAGATGATTGGTGAATGCTGATGGACTAGGGAAGGAGGGCTGGCATGGGTTAGGGCAGTCGGAAGGAGCCTTACTGGGGTTTCAACACACTGGCAGTCAAGTCGACAGTTGTTGAAGGTGGCAAGTCCGCTTGGCACGAAAGGGGTCCACACTCTGGAGAGTGCAGTGAGCGATAATATCAGCAACACGGTGAGGTTATGTAGGGAATACAAGGGGACAGTAGAGCCAACTCCATATTCAATTGTAGGGTCAGAAGCAACCCAATAAGCCATTAATGTAAGGAGGTGTAAATCTAAGGTAGGCAAATGGGTAATTGGGGCTAACAAACAAGACATAAGCATTCCAATAAAATTGCGAAAGGACAAGGCATTAAGAGGAAGGAAACTTAAGCAGGTGGGGAAGCAGCAATACACCATTTCCTAGTGGAGTACTAGAGGGAAAAGCAAGACAGTCATTCATCTGTGGAAGAAAGAAGTGAGTATTTGGGCAAGAGATGGTCAGAAGGAAGACTCAATATAACCCAGTGACTAAGCCATAAGTATTTCAGCGATCATTGAAGAGGAAAAAGAAGTAGAAAGAGGATGTGGAAATGAAGTTGATCACCCAACAAAGATAGGCTGTAAGCCTTCCAGAAAGCAGGGAAGGCATAGAGGTGATGATAGAATGGGTAATGCCAAGCGATGAGGGTATAACGGGAACATTTCCATGGCAGTCACTCCATGATCCATAACTTGGGTAGTGGCCACCTGATTTAGATCTTGGTGGACGGATATCCCGCCCACCGAAATTTTAATCCCATAGGATATAATGGGATTTATATTTCGGCAGACAGAGTATCCGTCACAGTTGTGACGGAGTAACCCGTCCACCAAGATCGAAATAAGGCCCTCTGTCTTTTAAGTGAACTACTGAGGTCTCAGCATCTCTATTTTGTACACATGTGTATGATTGGTGCATGCGATGCTAGATGTTTTGGCAGTACCCTTGAACAGTTGTCTACCATGACAATCTGTGGTCATTTGCCAAGTCTTTTCTTCGGGTGTGTGTGTGTGTGTGTCTGTCTGTCTGTCTGTGTCGGTGTGTGTGTGTGTGTGTGTGTGGTGTGTAAATTGGTGTACATGTGCATGCATTTGTGTGTTCACACCTTTGTGTGTTTAGATGTGTGCTCGTGTGTGTGACAGTGATAGTGTTGAAGTCCTGACCATTGCATGTAAGTATCTGTATTTTAACATATTTGTTCCTGTATAGCTTAAGGATTCTATCCTGCAATTTTATTTATTCTGCTTGGCTCTAAATCGCTATTGCTCGGTAGTCAGGGTGCGTGCTTAGGTTGCAAGCATGCACATTTAATTTTGCTGTTCTGTCTGTAATGATACCTATTGTTCAGCTTTGCACTTTGCCTCATCACATTTTTTGTGTCTTTGAATATCTTTTGGGGTCGCTTTCTATTATGCTTTCTGCAATCCATGAAAGGTTTTTTGGACTGAACGTGTGCCCATTGAGTACTCTACATGGACGTGGAATGGAAGCCGGAGAAGAGAATGTGATTGGCAGATGATCACAGAAGTGGGGTGGATCCAGCAGGGCCTGGGTGGCCTGGCTGTAGAGCCAGCACCCTGCCCACCAGGTGGTGGAATGCAGTGTTGAAAGACAGGAGCAGCTCGTGTCTCGGCAGAGTGGTGAGGCGGGGCCGGCGGGAGGAGCAAAAGGGGGGACGGACGACAAACAAAGGAGACACAAAAAAAATAATAACTTACATGCTGCATCGCTGCATCCCCACTCTTCTGTTCCGTCCTCACCAGCACAGGCTCACAGAATCCCCTGCAGCCAATCCTGATGCTGTTTTCATGCTGCTGAAAGCAGGATCAGGATTGGCCTGAGCACTGATGATTTGCGCTCCAGGTGAGACTGGAAGCCTGTGCTTGCTCTCTCCAACCCAGCAACACAACTCGGGTTGGAGACAGCTTCAGTGTGGATGGTGGTTTGGTCAGCCTCAGACGGCCGGCAAAACCGTCATGCGCACTGACAACAGTGCCCTACCCACATTCCCCCTCCATGACGGCCCGCCCCCAATACTCTGCTATTGTAAGAAAAATAAAATGATAATAAACACTTTTATTATTGTTTTATTTTTAAAGTTTTGAGGCTGATGGGGGGGGACGCTCCTCCGCCATAGCGGAGGAGCCACTGGTATTGAAAGACTTAGGGGCATATTTACAATAAAGTGGCGGAGTGAGGTGTTAGCCGTCATGGCTTACCGCTTCACTCCTCCACTTCAGAAACGCAAGGCTGCACCATATTTACAAGGATATGGTGCAGCCTTGCGTTTCCCCCTGCGCTGGCGCTACACTTAGCAGTGTAGTGCCAACGCAGGCACATTTGCACCATAGTGCAAGGGTGTCTGCGTGCAGGGGAGTATTGTTTATGTGTAGGAAGGTGTCCCTTCCTGCACATAAACAATACTGAAATGTCATTTTGTCACTTCTATGTGTGCTGCTTAATGCAGCACACATGGAAGTAATAAAATGGCATTTTCTTTATGGATTGTTTACGTGCAGGAAGGCGTTTTGCTTTTTCCATGTGTGCTGCACAAGGCAGCACACATGGAAAAAGCAAAAACGAGGAAAAATAAAGCATTTCTCTTTGTTTCGCCAACTTAACACAAGGTTTTTCCTGGTCTTAATTTTGGTGCTGGCACCTATTTACGCTGCCCTTGTAAATAGGGGGCAGCGTCAAAAACAATGGGTGTTGCGGTGGAACGCCCACCGCAACACCCACTGCCCACCCGGGGCCTTATTTACAAGGCAGCGTTAAGCCACGTTAAGTGGTTTAACGCTGCCTTGTAAACAGGCGAGGCTTATCGCCACCACAACGTCACTGAAAGTGACGTTGTGGTGGCGATAGGGGCTTGTAAATATGCCCCTTAGAGTGGAGAAGGCACGTGCTGAAACCGTGGAACTGTGAGAGTGAGTGCAATATCGCTATGAACAACAATATGGGAGGAAATGAAACAATGAACAAGAGGGAAAAAAACACAAGGAAGGGATTGGCAAACAGGGCCCGTAATGAACTGAAGATAAAAAAGTGGAATTTGATACCATCTAGGGATGATTCCGCGTAAGCTTTTAAAAGACAGACACCGGAAGTAAGGTTAATGTTAGACATAGTAGGGTGCAATGTTTATTCTATGCATTTATTGCGATGTAGCCAAGATAATTCTACACTGAAAGACTGCCTGATGTAAAAAATACTTATGTGCATCATATAATTACCAGGACAGACCATCCCACTCTTTTGATGGTTGTTGCTCCATGCTGTTCTTGAGTTGTGCCTGACTTGCTTATCCTGCTTACACCTTGCTTGTTCTTTTGATTAGGCTGTTTTGAGATTGATGATTGTAGCAGTATCTTGTGATATGTAAATCTATCATGATCTACTGTAAGAAACAGACACTGCCATTGGTTGAATGATAAATGTGTTTGGAGGACATTGTAATAAGGGTGCTAGAGATAGAAGACAGTAGGCAGAGAGGAATAAAGAGGTAGAGAGTGGGCAGAGGAGGAAGAGACAAGGTGATCAGGAGAAGTGGCAGTAAGGTAAAAGGCAGAAAGGATGGAGGAGACAGATGGAGAACTGGAGGGGGGAGGGAGCTTAGATGGAGAACTGGAGGGGGGAGGGAGCTTAGATGGAGAACTGGAGGGGGGAGGGAGCTTCAGCCATCTGATGCTAACCCTCCCTCCACTCGGCCGCTCTCTTCTCTTCTCTTCTGCAGGTGGCTCTACTTTCTGCTTCCCAGTCCACTACACTATAGTGCTGGGGAAAACGCTTTGAGAGAAATAAAGGGAAAAAGGAAAGTGCTGAGCGCAGAAATAACAAGGTAATAAAGCTGCAAGCTCACAATGTTCCCGACCACAACAAAGAGCTCCACGAACAGAGCCCTCACAGGTGGAAATGCATCAGGTCTTTTTATGGAGTCCGCAGAAGGAAGCGCCCTGGAGGGCCGCTCTGTCAGGGAGAGAGAGCACTCTCCGTGTAGAGAAAGCGCGAGCAGTCTGCCCACTCTTCTCGGCTAATGATGCCCGAACAATGACCAGATGGCGCGTCCTTATCGGTGGAGAGAGGAGCAGTCAGTCAAAATACAACACAGTGTCTCCTCACTTCTCTCAGCTAATGAAGCCCAAACAACAACCTGATGAGCCATCGTCACCTGTTGGCAGTGGCGGCTGGCATCTACGGGGGTGGAGGGGGGCGGATGCGTGCACATGCAAACTAAAATAAAAATAAAGAAAACTTACCGAACGCGACATCCTCCGCTCCGGTCCTCTTCTTTCCACAAGAACTGGATGCAGCAATTCCCTTGACCAATCCTGGCACTGGTCTCATGCGGCATGAGAGGAATGCCCTGATTGGAGGGAGCGGCCTCACTCGGCTCTCCACAGGGCTCTGGAGACCTGCACTTGCTCTAACTAGGCCTGGGCGGAAAACTACGCTACGCTCGCGTAGTTTGCGTAGTTTGCGCAACTACGCGCTATGCGAATTGCACGTAGCACAGTGCAAAAACGCGTAGCGTAGCGGGCATTTTTTGCTTGCTCGCGGTCCTCAACGTCAAGTTGGCGACCGCGAGCGAGCAAAATGACATCCCGGCGAGACTTTTTCCTCGTTCGCGATCAGCAACATCAAGTTGCCGATCGCAAGCGTGGAAAATATACCTCCCGACGAGATTCTCAACGCGGGGAGGTCAGGTTTCTCATTGCGAGTGGTCGCGTATGCTCGCGACCGCTCGCGATGAGAAACTACCAGTCCGCGTTGAGAAAACTGCCGCTCGAGTACAAATCTACTCGAGCGGCAGAAAACGACCGCTTGCACTGTGCAAGATGCCGTTTGCAATGATTGCACAGTGCGGACAAGCATCCGGCACTGTGCAATCATTGCGAACAGCATTTCTACCGTACTACGCAGTTCGCGTAGTGCTACGCGTAGCTCGCGTAGTGCGAAGTGCACTTTGCGTAGCTACGCGTAGCGCTACTACGCGAACTATGCCCAGGGTTAGCTCTAACCCAACTGTCTTAAGACAGCTGAGTTAGAGATGTTTAAAGTGCACATGTGTGCCTGGCCGTCACAAGACAGCTGGCCAAAAAGACATGCGCACTTTAAACAGTGCATAGACAACCCACCCTCCTCCATGCTGCTGTCAATAAGCAGCGGCTCTGCCCCCATCCTGATGCACTCTACGGGACGGGGGATGAAAAATAAAATGGTAATAAATTACCATTTTATTTTTCATCTCTGAGGTTTCGGGGGGATTTTAATTGGGGCGACGCTCCTCCACGCCATGGAGGAGCCGCCCCTGCCTGTTGCCTTAGGAACAATTAGCCTAACTCTATCACTTACTCTTTGCTCACTATTCTAGGCTAATCAAGCCCAAACACTGACCTTATGAGCCATCTTCATTGGTGGAGGTAGGAGCAATGAGCTATCCTCATTGGTGAACGTAGGATCAATCAGCCTAAAACAGACCCTTTTTCTCTACTCATCCCTCTTGGATAATGAGGATCAAACACTGACCTGACTGGTGCAGTGACGGCTGGCATCTACGTGGGGGGGGGTGCATATGCAAAATAAAATAAAAATGAATAAAACTTACAGAACGCATCATCATCCACTCCAGTCCTCTTCTTTCCACACAGACTGGATGCAGCAACTCCCTTGACCAATTCTGGCACTGCTTTCACTCAGCATAAGAGCAGCGACCTGATTGGAGGGAGTGGGCTCACTTGGCGCTCCACAGCGCTCTGGAGGCCTGCACTTTCTGTAACCCAGCTGTCTTAAGACAGCTAGGTTAGAGATGTTTAAAGTGCGCAAGGTGATGGCCGGCCAAAAAGACATGCGCACTTTAAACAGTGCATACACAGCCCACCCTCCACACTCAGTAGCGTCCCCGTCCTGACGCTCTGTTTGGGATGGGGGAAGAAAAATAAAATGGTAATAAATTACCATTTTATTTTTCATCTCTGGGGTTTTGGAGAGATTTTAAGTGGGGCGACGCTCCTTGACTTCAATGGAGGAGCCGCCCCTGGACTGGTGTCCTTGTTGGTGCAATGAAGGAGTATCAGCCTGAATTCAGCATTTATACTTTGACCTCTCCTCTTAGCTAATGGTGTCGAGTAGTGACCCGATGGGACATCCTCCTCAGTGGGGGAGGGGACAAGCAGCCTAAATCCAACACACGCTCTATGCGTCCCGCACTCGGCTAATGATGTCCAAACAGTGGCTGTGTGTGCGGAATGGGGCAAGAGTCACCTTGAATCCAACTTCCTGGTCACTCCTCTAGGGGAATAATGCACAACACATTTTTGGTGGGCTGTCTCATCAGTGGAGAGGACAATGATAACCGCAAATCTAATGTGAGCTGGTCACTGCTCTTGGGGGATGAGTTTCAAAACAATGACCAGGTGGACCTTCCTCATCTGGGGATCCAGGGGCTGTCAGCCTGAAGGTTCACCCAATATCCCCCTTGTAATGTCTCAACTAGACTATACAAAATGTCCTGACCTAAGGGCCTTACTCTTCCTATTAAGAAGGCTGCAAAAGCTCCAAAACAAGGCAACAAAACTGAGGTGGCCAAAAAAACACAACCTACAGACACAAGGTATCAGTATGAGATGCTGGTTGGGCAGCTTAGGCGGGGAAGGTGCATTAGCCAAACTGCTCTGTACCTCATAGACAATCACAAGGTTAGGTTTAGATGCCACAGTGGTGACCTATAAGGTGTCTCTGCATCCCTTATGCCAGTTTTTGAAGCAGCTGAGACTCTCATGTGAGCAGAGGACTGAGTATCTAGCCAGCAGAGGATCAGTCTTTTGGCTCTGTTGAAAATCCCACAGGGACCTAATGGGCAGCCTTTTTTGGGGCACTGGATATTATGGCAGGGTCTTGATTTGGGAGTCTTCAGGGTTGTAACCCCTGTGAACACTGGCATTACTGTTATACATATATTGAGCAGCTCCCTTATTACAGACACCACCATTATACACTTAGCAGTACACTGATATTACTAGCAGCACCCCAGAATGTCTGAACAGCATCTGGATATCAGGGGCGGCTCCTCCGCTAAGGCGCTTTCAGAGCAGTGGAAACGGGAAAAATAAAATGATATTAACAACGTTATCATCATTCTATTTTTTGTAGCTACAGGGGCTAGCTTAGGGTGGGAAGGGGCTGGTGTCAATAGGAGGAGGAGTGGCTTATGCACAATAAGTGCGCATGACAGTTTGGCCGGTCGTCTTGGGCCGGCCATACAGTCATGCACACTTTGCTTGTTCTCCACCAGCTGTATTGCAAGAACATGCGCAGGCTCCCACTCCTTGTCTGAGCACCGAACCACGGCGCTCAGACCAATCATGACGCTGCTGTCATGATGACAGCAGCGTTGTGATTGGCTTAGGGGAGCCTGTGTGCTTCCTGTTTCCATACTCGGAGTCAGTAAGAGAAGGAGAGAGATGAAGGAGGAGAGACGGCGGAAGAGGTAAGTGTTTATTTTAAAAATAGTTTGGGGCAGATTTACAAGCCCCTTGCGTGACGTTTGTGCTGCAGTTGCGTCACTTTTTGACGCAACAGCGGCGCAAACAATGCGACCTATTTACAACGTGACGCATCTAGGGAGTTGCGTCACGTTGTAAAGCCCTGCGTCACATTATACCTGCATCAGGTATAATGTATGCAGGGTGGGCGTTCCCACGCAGGAAGGCCTCATAAAAGTGACTTAGTGAAATCTACAAGATTTCACTGCGTCACTTCTAGGACGCCACTGCGTCAAAACCTTACGCCTGCTTGAAGCAGGCGAAAGGAGTGACGCAGTGTAGTGGGAATAGGCCTCAAAAAGCATTGCTGGAGTTGCGTCGTGCTTGCGACACTACTCCAGCAATGCGTGACTTTTGCCCCAACAGATGCGTCAGAATTTCTGACGCATCTGTCAATCCTTGCGCCATGGTGCGCCGTATTGTAAATACGGCGCATCCATGGTGGCGCAAGGGTTTCTCAGTGTGGCGCAGGGAAAGTGACGCATCTCTACAGATGCGTCACTTTCTTGTAAATCTGCCCCCTTGTTGTTTTCAAACGCCACACCCCGCCATTCCGTTCCCTACTAGCCGCCACTGCTGGATATCTACATGGAAGGTTCACCTGTGTTTATGTCCCATTCACGAGAAGTGTACAGGAACCTGAGCCTCATGACATTAGCCAGGGCTTTGGGTTCTCCTTGCAAGGATCATTTCCTTATTAAAGGCCTTATGGGTAAGTCCATTCTAAGTAGGAATCCTGCCCATGTCTCTGGTGCAGCTCTTTCTCTGTTAACCTATGTGAGTACCAAATAACAATAATCCCAAACTGACAGCCATATAGCAAGTAATATAATATATTCCATATATGCCATGTGGCCTAGCTGCGCGAGAGCACTGTGTTTCCACCTGGTATGAGCACTACAGCTGGTGATTGTATTATGGATTCATGAGGCTTAACCAGTGGTTTGGAGACTAAAGGCTGGCAAGGGGGCAGGAAGTGTGGGTTACTGATTCTATTTGTCGGCACCCTGCATCATTAAGAAGATTGCAAGCTATCTCAGCCTGCTTATTGTTTTCTAAATGTGTTGCTCCAAGTTTATTGGTCTTGCTTCTCTTCTCCCCTTTGCCCCATCGCCTCTCCCCAACCTGTGTATTTTTTTAATTGCCCCCCAAGGAAAGGTAGCACCTAAAAGGCAGTGCAGCTTCAACCACCTGCTTGGCCTGCAGCTTTTTAAGAATGGTTCAAGCAAACAGAGATAGGCCACACTGCAGTAATCCAATTTTTGATCTTATCAAGGCAGAGAAAGCACATTCCAGCCTTCAGTGGTGACTAATGTGCTAATTCTCCTTAAATCTCTTAGATGAGTGGCACAAGCGCGGAAAAAACACAGATGCTTGTCTGTCTAATTGAGGTCTCGCATCACCCGCAGTGCCCATGGTCTTTTCAGCTTTAGCAGAGACATGGCACCTGGCCATAGATTCAGGCTAGGAGTATGGGAACCAGACACCTGCCCTTCCACCACCCACCAAAACATCAGATTATCAGAGTTAAAGTTAATCCAGATACTCCCCATCCACTCCCTAGTATCCAGCATACCCCACTGGGGACCGATGCTGCTGACCCTCCTCCTCCTAAACGCAGGCGGATCTGAAGATCAGAAGCATACATGTACAGCTGGAGGCCATGGGGGCATCTAATGTCACCACATGGATATCTAAAAGGTGTGAGATGAGCAAGCAGTGACTTTAGATGTTTATAGGGGAAGGGTCACCTTTTGAGATTGGTGGAAATGAACCAATTGAGTTAGGAGCTTGGTTTCTCAGGCTTATCTCATGGAGCGTCGCACTTGGACACTATGGTCAATTGGTGTCAAAAGTACAGATAAATCATGGAATATTCGGTCGCTGTTGCCAGTGGCGTCATTCATCGATGGTTGACTGTGACTACTGGAGCCATCTTAGAGCTTCTGCTCCGGCAGGAACCCAGAAGTTCGGTGGAGCAAGCACTAATGAATTATAGTGCAATTATAAGTGGACCTAGGCCTGGGTCATGGATGTCAATTCACCAAAATGCCAGGGGTAGCAGAAGTGATTTCACATGTCCTTTCAACATCACTTTAACTCTCACACATACGCATGCTTACACATACACACGCTTTCACATACACACGTATTTACACATACACACACTCATACAAAAACACACACACTCTGCCTACACATACACACACATTCACACATACACACACACACTCTCTCTTACATAACCACACTCAAAGCTGCAAGCACGCACACAACATATAAACATATAAAAGCATGTTGTTTTATTTCCCTCAGCTGCCAGGGAAAGTTATATTCCAGCTATTTGTACTCCGTTTTGTATTAAAC
Source organism: Calotriton arnoldi (assembly GCA_963921515.1). Classification (NCBI taxonomy): domain Eukaryota; kingdom Metazoa; phylum Chordata; class Amphibia; order Caudata; family Salamandridae; genus Calotriton; species Calotriton arnoldi. The sequence goes on from CAWUFW010009671.1 coordinate 230,922, forward strand.
TAATAGCTAATAATGTAATATCACTCACTACTAGTATAATAAAAAATTGACAAAAAAGGTGGTGAGTAAAGCCCCCACCAACGTCCATAAGGACGAGCTGCTTCTGTTTCTGGCACTGATTTTGCCACTGCTGACGCCAGGGGTCACAGGGGGCACGCCTGGTGTCCCAGCGGCGACCTCTGGCGACTCCTAAATGATGTCCATGGCCTGGCTCCTGTTTTTTCGATTTGTGGAAAATTGATTGCCACCTTAAACTCATCTGGCACCTTACCCATGCATTCTTGTGACCTTGTTAAGGTTTGATTGACACTTGTGGAGTACTGAGGTCACAAACATCTCTTTACAGCTACATAATACTTTGGATAGACCATGACATGTCACGCTCTTCCTTAAGCCTCTTATAATGCCTGTATCCTGAATGTTGAGGCAACGCGCCGCTTCGTGTCTCCGGGCCAATGCCCTCTTCCCTCCTTGCTATCAAGGATCTGACACCAGCACGGAGAGATGCCATGTCCTGCCTCAAAGACATGTTTTGGATGGGAGATTGAATATTTCTCTTCTCCTAAGTGAGCTCTCCAGTTCGCTGATTCTTGTCTGGCGCATTCTTGTGGTTTCACCTCCATGTGACTTCCCGCTTGGGCATTTCAACACAGACACCGCCTAGGTGTCCATACACGCTGCACTCAGCTAAGCCCCACTCCTTTCCTGTACCTGACTGACAAAGTTCTCACCTTTGATGATACTATTACAGTTTACACAAGTCGTGCATGGCCAGGAGTCCTTTCTCCCTTTGTTCATGTGCAACAGCTCAGGAGTTTCAGTGTGTCTGCCAGAGCCCCCTCCTCCCAGACAACCATTCACACAGTTTCATCTTTTCCTCCTGTGACAAGTTTGGCTTGTCATACAAAGTCTTCGTGTACCTTAATCACATTACAATATTTCACATTTGTTCAAACTCATTCATATTTGCCTTCAACGCATTGTGTTTCAGAATATTTGGAAGAGAACCATATTGGTTTTTCTCCTCAATTCTATTTCCTTACAGGTTTGTTTAGGACATTCAGAGAACTCCGAACAAAGCAATGTATTTATTCACTTGTAAAGTGGAAAGTAGGAACTAGAAAATCAAGCTTATTTTAAAGGGGTAATAAACCTTGGGGCTTATATACAAGAGGCCTGTGTTGCGTCACTTGTTTTGATGCTCAGGTGACGCAGGCCTCTCAGTCATATCTATGAGGAGACGTGAAGCCCCCCTGCGTGGCGTTGCATGGCCTCATAGATATGGAGTAAGGCAAGTAAGCACAAACGCGCTGCGTTGCCTTACTCTGCGTCAAGGAGGTGTTCCATGGGCATTGCAGTGGGTGCTCCCACGCAACACCCATATATTTTGACGCTGACCCATATTTACAAAATTACATAAACCTGGGGCAGACCCAAAACCTTACATCTCCCCAGAGCAGGCGTGACAAGGAGAAATTATTTCATTTCTCCTTGTTTTTTCCTCTTTCTATGTGTGCTGCAGAATGGAAAATGCCTCCATGGAATGTTTTTGTGCAGGAAGGTGCCCTTCCTGCACAAAAACAATCCTACCAACAACACAGACACCCTTGCACCGATGTGCAAGGTGTCTGCATTGGCACCAAATTGTGTGCTGACTGAAAGGACAGGAATACGCCCTATATCATAAATACGGCACATTCCTGCCCTTTTCTTTTGACGCAGGACAGCACAGCAAAGTGACTTGCTGCCTTGCACCAAAAACTCATAAAACAAATGAGACCTTTGGTATTTCTAAATCTGGCCTAGAGACAGCTTTAGTTGTCTCACCAACCTCATGCAAGCAAAATAATTTATAAATTAAAAAATAAACATACATGTATACAAAGTCAAAAGATACTTTATTCGGTTTGTGCAACAACCATAAAAGCAGACAAAGTTAAAACACACATATAAAACATTCATTACATATACAATCCAAATAATCATATTACATAAGACAAACAAGAATAAAACATACATATGAAACATTCGTTACATATACAATCCAATTAATCATTACATAATACATTCCCTAGCAGCAAATTGTATACAAATTATCCGGTACATGAAGACAGCCCAATCAAATATCAAGGGTAATTGATTTCCTTGCATCAATTGATTTCAGAATAAAAGAAGCCGCATAGAAACATAAACCCGCATCATTAAGAGAGACCAATATATTCATGGCAGCATGGAACCTTCTCACTTTCAATTTTAGGAGTATAGGTTTTAGGTAAAATAATCTTAAAAAAGAATAAAACTTACAAAATAGCATAAAGTGACTAGTGCTCTGTTTTGATATCCCGTCGCAGGGGCATGCGATTGACGGGCATGTTTTCATAGTTGGAAAAGCAACCAAGTGATGCACTATACCTAGTCTCAAGCGGGTCAGAACAAAACGATGTGATGACCTGGTCACTACTGTTAGATAATCTTGGAAACATACATGTATACAAAGAGAGGCTTTGAGTCATCCCTCTTCATCCATTGGCCTCTTTAATTATAATTCCCATTTTGCTTTTGCCCACCACAGCAGTCAGCATGGGTCAATGGGGCAGCCACTTCAGCCATTGCCTCTCTTCCATGGTGAGTGGTGACATTATATCTGATCGCGTGTGCATGTCCACCAAAAAGAAATGTACTTTAATGCCATGGCTGGTGAGAAAACACTTTACTTTGCCAATGCTATTTTTTTCTTTCTATTGTTTCAGCCTGCCAAGGTCAGACCTATTGTCTTTGCAAATACTTCTTTTTGTTCTTCACAATGACCGAGACCCTTTTTCTAAGCCCTGACCAGTTTTTTTTTTGCTCCAAATATTTTATTAATTTTCAGCAAACAAACAAAATAAATAAATAAATAAATAACAAGAAACGAAAAAAACAACACATACAATGATTATCAGGAGACTGTGAGCATGCCACATATACATTAAAAAACATCGACAAAATACAACTAAGTATATATACAAAAAGTTGGACCAAGGATATCGTTGTGCCCAAAAATCCAAGATAAGACTTAAAGTTGACAACATGTTCATGACCTCAGGGAATGTTGATCAAATGTACAAACCATAATGAAGAGCATTACGCAGTCATATTGAAACTATGCATTTATCACAGAAATACAAAAAAGAGGCATATAAAAAATCGAAGATTCGTAGGCTCCAAACTTAAACTCATAATAAGATTTACTCCATAATAATAAAATTAAAAAGAAGAAAAGAAAATGATAGAGAAAGACAAGAAGGAATAAAACGGAAGATAGGAGAAGAAAAGAAAGAAATGAAGTAAAATTCGGGGGTGAGGGTGGTAGGGGGAGAAGTGCCATGGGGGAGTAAAGTTAAACACTTCCTGCAGGAGGAGAAACAATGGAGTGGTAATAAAGAGTCCATTATACTACGCCCATAAAGATGTCCAGTGTATGCCAGAGTGATGGTGATGGGACAGGTGTTTTGGGGAAAAAAGCTAGACTTTTATGTGAACTCCTAAGGTAAGTGTCCCATCCCCACCACGTATGGGAAGAAACGTTGTTCAGAGTTTTCCATGATAACTTTAACTGCCACCGTCTTTTGGATGCTTGTTTCCGGTCCAGGGAAGACATGGCTTGGCAGTTCGGGCTGGACTGTTCCCATGAGGCACAGGGTCAAACTGATTTGCATATGGCCATGTCTGAACTGGGGTGGTGGAGTGAGCTAAAGAATGATGATGGATTAAACCCAGATCAGTTGACTGGGGGTGAGTGTTTGATTTGCTCAAGCGCTCCGTCCATCATCCCCTTTGGTATTGCTTTGTTCGCCCTAAGTTGGCAGGGTATGCCCAGACGTGGGTCCCTTGCTCACTTTGCCACTGGATTCAAGCTAGCCTGGCTGATGACGGCTGAATAGCCAGAAACCGGTCCCAGGATGCTTGTTTCCGGTCCAGGGAAGACATGGCTTGGCAGTTCGGGCTGGACTGTTCCCATGAGGCACAGGATCAGACTGATTTGCATATGGCCATGTCTGAACTGGGGTGGTGGAGTGAGCTAAAGAATGATGATGGATTAAACCCAGATCAGTTGACTGGGGGTGAGTGTTTGATTTGCTCTAACGCTCCGTCCATCATCCCCTTTGGTATTGCACCGTCTAAAGAAGAGCTAATAAAGCTATATCAGCATCAGATAACCCCTAAAGAGGAGCTCAGTACAAATGGGCCAAACATGATAAGAGGGATAGAGATGGGAAAGGATACCCTAAAAATGGAGGTGATCCGATCATAGACTTCTGTTGAGTACCTAGAGAGGTGTTTGCAGGTGAGAAACATATGATAAAGGGTACCAGCAGCTTCCATGCAGGACCAACAGAGATCAGAGTCAGTTTTAACAAAAAAGATTCCGAAATAGTTTTGATCTTTATTTTTATTTATTTATTTGAGTTTGATCGAAAGGGCAGTCACATTTTCAGACACCTGGACCCCTGAAAGAGAACCTAATAAACATATTCCTGGCAACAGACCAATGCCATTAGAGACAGCCATTACACACATATTGCTACTGCTGCGTCGACAGGAGGACCGTCAAGCCCGCAGTGCTCCTGCTGGATTGTGAGTTTAATCCATGGCGGGCAGGTGGTGCTACGGCGGTCTCATGGCGGTGGTTTGTTAGGCTCATAGGAGAGCCTTAACAGTAGACTGCCATCGTGACAGCACCTGTAACACATTCCTGCATGGTGTGGCAAGCACCATGTTGTGCATGCCACACCGTGCAGGAACAGGGGTGCAATTCCAGGGGGGCACAACATGTGCCCCCCTGCATGCACGTCCAGGCCCAGGAGTGGCAGGGGCCCTGTTAGACCTGGTGGTCGCTGAGGTATTCAGTGAGGTGTCTGTTGATTTTCTTTAAGACCTTGGCCAGAAATGGTAGCAGGGAGATTGGTCTGTACTTGGCAGTCGTTGAGGGGTCCGAGGAGGGTTTCTTCAGCAATGGGAGGACAGCTGCATGTTTCAAAGCATCTGGGAAGGTCACAAAACAGGTCAAGGCATTCATAATGGGGGTGAGCATGCTCGCTAATGTGATAAACGTAGTGGGGGCAGGCATCTGATGGGGCCTCTGAGTTCTGGGCGGCGGTTTCTTCTGGGATGATGACAGGCCATGTGGTTAACATTGGTTCTTTGGATCAGATCGGGAGGCGTTTGGCGGGGTCTGTCATATCGAGATGCATATTGAAATTGCTGTAAATGGTGGTGATTTTGTTGCACAAGATTTGAGAGTTATTTTTGTAGAGGTCCTTCAAGGGGGTGATATAGTTGGCGGCAGCCACTGATGAGGTGAAACCCTTCACAATGGCGAAGATTTCTTTGCTTCTGTTGGTGCTGGCATCACTGCTGTCCTCCAGAGTGGCATGTTTGGTGGTCCAAAACATTTGGTGGTAGCGTCTCAGGATGGGTTTGAATGTGCTTCTGTCTGCATTGTCCTGGCTCTTTGTCTGTTTGTGCTTTAGTTGTTTGTAGTGGTGTTTCATCAGTCTGAGTTGATTTCTGTACCAACTGGGCTGAAGTCAAAATCTTTTTGAGATTATGCAAGCAGTGTGTGTATGTGTGTAATCATAGCTGAGTGTGAACTCACTGACAAAATGGTGAGCTTTTAAAAACAGCAGGGAAATGTGCATGTATGAGGAAGTCTGAAATCTCTGAAACAATGGAGAGTTTCTGAAGGCAGCAAGAGGAAGTGTCTGTGTAGGGGAATGGGAATTCACTGAGGCAATGGTGACCTTCTAAAAACAGTAAGCATAATTTGTAGGTACACAGAGTAGAATAAATACATTGAGAAGATGGTGAGCTTTTGAAAGAAGTAATCAAATGTGTGTATAATGGGAAATGTATATAAAATGAGATGACATTGAACTTCTGAAACTAGAATTTACAGTCATAACCACAGTGATTTAACACAACGTGGCACCACATCCCTGAAAAATTAAGTGATGGGCCCAGTGCTGGAATGGCATGGGAACCGGCCAGATCCCAGTTCCATCGTTCATTATGGATGAGGAACTGGGTTCCACACCTGGTCCCAGGAGCTTCTCGTGCCTGTGGTCCCTCCTGATACAGTGACAGCTCTTGTCTTGAGCGAAGGCAGCAGTGTCCTCACAGTGTGTGCGTCTTCGTGGGAGCAGCTGTCGCTGCAGTGGGCTTTTTCTCCCTGTCCAGTAGGGCAGCTCCCATGTTGACATAGTTTACGTCTTTTCACTCTGATCTAGTCGTGCCCGGGCTGGGTCACTGATGTTGGTGTTCAGATAATTAATTTAATTTGTTCAAGTTGTTCCTGGGCTGCCTAGTTCACAGGCAATTCCTTTTAATAGATCCTCCTTGGATTAGGCACAGGTGGCAACTGTCACACCTCATCTCCAAATCGAGGTACCGATAAGAGGTACAATGAGGCATCTTATCAGTTAGGCTGCCAAGGCATAAACTGATAGCGTGTGAGTATGTCAGTGTCTGTGTTTATTTTTTTAAACTTTTGGTTGATTGCATCTGTAATGACATAGATGTGTGTCGTGTGTGAAAGTCTGGAGTGTGTATAATCTCATTAATAAATTTTCTTTTCAGGGTTTTTGCTACTGAAGATTAGACCATTGACCCAGAAATGCCTATAAATGCTTCAGGTCGATTTAGACTTAACCTAATACAGTGCAACATTTGAGGCCAAATTTAGCAACACTTTGCACCAGGTTTACATCACAAAAGTTAAGTAAACGTATATAAAGTGTTGATTTAGGGATTTACTTTGTAGCACAAACAAAAGAAACACAATGTAGCTACTTTGCTTCAAGGGGGCATACCATGGACAGAAAAATGTGTGTTCGCATGCAACCACTCATGGTTTTTGATGCAAATCCCTATCCACTAACTTTGCTAGAAAGAGATTTGCACCGAAAAAGTTACTTACTTTTCTCAAAATATTTCTAACTTTTCATGTGCTCTGTACTGTATTGTGAAACAAATACAGTATGCCAGTACAGCTTTAATATTGCATTTCTCATCATCAATTTCTTTTGGAACAGATTTTATCATAATAATAATATTAATTTATATGTACTTGCAGACTTTAGGCATTAGTCTGGCTGTCTCTGGATGCACCCTTTCTGACTCTGCCTCATATGCATAAAAGTCAATAGACTCAATTCAGGTGGGAGACTCCGAATTTATGAGGCAAAACAATGGCTTTTTTATTAGCTGTCTCCCATCTGAAATTGGCATTGCTTTAGTGGGAGTCAATGGAGAAAATCCATTCTCCCGAATTGTTTTTCAAAATCTCCCACTTTCCTGTTCTGAAATGTTGGCATGTATGCTTGTATGACTCTGATTCCTTCCTGGTCTGCCCTCCGCACCTCCCTTTTCATTCTCGCCTCTGCCCATTTGAGGGCTCCCAGAAATATTTTTTTCCAATTCTACCACTGGATAGGTCCAATGGCGTAACATAGGCCTGCGGTGCGGGGGGGGACCGAGCTCCAGGGGGGGGGCCCTCAGCACAATACCCTGGCCTGAGAGCTTTTGATTGAGTCTGGAGGGGGGGTCGCCGCCATATACCTTGCAGGGGGGGCCCTCAAGTTTTGTTACGCCACTGGATAGGTCCTGAAGATTCATGCCACCTGAGCTACAACTTCCCAACAGCCAGCCCTGAGAACTCAAAGAAGTCACACCTCACTGCTGACCGAGAGAGATGGCGGACCAATACCCCTTCAGAGCACCTAGGAGACTACACAAGGCCTGTGCGTACACACAGAAATATGAACTTTCTGAAACAATGGTGATCTGGAAGCAGTTAGGCAAAGATGCATTTTCACGAGTGTGAAACCATTTAAGGTACACCCTGTCAGCCTTAGCGCATCACGTTTTACCAACAGAAGATCTGATTTATTGAGGACTTTTACAAATTTAAGAAAGTTTTAATCCTGAAAAGATTGTACGTTTTGATAGTGCTTCGAGACTCACAACAAATTTACTCCAGTCAATAGGCGTAACCCATACTTGTGCTATTTACCCAGGGGCACATTTATCAAGCTTTCAAGCAGCGCAACGCAGCAAGCCACCTTGCGCTGCATGAAAGCACAGGAAAGAGCCGTATTTAACATTCTACGGTGCATTCCTGTCCTTTCCTTGCGCTGGCGCACAATGTGCTGCCTAGCGCCAATGCAGGCACCGTTGTGCCATGGAGCAAAGGGATGCCTTCCCGCACAAAAAAAATCCTCAGGTGCATTTTCCACTTTCTATGTGTGCAGCAGAATATTTGTACTCGTTACTCTTCACCTGGGGAGGCGTAGCATTTTGACGCATTCCCAGGTCCACCAGTAATGGTAAATCTGAGAATGACCCAAAATCCATGGGTGGATGCGCGAGAACACCAATGCACTACCAATGGAACGCCTCCTTGGGGCAGAGTAATGCAATACAGTGATTTGCGCTGAATTGCGTTACTCTAGATTTATCAGGCCATTCAAGGCCCCACAAGGTGGCCTTGCATGGCTTGATATGTCTGACTTAGTTGTTGTGTCACCCTTGCGCCCCCTTGTGTGGTGCAAGGACCACGCAACTCAATGATAAATATGCCCCTCAATGTTTACGAAAGTGTCGGAGTAATCAGAAGTGAGTGAAACTGTATAGTTGGCTAATATGTGAGTAGTTTATTGTTAGAAATGGGATCTCTAGTTGGCAAGGGCTTGCACCTTTGTCCAAGTAGGGACCCTTCTTCCTAGTCAGGGTAAGGGTTGTTACACTCGTGAAGTAACCCCTGCTCACCCTCGTGGTAGCTTGGCACGAGCAGTCAGGCTTAATTCAGAGGCAGTGTGTAAAGCATTTGCACATAACCAACAGTAATACAGTGTAAGCACTACAAACGGACACCACACCAGTTTAGAAAAATAACCAATATTTTATATACTCAAGACAAGACCAATTACGACAAAAATCCACAATACTATACTTTACTGAATGAGTACTTGATACGTTAACTTCTTCTTTGCAGGAATAGCACAAAAGCAAAGTTCAGTACGAGTCGGTAGCTCCGTCCGAGTCTACCGTGATGCTGAAAACCCCAGAGTCTAACAGTTCCAGCCGACCGCGTCGATACGGGCCAGCAGAGTCATGAACAGACTCGGTTACAGTACCTTTCTCGTTGTGGCTGGTACGGAGTGTACGAGCCGGTCGGCGTTCGTCGCGGTTGCGGTGCAAGACGGAGCGATGCAAGGTGCGGTGTCCCTCGATGCGGTGCAGGCAGCGGCTCGATGAGCGTCGTGCAGACGGAGTCGGTGAGTCCAAGGCGTGCGGTGCAGGGTGAGACGATGCTCGATGCGGTGCTGACAGGTTGCGATGCAGGCGACCTAGCCGGAGTGCGGGAGCTGGCGTCGGACAGCGGTGCGAGTCGGAGCGGTGCGTCGCAGACGTGCGAGCGGTGCCCCAAATGCGGTGCGGTCTCGACTCTTGAGCCAGTTGCAGCGACAGTGTCGGTCTGGTCCGGCTGGCCCAGTGAAGCGATGCGATGCGAACTGCGGTGCCCACAGGTCACGGTGCAAGCAGCGGCTCGATGTTGGCGGCATTGGACGCCGCCCACGGTGAGACCAGGGTTGCGATGCGAAGCGGGGCGATGCGGTCTGCGGTGCAAACAGGTCACCGGCCAGGGATGGATTCGGTTGACGGAGTCGGTTGCGGTTCCCTTCCTCTGTGGCAACTGAAACAGCGTTCCAGAAGCGGTACCCAGACGCTTGGGAAGTCTTTGTAGTCCCTGAGACTTCTTAACAGGAGGCCAGCTCGGTTTCTGGCCCTTGGAGATACTCAGCACAAGTTTGGAGAAAGTTCAGTCCAGTCCTTTCACTGCCCAAGACAGAAGCAGCAACTGCAGGCCAACCCAACAAAGCAACAACACAGCAAAGGGGCAGTACTCCTCCTGGCAGCTATTCCAGCTCTTCGTCTTGGCAGGTTCCTTGATTCCAGCGAGATCTAAATTCATGGGGTCAGGGCCCCAATATTTATATCCCAAATTCCTTTGTTCTCTGAAGGCAGAGAGGCCTTTGCCTAGTCCAAACCAGTTCTGGAGCACTTTGTTGACAAGTCTCCGTCCCTTCTTTCAGTGAGTAGGCCAGGGACATCAGACGCACCACAGGAGGTGGAGCCAGCATTGTGGAGGGAAGGCACTGTCCTATTCAGGGCCCAGGTGCGACTCCTCCCACCCATCTACAGGTCGATCTGGCTATTCAGCCCTGCGCTGACTCACCCTGTCTCCTGGCATCCCCCAGCCCCTGTCACTCACATTCCAGACAAGGAATACACAACCTCGCAGAGGCAGGCTTGGATGGTTAGGCAAGAAAATACCCACTTTCTAAAAGTGGTATTTTCAAACACAGAATGTTAAAACCAACCTTACTAAAAGCTGCATTTTATCATTCTGAGTCCAGGCATACTAAACTCGAAGTTCTACCATGTTCCCGGGTCAGTTAGGATTATAAGCTGTAATAATCAAAACTGCCCGTTCTGGCCTAGGGGAACAGGTAGCCTTGCAATAGTCAAAACGAACTAGGCTGTAATTCACTATCAGGACATGCCGCACACACCCGGGCATGTCCTACCTTTCGCGTACAACGCACCCTGCCCACAGGGGTACCTTGGGCCTACCTTAGGGGTGACTAACATGTAGCAAAGGGAAGGTTTAGGGACTTGCAAGTGTGTGCACTTGCCAAGTCGACATGGCAGCCCTAGGCTGCGCACAGGCTCTGCGATGGCAGGCCCGAGTTACACTTTACGGGCTGTTTGCGTGGGTGGCACAATCCAGTGCTGCAGCCCACCAACAGCATTTGGTCTATAGGCCCTGGCACTCGCAGTGCACTTTACAAGGGACTGACACATAAACCAAATAGGCCAATCATGGAAACACCAATCCATAACACATTTTATACGGGAGCACTTGCACTTTCCCACTGGACCGCAGTGAGGAAAGTGCGCAGAATCATCACACCAGCAAAAACAGAGTCAAAACCGGGAGGTCAGAAAGCAAAAAGTCAGGGGAAACACGCCAAAAGATGCCAAGTCTAACACATGTCCCCTCCAGCTGAAAGTAGGGAGAACTACCCAACCCCATGGGAGTTCTCTTCACTAAGGCGGAAGAACCTGGACAGACCATCTGCGTTGGCGTGTTCTGTACCAGGACGGTGTTCCACCGTAAAGTCCATTCCCTGTAGGGAGATGGACCACCTCAGCAGTTTTGGATTCTCACCCTCATTTGCATCAACCATCTGAGGGGCCTGTGGTCTGTCTGAACCCGGAAGTGAGTCCCAAACAGGTATGGTCTCAACTTCTTCAGTGACCAGACCACAGCAAAAGCTTCCCTTTCTATGGCACTCCACCTCTGTTCCCTGGGAAGTAGTCTCCTGCTAAGGAAGACTACAGGCTGATCCAGGCCCTCTTCGTTAAGTTGTGAGAGCACCGCTCCCACACCATGCTCTGAAGCGTCAGTCTGCACGACGAATTCCTTGGAGAAGTCAGGTGCCTTGAGCACGGGCGCCGTGCACATGGCTGCCTTCAGGGCATCAAAAGCTTTCTGGCAGGACTCAGTCCAGATCACTTTCCTGGGCTGCCTCTTAGAGGTCAGCTCTGTTAAGGGGGCAACGATGGTGCCATAGCCCTTAACAAATCTCCTATAGTAACCGGTGAGACCTAAGAAGGCTCTCACCTCTGTCTGGGTCTTGGGGGCTCCCAAGCCAGAATGGTGTCAATCTTGGGTTGTAGGGGCGCCACCTGGCCGCTTCCTACCTGGTGTCCCAAGTACACCACAGAACCCTGCCCGATCTGGCACTTACTGGCCTTGATCGTGAGGCCTGCACCTTGCAGAGCCCTCAACACTTTCTCAAGGTGCTGTAAATGTTCTTCCCAGCTGGAACTGAACACAGCAATGTCATCCAGGTAGGCGGCACTGAAATCCTCCAGCCCAGCCAACACCTGATTGACCAACCTCTGAAAGGTGGCAGGGGCATTCTTCAACCCAAAGGGCATCACCCGGAATTGGTAATGACCTTCTGGGGTTGAGAATGCTGATCTCTCCTTGGCCCCCTCGGTTAAGGCAATCTGCCAGTACCCAGACGTTAAATCAAACGTGCTGAGGAACCGGGCAGCTCCCAACCGATCAATGAGCTCATCAGCTCTGGGGATGGGGTGCGCGTCAGTCCTGGTGACGGCATTGAGCCCACGGTAGTCCACACAAAACCGGAGTTCTGGAGTGGCACCGGGCGCCGCAGCCTTTGGGACCAAGACCACTGGGCTGGCCCAAGGACTGTGGGAGGGCTCAATCACCCCTAACGCCAACATCTTAGAGACCTCCTCCTTGATGCTGGCTCTGACCCGGTCAGTCAACCTGTAAATCTTGTGCTTCACAGGATGGCTGTCACCGGTGTCCACGTCATGGGTACACCAGTGAGTAACACCGGGGTCAGAGAGAACAGCGGGGCGAACTGTCCCAACAACTGGCGACAGCCCCCTGCTGCTCCTGAGTCAGAGTAGGGGAGAGGATCACACCCTCTACTGACCCATCATGCTCCTTGGTAGACAGGAGGTCAGGAGAGGCTCGCTCTCCTCTTCCACCCCATCATCTGTCGCCAAGAGCATACTCACTTCGGACCTCTCGAAGTGGGGCTTGAGGCAGTTCACGTGAAGGACCCTCAAAGGGTTCCTTGGAGCCTGCAAATCCACCAGGTAGGTGACGTCACTTTTGCGCTCCTTTACCTCATATGGCCCAGTCCACTTGTCCTGCAAGGCACAAGGTGCTACTGGGGCCATGACCCACACTTTTTGTCCAGGTTGAAATTCGACCAGAGTGGCGTTCTGGTCATACCATCTCTTCATTTCTTCCTGGCTTGCTTCTAGGTTCGCCTGAGCGAGTTTCCTGAAGCGGGCAGTTTGGTTTCTAAAGGCCAGCATGTAGCTAAATACATCCTGGGGAGTTTTCCTGGGAGCTGCCTCCCAGCCTTCCTTAACCAAACTCAGAGGTCCTCTGACAGGGTGGCCATACAGGAGCTCAAAGGGGCTGTACCCAAGAGACTTCTGAGGCACCTCCCTGTATGCAAAGAGTAGGCATGGCAAGAGGACGTCCCACTTATGCCTCATGGGTTCTGTTAGACCCTTGATCATGCCTTTCAAGGTCTGGTTGAATCTCTCCACCAGACCGTTTCCTTGTGGGTGGTAAGGAGTGGTGAACTTGTAGGTTACCCCACACTCCTTCCATAGGGATGTCATATACTTCGATATGAAATTGGTCCCCCTATCAGAAACCACCTCTCTGGGGAATCCCACACGGGAAAAGATCCCCATTAACGCCCGGCCCACTACTGGCGCCGTCGTTGTCCTGAGAGGGATTGCCTCCGGGTACCGGGTGGCATGGTCCACCAAGACCAGGATGTACCTGTTGCCCATGGCTGTCTTGGGATCCAGTGGCCCCACTATATCCATCCCTACCCTTTCAAAGGGTGTTCCAACAACCGGAAAAGGTTGGAGAGGAGCTTTGACCTTCCTCCCACTCTTACCACTTGCCTGGCAAGTTTGGCAAGACCTGCAGTGTGCATCTGACTGCCTTCGCATTTGGGGCCAAAAGAAGTGGGTGACAAGCCTGTCAAAGGTCTTGTCCTGCCCCAAATGTCCTGCCAAAGGCACGTCATGAGCCAGACCCAGTAGGAAGGTCCTGAAGCGCTGGGGTACCACCAGCACACGGGCTGACCCAGGCTCAGCAACCTTAGGCTCACTGTATAGGAGACCACTCTCCCAGTAGATCAGATGTGACCCGGACTGATTACCAGCTGCCTGGTCTGCAGCCTGCCGCCGCAGACCCTCCAGAGTAGGGCACTCGCTCTGCTCCCTGCAGAACTCCTCCCTGGTGGGACCCCCTTCTTGCTGCCAATGGGTCAGCTCAGAGATGTCTCCCAGTTCGGCTACTTGCTCCCCTGTAGGCACCGGGCGTCCCCTCGAGGTCCGCCTCCTCCCGGTCCGTGGGAACTTCGGGGCCGGTTTCCGCGCCCCTGCCTTTCTCTTGGCAGGGACTTGGGCCACTGTTTCAGGCTCCAAGTCCTTTTGATCACCCTTTCTGGCTGCCATTGACCGAGTAGACACGCATGCCCACTCTGGCAACCCAAGCATCTCCAAGTGAGACCTGAGCTCAACCTCCTTCCATGAGGACTGCTCCAGGTCGTTTCCTAGCAGACAATCTACAGGCATGGTAGGGCTCACAACCACCCTTAAGGGACCTGAGACCCCCCCATTCAAAGGGAACCTGCGCCACCATACATTGGCGCTCTGAGTTGTCGACAGCAACTACTTGGTGGAATGCTCCTGGGACTACTTGCTTCTCAGACACCAGGTGACACCGGACTGAGGTCACACTGGCTCCAGTATCTCTGAGAGCCTCTACCCTGTTCCCATTAATGGTCACCCAGGTGCTATATTTCTTTGTGTTAGGGGGCACCTGGTTTCCTGGGACCATCTCACTGTCCCCGAGTGAGACAAGGGTCATTTCTGCGGGATCCCCACCCTCCTGTGGGCACCCCTCCTCCCCAAGCGCTACACTAGCCAACACTTTGGACTGTCCACCGGTGGGTGGCTGTGTCCCCTTCGGGCACTTGGGGTCCTCCTTAAAGTGACCTACCTGGTCACATGCATAACACTTGCGGGGCCGGTCTCAACAGGCTTCCTGTAAAGACCCCTTTCTTCTTATCACCGGGGGCTGGGAACCTTTACCCTGGGTACTAGTTTGGGGCCCTTTAGAGAACTCCTGTGCTTTACCCTTGTCCCCCCACCTTTCTGCTGGGGACCCTGCCCACCTTTGGCTGAGTCTCCCCAAACGCTTTCTTGTGGACCCTGGTACTCACCCAGCGGTCCGCTTCCATAGTAAGCTTCCTGGGGTCAGTTAGCTTACTATCAACTAGGTGCTGGCGCAGATCTGCAAAACATAGACTAGACAAGTGCTCCCATGCAATCAAGTTGTAGAGCCCCTGAAAATCTGTTACACTACTGCCCTTCACCCAACCATCCAGAGACCTGCAGAACACATCCACACATTCCAACCAAGTGTTGACATCAGACTTCTTACTGGACCTGAACTGATCCCTGTACTTTTCAGGAGTAAGACCATACTTCGTGAGAAGGGCATCCTTCATGTCAGCATAGGTGAGGTGATACCCCTTACCCAAAGCTATCAGAGCATCCCTTGCTTCTTCCGGGAAAAGTGGCCACAATCCTGCTCCCCAATTCTCCTCAGGGACCCCATTCATGTGTATGGCTGCCTCATAACCCTGGAACCACCTTTGTATGTCATCCCCTTTTGAACTCCTTGCCTACGTTCTTGGGAATGTGCACAATCCTGTCTGCCTTTCTGGACGAATTGCTGCCACCATCTGAGCCTGACTTACTCCTAAGTTCTAGCTCCTTCAGTTCTCTCTCATGCTCTAAGAGCATCTTCCTCTCCTCTATGGCCAATCTCTTCTCCTCCCGCTCACTCTCCAGCCTGAGCTTCTGCAGCTCGAACTGCCTTGCCTCCCGCCTGTCCTCCAGCTCCTCTGGGGACAGACTGCTGCTGCCTGACCTGGCGGGTTCCCCCTACCCAAAAGCACATCCACCCTGGAAATAGGCTCCTCCGCCTCCTCACTGAGATCACCAGGCTGCCCATTGGCATGTCTGGCTGCTACCCAGGCCCTCAGCGCCTTCTGTAGCTCCTCCTTCCTTGTGAGGCCTTTAATTTGGACTTTCAGGTTTTTACAAATCACTCGTAACTCCTTTACGGCGTAGGATTCCAACCTGTCCTCCTCAAAGATAACTTCCAGAGATGCAACGGATGATGCAATTGATTCAGGCATGACAAAAGTCGTGAGTTGAAAACTGGCAAGATCAAAAATAGGCCAAAAGAAAAAGAACCAGTATGTGGTACGTAATGGTCTGCGATATGGTAGTAGTGCACACCAATCACTGTAAGTCAAGTGCAAACACAAGTCCTATCCTCACCGCTGACAACCAATGTTAGAAATGGGATCTCTAGTTGGCAAGGGCTTGCACCTTTGTCCAAGTAGGGACCCTTCTTCCTAGTCAGGGTAAGGGTTGTTACACTCGTGAAGTAACCCCTGCTCACCCTCGTGGTAGCTTGGCACGAGCAGTCAGGACTAATTCAGAGGCAGTGTGTAAAGCATTTGCACATAACCAACAGTAATACAGTGTAAGCACTACAAACGGACACCACACCAATTTAGAAAAATAACCAATATTTTATATACTCAAGACAAGACCAATTACGACAAAAATCCACAATACTATACTTTACGAATGAGTACTTGATACGTTAACTTCTTCTTTGCAGGAATAGCACAAAAGCAAAGTTCGTACGAGTCGATAACTCCGTCCGAGTCTACCGTGATGCTGAAAACCCCAGAGTCTAACAGTTCCAGCCGACCGCGTCGATACGGGCCAGCAGAGTCGTGGAACAGACTCGGTTACAGTACCTTCTCGTTGTGGCTGGTACGGAGTGTACGAGCCGGTCGGCGTTCGTCGCGGTTGCGGTGCAAGACGGAGCGATGCAAGGTGCGGTGTCCCTCGATGCGGTGCAGGCAGCGGCTCGATGAGCGTCGTGCAGACGGAGTCGGTGAGTCCAAGGCGTGCGGTGCAGGGTGAGACGATGCTCGATGCGGTGCTGACAGGTTGCGATGCAGGCGACCTAGCCGGAGTGCGGGAGCTGGCGTCGGACAGCGGTGCGAGTCGGAGCGGTGCGTCGCAGACGTGCGAGCGGTGCCCCAAATGCGGTGCGGTCTCGACTCTTGAGCCAGTTGCAGCGACAGTGTCGGTCTGGTCCGGCTGGCCCAGTGAAGCGATGCGATGCGAACTGCGGTGCCCACAGGTCACGGTGCAAGCAGCGGCTCGATGTTGGCGGCGTTGGACGTCGCCCACGGTGAGACCAGGGTTGCGATGCGAAGCGGGGCGATGCGGTCTGCGGTGCAAACAGGTCACCGGCCAGGGATGGATTCGGTTGACGGAGTCGGTTGCGGTTCCCTTCCTCTGTGGCAACTGAAACAGCGTTCCAGGAGCGGTACCCAGAGGCTTGGGAAGTCTTTGTAGTCCCTGAGACTTCTTAACAGGAGGCCAGCTCGGTTTCTGGCCCTTGGAGATACTCAGCACAAGTTTGGAGAAAGTTCAGTCCAGTCCTTTCACTGCCCAAGACAGAAGCAGCAACTGCAGGCCAACCCAACAAAGCAACAACACAGCAAAGGGGCAGTACTCCTCCTGGCAGCTATTCCAGCTCTTCGTCTTGGCAGGTTCCTTGATTCCAGCGAGATCTAAATTCATGGGGTCAGGGCCCCAATATTTATATCCCAAATTCCTTTGTTCTCTGAAGGCAGAGAGGCCTTTGCCTAGTCCAAACCAGTTCTGGAGCACTTTGTTGACAAGTCTCCGTCCCTTCTTTCAGTGAGTAGGCCAGGGACATCAGACGCACCACAGGAGGTGGAGCCAGCATTGTGGAGGGAAGGCACTGTCCTATTCAGGGCCCAGGTGCGACCCCTCCCACCCATCTACAGGTCGATCTGGCTATTCAGCCCTGCGCTGACTCACCCTGTCTCCTGGCATCCCCCAGCCCCTGTCACTCACATTCCAGACAAGGAATACACAACCCGCAGAGGCAGGCTTGGATGGTTAGGCAAGAAAATACCCACTTTCTAAAAGTGGTATTTTCAAACACAGAATGTTAAAACCAACCTTACTAAAAGCTGCATTTTATCATTCTGAGTCCAGGCATACTAAACTCGAAGTTCTACCATGTTCCCAGGGTCAGTTAGGATTATAAGCTGTAATAATCAAAACTGCCCGTTCTGGCCTAGGGGAACAGGTAGCCTTGCAATAGTGAAAACGAACTAGGCTGTAATTCACTATCAGGACATGCCGCACACACCCGGGCATGTCCTACCTTCGCGTACAACGCACCCTGCCCACGGGGGTACCTTGGGCCTACCTTAGGGGTGACTAACATGTAGCAAAGGGAAGGTTTAGGGACTTGCAAGTGTGTGCACTTGCCAAGTCGACATGGCAGCCCTAGGCTGCGCACAGGCTCTGCGATGGCAGGCCCGAGTTACACTTTACGGGCTGTTTGCGTGGGTGGCACAATCCAGTGCTGCAGCCCACCAACAGCATTTGGTCTATAGGCCCTGGCACTCGCAGTGCACTTTACAAGGGACTGACACATAAACCAAATAGGCCAATCATGGAAACACCAATCCATAACACATTTTATACGGGAGCACTTGCACTTTCCCACTGGACCGCAGTGAGGAAAGTGCGCAGAATCATCACACCAGCAAAAACAGAGTCAAAACCGGGAGGTCAGAAAGCAAAAAGTCAGGGGAAACACGCCAAAAGATGCCAAGTCTAACATTTATACACTCATATATTTTCTCCTAAAAAACACTTTCGGAGTTCCAAGGGGTCTGACACAGAGGTGCTCTGTGAGTCTGGTGCAAATGTTATGAACAACCAATGAGGTATAACTTACTGTATAGTCTCAAAGGAGCACAAATTATCCAAGTTTTCAAACATGGGATGGCGAATTAAAGATTATGTCAGGGAAAAATATTCTAAGAAGAAAAGGGTAAACATAAACTAACATATATTATGCACTACTAAGAAAATGGAAACTTGTGGTCAGGAAATTGATATATGTGTATTTTTCTTTTAAATACCTTGGACGTGCGTCTGTTTATTACAACAGTTATAAGTCACATGTTTGGTGATGCAAGATAGGAAAACTTGAAACTAGCACAACCTACACACTGATATCCTTACAACCAACAACAGTTGTAAGTTATGCTAGTCTTTGAAAATGTCACCTTTATTCCTTATTTAAGACTATCTTAGGTAGATTTTTCATACCCAAACACAGTCTTAACATTTTGGGCCTGATATATGAAGGCTTTTCTTAATAAAGACAGTTTTAAAACTTCTTTCAATCTTAAACTTAGTAAAAAAATCCTTTCTAAAGGAGATACATCTAGCGTGTCTTAAAGTGTCTTATGATTGGAATATCGCCTAGTAAATCAGGCACTGAGTGTTGCATCTGTGGATATAAAACATTTACTCACTCCAACTGGCTCTCTGTCTAAACTTGTTGATACGTCTGGGTGCATGCATATGAGAATGCATAACCACACTATGGGGACTGGACGTTTATCATAGTGTTGTGGGATAAACACTGACGAAGTCAGACAAATGCTGTCAGTTATTGTGTCCCCGTAGTTGCGAGCGTGATAAATGTCGCGGGACACTGGAGTGTTTTCTGGAACGTGTTTTTACTTCCCCTAGCAGCAACCAACTGATTAAGCCACCTTTTTCCCTTCACCCCATACACAGGGCACAAGTCCTATAAAAAAAAGTGGGGGGACTGACCAAGTTTGGCAGTATTCAAGTGACATCATGACGCGTGCCATCACAGCACATGACGTCACGACACGTGACATTTCACATGGCATCACAGTAAGTGACCTCACTGGAAGTGACATCGCAAGAAGTGACATCAGATACTAAGATCTCACACGTATGTTTATCAGGTGTATCATGAGTAAATTTAAGTGCATTATGATATTTAACAAATGAGATTTGGAATCGGGGTTGTGCCAAAAAAGTGGCGCAATCCTGACGCAAAATCTGGCCTCAACTAATACATTTTTGTTTAAACCCTGCCACAAAGAAATTGGCAACAAGAAAAGCCTGGTAGTAGATATGTTCTGCTTAAATGGTTGCAAAGTCTGCATTTTAAAATATTTTATAGGGTTAAGGCATCTGCTGCAGAGGTGCCCAGTAAATCTCAGGGAATAATAATAATGGTGAGATAACTCTGGAGATTAAGGCATTTGTTGGAAAGATCTGTGTTTTGTGTAGTCCCAAATTTGAATCAAAGAATTATAGAAGATTAAGTTGTCTCCTGCAAAACATAATCACCCACTGTTCTTTGGGGGGCGGAGGGAGACGGGGCATTTGGGGATTGTTGAACCTCTATTTTGTTGCTACCTTCTTCGGGTTTGTTATTCATGATATCGCAACACGCATGGTGTGCATCTTATACAATGTTGTGAGCATAAATGTACCACATAATTATGAAATAGTGCTCTGGTATGTGTATGATATAACTTTACCAACTGAAAATACAATAAAATATGTTTTAAAAAAGTTGTCTCCTCCAAAGCAAAGCACATCATGTAACATACAGATCACAGATTTTTATTTTATGTAGATAGGTAAGTGGATTACTGCTTTGAACACAGAGATCCTTTTGTTACTTGCAATTCATAAATTATAATCCTTCTAGTAGACCACAGTGAGCTATGAAGGATATTTGACTCCTATACCTTGTCTTGTACACCTGACTGTCTCATGTAACGCATCTTGTACATTGATTTGCACATATACGTGATTTATTTTGAATGGATAATGTGTATGTTATGTAAAGCGCTCTAACACTGCATTTGGATGAGTAGCACTATAAAATAAATAAAATAGTGTTATTTAAATTGTTATTTGTGTAAATACTGGGACAGAAAAACCCATATATATTCTTACAGTGCATGCACTTCTATACAAAGACTGAACAAAGTAAAAAGCATGCATCTCTTAAGTACATGTGAAGAGACAACAAGCTGTGTGCTTTTGTTTCCTCTCTGGTGCTTTTGCATTCAAGTGTGAGGTTCCAGGCCGCCTCCAGTCTGATACTCGATCAAAAGGAGGCCTGATGGCTCCTTAACTTCTGCCTTTATCTTTAGTACAGCTGGAGGTGAATTCACCGACCCCCACTTTGCCTGCACGTTGCTGCTGGGGATGGAAAGCAGACAGTGTGCAGGAGCTGCTGAACGTGTCCCGGTGTCTGAAATCTACACTGGGACAAGTTCAACATATTTCTGTGGGGCCCGACATCTTGGTAGCGTCCACCCTGTGAAAATAGAGGGTGGACGCCGTGTACCCGCGTGTACCCCCGACTCGTGCCCTGCCCATATATCAATCCGCTTCATGCAGGTGGCCATACCCATGCGGTACCTGCTTGGAGCGGGGGCTGAATCCTGCAGGGTCCAAAATCCCCGACACTACAAGTGTGAGGACTTGCCAGGCCAAGCACCTGTACCGGTATAGGTTGTGAATATTGCTGGCAGAATATCGACGGAACAGAATATCATGACAACAATATCAAAGGATAATATATTGAAAGGTAAGTTTGTCATACAATATCTCTATGTAACTCATCATAAACGTACCTTGGTGATGATAAGTACATATATATCTTCACAAATCTTTACCTCCCTTGGTGCACTTACTTGCTCAGTATTCTGTTCAGTCGATATTATTGTAATGATATTCTGTTCAGTTAAATCACCTGGGCTTCTGGTATTGCACTCTAAGGGGCCTGACCAGGGCTTTAAGTGGGATGGAAAAAACTGGGGCATATCTCCAAGGGGCGTTGCCGATGTAATTAGGGGCGTGGCTTAAAACACATAACGTAAAAATCTGTGCTTCCCATAGTGTGCCGCCCGACTGGTATTTTGCTGCTTTTGTCATTGCCCCCAGATATATAATACAGCACGTAACATTACACCTACAACAAACCAGGACTATTGGTTTTGTCAACGGTTGCTATCTGCATAAGATAAATAAGCAACAACTATGGCTTCGTTGTATAGCAAATTGAAAATGCTTCAGTTCTGAAATGATGAGACTGTGGAAGAAGTATAACGAGTCTCTTTGAAGTTACATCACAGGCAGTAAAAAGTGGTACTGCTGCAGAGTTAAGATTTTTTTCCACCCTGAGGATGAGGGCAAAAATGGAAAGACCGCTAGAGACCCGTCTCAGCACCTACTTTTTAGAACTGCCGGTGCTGAGGACCGGCAGGACCCGGCCCACTTAAAGCCCTGTTCCTGACCATCTCCTGATTGAGTAGCTGAAAATCGCACACTCGCGTGATAGAAGCCAGGCTCGCGCCACTCCCCCAGGCTTCAGGAATCCGGAGAGTGACGTAACGAGCCTGCCATGCCCCCGCCCAGCCTGGGAGCGCGTGGGCTCCTGTGACACAATAAGCTGCTGCGCTTTGATTCATGCGGACGCTGCTGTTTCTCAGCATCCGAGCAGGTGACGCAGGGGTCACGTTCTGATTAATGGCCAATATTTAATTTCTGGAGACCAGGCGCAGGCTGCCCCAGCATCACACGAGCTTCAGGATGCCTGCTCTCAAAATGTTCACGAGGTGCCAGGGATTGACTGCGACCTGGCTGGAAAGTTTTGGCCAGTCTGGGAATGTCTCCAAGACTTTGGAATCTAAGTTTAATGAGCTTTCTAAACTCTTGCTTTTCTTGTTTCAAAAGCACCGTTGTCCAGTCTTACTGCAAATGAATTATCCTGCATAGAGACGATCACTACGTTTGTTTATTCACGAACCACCTGCTACAGAGAAGCGCTGCTTGCCCTGCCCAAAGCACCCTTCGCTGCCACGCCCCTTTTCCCATTCATAAATGTTATTGTGACGACATATGACATTTAAACGTAGACTGAACTCCCAAGTTTTAGGCCCTGCCCTAGTCTTGCTGGCTTGGTTACTGAATGGCGCCTGTGATGAATACCCCTGAGTGTTAGGGCCAGATTGAGAAAGGTTTTGAGTCGGGTTTGCGTTAATTTTTTAACACAGACCCTGCGCAAAATCTTTATAGGGCATTTACAAACTAACGCAAATCGGTATTTGTGGTGGTTTGTAGGAAAAAGTAACGCAAATCAGCGTGAAGTGCTGCCTTACTCTGCATCAAGGGGTCATGCTATGGTTGGTAAATGGGCGTTCCCGTGCTACCACCCGTTGTTTTTGACACAAAACCCTATCTACTAAAAAAATTAGACAGGGTTTTGCTGCAAAAATTAACGCAATGTTATAAGGAGAAATGCTCAAATTTCTCCTTTCTTTTCCGTCTTTGCACTGTAGAGCACACTTGCAAAGCAGGAAAAGTTTAAAATTTTGTTTAAGCATAGTATTTTATACTGAAAGGGTGCCCTTCCAGTACAAAACCTATGCTAGATTCAGGCACACACCTCTGCACTATGGTGCAAAGATGTGTGTGTGGCCAGGGCCGGCTTTAGCGCTGGTGGCGCCCGGTGCGACAATGTTTGTTGGCGCCCCCCCAATGACCACCTCCACCACGGATTCTCTCACTAGTACCCTTCACCAGTGACCAAGTCTCCATAACCACTCTCTCTCAGATGCATTTAATTAGTTGTAAAGCGCCACTCATACCAGTGTAGGGTGTCAAAGCACTTTGCATCACACACACATTACACAGAGACAATCAATCATACGTGTGTAAATCAGTGTATAGGAAATGTTACATAAGCCAAAGGACTAAGGGGCATATTATCAACGGCCAGCGATAATTATCGCTGGCCGTGCTTAGCGACAGATTCCCTATCGCAGGCTATCTCTGGAATTTATCGCCCTGGTAGCGCGTTATTAACAACGCGCTTCTCCAGGGCGATAAAAATTCCAGAGATAGCGAGGTTATCGCCGTTTTGCAGGGAACATCGCTGGTTTTCCAGCGATGTTCCCTGCAAAACGGCGATAACTACTTGCTGATACGACCCTGTGGTCGTATCAGCAGAATCCACCCCTATGTTAGGGATGGCTAAGTCAGGATTTTAGCAGACGTTAGATTTTGGCGAAACGGCCGTTTTCGCCGAAATCTAACCTCTGCTAAAATCATGTGGGCTGCCTTGTAAATATCGCGATGTGAACATCAGCGATATTTGCAACGTAGTCCATCCGAGTGCGCCACTTTGCATCTCATTAGAGATGCAAAGATGGGCGTTGAGGGAAAGAGCGATAATGCAAGGATTCACGCGATAGCGTGACCTTGCTGATTAGGCGATAAAATTATCGCCGCTTTTCGTCCGAAAACGGACGCAAAAGCGGCGATAATTGTTTATCGCCTCGTTGCTAATATGCCCCTAAAAGTGTAGGAGTCACATGTCATCCATACTGGTAGGCATTATAGTTTAAGAGTGCTTGGTGTGGAGAAGCACAAACTCGGAGTCGAAAAAGAAACAGCATAGTTAGGAGTTTTCTTTAATAATAAGAATCGATTTCTAGCCAAATTAACCCTTTTTGCAACATTAATCAATGTCCTAATATATACTTTGCAGTGTGTATGCAGTTCTATGATGAAAGTCAATAGCTCACTGTTCTATATTAGGACTTCAAGTTATAAATTGCATGTAACAAAAGGATGTCTCTTTTAAAAGCAGTAACCTGCTGATCTGTTTACATTATATGCACTCTGTAATCTACTTGGTACACGTTCTTTGCAGCAGGCATATTAACCCTCTGCACTAACTTCACATAAGTCAAAACTTCAACTATACAAAACACAAATCTCTCTCCAGGAAGATAATTAATCACAGGAGTTATCTTGACATTTTTGTGAGGCCTGGTAATTGCTGGAGGAAAGGAACGCTGCAGCAGGTGTTTTAAAAACATAATAAACTTGCAAACATGGCGCCCCCAGGAAGCCAGCACCCGGTGCGGTGGCACCGGTCGCACCGCCCTAGAGCCGGCCCTGTGTGTGGCCCTCGGCAACAAAATTCTGTGCCAGCTTGGACAGAGGGGAGGAGAGAGCCATATCTCTGTAGAAATGGCACTTTCCTCCTCTCTCCTTGTCACGCAGTGCAGCAATTTTGGGTGGTGCACTGTGTTGTTTGACAGGTACCTAAATCTGGACCTAAGCAGTGCTTAATTTGAGCAGGTGGTTTCCGGTGCTCAGCACGGCACTTAATCATCAACACCAGCACTTTTCATGAGCACCAGTTAAGGACACATTCATTTACAGGGAGATTAAAGAGATTTGCCCAGAATCACAGTATGTTGAGCTGACGCTGAGACTCGAACCTGGTTCCCCAGCTCCGAAGTCGGCAGCTCTGGCCATTACGCCACATCCTCTCCCCTCTTTCATGGTTAGTAGTTGGTTCTGTTTTAGGTGGTGCTAACAAGATAAATGGGCTGGTGCATGCTACCTCCTGACGAGAGCCCCAGCACTTATTTTTTGACAAATTAACCACTGGCCCTAAGTTTATAATAACTGCTGCTTGACTTGCCTTTACATGTGTGCACGGATCATTTGTTGCAAATGCCATCTCGTTATATATAAACAAGGGAACCCAAGTTAGCGTAGGTTGGGGACCTTTGGGTACAAGTATTTTTATATTGACAATGGTCCCTCACAAAACAGATGAAAATAGAAGTTAATATAGAAATCCAGTGAGATCTATATAGGTTTGCTCATCTGGGCAAAGAATCTTTAATATATCTTTAAATAAAACAAACAGTAAATATTGAAGTGGGAACACATACAACATGAAGGAAGAGAAAGGCTCAGGCATTTACAGACGCTTGGGTTTGAAGTACATAATCTGCCAAGCAAATGCGTAAAGCAATCTTATGTCCTGATGATGATTCCGGTACCTTGTTCTATGGGATCGAAACGTCGTCGACTTTGTACACCTTGACACACGGTGTTGCTTTATTTAAAGATATAGTAAAGATTCTTTGCCCGGATGGGCAAACCTATATAGATCTCATTGGATTTCTATATTAACTTCTATTTTCATCTGTTTTGTGAGGGACCATTGTCAATATAAAAAAAAGCAAATGTCATCTCAGCACAAGTTGGTAGGTGCAGATGTTGTTACAAAATGTCACTTCATGCGTGCAACATTAACAAGGTCATTGAGACCCACACAGAAGTGGAAAAACAGGCCCAAATCATAGTCAACATCGTTTTTGCACTAGCCACATTTTAAACTGAACGCAAATTGCGCTCATTGCTACCACCAGAATTTTGGTAGTGAGAACAGTACGTGTAAAATATGAACAACAGTCACCATAAACTTTGTGCATGTTATTCCCCATTGATTTGCCCCAATCAGTGAATCAGGTGCAAGAAAAGTCCTGATTGTGGTATAACCATAAATTGTGCCTGTGCGTATGTGCCTGAATGTACACATCAAGTCTGAATGACTGACTAAATTAGATGACAATCCAGGCTACTCTCCAATCCTGTATCCCCGATTCGATGTTTCTCATGGCAGGCTTTACGGCAGTGCGACCGGTGCGGCCGCACTGGGCGCTGACCTGGAGGGGGCCACTGACCTCAGGTGGGGCGCTAACAAATGATTTATAGGCTCCTGCTGCAGAGTTTCTTGTGCGTCCAGCTTTCAGGCAGCTATATATATGTCATTATAACTCTTGTGATTTCTGTTCCTGCTAGAGAGAGAGATTGGAGTTAAGTAGGGCAGAGGGTTAATATGCCTGCTGCAAAGAACAGATATGTATTTTATGTGGATAGCTGAGTGGATTAGTAAAGAAAGCCTTTATCAGCACTTTAAAAGAAATGAAATATATTTGAGAGCGGGGCTATGGAGAGATGAGAGGCACTTTTGCCGGGTGGAAGTGAGGGAATCCGAGGAGGAGGTCATATTGGAGGGGGCGACAAAAAAGATTGTCGCACCAGGTGCCACCAGCGCTAAAGCCAGCCATGCCTCTTCTCACGGTTCATAATCCGTGGACCATCCATCTCCTCCTGTCTGTGGTATCTATGTATCACTCTGCGCGAGTTTAAGGTGAATGCTAATTTCCCGTGACCTAACCTTTATGAAAAACCTACAATGTAGACCAAGAAAAGAGGAAGAGAAACTCAGACTGTGATTGGTCAGACCCCCTGATTTCCATGAACATTATTTGCAGGGATTATTCAAGCGGGTTTTCTCAAGTTGTTTGAATGAATCTCCAGTGTCTTGTGTAATTGCAATTTTTAAAGATAGAATATATTTTTAAGAAAAGCCATATGATCTTTCAGTTCGATATGGACCAGTAGGGCATAGTGCAGTCTTATCCAATGAGTAGCTCGTGAGCTACTGGTAGCTCTACAGCTAACTGTGAGTAGCTCTCCTGTGTGCAGCCCATCCTACTAAATTAGAAGATGTTGCTTGGTTGAATTAATAGAAGTATACCAACCATTTTAAAGTGTGTGATCTGATAATGTATGTATTTTCAGAACAGTATTTCCAAAATCTTTTTAAAGCCGATAATTGAATGATAAATCATGCAGCCTTGGAAGACTTATTACTAATATTATTATCGTAGTGCCAAGCAGCATTGCAGCTGTGGCTGTTGTGTATTACCATTGTAGAGACATTCCAAATTGGATAAAGCCTTTTTACTTTACTTCTGGCAATCCTGCAGTGAGATGATCATGGCTGGTAATCTTGCAGGAGTGGCCACTAATGTAATCTTGTCTGATGTGTGCAACACTAATATTAGTAGCTCAGGAGGATTTTCATTGAACATGAGTAGTTCTTGTGAGTGAAAAGGTTGGAGACCCCCAGCACAGTGCATAAGTTGTTGTGCTTTTCTTTGGATCGAAATAAAGTTTACTGTTTCAACGCATGGCTTTCTCTCATGATTGCCCCCAGAATGTGATTTATTACGTTGTCATCACATACATACTAGGGGCCTGATTTAGAAGTCGGTGGAGGGAATACTACATCACAAATGAGACAGATATCACGTCCACCATATTACTATCCCCATAGGATAGAATGTGATCGCAATACGGCGGACGGGATATCCGACACGTTTGTGACGACGTGTTCCTCTCCTCTTACTTCTAAATCAGGCCCTATGTCTGCTGAGTTTAGGATAATGACATTTCTAACAGACAGTAAATAGTACCGTCGGTGGATAGTTATCAACAGTAGGGACTTTTTTTTGAGGCGTTCAAAATGTCGTATTAGACAACAAGAGCACAGCTGAGTTACCAATGCTTTCCTTATCCAGGAACCTTACGAGGCAAGTTCAAAACTTGTCACAGCCTCCATCTGCGGAAGAGTCTGCCCTGAACCCTGATGATCTTTCCAGCTGCTGCTCCACCATCCTCCTTCTATTCCTTGAAAATATAATCAAGAAAGAAGTCCCCTTTTTGCAAACAGTAACAAAAAAACTAAAATTCAAGCCTAGCTTTCTGAAATGAAACTGAATATCTTCATCCAGGCTGTCACCAAAATACAAAAACAATAAGATTCACCCTCAATCCTGACCTGTCCTTTAAAGACTTTTAAGGAAACCACCTTCTCCTCCCAGTGGCAACCACGTGATCGCTAGCCGACACACGTCCCTGAATGAGCAGCGTTTTGCTTTCCTGCCATTCCAACGTTTCCGAACCTGCCTGCCAGCCCAGTTGCACTTTGACTTTGTCCATCCCAGAGAAGGCGTAGGTGTAAGAAGCTGCCCACTTCTCACAGAAAAACCTTTATTTACCGTACGGACACGCTGTCCGAGCCCGGGGCTTTGAGTCCAGCACACTCACGCCCCCTCCCCCGTTGAAAGTCGTTGTCTGCGTGGGGGTCCGTCTTTTATTGTTGCACCTGGCAGGTATTTAAAAGTGCCCATTTGAGTTTCTGTGTAACACCTCCTGGTGTATAGATTGGCTGAATCTTAGACTCTCCCTTTCCAGCAGAATCTCGCTTGTGGTAACGTATACGGAATTCCCGCGAAGGTGCTACTGCGCTTTCCACAGAGGTGATCTCTTGAACCCTCAAGTTGACTGGTGGCTTCACACACGGTTTTTGGATTTGGTCCCGCCGTGTGGCGTTGTATGTCCCTTTTACCCACGTCCTGATGAGGCCCGAATTATTGGGCCGAAACGCGTCGACCCTACAGACCAGAGGAGTCCGACAGAATACTAGTGTCACCCAAAGAAATTGGATACACACTTTCTTGGACTGTGTGGAGGGTTGATCTACCCCCTCCAGTGTGTACTGGACTACCTCTTTTTTGGATTGCTTGAAAAATATGTAGCAGCCATTCTTCAAAAAGAATGGGTAGGAAGGAGTTGTAATTGTATAGACCTATTTGTTTTGTGTACATGGTTATGATTTCCATTTGTGTTGTTAAAAACGATTAAGAATTTAAAAAGTATAAATAATCGCTGTATCTGATTTGGAGTTGGTATGTGATCACAGAAATAAGCACAAGTAATATTGAGGGACTAAGTACCTGTAAGTAGGAACTAATTTGTGTTTTCCCTACTGAAATTTGTGCGGTAATTATTTCTCTGCATCATCTTATTTTTTTAGATTTTCCTACCTCGCAGCGAAGACCTGGAACACCCTGCCTCTCCACCTCAGGCAATCACCATCACTGCCTCAATTCAGGAAGGACCTCAAGACCTGGCTCTTCGACTGAACCACAGTGCCTTTGATGAATCAATAGACCCCCCCCACGGCAGCGCCTTGAGACCCTTACGGGTGAGTAGTCGCGCTTTATAAGTCACTTAATTGATTGATTGATTGATTGATTGATTAAATGGTTCCCACTTAGTATTCTAAATAATATGAAACCCTTCTTCCATCTTCAAAATAGTAGTCCAAACCCTAGGCATCTCCCACCTGAATAGAAGCTTCGTCCTTCTCTGTGACCTCCATTACAATGCATTGGCCACACTGAAAGGCATCTAACAAGCTGCTTCACATCTCATCACATGGCTAGAACTGTTCTGCCATACCAGAGCTATATTGTCTCCCCCTCTAGGCCAGTAGCATCTTCAAAACATGCTGCATGTCTCACAAGGCCTCCAGCAAATGTATTCCGACATATCTGGACAAGAAACTGACCGCCTCAGGAGGCCAGAGACAAGCTAGAAACCACAACATTGACATTCTAGAAATAAAAATAATGAAAAAAATTAAAACAAGACAAGCTAGACCTTCTTCATTGACTCTCCCAAGATCTCGAATATCAACATAATTAACATAAAACTGCTCTAACCCTCCTGAAAGTCCTAAATGACCCTGACTTCCCACGTCTATAGGTAGTGCGACATCTCTGCAGAATACCAATCAATATCATGAATTTTCCTCCACATGATGCGCCATACCAACCCCTCATATAAATTAGGATATGGTGGGCTCATTTATGGGAAGTATATACACGGTTGTTCCATGCCGGATATTGGGTGAGATGGGAGATGGCTGGGAAGCCCAAGTTGGGCTGGTTTGTTCCGATGTTCTTCCACCCCCCTTATTTCTGTTTCCCTCTCTTCAATGTATTCTTTTGTTGATTATTTTGAGATGGACTCCCGCCTTTGCTGACGCCACATGCCGCGAACCCCGCAGTATGAAACCCACAAACGCTCAGTAATGTTTCCTGTGCATTGACGCGTCCAAGCCTTTGGACTTCTGTTTGTAACCACATGCCTGTTCATTGCTGCGTGTAACACTTCTATGAGCGACAAACTTTGTGCTCGTCTGCTGCCTCCATGTTTAATACATGTGATGTCGATGTATATCTGGTGATGTCTTTGGCCCTCCATTATCGATCACTTATCCCTCTTCATGCTTCTTTAATTGAAAAATAATAAACAAAATTTAAACAAACAAAAAAAAATGAATATTTCTCCACATAGCAAATAATCATAAACCACATTTTAGCACTCTACCCATGTTCAGCGCTCTGCTTTCACCAACTAGCCCAATCTGCTCAAATACCATCACTTGAATACATACATGCAACAGTATCTCTGTCAGAATCAAAACAAGTTGGCAGAGCATGCCATAGATATCTTCCATTCCAATGCCATGTATCAACTAGAGGGGGGAATGGCGGCAGGCAGACCAGTAGGCCAGTAGCCAAAACCTCTCACCATTTCACAGCTAGCTTGGGTCCATGGAGACCTAGAGGAAAATGGTAGGTGGCTTCGTCTAAGTACTAACTCAGTACTGAGTACCGTGTTTGGTTGATCATTGCTGTGATGTCACCATAGCGAATAATCCCAGAAGAGATTTTACTGTTCCAGAGAACTGAGCGTATATAATCCCTTAATCTGTAGATGGGTAATTGAGAATACGTTTTATTTTATGGGGTTCTTAAAGACCTCATAGACACCAACAGCAAAGCCTGAATTGAGATGTGTCAGGGTGTGGGTTCCGACGATGGCAACAATCCACCCGCTGGCCCCCAAAGGGCGTAGGAGACACTAAAATTCTGGGGGGGACAGGGACAATCTTGTGGATTTTCCAGTGACCCTATACAAATCATCACCCATTAAACAAATACAATCGCATAGATTTGAAGTGAAATATTGAGAAAAGCAGGCATGCAGTCACAGTTTGCATGTATGCTTTATTGTTATTTACATTACATAGTAATCAGACCAAATGTTAAAAAAACATGTATATGAATCTTGCATCTTCATGCACCAAGCAAACAAAGGTCGCCGACTTCGGGTGAGGGCGTCGTGTTTGCAAGTGCATTATGGTTTGAAAAGTACCTGCTGCTGCATTCTTGGTCTCCAGCAAGCAACAATAAAAATGTGAAGATTACTTTGGTGATTAATGTCCTTTATTGAGAGAGATCAGAGGTTTGTCTAGTGGACGTTTTGGCTCATGGTAAGGTAGCCACAGTGTGTTACTATGCCTGCTGCAAAGAACGTGTAACATGCAGATCACATAATGCATACAATGTAAATAGGTCAGTGGGTTACTTCTTTTGTCTGAGAGATTCTTTTGCTATTTGCAGTTTATAAGTTAAAATCCTAACATTGAACAGTGAGCTATTAACCGTCATCAAAGAGCTGCATGAAAACTGCGAGGTATAGATTAGAGTATTATGCTTTTCCCCCAGTCTTTCATTATTCTAATGCTGGAAAATGAGTTCATTAGGATGGAAATCAATTCTGATTATTAAAGAGAACCCCCATGGTGTTATGTTTTAAATTCTGAGTTTGTGCTTCTCTAGTGTTGCAAAGCCAACCTGTGCCCTGGGCACTCCCCAACTTTTTTGCTGACTGGTACTGGTGGTACCTGACTCTGACTGACCCTGGTCTCTGCCTAACCAAGCCCAGGACCAGTGCTATGCTGAAAGAGACACTTACAAATACAGTGAAAACACCTACATACACTAGGGTACACTATGGGTTAGGGTACCCCTATGATTGGCATGACCTCTCCTATAAGGCCCTAGTACATAATAGGGCAGGGGGATTAGAACTACCTTTAAGTCCCTAGTATATAATAGGGCACGGCAGTTTAGAGGCCAGCAGCCCTTCCTGTGCTTGCATGTGTGCACCGCTGAAGCCCGAGGTCAGTTTAAAAGCAGGCGTGTGTGTGACTTTTGAGTTTGGGGCACTTACAAATTGATAAACTACAATGTTGGGGCATATTAGGTATCCCCACGGTTTCACCTAGGTGTCCTAGGGGTGGGGAGTCAGGTATCTACAAGAAGGACCCTAATAAAATGAGTTTTATATGCCCTGGGTTTAGTGAAATTGCACATTTCACTGCCTACGTTAGTAGTAAAGTGCTTCCCAAAATCGACTTTTGTGCTAGGAGCACTGTAAAGTGAGGATCTGCAATATTTTGATATAATCAGAACCCCTAAAGTCTTTCCTAGGTGTTCCAGGGGTGAGGTGTCCTGTAGGTATAAGCAGGGTCCTTATATAGGCCCTGGTATTGGAGAAATTGGCCAGTTCGTTTTTCCATTGCAGTTCCCCAGCCCATAGGTTAACATTGCAAGGGGTTATTAATTAATAACTGGAGAAAGTAAAGCCATAAAACTAGCATTAAAGGACTCAGAAGAATGTTAATGAGAAGGGCAACAATGTGGTTTTGTTGAATTTATTCTAAAATGTACAGACAAGAAGTTTTACGACTTTCTTGTCTGTAAGCCACAATTCAGCCCTCTAGTGCTCTGCCTTTATTGGTCTGAGGTAAGTGGATTCGCCTGGCTGTTTGAAGAGGTGATAAATGGCCCCTGGGGTTAGGAAGCCTTTCTGGGAGGAGAGTTTGCTGGGCATGGGAATGCCAGAGCCAGGGGAGGAGTAGTAAATAATGCTCTTCAAGGGAAGGAGGAGACAAGCTGGAGAAATCACTTCCATTTACACCTCTCCCCCCTTCCCCACAGCCGGATGGGGGGGGATTAAGGAGGGATTCCCAGATGTAAGGGGAGTGGACCTATGTAGATGAAGCCATCCTCTAGGCTGGTTAAGTTAGTTTTGCTCCCTCTGCTGGAAAATCAGCCATGATGAATTTTGGAGAAATTGTGCTCTCGGTGAGAAAATAATGCCACACTTTAAAGGATGTAGTCATACCCTTGAGCGTTGCCCTGCACCTCATTCGACAGGAGTGACCTCCTTCTTGACCCAGAGAACTTGGAATAAGTATCTGAGAGGGACAGAGCCTCTCAGATGATGCTGCTTGAAACATGCGAGAAGAAGGGTCCCTGCTGAGGAGCACCTATTGCACAATCTGGAATTACAGCCCTGTGGACTACCTTGCTTCATAAGGACTAAAGAGTGGACTCCCTGCAAGCTGAAGGTTAACAGAGCTCACCTGGACCAACACCATCAAGAATCCCTAGCCTGGAGTACTACCAGTAAATTTGTAGGGGTTTTGTCAAAGTGGATTGTGGGAACTGAAGTCCCTTTCAAGGACCATCTTGGAGATTCCAGACCCTTGGAGTAAGTTTTGGACACTTTGAGACCCTTTGGAAAACTTCAGGAAGAAGTTCCAGAGGTTTGGAGAAGTTTGGAGCAACTTTGGAATAAGCTCCATAAGTGGACCGACTCGCTCTGGCCAGCCAAGCTGGCAACCATCGACCATGAGTTGGCCTGCCGTCCAGGTTCCTCCCGCAGAAAAGCTCCAGGGGTCCGACTTCCAGAGTTTGATCGGCTGTAGGCGAAACCCAAGTAAGCAAACCCTCACTGAATCCAGCCTAGTGAAGAGCATCGAGGGACCCCACAAGAAAAAGCTTTGTAAAAGTTTCTAATTCCGAACGTAGAAAAGGTGACCGGGACCAACCACGAGAGCCAAGCCACCCACCATCAACTGTGTGCCGGCCTGGATCACTGGCTCGTCCCGCCGGAAAACTCTAGAGGTTGGACTTCCATAAGTTTGACCGCAAGCTCGTTGCAAGGCAAGCCGGTGAATCCTCACCGAATCAACGCTGGCTGAGAACTTCGAGGGACACACGGGAAGAAAAGCTCCAGAAAAGTTTCTAAGTCAGAAGGTAAAAACTTTGACCGAAACCTACCGCAAGGAGTAGCCCCGCAGGGCTTCATCGGGGTCGGCCTGAAACTTTGACTTTGAGCAGGTCTAGCTTGACCAGATGTACCAATAGGCGCTATACGTTGCTATGTGCTATATAGTGCTAAATCTTTAAAAAGTCAAATCCCTGGTTCCCTACATTGGATTTTTTTCATTTTAAAGAGAAAAATATTTCCTATTTTTATAAATTGGTGTTGGATTTTTATTGTGTGTTGTGTCTTTATTTACTGAATTGGTATTTTTAAATGCTTTACATACCTGTCTTTGAAGTTAAGCTGGCCTGCTCACAGCCAAGCTACCAAGGGTTGAGCATGAAAATCATTTTTTAAGACCGGTACTGAGCCAGATATTGAGGTAGTGGCCTTATTGCCGGGGACAGATATATATTTGCCCCTACTAATAACCCACTTTCCAACATCCAGACCAAGCACTCTAAAACAATACTGTCTACAAGTATGGATGACATGCGACTCCTACACCCTGTATTTTTATGTAACATTTCCTATACACTGATTTACACACCTATGATTGACTGCCTCTGTGTAGTGTGAGTGATGTAAAGTGCTGACACCCTGCACTGGTATGAGTGGTGCTATATAACTAATTAAATGCATCTGAGAGAGTGGTTCTGGAGACATGAGGGCAGGGCCGGACTGGGAACAGTAACCAGCCCTGGCAAACTGCTCAGCCGGCCCCCCTGGGGTGAGGGGAGTGCAGCCGAGCAGTTTACGAGGGCCGGTTTCGGCCGATTTTGTTACAGGGGCCGATATTGCCGACCCCCAGTAACAAAAACGGCCCCCAGGGGCCCAAAACCGGCCCCCACCCTAGTGGCCTACCGGGAAACGCCCGGTGCCCGCTATGGCCAGTCCGGCCCTGCTTGAGGGGCATTGTTAAAGGGTGGTTGTTGGGGAATCCGTGGAAGAGCTGGGTTGTTGAATACCAAGGCTGTCTATTTGATTTCAGCTCCTGCCTCCTTCATCCACCAACATACTCTCCCGCCACATTATCTCACTCTTCCAGGTTCTTTCTCATCTTTGCTTTCTCCCTTTTCTCTGTTTTCCATATTTCCCTTCCTCCTTCTGCCCAAACCCCTTGATGCCTTTCTCTCTCTTGTTCGGTTTCACAGTCCGATGGTTTAAAAAAGGTACCAGTCTCTAACAAAGAATGCAGTTGGGTCCCTTATGCAGCCATCAGCTTAAATTAGACATCCTTAGCTTGCAGCCCACAAAGGAAATGCCAGAGTGGCTAGTCTGGCCCTTTCTGCATTTTATCTCCGGCCTGAAGAGCGGATCCACCCAGTTTCTGTCATCAGCACTTCTACTCACTTATTCCACAAGTGCAGTTCAACCATGAATGGTAAAATATCCTAGTTTGAAAAATGTTTTCCACTTAATTATGGCTGTACCATATTTGCCACATAATACATCATCTGCTGCATAATCTAACAATTTCACCCAAAACTATTTTGTAGCTCAAACGGATCAAAAATTACTAAAAGAAATGTGACTTATGTTGCTGTGAAGTGTAGGGCGCTTTGCAAAGGTTGACTGGTCACCTTTCTCACTGCTGCATTTGTATGTTACACAGGTACTAATGAGGCAAAAGCTTTGCAGAGGCTGTTAGTATGTATAAATAAGTCAAAATAACAAAGTATCATAAAATGTACCGCATTATGCTGCAGCCTTTTTTTTGCTGCATAATTTAGTCAACACTGCGACATAATTTTGGCCTCCATTGCTGCATAACTCCAGTGGCCCGAAAGCAAGCTGCACGTGTTAAAAGTGTTTGTGCACGAAGCAGAAACCATGAAGTTTGTGAATTTAGAGGCTGATTACGATGGCAGGCGAACTTCTGTCCGTCCGCCATCGGATTGGGGAATGGGACAGCTTGCCTACAAAGCAGCGGCCCCACGACAGGCATTACAATGCGACCGCCACTACGGCGTTCGCAATGCCTATCTTTACATTGCGGCAGGTGCTGATGGCTGCATCACCCGCCGCAATGTAAAAGGGACATGTTACATATATCACTGCACTGCGTGACAGTGTCACATGGTGCAGTGATATGTAGGGGGGCACCATAGGTGCCCCTCAGGTCCCATGTCTGGGGCCGGGGTTAAAGGGGCCTGCTACGGGCCCCCAATGACCCTTTCCGCCAGCTCTTCTATGACTGGTGAACCACCATGGATAGGCTGGCGGGTAAGGGACATCGTAATCCCTACTGCGGTGCCTGGTAGACACCACCAGCATTGTAGGAACTACAAGCCCCTCCGCCGCACAGGCGGGCTCAAGGAGTTCGTTGGGTGCGTGGCGATCGGTCTTTCCGACTGCCAGGGAACCGCCCGCCATTGTAATATGGCGGGCGGTGATGTAGTCACTGATGGCGGTGGGATCGCACCAACGGAATGATGTGGCTGTCCCACCGCCATTATAATCACCCCCCTAAGTTTGGTGTGCCTGCAAATCCTACATTGCCAACCCCTGGTAAGTTGCACTACTAGTGCTGAAAAAGGCCAATGGAGGTACCAATGGGTGAGGTGGACTGGGCTCAAGGGTCTTGTGACCTCAGTGACAGAGTCACTGTCGCTCTAGGGTGTGCTTCTTCGGATGCCTGCCCGCAAGGCTTGAGGTGAACTGCAAGGATTGTGGTGGACAGGCCTTCAAAGTTAACTTACACTTGCCACCGTTAGGGTCCACCTGCTGGTGCTAAGACACCGGGGCTTCTAAGGTCTATCGGGCCTTCTAAGGTGTAGCATCGGAATGTGGTGTGTCAGGAGAGTGGTCTGGTGGACTGATCATAAAGGCTGAACATGGTTCTCCAGTTCCAAATTCGGCAGCTCTGGCCAGAGTGCCACATCCTCTCCCACACTGAACACCATACTGCCCCACCGGGAGAAACTTGCACTGCCTTCAGCTACAACCCAATTGTGCTGTGACTCAATTCAAATTATGCACTAGACAAGAGTAAAATGCTGCCTGAGAAAAGTAATAACCCCTGAGAAAAGCAAACACTCATAGAGAGTGCAAGGATAAGCAAAGCATGTGAAATGTAAGCAGGAACATGGTTACCTTAACGGTTTTAAGCTCATTATTCAGATATCAGTAAGTGATTTTGCCTGAAAAGTTCAGGACATGACACAGGACCAGGAAGGGACCCGTTTCAATGTCCATTGCTTATATCCTTACAAAATGTAAGCAGTTTGGTTTAAAAAAGACCACATCCCTAAACACATAACAGCGGTACACATTTTATAAGCTAAAATAATTAAAACAGTTGAAAAAGATCATATTAAACATTTTCCACTCCACCCATCAGCCAGGCATTGCAGTCCCTTTAGGAAAACAATGTTGTACAAAGAAAGAAGATAAAAGAAAGTAGCGCTTCACTGGCAAACTCTGTAAAGCAGCGCTAATGTGCGTGGATGTAAATAACAACCTGGCCTGTCTGCTGACCACTCTGTGTTGCTTTAGTTCGGTATTTAATTATTTTTCGTATTTTGAAAAGGAGAGGCAAGAGAGAGTACGTAAGAGCTGTCTCTTGAAATCAGGACTTAAGGAGGAGCCAAACAGAGACAGAAAGAGGTGGAGGAATAAAAAGAGAGACAAGGAGGGAAGCTGCCAGAGGCAGAGCAGGAAAGGTGGACACTGTCCTTGCCTTCTCTGGGCATGACGTAAAAGAGACAGAGTTTTTTTTTCCTTCTCTGCCTGTCCCAGAGTGGCTGAACCTTACTGCAGCATGACAAAGGGCAGAGGGCGGGTGGCCTCTTTGACTGCAGACAGGTCAAGTGCAGGGCCATTAAGTAGCGCTTTTGCGCGCTAATGGCCCTGTGCATAACAGAAGGGAGAGGGGAAATTCTTTTGTCCCCTCGTCCCCCCCACCCTTGTCCCCCGTGTCCCCCCCACTCCAAAATCTGGGGGGGATATATCCCCCGCGTCCCCCACACTTCCTACGCCCATGCTGACACATGTTGCTCCTCGTAGTAGCAAGAACGTTCCTCTGATGCATTGAAAGGCTTTAAACCTTATATTCTTTTGAAAAGTTTGCAAAACTAGATAGTGTGTTGCCTAACCAACATTGCTGAATTGTGTAACATTGAATTGTCTTCTGGTTCCCTGCTTCTTTGAGAGCCGAGAATCTCCTTTCATCATGATGACTCAGTAGGGATGGTGAGATCACTGAAATCATTGACTGGTCCCCATCTTCCATATCATGCTTCACACCATTGCCCTTTGTTTAATGAGCAACTTCTCATGAAAACTAAGCAAAACCTAAGCATTCTGTTTGCAGCCAGGGCCACTGTTAGCTGTATTTCACAGGCAACAATTCATACATGTCTGACTTCAACTGCTGTTATGTATTTTTCCAAAGTAATGAGTATTTTTTCTAAAACATGTTCTTAGCTACATAATTAAATATTCATGTTTTTTTAATTTTATTGTATAGTATCGAACAGTATAGTCAAGTAGTTCATTTTCAATAAACAAATCCCTGTTTGAAAAAAACATATTTTCACACTAATTGCCCTAACATAAAAATGTAGTAGAAAAATTCATAATGAGTAGCATGTCTCTCTCTCTCTCTCTACCCCCCCACATACACACAACATATGTATAATTGCACTTATTCAAGAATCTGACTCATCTTTTCCCTAATTCTTTTCAACGTAATTCCCCCAAACCCATAGGTATGGTAGGAGTGATATTTCACACCTTTTGCCCCCATCTTGACGTAAATGGAAGTGACATTCCAAAACCTTCAACCCTGACATGCATTGTATCTGTTTTCAAAACAATAGTTTTTGAAAACATCACAGAGTCTAGAAGCACCCACCTAGACATTTTGGCACTTTTTCTGAGCTCTTGGGGTAGGATTTCCCCTCAACTTACTACAGGCACATAGTGCTATTTTCTTAGCGGACAATGCATCCTCGCATCCAAATGGACGTGGGGATGCATTTTGGGCTAAGAAACAGTGCTAAATGCAGCAGAACACGAATAGTCAGTGCGAGCGGCCACTCGCGCTGGCTAAATATGCTCTTGCCGTAGGATTTTCCCCCTATTTACTACTGGCACTTAGCGCTATTTTCTTAGCGCACAATGCATCCTCGCATCCAAATGGACGTGGGGATGCATTTTGGGCTAAGAAACAGTGCTAAATGCAGCATAACACGAATAGTCAGTGCTAGCGGCCACTCGCGCTGGCTAAATATGCTCTTGCCGTAGGATTTTCCCCCTATTTACTACTGGCACTTAGCGCTATTTTCTTAGCGCACAATGCATCCTCGCACCCAAATGAACGTGGGGATGCATTTTGGGCTAAGAAACAGTGCTAAATGCAGCAGAACACGAATAGTGAGTGCGAGCAGCCACTCGCGCTGGCTAAATATCCTCTTGCCATAGGATTTTGTCCCTCAAGTTACTCTTAATTAAGCGAGCAGGAGTAATCAAGTAATTATCGGTAATTCTGTGTCAAATAATAATGCGGAATTACCACTGATTGCTCCAGATAATCGAAATTCATTAAAATTAAATGCAGGTAACACAAAATAACATGCCAGTTTCATTTTTGCCATTCTAACTCTATCAAAGTGAAAGGGATGCACCATGATACTCTGTTAAATTAGATTTAATTTTAACACTCAAATACTGCTCAGTAAGTTTGCAAAATCTTGTGAGCAATTCTTTCTTTTGGGAATCGGGAAGTGAAAACTATTAGAAAACTTGTGGCTGCAGCCTGTTATTGAACTGTTTACTAATCAGACCATCAAGCACGCACAGACAAAATCTAGGAGAAGTTGAAGGCAAGAGACCAGTAATCAGATTGTTTAAATTACAGGGTTGCAGTCAGCAACACAGGGGAGCCAATGGGTGCCCCTAGCTGTCTCTAAGTTGTGTTCCTACTCCTCTTCCAGTTAGCCTTTCATCATTTCTCTATTGTTGTACTTTGTACTTCCTTTTGAAGAATACTCGCCCATCCTCTCATTTGTATGTATGCATGTATCCATGTTTACTGTATTTCCATGGTGCAAACCTAGTGCTTAATTTGTAAAAGGATGCCCCGGTTACTTACCAGTAATCTTCATTACTCCGAGTTCTGTTTTATTCTTTCTGCCAGAAAGGAGAAGTATCTCATGCCTAAGGACTGCATCCAGGAAGACGGACGAGGAGGCAATGAGCGCCAGTGCCCAAAGAGGAGAGAATGTGGCCTAACGGCTAGAGCTGTCAACCTCAAAGCAGGGGAACCAGGTTCGAGTCTCGGCAGAGACGCTCAACATCCTGTGATTCTGGGCAAATCACTTAATCTCCCTGTGCAAAAAAGAATGAATGTGTCCGTCTGTAACACAACTGGTGCTCTTGTGAAGCGCTCCAATACCTTCGGGTCGAGTTCGTGCTATATAAAACTTAATTAAAAACAAAAAAGCTCTACTGAAAAGCCAGTGGCCGGGGCTACTAAATGTTGGTGCATCGAACACCAATGCTCCGTTGTCTTGAATTCACCTCAGACCTCTACTAAACACTGTTGCTCCTTTATCGCACTCTTTCTTGTCCCTGCAATCTCACGTTGTAATGGTTTTCCATCTTTTTCTTCCTCCTTCATTCTCGTTTGTGTGCTTTTCCCTCTCTTGCTCTCAGTCAATATCTGATTAGGAAAAATAGTGGCGGTCTCCATATAATGAGTGCTGGTGGCTCCCACAGCAACCACCTGCTCAAACTAAGCACATGCAAACCTAACCATAAGGCAGCTAGCCAATGTACGGGGTCAAAGATCATTTCACCTCATTCTGCTTTTAGGACTTGTTTTCCTTGATCTTTCTTCATGTGCTACAATATTCTGCTTATTAATCCTTTTTTCACCACAGAAACCAGAATTAGAAGGACAATATTTTGCTGTTTTTGAGGAGGCACTGAGTTTGCTGACACCTAAATGGCAAATTTCAGTCAATTGTTTTGAGTAGGAAGTGAATTTACATAAAATGAACATCAGGGACATTACTTGCATATTTGTGAGTCGTTCTGAAAATACTAAGGGGCATATTTACGTTCCCTGGCGCATCCCTGCATATCAGCAGGGATGCGCCAGAAAATGCGTCACGCAAGTTTACCCTTGCGCCACGTCCGATGCGCCGCATTTACAATGCGGCGCATCGTGGCGCAGGATAAGCAGATGCGTGACGCATCTGCCGGCGGAAGGTTGGCGCAGTGCTGAAGTTGTGTCGCAAGCGGCGCAGCTCCAGCACTGTTCCAACCTTCCTATCCCTAACATGGTGCGTCAATCCTTACGCCTGCTTGAAGCAGGCGTAAGGATTTGACGCACCAGCGTCCGAAAAAGTGACTGCGTGAAATCTTGTAGATTTCACTACGTCACTTTTCGGCGATCCTGCGCCCGAACGCCCCCTGCACCGGTACGCCCACATGAAACCTGACGCAGGTTTCATGTGGCGCAGGGACTTACTACGTGACGCATCTCCCTAGATGCGTCACGTTGTAAATATAGCGCAACGCGGCGCATGGTTTGCGTCGCCGCTGCGTCACATGCGTGACGCAACGGCGGCGCAAAAGTGGTGCAAGGGGCTTGTAAATATGCCCCTAAAATTGACCAATCGGAGGGGTCAACAAGCCCGGGTCAGACCTACTTCACAGTGGCATATAGTGCATGGCACATCAATGGGAACAGTTTTATTTCATTTTATGTGGAGGGAGAATATTTATGGGGGTGCTGTTAACAATACTCGAAGTAAATCAGTAAATTAGTTATTAAGTCAGCATGACGGGGAAGGGTAGACCGGTTGCTAGTGGGAGGAAGACCATTGAAATAGCCTAGAATAGTGAAGATGAGAGTGGGTCAGGACATGGGTGCTCAATATTCAGAGTTATTGAGTGGGGATAGTTTATTGTTCATCAGGTGGACGTAGCGGGTAGAGTTCTGGTTGGACGGGAAGGGGAAAACAGCACAGTAAGGTAAATTGTCTGTCGCTCACTATACACTATAACATATTATAGTAATTGACACAGATTAAAGTGCCATTATTTTAGGCACACGGCTAGCTGGTGAAAGCTGAGCATCTAATAAGATGCCAGTCACTGACTTGGCACAGAATTAAGAAATGCAATTCCTTTATTTTACCAAATTGGTAAAGTCAATCCATATTCGTAATGACAATCAATTGTAATTGCATTTATATAGCGCCTACTACCCCTGACGAGGGGTCGAAGCGCTTTTTCGGCGAGTAGCACGCTACTCCGGAACCCACACAGGATTAAAGGAGAAATTAGTATAAGGGAATATGAAATTGATTTGAGAGGTGGACATGTGAGTTTGTTATTTGAATTGAAAAAGGATAGTGGAGGGATAGAAGAGGGAAGGGTTTGCATTTATATAATGCTTGCTACCCCATCTGAGGTGTCGAAGTGCTTTTTTAGCAAGTAGCACGCTACTCCGGTACCCAAAGAGGATTAGTAGTGAATTAGTATTGGGAGATATGAAATTAATTTGAGCGGTGGACATGTGAGTTTGTTTTTTGGATTGAAAAAAGGATAGTGGAGGGATACAAGAATCAACGAATGAGCAAGAAAGGTAGAAACACCATTTATTAGATGATGTTCTCAGAAGGTTAGTCCATGTTGCTCTTTGTTTTCGGAAGAGTGTGAGTGAGTTGTTTACTTGCACGCAATTGGATCATAATAATACATTTTATTGATAGGTAATTATAACCATATCAATCACCATAATTGGAAAAATCTAATGAATTTTAAAAATAGAGCAGAAAAAAACGACATTATTACATAAAAACATTTGGAACTAGAAAGGTCCTTTTATTTCCTTATGAAGCTCTGTGCACATGGTCCAAGTTGCCAATTATAACTTTCATAAGCTTCACAAGCTGCTTAATAATCAGCCATGGGAATTGTTGAATCGCATCCACGATTGTGTATTGAATACATTTAGAGTTAATGCCTGCCAAATTAACATTGTGTTCCTATTAAAACGGGCTGATCTTTCCAATCTTTGATGCAATTGCCAAATGATCATTTTTTGGATGGACTTTGATTTTTAAATAAACTGGCTTCCTATTGTATGACATCTTCTAAGTAGCACTTTCATTGTTCAATGTGTAATGCAGTGCACTTAAACAGATTTGGATTGCGATCCCGCACCACAGAGGGTATTACATATGATGCACTACATATAACGCTTTATCTCACATAATAATAAACAGGATAACATTTCACAAAATGTAGGCTAGAGTAGCAACAGTATTACTCATTTTGCTTATAACTTGGGTGAATATCATTCAGTTACTAAAAAAAATAATATATGTTTATATAAATGAGCAGTTGTTCAGGAGACGATCAGCAAGTTCAAGAAGAGGCAGAAAAGGTGGATCTTTGGGGATTTCTTAAAATTGAGGATGGGTTCAGTTCGGATATCAAGGGGAAGATAATTTCAAGCAGAGATTGGGGCAAAAGAGAGTGAGTGTTTTTGACAAAAGATGAATAAATCTTCCTCAATTTATAGGAAGAAATGATTCTCAATTCTCTTTGACTGCCAGTGATGGTAGGGGGTATTTTTCGATACAAGTGAGTTGCTTTGTAGGTGAGACAAAGTAATTTGACTTTGATTCTATTTGGCAGCAAATGCAGGTTGCATAGTATAGTGGTGCTTTGATCACTTTTTGTACATTTCAGAAGTCTAGCCCTAAAGTGTAGTATTGCCTAGAGCAGGGTGAGTGAGGCTTCTGAAAATCAAGCTAGGTTCACATTATGGAATTGCATCAGGTGAAGACAAAAGTTTGGACTGCTTTACAGACAATTTGGGGAGATAAAGGGCATCATTTAGGCTTTAGCAGAGTTTAAGAACCAGTGTAAGTAAATATGTGGTCCTCCTGCCCTTTCAGATATGCAGGTCCCCTGCCAAATTTATAGATGGGGTAAACACCAGGGCCCAGATTTTCAAAACAGTCACAGAACGCAGAGCAGCAGCCATAAATGCTGCACCGCACTGCGTGGCGGGAGGGAGCAGCAGAGCGCCATATCTACAGAGATATGTCTCTCTCCTCCCCTCTCCCTAGAGTCGGCACAGATTTTAGCTGCCATGCGCCACGCACACACCTTATAGCCGTAGTGCTAGGGTGTGTGCATGAGTCTACCACAGGTTTTGTACTGGAAGGATACCCTTCCAGTACAAAATATTATGCTCAGAATCACTTTAAAACTTTTCCTACTTTGTGTGTGCTGCACAGTACAGCAAACATGCAAAGACGAAAAAGAAAGGAGAAATAAAAACCTTTCTCCATTTAAAGCCTCCTTTCAAATTGCATTAATTTTTAGCGCTAAACCCTGTCTACTATTGTTTGTAGATATGGTTTTGCATCAAAATGCATGAGTGGTTGCATGGGAACGCCCATGTACCACCCATGTAACAACCCCCTTGGCGCTAAGTAACACAAAGTAGTGCTTTGCACTGCTTTGCGTTACTTTTAGGGTACTTTCTAGCACAAAACAAGTTTTGCACTGGAAAGTGAATCAAGAAAAAAACATTTTATGCTGGTTAGCGTCACTTTTTTATGGTAAACCAAAGCAAAATGTTTGTAAATCTACCCCATAGTTTGCCCTGGTGGAGCCTCGGCTAGCTTTACCATTGT
Source organism: Calotriton arnoldi (assembly GCA_963921515.1). Lineage (NCBI taxonomy): Eukaryota > Metazoa > Chordata > Amphibia > Caudata > Salamandridae > Calotriton > Calotriton arnoldi. Next base: position 275,744 of record CAWUFW010009671.1, read on the forward strand.
ATACTTTCGAGATGGCAGCACATCTCCAACAGGACACTCTCACAGTTGCTCTGCCCTATTTATGGTGCAAGACCATCACTAGATTTCCCTGCCAGGTGCCGTCATGCTAGACACAACGGTCCAGGATAGGTAAATGAGTCAAAACTCTTGACACACATGGAGAAATAATCCTGCACATCAGGGCCATCATTTTTTTTGTTTTCCTGCAATAAACCAAATGTTGGGAGTTTGTTTCTGGAAACAAAATACATTGCCAAGCAGATGGAGCACACATGATGTCTGCTCAGAAAGGTTTGGTGTGAATAAAGGTAGGACTTTTTAGGTCGAGCCTGGGCATTGCATGCGTTGCTCTGCGAGCCATGCTGTATTGGAGTATGTACTTGAAGCCTTGCCCACTCTCCCCCATATTTGTCGTTGGCTTGTGTCATTGTCCTTCGTAAATGTTGGCTTCTGATTCGTTAATAAGCTTATTAGTGCCACCTTAGTACCGCCATGTCTTCATTTGTAACCTCCCATGAGGACTGACCCTTTTACTTCGGTTGTTACACTGTACGTCTTCTTTAGTCTGTAAGCACTATTTTCTTTAATGAGTTTTTCTTACTGCAGGAGGGTCTCTCATGCGCAGTTGTGACCAATGGCTTGTTTCACTCGTAGCAAACGGGGAGCTCTTCCGGGGACATGGGAGACCGAAGGGGGCAACTCAGTGATACCTTTAGGGAGGTCAAAGATGCGTGATGTAAATTCTGCAGAAGGGCTCGCATAGGCGAAAGTTTAAGCTATTGGCATTGTAAATGATAATGCCTTTTATTTATGTTTTAAAAACAAAAACATAAAGATAAGGCATTGTCATTTACAATGCCAATAGCTCAAACTCGCGTAAATGCGAGACCTATTGCATTGCAGATGCTTGTTAAGTGTACCAATGGGTTGACATTCTCCATTTGAAAATGTGATATGATCCTCCCACACTCGCAATATATGTCCTAAAAGTACATTTGCAGTTATTTCCCTGGTTAGAGGTATATATACACAGCTTTGAATAGTGTTAAAAAGTAAGGGGCTTATTTACAAGGCCCTTGCGCCACTTTTGCGTCATTTTTAACATGGGAAAAGTGACGCAAAAGTGGCGCAAGGGGCTTGTAAATCTGCCCCTAAGGGTGGGCGGAGTTGGCAGAGTGCCACTACGCGGAGTTGAAAAAAAACTCAGTGGAACTCCGCTCCGCTCCACTCCTCTCCACCCTATTTAAAAAAATTAGAAAATAATTTCCTCCTCGCCGTCCTTGCATCCTCCCCGGTCGCAAACCCCTATGTTGTACGTCTTGGGATGACTGCGCATGCGCGCACGCGCGCGCATGCGCAGTCCTCCCAAGACGTACAAAGTAGGGGTTTGTGACCGGCGAGGACGGCAAGGAGGAGAAACCATGGCAAGGAGGAGGGCAGCCCGGAGACGTCAGAGCAGGTATGTGATTATTTATTTCCTGTCTGGGCTTGGGTGCAGGGGCTAGCTCAGCTATGCTGCGGTAGTCGGAGTTTTTGCCTGAACTCCGTGTTCCCAACGGAGTGCGGAGGTGGAAAAATGCTGCAAACTCCGCTGGCGGAGCGGAGTTAGCCACCCAGGGTTATTAAAAAGCACAGAATCTGTAAAGCAACAAAGTACTGAGTGCTGGATATATAATCAGGCAATATTTACCTCAAATGAAGGAAACATGTACGAAAGAAAAAAAGATAGAATGTAATAACTGCTCTCATCATTAAGTAAGGAACACTATCTTTGATTTCATTAGACTTTTATATTGCTTAATTTGAGCAGGTGGTTGCCGGTGCTCGGCACCGGAACTTAATTGTCAACACTAGCAATTGTTACAGTCCACCACATGGTGGTACTGTCTATCTAATTTCGAAATGAGCACAACAGATGTTTAATAATTTAATATACATTAAAATTTAGTGATGTGCACCACGCACGCCATTTTTATAGCATTGGGTGGCCTGGAATAGTCTGAATTGTCACACTGTAGGAGTACAATGGTTAGTAGTTCTGTTGGTATTGTCATTGGCAGCGCTGGCAGGGGCAATGACTGGTGCAATGCAAGTTGCAATGGCCTCCTGACGAGGGACCTGGCACTTTTTTTTTTGCTACTTAAGCACTGCTTTTGTAAAATAAACATCTCTGAATATTTATTTACCTATCCCAATCATCTTTGTAAATCTCTTATATTTTATCATAAGGTTGGGTAAAATTAATGTAAATAGTCAATTCAAAGATTTAGCAGGCCCTTTTCAAGATTTTTAAGGGGGAAAAGTTACCTGATTCACAAACCATTTTTTGCCACATTTGCAGCTGAAAATGGCTAGCGAGCTATAAAGCATAAAGGCAGCTACAGTGTTAGCGTGCGAATGCGACAGAACTGCAAACAATAATGCTGCATTAAACAGCTCAAACGGGAAGGTGAGTGGGTGGCTTCCCATAACAGAAGTGGTCAGATACGATTTTTTCAAATCGATGGAGTAAATACGATTCCAAGTGGGAAAAGGAACTGAGGGCCTCATTTACTGTATTATAACGCACGGCAGCGCAGCAAGCCTTCCTGCTGCACTGCTGTGTGTCAAAATGAAAGGGCAGGAATGTGCCGTATCTACAAGATACAGTGCATTCCTGTCCTGCTCCCTTGCACCGGCGCGCTAACAGCAGCCGTGCTCCAACGCGGACACCCTTGTGTCATGTTGCAAGGGTGCCTGCGTTGTGGGTATAATTGTTTTTGTGCAGGAAGAGACATCTTCCTGCACAAAAACAATCACTGATGGCGTTTTCCTCTTTCAATATGAGCTGCAGAATGCAGAACTCATGGAAAGAGGACATAACGGGGAGAAATTAACGTATTTCTCCTAGTTGCACAACTCCTACGCCTCCCCTGGGAGGTGTACGATTCTGACACATTACCACCTTTACAAAACATTGTAAATCGGGGAAAGTGTCAGGTTCCATGGTGGGAACACCCACAGCAACAGCCATTAAATGCCCCTTTCACGCAGAGTAATGCATGACTTTATGTGGCCTGGTAAATATGGGCAGGCACACTGCACGCTGGTGCGTCAAATAAGTGATGCACCGGCATCGCAATGGGCTTGTAAGGGGCCTAAGTCATGTAGGGGTGTATGGAAGGGTTTTTCTCCATGGGGGAGAAATGCAATCGCACAATGGGGCTGGCGTTCCATGATGCCTAATTGTACCGACTGTACAGTTATGCCTTCGAGAAATAATTTGTACCAACTACACTTGACATTGCCAGTAGTGTGTCTGGAGACCGCATCTTGTGCAGCTTTCTAGGCATAACTCAGGCAATGTTTGTTAATAACTAAAATGTTTGGTGGTCCTGCCCGAGGCTAGACGGTTTAAGGAAAGAGGGACCCAGGGCAAACAAGATGATGCTATGTTGCCTTGTCCAATTGACCCACGTGTGACCTCACAGGACATGAGAGGCTTTAGACAAGGAAAGAGGGTCCTTGTTAGGCAGTAGCTCTATTGGCAGCAGTGGGTGATTGGAACAGGAAAGACCCATCCTTCTTGTCCCAGTGGCACCAAAGAATGGGTAACATCTTTGCTACAGAAGAATCAGTCAGCAATGTTAAAAGAGAAATTGATCAATAAACACTTTAAAATGAGGATAATTATTGTCTTTATTTGTCTAATTTAGGCAAAACATCATTTATCTATGTATTGACACCACTGCAAAACAAATATGGCTTTATGTCCTATATCTGGGTAGCAGATTTCTCAAGCTTAGAACCAGGGAGTGGGAGTGTGGAAGGACTTGGGCCCAGCAAGGGTAAATGGGAGCTTTGAATAATGTTGGGGGTGATCACCAGCCTCTGTGCTTCTGTGATGCTTGTGCCCTGGCACATGGGTTAGTATGTGGCACGATAGTACAGCAAGAAGAATAGCCTCCTGGGCAAAGTTCAGCCAAGCGGCAGGTGCTGATGTTCATAGAGTGAGGGATGCATTCGGGACAACAACAAGTATTCCCAGCTTCCTCTCAAGTCATGGGCTTCCAAAACAAACCGATATATTGAAGCTGTCGAAATGCTTTGCAGACAGTTCTGGCTCCAAGTCAATGATTTTCTTCTGAGCTTCCTCTGCCTTGTATGTAGTCAGTCCTCTGGGAAACAATCCAAAGGTTTCAGAAAGCTCTAACACAGGCAGAACTCCTCCAGAAGCAGACCTCAATTAACCTAGGCAGGGGTCAGCAGAGAGTCCCCATCTCTGCATTATTCCCAAAGCAAGGTAAGTCAGTTTTCCTCAGAGGCATCATTTAATCTGAGGGGACACATTTCAAGATGCAATGTTCTGAAAACATCTCAGGGGGCTGGGACACTGGCTATCTTACGTCAGAAGAAAACATTGAATTCTCCTAATATTTTTTATTTATCTTTTTATTTTATGGAGTTTTATATAGCGCAAACTTGACCCGAAGGTATCGGGTATCAGAGCGCTTTACATAGCACCAGTTGCGTTACATGAGGACACATTCATTTTTGTTAGGCACGGGGAGATTAAGTGATCTGCCCAGAATCACAGGATATTCAGCGTCATTGCCGAGACTCGAACCCGGTTCCCCAGATTTGAGGTCGACCGCCCTAGCCGTTAGGCCAACTCCTCTCCCATAATAGAATGTGCCCAGTGTTAAATGAATCCCTTGAAGAATTTCTTGAAATAAAGCCAGAATGTCAGGGCTGCAGGCTGTATCCTCCAACTCACGGTATAGTTGGGTGGTGTAACCTCTCTCTGAAATCGTAATCGCAACATCTTAGAAGGTCAAATTGAACACAATCCCCATTCTTGGGGCACAGGGAAGTGGTTAAGCATTCACACAACTTCTTGTTCCCCATATATTGTATCACAATTTTCAGATCCAACCTTTAATGGACTTGCACATTTATCATACTACTTACATTTATACCACGTCCACCATTTTAGGTGCTTGTGATGAACTCAATTTCCAACTAATACACTCTGGATGTAGTAGTCTTGCCTTGCTTCCATTAAACTAATGAGATTAACACACTTGTAAATAATGATTTGTAAGTGAAAGGTTAAAGATTGGAGATATTGTTCATGCTGTCTGGGAGTGAGGTAGGCACCGTAACCGTGCATCATGGTCTTATAGGATGGAACCAAATAAACCTGTGAGCAGACACAAAGACGATCACTGGTGATGTGGCCCTCTCTGATGTGCGTGAAATAACGAACACTAGGCTTCATGCAAAATCAAGGGGTATATTTACAATGGGATTGCCCCACCGGAGCATCACTTTTTACGACGTTCCAGTTGCGCAACGACCTGCTCCATATTTACAATACTGTGCTAGCCACTTTGCATGGCTTAAGGCCGCCTTGTAAATATCGTACCCTTTGAAGCAGTTTTCTACATCAGAGGGGTGTTCAATGGCTGTTTCTGTGGGCTTTGCACTGCAACACCCATTGCTTTTTGACGCTGCCTGAAATTTACAAGGATCTGAAAATCTGAGGCAGTGCCAAAAACTAACGCCATTGAAAAGCAGGCGTTAGAGTGGCGGAACGAGGAGAAATACTTGTATTTCTCCTCATATTTTGCTCTTTCTGTGTGTGCTGCATTCTGCAGCACACATAGAAGGAGCAAATTGCCTTTAATGATTGTTTATGTGCAGGAAGGTGTCCCTTCCTGCACATAAACAATCATCCCTGCACCACAGGGACCCTTGCACCATGGGTGTCTGCATTGGCGCCAGGCAGCTTTTTTAGTGCCGGAGCAAAAGAAAACACAGGGGTGTGCGGTATTCTCATAAATACAGTGCATCCCTGAGTTTTTGAAATGACATGGCGCTGCTAAATTGCATGCAGCGCCGCGCTGCGTCATTTCTTTGTAAATATGCCCCCAAGTGCAGGGACGGATTGGTAATAAGGGCACTCGGGCATTGGCCGAAGGGCCGGTGTCTCAGTGCCCTCTGTGGGACGTATTTCCCCCCTTTCCCAGTCCACAGAGAGCACTGGACAGGGAGAGGAAAGCAGCCTCGCTGTGCGGCCGTTCAGCGATGATCAGCTGTGGCCTCTCCTTGACCCCCTGCCCTGCCAAGCAATCACGCTGATGGTGGGCTGGGGAGGGGTGATTGTGTGCCAGAATCGGCCTCCCAGGGGGCCAGGTGTTGCTCAGGCCATTGAGCCATTTTCACCTCGGCCCCCCTAGGGCCCACGCAGCCCTGAAACAGTGTTTGCATTAACACCTCGCCCACAGCCCTTCTCATTCAGGGCATAGTGGGCGTGGAAGAATGGGCCTCGCTGCTTTTCAGGTGCTTCTGCCCTGGAGGGCTGGGGGATGATTTTTAAAGAGAAAAAGGCCTCGCTGCTTTTCAGGTGTTCCTACCCTGGAGGGCTGGGGAATAATTTTGTAATAGAAAGGGGCCTCGCTGTTTTTCAGTTGCTCAGCTTGTTAGACATTGTCACCTTGGCCCTGTGTCCTTCCCAAGAACAATATCCTCCCACTTACATTCCTTGTGTGTTTCATGAAAGGGCACGCCCGCGAATGTGGGCCACGCCCCGCGAATGTGGGCCACTTTTTTCGTCAGTGCCCGGGCCAAATTGTGATCCCAATCCGACCCTGCCCAAGTGTCCTGACCTTGGAAGATGCTGAAAACCTAAAACAGTATTGAAAGGCAGTTCACTTGCACCTAGTACAATTGGCAATCTCGTGTACAGCCATTAACACCCCACGTAAGAGGTATTGGAGAATGGAGTGGGCATATCCAAACAAGCTCGCACCTTCAAAATGACCTACCATGAACTCACGAGCAACACAATCTGCCAACCACTGTAAAGTTACTTTGCCTGCAGTCTCAAAATAACCTGATATTTAAATGTAAGTAATATATGAATTTCCAGGTCATGTTTATAGTCATTGACACCACTCATAAGAGATATTGAAGAAAGAGGTCGGGATACCCGAAGAAGCTCACTCCCTCAAAACAACCAACCAGGAATCCATGATCAACACAGTCTGCGAACAATTATAAGGTTACTTTACCCAGCCGCGGCCCGTGCAGGTAAGAGCGGTGGGGCCGGGTGAGGGGGGATTTCGATGGACGAAGACGAGGGAAAATTAAATTAATAATTTATTTTCCCTAGTCATCGTCCGTCTAAATCTCCGTCCACCCGGCCCCACCGCCCCACCGCTCTTACCTGCACGGGCCGCGGCTGACTTTGCCTCATATTTAAATAAAAGTAATACAAGAATTTCTGATTTATGGTTAGTGAAACTGTTGTAAAAAAAATTCTTTTATTTGTCTCACAAGAGAATATTTTTAAAGAAAGGCCAGGCATACAAAAGCTGTTGAACTCACAACAGTCCTAGCACAAAACAACAAATTACATCAAACAAAAATAAAAGAATGCATAAAATACAATAACGGACACAAATGCCAGTGAACAAAGGCTGTCTGGAGGAAAAAGGCAGACGTACATCAAACAACCTTGATAAGACCCGCAGCAGCCTTATGAACCGGGAAGTTTTTGAATTCTTGCTCGGGCTCAACAAATTGCTTGACTGCTGTCTTAAGTACAGTGTGAGTCTGAAACCCATTCCAGACCAATCGCATAGACAAGGGACGTTTTTCGAATGCAGATTGGAGCATGCCCGACTATTGGCAAGGTGTGATCCTCAGTAACTATTCGATTTTACCAACTCAATATGGCGTCAGACATGAAAAACGGCAAAAGTCTTAAACAAATTCGCAAGGGTGCCCTGGGGCAGACAGCAGGGGCATTTACCAGTCGCTGCCAGTGAAGGTAAGCGCGGTGGGGCGGTGGAACGGAGGGGTGACGGGGGGGGAAGTCAACAAATAGGTTTTATTTATTTATTTATATTTATTTATTTAATTTTACCTATTCCGTCGTCTGTCGACTTCCCCTCCCTCCCACACCCCCCACTCCCACCGCCCCACCGCGCTTACCTGCGCCAACCGCTGCTGGCTTTTACATCATATGGCGAAATGACCAAAATGTTAGAGAGGTGCATAGAGGTCAACTTGCATAATAAGGGTAAGATTTAACAAGTTCTGTTTTTTCAGCCCGTGGCCAGGGGCATAGCTCAATCCCCCATAGCGACTGCGATGCAGGGGGGCCCCAACCTTCATGAAGCCCTCATTCAACTGAAAGCCAATGAGTATCTGTGATTTATAGGAGTTTCGGGGGGGCTCACCACATTCTGCAGGTGATCCCGGTGGAGTTACCATTGGTTCTAAGCAGTCTGGAACTTATAGGTCAAAAACGTAGATAAGGAAATACAAAACTGCGGGGCATATTCACAAGGAAGTGGGGAGCACGGTGTTAGCCTCCTTGGCTTAATGCCGCGCTCCTCCACTTCTGACACGCAGGGCAGCACCGTATTTACAAGAATATGGTGCATTCTTGCGTTTTCCCCTGCGCTGGTGCTAATTTAGCTGCCTAGCAAAAACGCAGGCACCCTTGCACAATAGTGCAAGGGTGCCTGCGTTGAGGGGAATGATTGTTTATGTGCAGGAAGGAAACATCAACAATCTGAAATGGCGTTTTGCTGTTTTTTTGTGTGCTGCACAACGCAGCACACATGGAAACGGCAAAAACGGGAGAAATTAAACATTTCTCCTCGTTGCACCAGGGTAAGACCAGGTTTTCCCTGGTCTTAATTTTGGCGCTGAACCATATTTACGCCACCCTTGTAAATATGGGGCAGCGTCAAAATCAATGGGTGTTATAGTGGAATGCCCACCACAACACCCATTGCACTCCCCTTTCACGCTAAGTATAGCATGAAAGGGTGCCTTATTCACAAGGCAGCATTAAGCCACGTTAAGTGGCTTAATGCCGCCTTGTGAATAAGACCAAGCCCATATCGCCAACACAACATCGAGAAAAGTGACATTGTGGTGGCAATAGGGGCTTGTAAATATGCCCCTGCAAGTCTTATCATGCTTTGTGAGGCTAGCTAACATGCTGAAAGTCACTCTAATGACACATGGCCATTTGTCGACTATAGAGGAACAACCCGCCTCGCCAGTGGCAGAAGCAAGAGTTTTCTTGGGAAGTACAGCCTAGAGTTTTCTTGGGAATCTCAGCCAGAATAGCAGTGCCACTATGATCCTCAAAGAAATCTGGGACCACAATAAGAAAACTTTGTGCAGAATTGTCCAAGACACCAGAACTTGTGGCAATAGAGAAGATTTAGCTATGACGGACAATTGTTAGTTCACCCAAATGTCCAAATCTAAGATGAAGCCCATGGACTTAGCTGAACAAATCAACAGATAAACGGTATTGTTGATGGCCAACCCAGACATACTTGAACCAACATCTTAGACCCTTGATGGAAAGTCCTTGTTGTGCACCATAATAGAGAGCTAAAGCCATCAACATCCTGGGCCATGGTGAGGCAGTGTAGTGCTGCCAGTTCTTCCAGTGGCACCATTGTCAGACCTGTCAGCCTTACAGTGCTCTTCCCCCAAACCTTTTGGCTTCATACCTCCTATTTTTGTTGATCTTGTTTTTGCTGGCCATAGGACTTTGCACACGTTATCACTGCTAACCAGTGCTTGTGCTCTCTCCTTAAAACATGGTGAAATTTGTGTATACCCAATTGGCACATTTAATTTACCTGTAAGTCCCTAGTAGAGTGGTATGAAATGTAGCCAGTGCCTGAAAATTAAATACTACTACTGGGCTTGCAGCACTGATTGTGCCACCCACTTTAGCCTACTTTAATGGTGAAATAAAATTTTAATCACAATCCTGAAATATGCCACTATTAAAAGTTGGTCTTTTCTTGGCATAATAATTTGGTGTCTGCTGCCTGTATCTTGGGCCACATGACCAGGTGTAGTTGGTAGTTGGTCTTTGTGTATTGCTCCCAGACAGTGAGATAAAAGGAAGCTAGGTGTTGGCAGGATGGGCCACACTGTCACCTACCACACTTCCACATCACAAAGGCCCTGCCTGGGCACTCTCAAAAAGGTTTTGGCACTAGTCTATTGTGATCCCAGACAATCTGGGCCAGGGCAGGGAGGCGGGAAATCCCAAGCACTGCTGAGGGTGGAATCCTCTGGAAGCTTCTCCCATTTCAAAGTGGTCACCAGTTATATATATTAGACCTCAGACCCCTAACTCTATCAGTACACATCTGGACCTTTGGAATACTGAGAAGAAGGACTTCTATGTTGCTTTATAAGAAGGACTGCCACCCTGCTGCACTTCTGCCATTTTGCCTGCTGCCCTGCTGCCTGAGTGAAGGACTGGACCTGCTTCTTGAACCCAGGACCGTGAGAGTGACTCCAAGGAGCATTTAGCTGGCCTTATGATCAGAAGCCTCAGGGACAGAATAGGCTTCCTCCATCTTCTACCCAGCACCTGGACTCTGTCAGCTGTGAGTCCTAACCTCCCAAGTGGTGCCACCCCATCCTGGACCCCTGGAAGTGGGCCTGAAGGTGCTCTACGAGCCCCAACTGTGGTCCCAGCGAAACCGACGCATCAGAGTTTCAGCGCAACGTATCACAACACCAAAATCCGCATCAGGAGCACTGAGTGACTTTTCTCGGGTGCAGTACTTCCCTTCTCTGTCGGTAGCGTTCCAGGAACTGCTGCTGCACAACGCATCCTTGACACAGACCTTCACATTGCAAGCCCCTTATCGATGGCATTCTCAACAATGATGCAGGGCTCCACATCGCAAGCCCCACAGCTTCTTGGGAACCAGCCCGTGTGTGACGTGTCTCGATGCAAGACTTCACATCTCAAGCTCCTCGTTGACAGCATCCTCAACAAAGACGCAGGACCTTGCATTGCAGCTTCGCAGCTCTTAGGAATCGCCCCTGTGTGACTCATCCTCGATGCAAAACTCTACATCGCTCCGCAACCAGGTTTTACGGTACTCTTGTTGAATATATGTCATTATAATGCATGCGTTACATCGCATGCCATTACAACGCGGTCGTTACAACCACCGCGTTGTTACATCGCATACAATTACATCGCAAGTCGGTACAACGACTTGCTGTAGGGGGCGTGCTGGATTTAGGAATAGTATAATTTACTATTCCTAATCCAGTTTGTGCAACAGCAGGTAAGGTTTTGGATTGTAAATCCAACACCTTCTGCCCCCTACAGCAAGTCGCTGTAACGACTTGCGATGTAATCGTATGCGATGTAACAACGCGGTCGTTGTAAGGACCGCGTTGTAATGGCATGCGATGTAACGCATGGGAAGTAAAGGATGTCTCCCACTCTTGTTCAGTGGGCCTAATTGGGTCCTTGTAGCTGTCCCGTGATTCATCGCCGTCGACCTGAACCTGTTACTTCGTCCCGTCTGGTGCAACCAGACATCAACAGTTGGCGCATTGTGCTTTTTTCACTTAAACCTTTAAAACTTCATATCTCTGGCTCTGCTCATTGGATGTTTGTTGTTTTGGTCTTAAATTATTTATTAAAATGTACTCTATTTTCCTACATTGGTGTGGGATTTTTCTTGTGTTGTGTTTTCACTTTATTACTGTTTGAAATACTTCATAAATATTTTACACATTAGCTTTAAATTAAGCATGACTCTTGTGCCAAGCTACCAGAGGGTTGAGCACAGGTTAATTTGGGGTTTACATGGAATTCACCCTGGCAAGGATTGTGGTTGCTGCTTGAGTAGGGTTTTACCCCCCTCAGCCAGTAGCCCAATTTCTTACAAACATGTAAAGACTGAATAACAATGGAGACAAATATTCTGTCTGTATGATGATGTACTATTTACAAACCACAAAAAGAGGAACAATATATGCTGATTAAGATAAAAATTAATAATGATTTTCTCACATATCACTGCACAAACATATTTTTCATGTCATTCTGTGATATTCACAGATTAAGGGATCAAAAGTCATTGGATCTTAGTCACAACAGTCACAATGATTGTTCACTTTGAGAGCTAGTTGGGGATTAGTCTATGACATCAACTCCAAGTGATCCTTCGGGTTCATCTTCACTTTTCTCCAAGGAATGCAAACGTAAGTTATTTTTTTGAACAGAGACACCAAACAATCACATTGGGGACCTGGTATCAATAATGGTTGTGACAGTTTTTAGGATATCAGGAGTTTGCCAATTTTTTGTGTCTTAAATTCATTGGCTTACACCATTGTTTTTACCACAAACTATTGCAACACTTTCAACACTTGGTTTTGTGCAGACACTTTGGCATTTTTATCTACTATTTATATATTTATGTGTAGTTTTGTATAGCATGGACCAGATCTAGCTGGGTACCAGAGTGCTTTACGTAGGTGCATGAGACGAGTAGACGTGCAGATTACTTTACAAATATTCACACATATTTTTCCAACACAAAGAGGGAGGATATTGTTAAAAGTTTTAGATGTCACCGGTTCACAAATAACAATCATTCAACTACTAGTTTTTACATTGTTCGAAGCTTACTGTTCACTTGGCACCCATCATTAGTTTGGTATGAGACTAATTAATAGTTTTTACATTATTCTCAGTTTCAAGTTCTTTCATGTTCACAACCGTTAATTATTAGTTCTTGCCTTCCTTCCGGTACTCAGTCATATTAGAGTGGGGTTTCCAGACAGTAAGAATCTGCACCGAAGAGCAGTCCAGGCACCATTGATAATGTTAGTTTCTGTGCAATATAGTTTTCTGCCTGTTGGTGCATGATTACTTTTATTATTAATGCTGATTTGAACAAGCATCTAACCTCTATAGGCAGTCATTTGAGGGAGATCATGATTGGCGTGATATGCCCCAATCGTTTGGTAATAGAAACTAGTCTTGCCCCCATATGAAGTGCCACTCATAATGGGGTCAAGCGGAATCTGGTAACTTCAGTCAGTAGAGTGTTGCTGTAATCTATCAGTGACAGGACTAGTGAGTGGGTTAAAGTTTTGAGGTCTGCAAAGAGGTGAGATCAGGACAAATTCCATTGTCTGGGGGCTTTGTTTGAGATGGTGTTGATCAATGTCAAAAGAAGAAGGGGACGGGAGCCTGATAAAAGGTCAATCAATCAATCAAGCATTTGTAGAGCGCACTACTCACCCCCGAGGGTCTCAAGGCGCTAAGGCGGGGGGGGGGGGTGAGCTGCTACTGCTCGAACAGCCAGGACTTGAGAAGTCTCCTAAAGGTCAGCAGGTCCTGGGTCTGTCGCAGGTGGATGGGGAGGGTGTTCCATGTCTTGGCGGTGAGGTGGGAGAAGGATCTGCCGCCGGTGGTCGCTCGGTGTATGCGTGGAACGGTGGCGAGTGCGAGGTCAGCGGAGCGAAGTTGGCGGTTGGGAGTGTAGAAGGTGAGTCGTTTGTTGAGGTATGTAGGTCCCGCATCGTGGAGTGCTTTGTGAGCGTGGGTGAGCAGCTTGAAGGTGATCCTCTTGTTGACAGGGAGCCAGTGCAGGTCTCTCAGGTGGGCAGTGATGTGGCTGTGGCGGGGGATGTCGAGGACGAGGAGTGTAGAGGCGTTCTGTATGCGTTGAAGTCTTTTCTGGAGTTTGGCTGTGGTTCCCGCGTAGAGGGCGTTGCCGTAGTCTAGCCTGCTGGTGACGAGGCCCTGGGTGACCGTCCTTCTGGTTCTGGTGGGGATCCATCTGTAGATCTTGCGAAGCATGCGGAGGGTGTTGAAGCAGGAGGAGGAGACGGCGTTGACTTGCTGGGTCATTGACAGTGATGAGTCCAGGATGAACCCCAGGTTGCGTGCATGGTCGGTGGGTGTCGGCGCAGCTCCCAGCGAGGCCGGCCACCAGGAGTCGTTCCAGGCGGAGGGGGTGGGCCGAGGATGAGGACCTCCATCTTGTCCGAGTTCAGTTTCAGGCGACTGTTCTTCATCCATTCGGCGACGGCCTTCATTCCTTCGTGGAAGTTGGTTTTGGCGGTGGCGGGGTCCTTGGTGAGGGAGAGGATCAGCTGGGTGTCGTCGGCATATGAGACGATGTTGAGGTCGTGCGATCGGACGATGTTGGCGAGCGGTGTCATGTAAACGTTGAAAAGGGTCGGGCTGAGGGATGATCCTTGGGGTACGCCGCAGGTGATTTTGGTGGCTTCGGATCGGAAAGGAGGGAGGCGGACTCTCTGGGTTCTGTCGGTGAGGAAGGAGGTTATCCAGTCCAGGGCTTTGTCGCGGGTCCCTGCGTTGTGGAGGCGTGTGCGTAGGGTGTGGTGGCATACGGTGTCGAAGGCGGCCAAGAGGTCTAGGAGGATGAGGGCCACAGTTTCGCCGTTGTCCAGCAGGGTCCTGATGTCGTTGGTGGCGGCGATGAGGGCGGTTTCGGTGCTGTGGTTGCTGCGGAATCCGGATTGGGACGAGTCCAGGGTGTTGTTCTCTTCGAGGAAGCGGGTCAGTTGTCTGTTGACGATCTTCTCGATGACTTTCGCCGGGAACGGGAGCAGGGAGATGGGCCAGATGTTCTTGAGGTCCTTTGGGTCTGCCTTGGGTTTCTTGAGTAGGGCGTTGATCTCGGCGTGTTTCCAGCTCTCCGGGAAGGTGGCGGTCTCGAAGGAGCTGTTGAAGATCTTCCGGAGTTGGGGTGCGATGATGGAGCTTGCTTTGTTGAAGATGTGGTGAGGGCAGGGGTCTGACGGTGAGCTGGAGTGGATGGTGTTCATGGTTTTGATGGTGTCTTCGTCGTTGATGTGGTTCCAGGAGAGTAGGAGGTCGGTGTGGCTGGGGGGCGGTGGGTCTGAGGTGTCGGCAGCTGTCGGGGGGGTCTGAGTGTTGAAGCTGTTGTGGATGTCTCTGATCTTGCGGTGGAAGAAGGTGGCAAGAGAGTCGCATAGGTCCTGCGACGGCGTGATGTCGTTAGAGCTGGAGCTGGGGTTGGCGAGTTCCTTCACGATGTTGAAGAGCTCTTTGCTGTTGTGTGCGTTGTTGTCGATACGTTCCTTGAAGGAGGTCCTTTTGGCGGTTTGAATGAGTTGGTGGTGCCTGCGGCTGGCGTTCTTGAGGGCTGTGTGGTTGTCCGGTGTCTGTTTGTGGCGCCACTTCTTCTCGAGTCTTCGGCGGGTCTGTTTGGATGCCTGGAGGTCAGTGGGGAACCAGATGGCCCTTCTGTCGGTGCGTCTGTTTGAGGGTTTCTTGATTGGGGCGAGAGTGTTGGCGCATTCGTCGATCCATTGCCTGAGGTTACGGGCGGCTGTGTCGGTGTCGGTGTGGTCGGATGGTGGGTCTCGGTCGAGGGTGGTGATTAGCTGGTCTTCGGTGACCTTGTTCCAGCTGCGATGGGGGATTCGTTGCGGGTGGTTGTGTGCGGTGTTTTTCTCGAAGGAGAAGTGGATGCAGCGGTGGTCGGTCCAGTGGAGTTCGGTGGTGTGGCTGAAGATGACGTGGTTGCTGGCGGAAAAGATGGGGTCCGTCGGAGTGGGTGGGTGTCGTGACGAGCTGTTTGAGTCCGAGGTTGGCGAGGTTGTCGAGCAGGGTGGTGGAGTTGCTGTCGTTGGCGTTCTCGAGGTGGAAGTTCAGGTCTCCGAGGAGGATGTAGTATGTGGAGGCCAAGGCGTGCGGGCTGATGATGTTGGTGATGGAGTCGCTGAACTGTGGCCGGGGTCCCGGGGGTCTGTAGACGAGGGTTCCTCTGAGGGTGGTGTTGGGATCGATGTGGATCTGGAAGTGCAGGTGTTCGGCGGTGCTGAGGTTGTCTTCGGTGCTGGTCGAGATTCTGAGGGTATTCTTGTGGACGATGGCGATTCCTCCTCCCGGTCTGTTGGTGCGGTCCCTGCGGGTGATCTTGTAGCCGTCCGGGATGGCTATGGCAACGTCGGGTGCCGATGAGGGGTTCAGCCAGGTTTCCGTCAGGAAGGCGACGTCCAGGGAGGATGAGTCGAGAAGGTCCCAGAGTTCGACGGCGTGTTTGTGGACTGAGCGGGTGTTGAGTAGTATGCATCTGAGGTGGTTGTGGCCTGCCCTGGTGGGAGGGTCAGGTCATGCTGGTGTACGCTGGCTGGTGAAGCTGCAGTTACGGCAGGTGAAGGGTCCGTGGGTGCGCTTCGGGGTGGTCTGGAAGCAGGTAGATGGACGGCCAGCGTTGAGTGCGTGGAGGATGTTGGCTTCGTAGCGGCGTCAGGTGTCGTAGCGCTCGCGGGGGCCAGGGGGTCTGGCGCTGGGCGCGGTCCAGGCACGGCTGGGCGCGGGCCAGGCGCGGATGGGCCTTAGGCGCGCCAGCGGCGCACCCACTGCGCGTGTCCGCTGCCCTTGCTCCCAAGAGTCAGTTAAGCAATCCTAGATGGTCACTGTCCCTATAGTGTATCCTTGCAGGTTTCTGTGACTATTGGGACAGTCTGATGGGCATATCCTTATGGATTGCTTAGCTGAGATGGTGTTGAGCCATCCATAATTTCAGGTCGTCAATAGGTCTGGCTTTTCTCTTTATGTCTTCCTGTGAGGAGACATTCAAGTATAGCTGAGTGTTGTCTGTGTAGAAGTGAAACAAGATGTTTTCATTGCCTCAGGAGCAAAATGAGGAGTTCCATGTATTGGATGAAGCGCGTTGGGGAGAGAATGAACCTTTTAGAACTCCTTGTCAGAGAGGCGAGGGTCTGAATAGGGAGTTTGACAGCTTTAATTGATGTCAGCGACTCTACAGATAGGATTCAAACCATTTTCAAACTGTTCCATAGATCTCTATCCGAGACTTTGGGATTTGTAGGAGGGAAGCATAGTTAACCATGTCAAATGCTACCGAAAGGTCAAGAAGAAAGTGCAGTCTTGACTCATCTAAGAGGCGAATGGCATCATTCGCTTATGTAGAAAAGCCTTTCTGAATCCCAATTGTAAATCATTGAGCCACATGTTTTTTTCAATTTATTTTTTTGTCATTTTCCTACGCAGCATTCCAGCACCTGTTCTATAAAGGGGAGATAGGAGATGAGTAGAAGTTGTTGGCCTCTGATTTTTTGAGCAAGGGAGTGAGGTGACACCAACTTTTAGACACATTTGGACTATCTTGTGGGGTAGTGATGTAATAGTTTCATTAGCTAGGTATGGAGTGAATGATGTACTTATGTCGGGGGGGAAACTGAGCAATTTTGTCTCATGAACTTTCATGAAATTCTATGAAAAGTTCATGAACTTATACTTTTATAGCAAAATGTGATTTGCCAGTGTCTCGCATCACTTTTTTACCCACGTGCCCCTTGCAGAGGAAAGTCTTGTGAGATACCGGCAGAAGATTGGGTCATGTAGAAAATGTCTTCTGGCGGTATCTCGTGAGAATTCTTAACATGATAAGCACCCTGGGGTAAAAGAAATGACACAAGATGGTGTAATGCTTAAGTTTGAGAAATTTCACAAATTTTACTGGTGCAATTAAAATTTTGCCCAGATTTAGTATTTATGTCTTTGACAATGTTTACTGATCTATGGTCCACAAAATGTGAGGACCATTTTCCTATGGATTTTCTGATTAGGGCTTCATTTAAGAAAACCATACCATTGATGAGGCAAAGAGCTCAATCTTCTCCTTTTCATTGAAGAAATGTAAGATGCTCTCCACTTCTCTATTGAGGATAAAATAGCTAGCTTTGTTGCGGTCCTGTAAATTTGTTCACAATATCAAAGACTTCCTCAAGCAATTTTTTGCCCTGTTGATCTTCTTTCTGAGAAAGGCTACTTTGGCTTTAGGAATATGTTTTTTGTAAACCTGTGTTTAATGTGAAGAGATTCTAGATTTTGTTAGAGAAGTTTTGACTCCAAATATTTTAGGATGCTCTCAGCAACTTTCCCTCCTCATGTAATTCTTTTGAAACCCATTGAGATGTTTTGTTGATGCATCTTGTGAGTTTTAATGGGCATGGCCACCACTGTCCTCTATCATAGTTGAGTTGTCATTTTCTAGAATATTATTACCATCAGCAGTAGCTGATGAGTTTATATGATTGGAAGATATTTGTGTTCTCGAGGTGTTGTGGTGTACTGTAGTGTTAACGGCATAAGGTAATGGTCCAACCAGTCTACAGGTCTAGGGGACTAACTTTCTTTTGCTTTTGCTTGAGATTATGAGGTCTCAAATAGCTCCCTTTTCATAAAGTGCAAAGTTATTCTAGGTCATTATTGTGTAGAAAGAGGCACAGTTGTGTTATTGCCTTTTCTCTTGGATCTTTCCAGTGTAAGTTCATGTCACCTATGAAGATGTTTTTTTCGGCCAAGTTTACAACCTTTCATCTACGCATTCTATCAATTGTTCATCGACGAAAGGATTTTCCTTCAAGGGGATAATAGATAATGCTGAAAATATAATGGGTTTGCAATTTGATGTTAGCACTGCAGATAACGGGCATTGGAACGAGCAAAAATTGTAATTTTGCAAGCTTTTACATTTAATGGAGGATCTGTGAATAATTATGATGCCTTTTCTTGTCTTCACTTCTCAGTCTATATGGGCAATTACATTGTCCGAGGATTCCAGGAGGTGGAGTGTAGATTGTGAGGCATTGGTAAGTCATGCTTATTTTAGGAATAATATATCTATGTAACAAGTCAATTCTGCAATTTCACTTCTGTTTTTGGCTGCTGATATGATCTACAGTTGTGCAATTGTGCAGGCTGCAACTGAAGTTGGAGTGCTTAGTTTTTGTGTGGGATGGGTGCTGGTATGGATGGGGTCTGAATATGCTTGGGTTAACTTTGTTTCTGTTCTACCAAGGTGGTATATATTCTCTGTCATGATGATAGGTACTGTAGAGAAGTGTCTCGCATCAGTCCATGAATCAGATCAGCAGTAGCGGTCGGTGGTGGGAGTGCCACCGGGCGCTGACGTGGGGCAGGGGAGGGGCAGGGTGGGGGTAGTAAACTACGGATTACGGCCGATTACAGGTAAGTACACATATAAAGAAATAAAACGAATTTCGTTGCGCGCGCTGCATCGCATTTGGCGATGCAGCGCGAGAAACAAAATTTGTTTTATTTATTTATAGGTGTACTTACCTGTAATCGGCCGTAATCCGTAGTTTACTACCCCCCACCCTGTCCCTCCCCCGCCCCACGTCAGCGCCCGGCGGCACTCCCACCACCGACCGCTACTGCAGATCAGGTGTATGATGCAATCAGATCACTGATGTTGATTTCCAATAGAAATTGTGTGATTCTTTTTGGTCTTGGTCTTTATCATTGCCGAAAGGTTTAGAATTGATTTTTATATGGGTAGGTTTGAATGCCTAGTGGTCGGAAGCCGATATTATTTTCAAATGCATGCATTTCTTTCTTTATGAGACTCACGGATGTCATAAGATTTTTTATTTCCATGTGAATATAATCTAATTTATCACCATGTGATGATAAGTCATAGATTTTGGGCAAAAGATTATGGACCATTTTGGAGTCTAAGCGATTTTGCATCAAATTGCCTGAGGTGTCCCATTTAGCAAAGTCAAACTGTGGGGTTAGAGTGTAAAGGATCAGAGGTAGTGGTTGTCTCCATTTATGGTCACATTGTCTCTCTCCAGTGTACTGTGAAGAACTTGTGGAGTGTGGGTCACTGAGGAGGCTGTGGAAAAGGGCTTGATTTCATGCTTAGAGATAATTGAGTGGGGACGGTTCACGGGGTGAGCGATTCGTGATCATTGGAGGTGCAGTGCTTTATACGGAGATTGAGACCTGAGGTTCCTTGTGTGTAATTTCCTCCATATTTTCAGTGGGCTGAGGGGTGCTGATGTTATTAAGAGCGTACGGGAAAAGTATGCGAATGGGCGAGGAGATAGAGTAAAGAGGGGCTGAGAGGAATTTAAGGAGTTCAGGAGGTGATTGAATAGAAACCAGAACTTTGCCTGATAATTATTTCATGATTTTGCAGAAATTAAAAATTGACATTGATACATTCTTTTTGAGGTTGTGTTTTGGGAAACATCAGTATTAAGTGATTCTCTTTGACTGTAAAACTGCCAAATCTTTCATGAGTGTTTCCTTCCTGGTGGATGTATGATGTGAGATGAATGTACGGTCTGCTTTCATCCATCGCTTTCAGTCACATGGATAAGGGTCTATAAAGAGTTTCTAAGGGAATTCCCTCAGTAGCTAACATTCACAGTTTTTTTTGCAGATTTGTTGAAAAGATTTTGTGGGAATTAGGACCTCATTTGGTGATGATCTTGGAAAGAGAAATATTGGTTGAGTTATACATTTTATTTGGAGAAACTGAATTGAGTTTAGTGAATTAAGTGATTACCAGGTCTATTGGAAGGGCTCGTCTATTGTATCTTTATTGCAGTGAGTCCCACATTCCTCATAGCTGTGTGGTTGTCATTTAACCCTGCTCTTGAAACTGAGTCAGCAACTTTGAGCTAGTTTAATTACATTGTGGACTAAGATGTACAAATGATGATACCTGGTCTGTGTTCCACATTGACTCAGTTGTTTTAGTTTGATTTGCCTCTAGTCCATTTCTTATGAAACTGATTTTAGTCAGTTATCTAGTATTGTCTTTTTCTACAAACACATATTTTTGTGGGATCAATAGTAGCCGAATGTTTTTCGTTTGTTTTAGTAACCTTAGTGAAGGCACATGCTTAATTTTCAGTCTGAACAATGTTTCCAATTAGGTAACATACTCCCAACATGACTGACAAGTGTAACCGTAGAGATCGGGATGGGCTTGTTACCTGGAGGTACAAAATGTAATCTAGCTTTCCCTTGTGTTCTTGGGAGCCATCATGGCACCTTTAAGAAGTCATTTATGGTCTCCTCTCTCAACTCGACATTTCTCTCCTGTTCACCATGGTATATTCGGCCCAGCGTAAACTTAAGGTGTGTGGTACTGAAGCCCTTTAAGCCCGAGATAACCTACTGTTTCTGACAATGCCTCTATTTCTTCTTCACTCATTGCTTCAGTTGTCGTAAATCCAGCTCCCGGGAGGAGATCTCTCAGTTCTCCACCATTGGGACACCAAATCATTTCAAACTAGGTCAAAGTGTGTCACAGCCCATGTTATTCTGTGGCAGTGATGCATTTCCCCGCTCGTCTTGAAACACCAACCATAAATGGTTGTCCATTGCAATGATCCCGGACTCCTTCTCTCAGGACAATTAAATGCACCATCAGCCATAGGAGGGTCTCAGAGACACAAGAGGGATTTTATCTACTAGTAATGGCAGCAGTGCTACAGGTGAGGTATTTTCTCACTAAAGGAAATGAGTGATGTTGGTGTGGGGATTGTGCATCAGGCTTGTTCAGAGTACATCTACTCTGAAACTGTGATGTGTCCGTCACTTCCAGGAAATTGCTTACATCCTTCACAAGCTACTCTGATATCCACTGATGTTGTGCTAAACTCTTTAGGTTGGCTACCCTAGCCTACTAAGTTAAGGAGCAGTTTGACTCTGGTTTGAAGAATCTGCAATTGATTCGAAGAATATTAGCAGAACTGTCTGGGAGAGGTGCGACTCCTCCTAGACTTAGAGAGAATCAGTTTCTTCAGAAGGAAAGAGATCTGACCTCATGAATGGGTCTCTGGACCTTGTAAATATATTGCCTAGTATTCAATTTGCAGATGCACCCATTTCCTATGTGTGTTACGTCAGTAAGGCTGAACAATGGTGAACTTTCTGAATAATATCTCAATTTGCTTTATGGTCTTTTGGTGAATTTTGAGCTCATTGTAATTTCAATACGTTTTATTAGTTGTAGAAGCCTCCTGACACATTTTCCCTTTTTTAAGGTCAGCTTACAAACCATTCGAACAATGTGAATGGTTAATATCAGGACATCAGTTTTGGAAGGGAGACGCTCCTGCAGGACTAGCAATCACGCTCAGATAAATGGGAATGCCCTGTGATCCTTTTTTAAGACATTCCCCAGTTGATTATTTGTAACTAGGGAAGAACAGAAGAAGCTGTTTCAATAATGGTCATACCAGAGCCACATTGGCTCTAACTACTAATTCTTAATCCTGCCACTAGTCGCAGTTATGTAGTACAACATACAGCTCTAATGTCTTTACATGAAACACTGCTCTATACGACACAAAACTCATGTGTAGATAACCAAGACACAAACATAACAACCTAGTGTGACACTTAGGGGCCGATTACGATGTTGGTCGGTAAGTCTCTTACCGCTCGTCGGAGGCTTACCGACCGACATGGTAGGTTTACAAGCCGACCGCCCAATTATGATGTAGGTGGTCGGAGTGTATACTGGCCGGTCTTTGCTTCCGATGGGCTCAAGGAGTCCGTCAGCCATGCGGAAACCTTTCATAATCCCCTATGGACGGCGTTTCTGGGATTATGACGTCGGTTTTCAACAGGCTATTCATGTCACATGAAAAGCCTGTCGGAAAGCGACTTTGGGGGCCCCTAGCAGGGCCCCCATCCCTCAGTGGCCTCTGATTGGGAGCCAGGTGGCACCTATGGTGCCCCCTGTTAATCCCTGCCCCACGTGGCAGGCACCATGAGGTGCCTGAAAAGTGGTGCATGGATTAACAGAAACTCCCATTTCTCCATGGGAGCTTGTGCCGCAGCCAGTTTCCAACTGCAGCACAAGATCTCATACAAAAATGTGAGCTTGCGACCACACCGTGTGTGGTCGCAGTGTAATTGCGGTGTGGGGACTGCAAACCGAAGGTCGGTCGGTCCCGAGACCGCAACAGTCCGCACAACATCGTAATGATGCCCTTAATGTCTGACCTCCCATTTTTCTTTCCTCGAGTACACACCAGCTCCATCAAGTCTCACCATAATCTCTTATAAATTTGAGCTTCATTTAAATCAGTCTAAAGTGTGGTTCCACCTCAATATTTCACTCCTCTCTCTCTCTCATGCACACAAGCACACCAATGAACATAAACCTGTCACCCTAGGTATGGCAGTATTAAACTTCAGTATAGAGACATCTTTACTTCCTTCTGAATGCAGTGGTTGCCAAAGAGTCAGTTCTAAGTCAGACCCGTCACACGATAAACCTCCACAACTCCATGTGCATGCCAGTGCTTAATTTGAGCCGGTGGTTTCCGGTGCTCAGCACGGGCACTTAATCATCAACCCCGGCGCTTTAGTTTCATGAGAACCAGTTAAGAACACACTCATTTTTGCTGGGCACGGGAAGATTAAGTGATTTGCGCTGAATCACAGGATGTTGAGCCAATGCTGAGGCTCGAACCTGGTTCCCCAGCTCCGAAGTCGGCAGCTCTGGCTATTACGCCACACCCTCTCCCCACTTTCATGGTTAGTAGTTGGCTCTGTTTTAGGCGGCTTTACAGGAGAAATGGGCTGGTGCAAGCTGCCTCCTGATGAGAGCCCCGGCACTTATTTGTTTACAAATTAACCACTGATGCATGTGTCTGATCCTATGCTTGCAACACATTCCAATACCACGCACATGCTTGAGTAAATCATGTCCTATCACCACTCTTCACTACTGCACATGCTCGCGAGTGGCACTGCAATTATACCGCAAGCTCCACCTTTTTTTAATAGGTTCATGGGACCACTTACCCAGGAACTGTGCTCTAGTGCAAATGCGCCACCTCTTTTGCATGTACAAAAGGTAATTCCCCTTGTAATTCATAGTCCTCGTTTACTCACACTGATGTTGACATTTCACCTAGTAAAATGTTCTTCCTCTGGTGACATCCATGTACAGAACGCCATTCAGGACATAAGAGGAAAACTGCTGATTAATACTTCCGGATCTTTTCAGAAGTCAGTCCTTGGACCATCACAACTGCTAAGAAAAATCTATTTTCCTCACAATCATTCAAATTTACATTTATGCTAAAAACAGAAGTTCAGACACATACTCGATCTAGTGGGTCTACCAACTCCCAACCAGGCATAAGGTGATCCCCAAAGGAATATAAAGGGATTTTTGACCAAAGCATTCATTACTTTCTTCTTTGGCAGCGAAAAAAGATCTATTCCAGAGTGTATGTCTTGCTTTGTAAAGTCACAGAATAACATAATATTACTGCTAGATGTGAAACGCTCTGATTATTTCAGGGAAGCAGACAAATATGTTCTGCTGTTGCTTTGAGGCAGATGTCTGACGACATCCCAATAGAATTTCATGTTACATTTGTGATTTTCTATGAGTAAATGCAAATTATAAATGATACGCTGATTTAGTAAAACCACAAATCTCACAATATAATTATGCAGTTTTAATGCTGCATTTGGATGCATCAGTGATGGCAAAGGACTTGTCTCAAGGGTTGCAATTAAGTCAGATAGGAGCATACGGAAACATAAGCATGTTTCTCATAATAAAACAATAATATATTCAATTGGCATTAAATTATTTAGAATGCTGGTGAAGCAGCCACAGTCAATGAAAAATCTAAACGCCATGGAAAAAGTCAAGAAGGAAAAAATATAAACCGTGACCCAATAACACTTAAAACAGTGCAGACAGCAATAAAAAATTCATTACAATTAATTGGTTTAATAATGTTTTTAGTATGTATGCTATGGATTCCGAACGTGAAATCCTATCAGCCCAAATTTGAGGACGTCATCAAGAGAGAAAAGATTTTTGAAGGGAAATTGGGCAGATGGAAGCAGGGGACATAAAATTAGAGGACGCAGGGGCATATTACCAAGGAGTTGCGATAATTATCGCAAAGCGCGCTTAGCGCTGTTTTTTTTATCGCCAGTTATCGCTGGATTTCATCGCGGAGATACCGCGTTATTATCAACGCTTATCTCCAAGGCGATAAAAAATACAGCGATAGCGGCGAAACCCAGCAATAGCGCGAGAAATCCAGCGATAAATTCACTGCGCTAATGGAAAGCTCGCTAATAGGCAGGTGAGGACTTAACCTTACAATCCACCTCCCATTGACAAGATGGTTAAGTCAAGTTTTTAGCAGGTGTTAAATTCCAGCGATAATCGCGGTTAGTGCGACTTTTTTTATCGCTTCGCGGGCATTGATAATAGGGCGAAGTTGTGTTTGCGACCTTTTCTGTGTGCTTTTAGTCAGGAACACCTACTTTGCATGTTAGCGATATATATCGCTGACATGCAAAGCGGCACCAAAACGGTCGCTTTCGCCATAAAGCTGTCGCTAACTAATAGGGCGATAGAAATATCGCCGCTTTAGCGGCAAAAAGTGCCGCTAAAGCGGCGATACCGTCCTTGCTAATATGCCCCCGGGTTTCTTGAGCAAGTAAACGTCCTCACAATGAGTTGCTAACACTTTTGAGACTACTGTAAATCCTTATTGCCTTTCAAAGGACACAACGGGTTCAACGCCCTAAATCTAAGCAGAATGGGAACTCCAGATTCATAATTTTAATGTTACTATAATTTCGTTTAAAAGAGGTTACCCAGTAAATTTCTAAAGGAAAAAAATATGTTGCTATTTGGGTTGTGGGTAAACCAAGGGATTGTCCATAACATGGGGTAAGGTAAAGATGTGAGGAAGAAAAGAGACACAAAAGAGACAGAAAACATCATCAGATAAAAACATTTGGTTTATTTCATGTTGAGTCTGGCTACCTTTCAAAGTAAAAATGGGAATAACATTATTGCTTTGAAAGTTCTGGACAGGCTATGGAATATTTGAGTACCAGATAAAGTTATACAGTTCATCTCAGTTTTTTCAGTACATTTATGAAACTTTAAAGGTATATTCTTAAATTATAGTCTTGGGGCAATATGCCTGAAGGATCTACTGTTAGCAATATTTAGTAATACACAAATAGCTTCCACTTTTTCCCAACCTCATCACTTCTTCTATAAAAAAAACTTTTTCTTCATCGTCTGTCCATTTATTTACAATAAATCTACCTAGTAAATACTTTTCTCTCAATTCTTCCCTAAGTTAGATAGTTCAGCACATTTTCACTGTTTAGGTATATGTACTGGAAAGAATAGTGTAATTCATTTAAAATTAAAAAATAAAACATTGAAAATGTAATTTGTCAACCATATATTTGGAGGCATGAGCCTCACTCAAAACTAGACAACTCTCTTCTGCGGACTCTACATGTATGATATTCTAGAAGCAGACATGATGCGATCTGCATATATCCTCAGCAGCTTCCCCACACAGGATACATTTGCAAAGTTCTTATTTGAAATACCCCATATTGATCAGAGTATCTGAAGAAGAAAGGCATCATTGACTGTAGTTACATTGTTGCACAAAGTTTGCAATTAATGAGTAGTGGGGATGGGCTTCAGTATTTCTCCAATTCAAGTCCCCGCCACTAGAAGTTGTAACACCAGGGACTGTATTACACAAAGTGCCACGGGGGCGCAACGGGCGTTTGCGCCCGCTTTGCGCGCCCCCGGGGCACTTTGGTATTACAAAAGAGGCCGCAAACGTTTGACCGGCCCCTTCTGTAATACCGATAGCGCAGGCGGTGGCGCACTGTCAGTGCGCCCCCAGAGAGCAGCCCTCTGGAGTCAGGTCCTATGGACGCCCCAGACATCCCCTTGCAGGCGGGTGCAGTCACTGACTGCACCCGCCTGCAGGGCGATCTCTAATCCCCTTCAAAGTGCAGGCAGGTTGCCACCTGCAATTCAACCTGCAATGTGAAAACACGGAGCGGCTTCAAAGCAGCTGCTCCGTTTTTCATATGAATGCGCTGCCTCCAGGGCAGCGCAAGTTCGCGGCTACCCTTGGGGCAGCGCAAGTTTGCGGCTGCCCATGGGGCAGTGCATTCATCATAATACGGCACATTTTCTTTCATTGCGCTGGGCGCATCTTTTTAAAGGTGCGCCCAGCACAATAAAGGAAAATGCGCCGCATATATAATGCGGCCCCAGTAGTTCTTAACGCAATGAAGGAGCACAGAGTGTCTCACACACCGGTGTTGTTGCACCCAAGATCCCACTCCAACTCAGACAGGATTTAGGATGACGAAAGAAGAAGATATTTGAAGTGACTTCATGCTAATACATGCTGCCTAAGTACACCAATGACACACTAGACTAGCACATTCTCCCTCTACTCACTCAATTATACACGCGGGATAGCACAGGACTCCTGGGGTAGGGCGATGTATTGCTTTCTTCTGCTATACGGGCACGTTTATCGAAGCAAGTGACTATGAAGCTGATTAAAACACTAAGGGGCATATTCTCAAGGACTCATCGCCGATTTAGCGGCACTTTTCCACCACGAAAGTGGCGATAGATTTATCGCCCTATTCACAAGTTTACCTGCGATAGCTGGCACTAAAAACATCGCCAAGTCTGACAGCGACAACTAACGCTAATCATATGCAGATTAGGCGTTCCCGTGCAAAAACTCACGATAACACCACTTTGCGATATTCTCAACGACCAGCCAGATCGGCGATGCGGTCCAAAAACAGGCGATAAGGCACGTTAGCAGCAGGGACTTAAGACCTGCTTTTGTCTAGGTAGAAGCCGCTACCGGTAAACAGTAATTATTTACTGCAACGTCTTTTTTAAAATTGAGTTTTTTTAAATTGCTACTTACTATTTGTTGCTGCCAACTGTATGAATTTGATTGTGCTGCTGGTTAAAGCCACCCACGTACCGCGCTAGTGCCGAGTCAGGCCCTCAGCTGATTAGCCTTCCGGTCCTCCCTCCGGGCAGAGACCAATCATGAAGGGCGTGGGGAGGAGTTAGAGGCACAAATGCCAGCTACAGCGCGGGAGCGGGCACTCTAGGTAGAGGCCGCTACCGGTAAACAGTAATTATTTACTGCAACGTCTTTTTTAAAATTGAGTTTTTTAAAATTGCTACTTACTATTTGTTGCGGCCAACTGTATGAATTTGATTGCGCTGCTGGTTAAAGCCACCCACGTACCGCGCTAGTGCCGAGTCAGGCCCTCAGCTGATTAGCCTTCCGGTCCTCCCTCCGGGCAGAGACCAATCACGAAGGGCGTGGGGAGGAGTTGGAGGCACAAATGCCGGCTACAGCGCGGGAGCGGGCACTCTAGGTAGAGGCCGCTACCGGTAAACAGTAATTATTTACTGCAACGTCTTTTTTAAAATTGAGTTTTTTTAAATTGCTACTTACTATTTGTTGCTGCCAACTGTATGAATTTGATTGCGCTGCTGGTTAAAGCCACCCACATACTGCGCTAGTGCTGAGTCAGGCCCTAAGCTGATTAGCCTTCCGGTCCTCCATCTGGGCAGAGACCAATCACGAAGGGCGTGGGGAGGAGTTAGAGGCACAAATGCTGGCTACAGCGCGGGAGCGCAGCGGACGCGCGCAGCGGGCACGCCAGCGGCGCGCCAAAGGAAAGCCCGTCTGCGCCCATCCGCGCACTTGCGTGCCCAGGGACCAGTCACAATGCCGAACTCCGCATCTATTCGTCCTTGGAACTGAGACAGCTTCACTCTACCACTTACAAACTTAACCCTATCATTAGTGCTAGCTTAAATCATCATACAATTCTGTTACCACGGAAATCATTTCCTGAAGTCATTCAGCCCTTACATCACGCCGCTCAGCAACATCAAAAGCACGAGAGCTCGGCCCTCTCAATTTATTATTTAAACACACGTTCCCTTATTAAGCATCAACTTGACATTTTTACACTTTTAGACTCAGATAAGCCTGACATTCTTCTGCTCACCCTTGATTCCTCACCCGATATACTGGCGGCATTACCTAACGAGTATTATATTCTCCATACCAACCGACCGCCAGGCAAAATGGGGGGGGGGTTGCGGCTATCATCCGCCAGAAGCTCCAATTTACTGCTCTTACCCCACTCTGCCTTCCTGCAGTTGACAATACTGTAATTAAACTTGAATCTGACTCTGCCCCGCTCATATGTGTCTTACTTTACAGACCCCCACAGCACATGCCATTATTTCCTCACTCTCTGGCCGAACAAGTGGCCAACCTGGCAACTAACCATGCCAGAGTTCTACTGATAGGCGATTTTAACTATTGGGCTAACGACACACAAGAAGGGCCGCATTCTGCTGAGCTAACTGAATTATTAAACAATCTGAATTTTGCTCAACAGGTATCCACAGCTACACACACTAAAGGGCACATCTTGGATCAAATCTGGACTATTAATTTAGCAGTGTCCGGACTCTCAGTTTTACCATGTATTTGGTCAGACCATCACCTGATTAAATTCACTCTCCTTAACCCCTCTACAGGCAAACACCCTACTAAAGGGGGGTTGGGTAAGAAAATGGAATGCCATTGACAAAAATGACCTTCTCACCACACTGGCTAACACAGTTCCTCACGGCACACTTGATGTCAACCTCCAGGAGGAAACAATCTCTACTTGGCTACTTGAGGCCAGCAATACACATGCTCCATTGAAAAAAATAAGAATAACTCGCCGCCTCGAGGCTCAGAGGTGGTTCTCCCTGAATTAAAATCACAAAAACGTGCCCTCCGCCAATTGGAGAGGAAGTGGAGGCAGAACTACCTACCAAAAGATAAACTTACTTACTCAATGGCTATGATGGAATACAAAAAAGGTATTCTAAATGCTAAAGCAGCGCATTTCTCCTCCAGAATTTTAACTTCCAATAACCAATCGAAGGAAATCTTCACAATTGTCGACGAATTGTCCAACCCAGATAGAGTCCTAAGTAGGCCTACCCCCTCTCAAATCCTATGTGACTCACTGAACAATTTCTTCATCTACAAAATCTCCTCTATCAAAGCCAGTATCCCCAAACACATTACCCAGGAAATTTCCGCCCCTAGGCCCAAGCATTCTTATTCCCTTGACTCCTTCCCGGCCATTGATGCCCAGACCCTTCACGTTCTTCTGTCCAAAGTCATATCTGGTTCTCCCGTGGACTGCTGTCCCCCTCATATCTTAAAAGATGTTTTTACTGCCCTCCCGGGCCCAGCCCTTGCTTTATTGAACAACTCTCTATCTCAGGGCTGTGTACCAAAGGCCTTCAAAGAGGCCACTGTGATCTCCCTTTTAAAGAAACCTGGGGCTGACCCCCAGACACTCTCAAACTACCGCCCGATCTCATTGCTCCCGTACCTAGCCAAGGTACTCGAAGCCCATGTGGCGAAATGTCTGTCCAACTTTTTGGAACAAACCAGCTTCCTTGATCCACACCAAGCGAGTTTCCGTCCCGCTCACTCCACGGAAACAGTAATCACAGCTGTACTGGATTCCCTGCGGGAGAAGGCTGATAAGGGCATTACTCAGGCCCTGGTGCTATTGGACCTATCGGCCGCCTTTGACACGGTCGACCGTGGGATCTTGGTGGACCGTGTCAAGGATGCTGGCATACAGGGCACAGCCCTCAGCTGGATTTGTTCTTTCTTAGAAAATCGCTCCCAAGCAGTCCGTCTGGGCCAGTTCATGGCTTCCAAGGTGAAAACTACATGTGGGGTGCCACAGGGCTCTTCGCTCTCCCCACACTTGTTCAATATTTACCTCCTTCCATTGAATAAGTCTTTAAAGGAAAGGAAGGTGGTCACCTTTAACTACGCTGATGACCTACAACTGCTTTTCACGATCGACAACTCGCCCCAATCAGTTTCCGACTTTCAGTCCACCATGTGGCATATTTGCCATTGGATGGACTGTAATCAGTTGAAATTGAACCCAGGAAAAACCGAACTGGTTTTGACGGGTGGCAGCCAGAATTTCTGGGGCCCACATTATTGGCCAAACAAATTAGGCTCCCCTCCTATCCCCTCTCCCTCGGCCAAGAGCCTTGGTGTCACTATATCCAATGATCTATCCTTGAAGACACAGGCAGGCTCAGTGATTTCCTCCTGCTTTTTCCAGCTGCGCAGGATTAGAAAGATAAGTAGGCTACTCACCCAAGCACGCTAATACAAGTTGTGATAGCCATGGTCCTATCCCACCTAGATTATTCCAACGCAATCTACCTTGGCCTTCCTCTCGGTCTCACAAAGCGGCTGCAGATGGTTCAGAACCAGGCAGCTAGACTGATTCACCATCAACCTAGGTGGCATCAGGCCTCCCCTCTCCTAAGGAAGTTGCACTGGCTCCCCATCCCTCAACGCTGCGCTTTTAAAGTTGGTTGTCTGCTGTTTAAATCTCTTCACGGCCAGGGCCTTGGATTCATAGATAGCCTTATCTCACGCTACTGCCCATCGCGCAATCTTCGCTCAGCCCATCTTCAACTTCTGGTAATCCCCACCTTTAAGCTGAAGCGACAAGGGGGAAGTAGGTTTGCTACCTTGGCTCCTAGATTATGGAACTCCATCCCCTTGGAAATGAGGTCCAGTACCAATCTACTGAAATTCAGGAAATCCCTTAAAACTTGGTTGTACACCCAGGCCTACGAATAAACTGTGACCGACTCAGCAGCAGCCCCTCCTAGAACCAGCGCCATGAAGCCAACTGGTGTACGAGCGCTTTAGAAAACTTTTTTAACATAACATAACATAACAAGTAGGACGAAAACCTGCAGTATAAAGGGAGCCCAGCCCAGAGCCACATCTGAAGACCAACAGATGCCATGGAGCTACTAATCATGCAGCTTGGAGACCCAAGAGGGCCACAACACCCACCGCGACCACCCCTAGGACCACCCCCCGGACTACCACCGAGGCAGCGCAGAACAAGACAGCCTCCGGGGGGTTTGTGGGGTTCTGGTTGGCCTCTGTAGTTGCTCCAGCTTCCTCCATGGTGCTTCTCAGTTGTTTGGGTTTTGTTTTTATTTTTTTGCAGGTTTCATGGTGATTTTTCCCGCCTGACGTGGGAATAGCAAGCCTGGCGCTGCTTATCGCTGATATTTTAATCGCTGTTGGGCCCATCGCCACTTTTTTCACGTTCGGGTTTCCTTTTTTATCGGCGTCCCGGTAATTTTAACGCGGACATTTGACGCGTTATCGGGAAACTATCACCTGTTGCCGGCGTGTTGAGAATACGCCGTTAACGCGGCGTTAGTTTCCCGCGATAGACGACGTTATGTAAAATTGCGTTAACCTAGGTTGGCGATAATTATAGCCCATTCTTGAGAATATCCCCATAAGAAAGATAGAGAAACAGGTGTCTGATGGTGGACAGTATTCAAGACTAACCTTCCATATCGCCCTGCTCTTACTCCCTAAATAAAAACAAGCATAGGCAAAGTCAATATGTCTCACCTTTTATAACCTATTGGCTTTGCCTTTTATGACCTGTTAGCCTTGCCAGTGCATTTTCGCAATGTTGTACAGCATGGCAAACAAGCTGTGTCTACAAAATGAAGTGTGTGGCATTTTTTGTGAGTAAAGAAAAATTAAAAAAAGAATGTAGAGTAAAAGTGCTTTGTTAAGGCAGAGAGGTTGGCAGCAATTTTCCTGCATGGTCTTTCCAATCAAATTTAAAAAAATGATTTTTTTTTTTTAAAAAGGCGGTGGGCTTGGGCAGCGAAGGGAAAAAGCAGCACATGAGGGAGAGGATCACTGGGACATGGGAGAAACATATGAGCAAGAAAGCAACACGAAGCCAGGAGGAGGCAGGTCGTTTGACAGGGGAGAATCACACAAGAGTTACCTTGCAACACAAGGGAGATAGCAAAACAGAGCCTGGGGGAAGCAGAGTACTTGGTGGGGGCAGGAGAAGCACACGAGGGAGAGAGCTGGAGAAAATCACATGCACTCTCAGGGAGGGCTGAAGCAAAAAGAAAACTGTAGTTCCCTAAAGTGAACAGTGGATGGATAGCAGTCAGCCAATCAGAGATGGCAAAGAGGATATGCTCCAAGGAGGGATAAACACTAGATGGACAAGCTGAGACAATAAAGTTATCCAATAAGAAGCAAGCAAACGAGAGTGACCATAAAGCCAACCAATTGTAAACTGTGGGAGGGCTGTAAGCCGTGGGGAACCTCTTGGTAAACCTGCATAGGTCCTTCACAACCAGACAGCTTGAGATAATAAATGTTCACTCCAACTAACCCACAAGGTATTCTCCACCAATGCACTGGGAGAGGTTTGCCTGTTAAGGACAAACACTGATGCAAAAATACCCCCGCTACAAGGCAGTGAAGTAAATGATGATGACGCTGTTGATGACCCAGGAGGAAGGATAGAGAAGGAAAGGTAAAATGTGGAAGGAAAGGCAAGGAAGAAGAAAGCGACAAAGATGGGGAGATGAGACAAATTTAAATGATGAAAAATAAAATAAAATAGAACCAGAAAAAAAACATTTGAATGGGGAAGTGCGTGACCTGGATGAAAGTTCGGAGATATTATAATAAAAGAATGCAGATGAAAAAAACGTCGGAAAAAGTGATGGCGATGTCTGATAGAGGGAGAAGATGTGAGACGTTTAGAAGATAACGTTGAAGGAATCAGACACGGACGTATCGACGGATGGATGGCGGGAAGGTGGGAAGCGGCGAGATTAGCGCAGCGGCAGACACTTTGACAGGTTCCGTGATTATAAGTAAACATTAATTAAACGCGCATCACAGCGCCTCGTCCCACTCTGGCTTCGGGCTAATCCAATTAGCGGAAGGTGCGGCGAGGTGTTAAACTGTAACCGGGAGGTGATTGATGTGGGTGCTGGGGAGCCAGGGCTGGCACGCGCAGGTGCTGGTGCCAGGCCGCTGCTGAGGGCCAGGGGGTATAGTGCCCGCTAGGTGCCAAGGCAGGCACAAGAGGCACGGAGAGCGCTAAATGTTGGCTCATCGAGCGGGCCCTCCGCCGTCCTCTGAATATTAAGCGCGGCCTGTCTCTCCCCTCACAGCAACGCGCTTGAATTATTCACTGCGTCACCCCGGAAAGAGCGGGAGAGGAGGCGGGATGTATGAGGAGGGCAGACGGGGGAAGAGGGGCTGAGAGACGGGAGAAAAGGAGGAAGAACAGCGAGGGATGAAAAGGGGGGAGGGAAAGAGAAAGATGGAAGAAAGTGATAAAGAACATTGTGGAGGGGAAGAGGGAGACAAGTGGGTGAAAGGAATGAAAAAGAGGGTGAAGGGAAAGGGAAGAGGATAGGCGGGGATATAGTGGAGTGAGGGCGACAAAGGAACGAGAGAGGGAAAAAAGGAGCAAGATGGAGAGGTGGGATTGAAAGAGTGGGAGAGAAAGCAGAAGAGACAAAAAGTAGTGAGTTAGAGGGGAATTAGAAAGAGGGGGAGAGAGGAGAAACAGACTGAAGAGGAATGAGATGTAGAGAATGTGCAAGAGGGAGTGAGAGAAAGAGGGGGATGAAAAAGAGACCAGGAGAAGAGGGATAGCGAAGCAGAGAAAAGGTGGTAGTGATAAACTGGAGTTGTAGATGGTCAAGGTGAAGAAGCATGAAAGAGGATAGGATCATTGAAGGGATAATGAAGAGCAACGAGGCAAAGATGAAGAGAATAAAGAGACAGTGGTGGAGAAAGTAGAAGAGATGGAGACGAGAAGATGGAAAAGAGGGAGTGAGGCGGAAAGAAGGTAGTGGTGATAAAGTGGATGCGGTGGCAAGGTGAAGAAGAGTGAAACAGATGAAGAGGGAGAGAAACTGTGGTGTAACAAAACTTGAGGGCCCCCCTGCAAGTACATGGAGGAGCCCCCCTCTGGACTCACTCAGGAGCACTCAGGCTAGGGTTCTGTGCTGAGGGGGCCCCCTAGAGATCTGGGGCCCCCGCACCGCGTGGCCTGCAAGGGCCTCTGTTACGTCACTGGAGAGAAAGGGTGATGAAGAAGTGATGCCGGGAAAAGGGAGTTAATGTTGGGGAAAAAGATGGATAGAATAGAGGCAATTCATTAAACTTTGCTAAAATTTGCCACCCTTGTGGCAGTGTACTAGCAGCTTATTTTTCCATTGTTGGGTTAATTTCAAGGACATTGGCCTTGCAATGGGTTTTCTTTGCCAAATGACTGAGGTGATCAACGGGACACTCAAAAGTGAGAGTGGATGGTCCTTGAGGTCCTCTCTGTATGCTCCATGCTGCATCTTCAGGGATTTGCTCTTAGAGACTCTCAGATCCCCTTTGGTGGGGATGGATATAGGAGCCTGCTGCTAGAACTATATGCTCCGCAGAGGGGACTTTTCTAATGAGAGGACTTAGGATGTCTGATGAAGCTCCTGCGGCTGTACTGAGTGGGCCTGAGGTGGGACTGCAGCGTGACATCTGTCACTGCTTCCGCTCTCCAACTGTTGAAGCCACGGACCACTCCTACACATCTAGCCAGTATCCATTTAATTTCTACTTCCTTGTTGTGTGAAAACTGTAGGAACATTTTGGCATTTATATAATGGAACTGGGGAATCTGTTGTCTGCTGGAGACACCCAGGGGGTGAAGACTCCTGTGTGGTAGTGGCCAATTATCCAAGGGAAGGGTGATGTAGAGGAAGATCTTTCCTTTGATGACTTTGTTTGATGTTTTTGGGTACGTCAGGACTCCTGAGGTAGGGCTGTTTATGCTTTGGAAATACTAAAATGTTTTTGATGAAGGGGTTGAATCGCTGTTTGAGATTTCATTTAGCCAACCACAGTGGGTTACTCTCACAGCAAGATAGTGACTTACTGTGCTGTGTCTGCATCACGTCTAGCATAGGGTTTGTACTGGAAGGGTAACTATTGTTAGTAGATAGGGTTTTGTATCAACAGCCATGAATGGTTGCATGGGAACGCCCATGTACCACCAATGGAACGCACCCTTGATGCAAAGTCATGTAAAGCAGCTCAAAGCTTTCAGGCTGCCTTCCAGCTCAATACAGGTTTTGCCCAGGAAAGTAAATTCGAAATAAATATTTTGGACTGTTTTGGGCAACTTTTGTGATGCAAACCCTGCACAAAATGTTGGTAAGCATGCACATGCATCTGGCCCATAGTTTTGACGTATGTATAGTTGATCTCACATGCTTTCTTTTGCTCCCTACAGACACTTACAAGAAATTATTTTTTGTCTCTACATTGTTGAGAGAAGTGCAGACATTAGGCATTTTTTAATTATCGGATATGATGAGCTAGGTCAGTTGGCCTCATCTCTTTAACTCTTTTGCACATCCATGTCCTGAGTCTCTGCTCACTTGCCCTCTCACTTTCAGGGCTGCATCTACCGACCCTAGGTTCGAGATTGATTTGATGGATCCACTGGTCTCAGGACTAGAATCTCTTCATTTTGGCTAGAGACAGGAAAGTTTCCTCCAGTGCTGGACATCCTTCAAGCAATTCATCACACAGTGAGGGACCCTTCATCTAATAAAGAGTAGAGATTTGTCCACAGATGTGATGGTTGATGAGGTGGCCTCTCAAGAACTGGAAAAGCAGGATCTTTCAGATTTTGAAGATGATTTGAGAAGGTTGTTCACAGAAGGACTCCACAGCAGACGCTCTTGATGTCAGATAGTTAGGAATTAGGGTTGATGACTTAGATGAGATTGATAGGGAAGGATGCAAATCAGATATTCTTTATGGACTTTGATCTTTTGCTGGCCTTATAAAAGACCGTGGATCTGGAACTCTAAGCCTGGCTAAAGAATTTAAATGGGTTGAAATCAGGCCAAAGTTATTTGTCTGATCAGAATCATAGATCGACCTTTACAAAGGGTTTGAGTTAGGGCTAGGAGATGCAAAGCAGTGCAAAGTGGCGGATGGTACTTACTATCCAGGGCATGCATTTGCACTTGAAAGCAAACGTCTCACAATGCAAAAACCACTTTGAGTTATAGGATTGTTACTGGGGCATTACTGGGGGATCAATACAAACACCCATAAGTTTTATTTATTTATTTATTTATTTATTTGATGGTAAGCACAATCTACTGAGATAGCCTGATGGACTTTGTGTCGAAGACTAACGCCCCCTTATAGCAAGTGAAGGGAACTATGTTATTTTTAAAAAGAAAACTCATTGCATGGGTGCTGCAGTGCACAGCACACATCCAGAATATGGGAACATTCTGGTTTGTTTATGTCTAGCAATTTGTACGGGAAGGGTATGCCTCCACTACAAATCCTGTGTTAGAAAGCGTGCACACATCTCTGCATCATGGTGCATGTCTGTACATCATGTCTGTTTATGCACCATCACAGTGGACAACGCTAGGAGCAAGCCAGTTTGTGTAGATATGGTGCTGTGCTGTGTTTTCTCCCTTGCGTAACGCAGCACAGCAAATTTGGATTCTGCACTGCTTTGTTTGAAAAATGCGTACTTCTAGACCATAGTCTTTGAAGAAACTTTCTCAGTGTGATCTGATCAGGGCCGGACTGGTCGTAGCGGGCATTGGGCGTTTCCCCAGGAGGCTGGAAGGGTGGGGGCCGGTTTTGCAAGAGATGGGGCCAGTTTTGTTACTGGGGGCCGGCTTTATAGAGGTGTTGCAATATCGGCCCCAGTAACAAAAGCAGCCGTGCTTCACACTTGCACCTCAGGGCTGTCCCCTCCCCTCCCCAGGGTGCTGGTCCCACAAAATTGCCAGGGCTGCTTTGGGTTCCCAGTCCAGCCTTGGATCTGGTATGATATTTCATCAGAGTACATTTCAGGGTCTGGTACCAATTGTAATTATGGTAGCAAAATTTAATGTTTGTCCGATTACCAGCAACGATTCCTGGAAGAGAATATTCCAGTGTTCCTTTTGTAAGGGCAATTAAATACTCATTTTCTCTCTCTTTGCCTTCTTGGTATTCTTTGCAGTTAATGTCTTCTAGGTAAACTGTGAAGTTCTTCTCCACAGGCTTTCTTTCACTTTTTCCTAAAATTTACATTTCATCGCAATCCAGTTGTTATTAATTGATTATGACTTCTGGAAATTTTGTTCTTCTCCTCTTCTACCAGTTCCCAGAAGTTATTTTAATTCCCTAGCAAGAATCTCAGGCAGCTGTCTTTGCTGTCATGTTCAAGAGCAAGGCTAATTTGTAAAATGCAGCAGTTATTTTAGTAACTCCAGGTGCCAGGAGAACACATGAAAATATTCCTAGCTCCCCAAATCACATATTCAGTTTGGAAAGCTTTCTTGACAGCTCTTTGGTTTGCTTTTTTTAAATCACGCTAACATGCCCCTTTTCGTTCTGAGTGCCAGGTTACAAAAAAGAGTATACTTGTGAATACAAATCGATAGACATATGCAATTTATGGCCATTTGTAAAGTCCGCAATACTGCTCAATTGTTGGTAAGTTTAGCTATCAGTTTAGCAGAAATTGTACCCTTGTGCTGGAAGAAATGTTTATTAGCAGGGTTTGGGGTGTGGAATTCATGGTTGTGTACAGGTAAAATATTTGGAGTGAGACCATAGTTGAACTCCCACGACCCAGTATTAACAATAGAATAATCAATGGATGAGAAATTCAAGTTAGACTGGTGTGTAAAGTCTTTGGATCAACCATGCAGTCTTTCTATGGCTGAATTAAAATGGGTAATTATAGTGGGTGAGGTAGAAATTGTGTCCCTTCTATTGTTCAAATGTGTGTGCCAGGGCATACCTGGCCCTCACTGCAGCTCAGAGGATTGTTTTATGGCTTTTTAAGAATTAATTACACAAGATCATGTTATAGTGCACGCTACACTGAGTGTTGCATTTTTCCCTACCAACTAATTTTACTATTGGCTAGATCACTAGTGCATTGTTTGTAGGAGGGGACCCTATGAGTGGGAAGGGCCCAGTTCAAGGGCCACACGATGAAAAGACAGGAGACTGTCATTTTGTGATTTGAAATCGCATATCAGACCTAATTTATTACAGTATTAAAAACATATCACATTTCAGTCTCTTACAACACAAAAAACCAATGTGAGCATCATAACAGAAACCGACCTGTAAGTGTCCCTCATGTGCCTGACACCAACAGAGTCCCACAGCCTACACTTGGTGTAAAGACAACCAATATTATGGAATTAGGTGCTGGATGGCAAGGTGCCATACCAAGGCTGTTATTACACTAGGCATGTCCTCAGTGGGTGGGAGCCCCAGAAGGCCAGTTTCTAGGGCATTGGTCT
This sequence comes from Calotriton arnoldi, assembly GCA_963921515.1. Classification (NCBI taxonomy): domain Eukaryota; kingdom Metazoa; phylum Chordata; class Amphibia; order Caudata; family Salamandridae; genus Calotriton; species Calotriton arnoldi. The sequence goes on from CAWUFW010009671.1 coordinate 314,518, forward strand.
GGCTCTGATGCCTCTGTCACTTCCCCCAGCTCCCTGAGGTTAATTGCAGCAGCCACATGGAGACCTCGTGAGAGAAAGAGGGAGAGATAGAGAGAGAGAGAGAGAGAGAGAGAGAGAGAGACTAGGTAGAGAGAAAGCAAAAAGAGACAGAGGAGAGAAGAAGGAAATGGGTGGATGGAAAGAGAAAAAGTATATTACAGACGCACTCCTGATTCAATTAAAGTTTGACTTTGCTAGTTAAAGTTCCTCAATTTTTGGGTGCCTGTGGGTATCACCTCATGATCCTGAGGTGTGTTGTGTATAGATGAATGTTAGGCGTTCTCCAACCAGGAAAAAACGAACCCACTTAGCACTCCGTTTGGTTGGAAAGAGAAACATTGAACGAGGAAATTGAGTGGGAGAAGGGCTGGTTTAAGCATTTTTGCCTGGGCTCCTTTTGATACCCAGTCTGACACACACTAGTTGTTGTGCTGCAGAGGAAATCAAATAATGTTCAAACAACTTGTTGCCTAACTCAGAATGTTGAACATATCCCTCTAAGGTAACCATGAGGAATGGGCGTCTGGCATCTCATGTTGAGAGCCTTCATAGGTCGTTGTTTAAATGTTTCACAGACTTATTAAGTCTTTTCACAGATGACCCATCCCTCCAGACCTGCCTTGGGTAATGTAGGAGCATGCGATAACCGCCCAAGAAGCTTCTGACTAACCAAGAAATGTCTGCTACCTAGAGTACAGTATGATCCCTTCTGCCAAATCCACTAAATTGTCCCCTCCAATCTGTAGGATCACAACCAAAGGTGGCACAAGCCCTATTCCCAAAGTTAGTTCAACAACCCATCTCATTTGACCAACACGAAGGCCACCAATGTTGTTCATTGGCTACTGAGACTAGCTTATAGCACTTGCCACTTAAAGCTATGAAACATCACCACTGCCCATAAGAGTGGCACAGGCAGCGGATGAGACCATCAGACCTAGTGCACAGGTATGTGAAAGACAACAACAGAATTGTAACAACATACTACAGCCAACCCCTCTATATGCCATACTTTAAATTAAGTTTGGAGGCATGAACGCATATAACAGTCAGACACTGCAGCAGACGAGTCAGCCTCTATTGTAAAGAAGTGTGAGATGAAGTTAGAAAGTTCAGTGCATGCTCTTTCCCCGAACATTGCCTGCACTTTACCAAAATAGAACTTGAATAAGGGGGCCACGCGGGAGTGGACAAATAACGCATTGGCATCGCACACTGGGCAAAGAATGAGTGGCCTGCCATTTTTCACAGGACAATGTGGTCGCCGCTCCCTAGTTGGTCAGTCTTAGAACAGGGAAGGGAGACAGATACTGACTCACCCAGCCAGCTAGGGTGTGCCAGGAGCAGCCACCAACTAAATCAGATTTGGTGTTGGCCACCAGTTCACCTATCTTATGTGCCCTGTTAAAGGCCCTACTGAATTCCTTCTTATAAAGAAATGCTTTGAAGGCAGAGGCACAAAATGCCTGGAGGCAATTCACCTACACAACTCACAAACTTATCATTCATTAGCCCTCAAGCCTCCTCCGGCCCTTTAAAACCTTTGTCATTTGAAATGAATAAGCATAATCTTGCCCCTGGCACCTTTTGCAAGGAAACCCAAAGCGGATATATATATATCTTAACATAAGAAGCCAACTTCACCTTCCCTTAAGGTACACAAGGAAGTGACCAATGACTCGAGTAAAAACAATTCCTCACTTTAATCATTGGAAGCAGGCTACATCACACTGCCATTAAAACTGTTTAAAAAGGAAGACCAAATACATACATTCTGCGTAGTCTCTGCAGAAAATCTGTATTTGTGGTGTTTCTCCCTCACCTTGGGATGAATTGTACATTTGATCTCAAGAAGGGGAGAGGGAAATATAGGAATGATGAATCGAGCAAAATTCAGCTTACAGACCCAAAAGCAAAGTCAGGTTGATGACTTGAAAGACGCCACCTTTACAGATGGCAAATGGCAGACTCCATTCACAGTGTCAGTATCAATATAGGAAAACCAGAGTAGTAGCAGAGCCAGCCGTCTTGGCTCAAGCCAGAGATAACAGCAATCTTGCTAACAGATCTTGCTAGTCATCCACCAAACCCCTGCTGTCCAGATCCCTCCTGTGGCGGCTCCTACGCTTCCTGCCTACGATACACCCCTTTTATCCTTCCCTGAATTAAATTACGACTCTCTGCGCCCCCTCATGGCACGGACCAAATCAGGTTCACCTGCGGACCCCTGTCCACCTATGGTGTTTCGCATGGCACTTCCCGCGGTGGAAAATGAGGTCCTCAATTTATTAAATCGATCTCTTAAAACCGGCCTTGTCCCAACCAGTTTTAAAGAGGCTAGAGTTAGACCTCTACTGAAAAACCTGGGGCTGATGCAACAAATCTTAAAAACTTTAGGCCTATCTCTCAGCTCCCTTTCCTGGCAAAGGTGCTGGAGCAACATGTGCTGAAAACCCTCACCCACCACCTAGAGAGCAATCAGCTCCTTCACACAAAACAGGCTGGTTTTAGGGCTCACCACAGCACAGAGCTAGTGATGTTGGCAGTTCTGGATGAACTCAGGCTGATGGCAGATACCAAAAAACCATGTGCCTTGGTTCTGCTAGACCTGTCCGCAGCATTTGATACGGTCAACCATGGCCTACTCTTGTCGCGGATGGGGGAACTAGGAGTTCAGGGGGTAGCACTCCAATGGCTCACTTCCTACTTATCAGACCGATCGCAAAGGATCCAACTTGCTGACCAGGTTTCTGATTCTGGTGGGCTGACGTGCGGCGTCCCTCAGGGATCGGCACTGTCTCCCCTCCTCTTTAACGCCTACCTCTACCCCCTGGTGGCGGCTTTATCTGGTATGGAGTGCCAAGTCTTTAACTACGCAGATGACACCCAAATCATCATCCAGATTGCTAACTCCCCCTCGGCCCACGTTCGAATACAGAACATCCTGAAGTTCACAATAAACTGGATGACAGCCAACTTCCTCAAAATTAACCCCGATAAAACTGAGGTTTTGGCTGTCACCACAGATACTAACCCCTGGAGTGACCAATTCTGGCCTCAAGAGCTGGGCCCTACTCCAAAGCCAGCCCCAGTTGTAAAGAGTCTGGGGATAAAATTAGATGCCAAACTCTCCATGTCCCACCAAGTTTCTGCCGTGGTGGGAACATGTGTGGGGCTGCTAAGATTGTTACGCAAACTTGCCCCCTTCTGTCGTTCACCGCACTCCGCATGGCAGTGACTGCACTGATTATCTCTCGTTTAGACTACGGGAATTCACTGTATGTTGGCCTTCCAGAGAAGCAGCTAACAAAACTTCAGGTAGTCATGAACGACGCTGCCAGACTGATTTTCAGGCTCCCTAGGAGGGCCCATGCTACCGCGCTACTACAGCAGCTACACTGGCTCCCAGTGAAGCAGAGAACCAGATTCAAGGGGCTATGTATAGCCCATAAAGCAATCCATGGACAGGCCCCAGCATATATTAAAGAACGCTTGGTAACCTATGTACCAGGGCGCTCCCTTCGGTCTTCAGATGCTGGGTTACTATCCTGCGCTCGCTTCCTGAGCTCCTCCAAGGGGGGCAGAGCTTTCTCCACATTGATTCCCCAGTTCTGGAATAAGTTGCCGGAAGGCCTCCGCAAAGAACCAGCACTTCTCCCTTTTAGGAAAAAATTTAAAACCATCCTTTTCATAGAAGCCTGGGGCACAATATTGGCCTAGTTAGGGCGCACTACTCAGTAGAGCTGCTATGGTGCCTTCTCTCACAGCGCTTAGAGACCAGTTGGTGATATGCGCTTTAGAAGCTCCAATTAACATAACATAACAGATCAGTAAAGATTGCCAATAACTCCTTGCATTGCTTGGAGTCTTGAAGGCCAAGAAATGGCCCACACAATGTATCACCAAGGCTTGTTGTAGTGAAGTACCATGTAATAAATGTCAGCAGACAGAAATACTCCTCTTTTTGGAAAACTCATTTACGGGAGGTACTTAACCGTTCAAAGTACATGTAGGATACGGAACAACCCATGGGCATGCATTATCAAATAAAAAGGAACTCTCAGAGTGAAACCCAAGCATTAGAAATCCTCAGGATGAACGGGCAAGAGCTGGAAAACTGACTATCTACCTTCGCTGAGTGAGCCCATTTTCCAGTGACCTAAGCATGAATCAGGGAAGCATATTTTACCAAGCTGAGGGTAGGATCAACAGCATCTCTCACTGACGTCTCCTTTGGTGAATTCATAGGAACTTCTCAGGTTCTTTACGAAGATATTAATGGTGATGGTGGATATCAATACTCGCTTGACGAGTATTGACTTCAAACACTCTATTATCCCTATCAGCCACATGTATATATTTTTGAACATAGCACGTTTTTACTTTTTTCACTATTGAATACTCTCACTGCGCCGTCACCTTATAGGGGCACCTTATCTTTTGTATGGTATAAGTAATGTATAATAAATGCGAAAAATTGATATATATATTCATAACTGAGAAGATACATAAAAATAAATGCACTAAACGCATTATTGAAAACCGACTCTTGTAAGGGGTTTACTCTATCTCTGTTTTGATACTATTGCCATGGAAGTCAAGGGCTACACTTCTCCTGAGGGGACCACCTTTTCCATATTTACTGTCCAACCCAGGTCCCTGGGTTACTGGGTTACCCTTTTTGTTCTAGAGAACTGTTAGTGAATAGAGACTGGTGGCTCTTACAAGTTTTCCACATCTTGGATTCTGAAGCCACAGCATAAACCACAATAGAGTTGATGAGCCATGTGTGAGTTGGAATAGTGGTTAAGCCAATGCATCAATGTCTGTAGGTCCACCAGTGATGGTGGCCTTCACCAACAGGCAAGCCTGTGCTTCACTTCTGATGCTGTTTGTCCTTTGACTTATTAAAACACTTGATATCAGGGGGGCACGGAGCCCACAAAAGTAGCAATTGTGTTTGATTTCACATGTTCCTGCTGGGCATGCGCAGCTTTCTTATTGTAAGCCCAGAATGCCTCCTTCTTTTCTTTGGCTGACTGAGTTGTCTGAAAGGACTGGCTCCGTTGCTTCCCCTTTTCCTCAACATCAACCACCTTAGTGTGAGGCACTGACATCAGTCAAATCCCAAAACATATCAGGGTTAAAGGCCTTTTTCCAAGGAAGGCACTGTCATATTACCTCCAGCCTTTCCCCAAAATTCTTCCTGCTTACTAACAATTAATAAGACATCGGAGGCCCCAATATGATCGGTTTTCTAGAACACTCCACTGGTAAATGATGAAGCTTTTTAGCTAATTGGACAATGTCTCCTCCCTCTTTGGCAAGTGTTGCTTGTGAGAACACTACTTTGTCTCTTTATTATCCTGAACTATAAGCTTCTCTGCTACTGAGTCAAATATCTTGACAAAAACTCTCATTCTAAATTTCCATTTCTTGTTGTCAGACAAATGTAAGCCCAAATGGCCCTCAGGAGACAGGATTGAGAACATGACCTGAAATACTGACGGCTCATCCTCACCTTTTTGTTCACTGTGCTTATCTCCTAATTTCTCATGCCCAGATGGTGGAGCCATTGTTTGCTGCAGTTGCCCCACTACCCTTCTAGCCAAACAGTTTGCGTGGGGGGGGGCCTATGGAGCCCAGCCCTGTCTGTGCCCTGATTCCCTGACTGAGTGGGAGGGTGTTTGCTTTTTGAACATCAGCTGCAAGCACCACCAGCTTCTTGGTTGTAGCCATGTTATCATCTCTTGACCTTGAACTAGCGACACCCCCATTGGGTAATGTTGTTAAGCAATGTAACTTGGTAGCCAAGGTAGCACCTGGACCAGACTAAAGACCAAATTGGGTTGAGATGATTGGTCCTCTACAGATAGGCTTGCCACTGTTGCTGTAGGAGAAGTCTCAGCACCAGTGGAGGCCTTAATGGGAGATACTGGGGGCACAGGTAAATGTCATCCACTACTTGAGGCAATGAGGTAACTGGGAACAAGGGGGCTAGCCAGATCACTTGATTCTGGTAATCTTCTTAGGTTCAACACTCTTCCTGGGCATCTTAGGACCAGGTGAAAATGCCAAGTAAGGTGGAACACTTGACTTTCTGAATCGCTCAACTTCTAGTTCTGATGCCACATTACTGTTTCTCCCTGCTCAATGAGGTCCAGTGGTATTAGAACTGTGTGTCTGATACAACAATGCAAGTAACTACTCAATGGAGTCCATCCTGCCCATTACTTCGGCAATAGTTGCATCCCACTCCAATGTCCTGACTTACTTTTAACCTGTTTTGGGTCAAATACAATGGGTGGACACACAGCTAACCGAATCCTGGAGATTGCACAACAAACAATTATGCTGCAGAGGGCCCAGGAGGATGGCTTTCAATGAAATTCCCTACTGGTTAAAAATTATCGGGAGAGAGACAGAACAGCTAAATTCTGTGTGGGAGTACTAAATTATGCAAATATGCACATTGTTATAGGCGATAACAGGCTATTTTATCCCAGAAATGCCACAGATGGTAAGTGTCAGAAGTATAAAGTAATGATGTAAGAACAACTGCTTTACCAACCAAGATGTAGCCATGATAGTTCGGTCTGACTCTTGCTAAAGGCCTCTTTGTCCAGTGACTCGTCTCTTCCTTCTGCCTGGTCAGTACTCTACTATTAATAGACAAAGACTTCAAGCTAAAAAAGACTCGCCTTTCACTGGCTCCCACAACCCCACCTTGTAAAAAAGTGGTGCAATAGACATCAGAAGGAAAAGGGGATAAAAACCTTCGACCCCCAGCGGCTGAAGAGCCCTCAGCCCTTGAGTACAGGGAGACTGGAAGTTCCTCACCCGCTGAGGGCCCGTTATTGAATGGAGCTTGAAGTTGCTCACCCTCCAGGCAGAAGAGCCAAGAAGTTCAGGGAGAATCATCAATCATAAGTGCTCACTTCCCCATCTTTCAGTGGAAACCTGTTCTTGCAGGCTTCCGTGCCCCCATACGAAATGCCCCTGACAACCATTAACATGTGACCTTCGCCCCACACAACATTCTCCACCACACTCCTGCCCCCTCCTAGATGCAATAGGCCCAGTGTCAATGTGCTCAAATTTGGAAAGCTGTAACTCTAAGTCAACCAAGTCTACATACAAATTGGTGCAGTGCCCAGTTTTCATATTTCTGTACTTGATCCATTACCCCGCTGAATTATCTAACAAGCTTTTACACTGCTTATTTCTGAGTATTTTTTCTCTCTTAGCTCAGGTCGTTAACTGTGATTAAGACTGCTTGCTAAAGGTGTGAAAAACGGTGAATTGCCCATTTTACAGTTAGCAGAAGCCAGAAGAAAAAGGCACATAATGAGGAAAAGGGCAATTAACAGCTGTTAATAGCTAACAGCATGTGTGCAAGAATATTACCAGCACCACTTCCAGAATCTCAGCCAACACAAGCCATTTTCAGTTTGCTACAAAACCATGTCAATGGACCTAGAATGCTGGCAACAACTGTAGCTAGTGCCAATACTCTGATTAGCTGAGCTAATCTCAGCATTTCATACACAATACTAGTAGTGCCAAGCTGGATTCCCATTTCAGCATTTATTTTACAAACTTGAGCTGATAAAAGAATGAGGTTTGTTGAAGAAAGGTGCCTGGACTCCTTCCCCGTTTCTCTCGACCAGCAGCAACAAGAACACCACTTATTCTGGCTGTGAGATTACCGGATCTGTCACCTGGTGGAAACCAGCCAAAGTCAACTCTCGGGTTGGCTTGCCTAACCTGTGATCTTTGCGTTGCTCCAACAACTGACTAAGAAAGCCCATCAATCATAGCTACAACACACATCTGAAGTGGACATGAGCCAGCATGGTTAGCCTTCACAAAAGGCCTAATTAAATACACAGATAAATAAATGCATAGCAAAGGAGAACAGTATTTGCTGTTGATCAATGTCTGAACTTTGCATCTTCAAGCAAATATTTACTGTAACTGACTTAACTTCACGGTTGGCTGCAAGATGGGAGGTGACACATTCCATTTGGAATACAGTGGAACAGTCCCCTTAACTCTGTTCTTCACAGCCTCCCTGAAGTCTGTTTTCAGAACGCCTGAGTACATCCATGATAGAAAGATAGTGTTGGTTCAATCTTGACCATGAAGTTCCTTCAGATTGTGACATTATTCAGAACCTTTATCTAGAACCAATGAAGATAGAAAGCAGCAGGCCCTCTGTGGGTGTTTGCACGCCCACTATTTAGTACTTGATTCAAAGATGAAATATTTGATTAAGGACTTTGGTGTGCAAATATTTGATAAACATATAAAATCTATCTTCTCAACTATGTGGTACATAGAAAGCAATTTTCCCTTCCTTTTTCTGTCCATGATATTTAAACTGAATTACCATTTTCTCTCTCTTTGATTTCAGGATCATACTTGAAGGAGGGTAAGTCAATGTCTTTGAGATACTTTTGTCTGCCCATTCCTTTGTGTAATACATCTGCATCCTAACAGAATTATTCAGATGTCTTCTTATCATTTGTCTACACATTTGTTTTACATATAATTAATGTATAGTTCCAGAATATCATCCGAATTAATATTGTGTTCTAAACGTGGCTGACAAACAAATCACCCCATTGAAGATAATAATAGAAAATCTACTCACAATGGGACAATATTTTTGGAAACAATATATAGTACACTGTTTACGTCAGACAATATTTCTGTAGTTGACATTCTGATATATAGCCATTTCTGTTTCAGTGGGAATGTATGTCTTTTGAGTCTCGCCACTCCACTTCCCATCCAATGAATTTTAAGTCTGCTTGCAAACTAAGCTCAAGCAGCCCTTCCTTTCACTGATACCTGAGCAGTGTTTTCACTGGGAGGAAGAAGTGGGGGCTCTGAGAGGTGGGTATCTAAAAAGCATATCTATGAAACCTTCACAAGAGGTGTGTTCTATGTAACTAAGAGTGTGGCTTAGTAACTGTGAAATAGTATCCTGTGCTTGAAGAATTCATAAACAGAGATTCACTGAGCAAAAAAGAAGCAAAATCAATAGGCAACAGCAAACGTATTTAAGAATTTACATAGAATTGCTCTCCTGTGCTATAGGCAATAAAATACCAGACAGGGTAATTTTAAAAGTAACTTGGTCATTGAGTTGGAAGGAAACAAGGACTGCCACTGGTAAACAGACCTAGCCACTGTGACCTTGGTCCCGGAATCACAACAAAGACTTCCAGTGAATTTATGTTGCCATGCTGGCTTGAATAGGTAGGCAAGCACAGTTTATTTTTCAGTAAGTGTGGGCGATAAATAGAGGATGCTATAAGGCCATGAATACGTGGTACAAAGTGGCCCTCAAAGAAGACACACGACGAGACTGCAGCAGGTAAGTGTCTTTATTCAAAGACCTCATCCATAAACTGACTTCAGCTGTCGCTCCCAAACATTTCATGGTTCCCTCCAGCACAATAACATTCTAGGTTAGGATCATTTGATGCACAGGCCTTATTACAAGACATCAAAATGCACTTCTGTTTTTTTGTTTGCTGGGCTCAGCAGTAGAAGGTCCTGGCCCTCTTAGAGCACTGGGCATTAATGCCATCCCTTCACCAAGTTCTCTACATTTGCAGTGCAGCTGAGTTTGACTTTCACTTTTTCATGTTTGTTCTGCCTTTACTTTGCATTTCCTTGATTCCTTCTGACTCCCACTCCAAAAGTCAGTCTCATTGAAGACACTCATTGAGGTTCCTCTGATTATTCTCAAATACCTGGAAATCCTTGATCTCCCCGCTGCAGCTGGAACTGGCGTTATCTTGGGTACACAAGACTCAAAAACATAAGAGAGTCACCCTTATTTAGAGAAAAGGGACAGGTTAGTATAAAGTCTAACACAAAACAAATTCCCTTTTCACTCCTAAATATGTATTATGTTTGTAAATGTAGTTCCTTATAGGGCAAGGGAAGTATAGAACAAATAATAATCAATCCTGATGTATATTAGGAAACAAGTGAACATAGTCATACAATAATATTAGTTATAGTGATAAATAAAAACTTTAAACAAGAGAACATACATAAATATGTAGGCATATGTTTTTATTAACTGTCAGCAATTTAAAAGATATTCTTATAATCAAGATATATCAACTCTTATAATCACAATATATCAGCTGGAGTTTAACACAGAAAAATACATTCAAAAATTAAAATCATGTACATAAATGGATTATAAGCTATGCATTTTCATCTTATCAATATTAATGAAAAAAAATCTTGCCAATTGATATTGAGTATCACAATTTGTGTTAAAAAGACATACACATTTGTCACAAGAATGTAAACAACTGACGATATTTAAAACTTTATTCAAAACTGTCGACGCGTTTCGGTGAAAAATAAATAATTCATCACCTTCTTCAGTACAAACAATATGCAACAAAGGATTATCGCTATAAAACGAAAATAGGTTATATGAATTATGATTATTGTTCAGAATACAGTACATTTCAATAATTATCATTACTATACCAAATATATATGTTCACTTGTTTTTCCAAGATTATTATATAAAAATGTAATTACAACTATTGCTCTTATTGCTGTAAAATTAAGGAACAACCAAAAAAACTTATCTGAATCTCCTATCTCTACTAAATAATATTATCCAAATATTCAGTGATTATTATAAATTTTCTTAAGAGAGATAGTACTCCGTTTCCTACTTAAGAATGTAGTTTTAATTCACATTGAATACTGAGCATACCTTCTATTTATCGAATGGATTCCGCTTCAGAAAATAGGATGTCTCTGAGGCTGAAATTGTGTGTAAAGCCCGCAAGAACTCTTGTTGGGACACTGTATTATGGTGTTCTTTTAAGAAACTGAATCTCTTGCTCCAAATTTTGAATCTGTTGAACATATATACAGACACTAAGTTAAATCAAGCCAGCATTGTGTTATTGGCCTCTAAAAAGCATAAGGAAAGGTACTTACTTTTAAATAAATTTATAAGTAAATGTATATGTTCCATGGATTTATACGTTCTAGAATGGCCCCGATTATAAAGAAAATGTAGAGTTCCTATGCCTATCAAAAGAAAATCGAATAAGGACCCAGTGATTACTTTTATCTGAACTATGAATATTCTATGCTTTAAAAACTATACCATATCTCACCTCTTAGTTCTAGGCCAAATTATAGGGCCTGTAATGATGGCTGGAGCCTACAAATCATGTATTCATTCCCCCTTTCCATATATTTCAATTTAATGGATTTAACTTGGGTTCAGGTTGTGATTCTAAAATCAAATAAAAATAGTAATGAATTTAAAATTTAAAATTTCTTTTAGAAAAGTTGTCACAAAGCTTGTGGTCAACACATCTTTATTGCTACCATTTAGTATAAACGATTTCACAATAATGAGAAATAACTAATAAGATGATACAAGTCACTCGGAAATCCTAAATGGAACTTGGGACCTGTGCCGTAAAATTTGCTGCATTCGATATATATACAATGTCATATGGGTGACTCTAATTTAGAACAAAAACGTAATTCTCTACTTTAGTTTCTTCCCATAAATATAATAGTGCTCTGCGTTTCATATTTTCGTATGACTGAGACAACTAATAAGATGGTAATAAATCCACAAAGATGCCCTTTCGACCTATGGCACAAAATCGCTACATTTGATATATATATGAGAACCCTTATGGGTATCTCTAATGGAAAGATAAACACAGCTCTCTAATTTCATTTCTCACCGTCAGTGTTATGGTGCTCCGCGTGAAATTCAAGGTCGAGTTGAAAGAACCTGGCCCCAACCAGCGTCTTCTTATGTCTCTTTTTGGTGACGAGAATACATTACGTGATGACGTAACCACAATAAACGCCTAAAGAAGCGGCCATCTTAAAAGTTCGGCCGGACATATTTACATGTTTCTTTATCTTTATAATTTTATTGTTGCTAATTTAAAGATTTCCATTAGGATATTGCTTCATAAAAATATTAATTGAGTTGGACAAACATCCAACGAACTACTGAAATTTTATTGAGATATACCGAATAACGGGTCACACCTCAAATCGGTGGCCATGTTGAAACAGTCCACTGTGCATAATTTCCTGTTTTATTATCCTACATTGGGCTTATGTATGTGTTGTCACTGTACAGTGCCTATTAACATGTTGGGGAACAACGGCGGCCAAATTTTAAAGACCATGTTTCTAACATAATTACCTTTAATGCTAAAAGCCCTCTCGATTGATATTGTTCATAAATTACTAATGCCTCATATTATATACAACAGGACTTGTTAAGGATACCTTAACGATTTTGACCAGATGGTTACCACATCTCTATACTGTATGTACCCTGTAAGGCTCAAACATATTTTTCAGACATATCTTTTGGTCAGTCCCCTTATCATCACAGAGTAGATTAAGTCACACTAATTATCGGAAATGAATACTCAAGCCCCCTTAATGTTTTCATATGTAGAAAAGTGATACATTATATCATTCTTTCCCATTCCTCTCAATTATTTAACCCACTTTCGTGGGTTTTGAATTTTGACATAAAATACTGTTCTCTTCTTTTCCGTTTTTTATCAATATTTCCTCCTCTGGAGGTGACTTGTATATGTTCCAGAATGCACCATCTCAGATCTTCCACTTTGTGTCTCTTTTCTATTCAGTGTTCTACCAAAGGGGCATTTTTTCGTGTGTTACCTATAACTGACTTATGTTCATTAAGTTTAATGCATATTTTTCTTCCTGTTTCCCCTACATAACCCTTGTGACAGGGACACATAATAAGATGGATTACATTCTTGGTGCGACAATTTTCTGTAATCATTCATGCAAATACAGTCTAAGAAGTTGTTACAGTTTATTTTACCAGCAGCGCGTATTAATTTTAAATGCAATATACTGTTGATTGGTAAAGAATGTTGCACCTGATTGTAATTCTGATTCTATTGTCTACGTGATAAAATATTTTTACTTGTAAAAGTCTTGCTAGGTTTTTATAAATGCAAGAATGTAATTAATATTTTATGATGACATCATTATTTCTTTACATAATTTTGTGTAATTCTATGCAAATTTTGAACCAATGTTCAATAAAAAATAGTTTAGACATACTTTGTTGTACGTGTTCAATATTTGAAATATTCAGAACCACAATATAAATCAGATAAATTAATGTATGATAATGTACCAGATAGTTCAATTTCAATTAACACGCATGTAAGATTCTTAAGAATTGCATCAGGGATGTATTAAGTTACCAACCAAAGACAGTTTGAAGAAATACCAAAATGTGATTACTAATTATACCTTAGAGCAATCTGATAAAAGCCAATTATTATTATGAACTTACAGTGTGCACAGCTACCCCAAGGGATTTCCCGGCGCATGGCAGTAGGAAAGGATGCAGAGAGCTAAGTGAACAGATTAGAGAAGGCAGGTCTTCAGGCACCTGCAAAAAGCAGGAAAGGATGCACAGTTCCTCAATGAATCTGAAAGGAATCCCAAAGTTTTAGGCATAAATAAGCGAAGGAACGGCCCTTCACATGAGACAAGCGAAACCTGGGTACAGTAAACAAACCCCAAATCATGACAATCAGACACAAACACATCAACTTTATCTTAGCTCATATTTTGCTAGCAAGTGGGCCCATCTACATGAGTAATATTGGTGTTTTTCTAAGTGTAAAGGAAAGAGAACACAATTGCTCTTATGGATAACAAGTCGCCCAAGACCATTTATTTTTAGCGGATCAATGGAAATACCTTTTTTAGTATCAATTCCTGGAATGATTACATAATGAATAAAAGATATTTCCTCATGGTAAACACGAGTGCTGCTGTTTGAAGAATACAAAAATAGAAGGGGAGAATCAGTTTCATAATGCACAACTGATGTGTTAGATTTAGAGTGATAGCAAAATTGATGACCTATTAGCCAGATTCCTTGGTACATCTTGCTCAAAGTTCACTTCATCTAGGACATGGCTTATGTATGTTTAAGAGTGAACCGGAGTAGTGTTGGGGCACTTATACAGTTTCAATTGAGCATCCTTAGCTACATAAATTGAATATTTTCTAATAGATCACCATTGTTCAACAGGTAGCTTAGGTCACAAATATTGTTTTCATTTTGAGTGAGAGATTCTTTAAGTTTATAGCTAAAGTGAAAACTATTAAAATTCAAGTATTTTTTCAAACATTGAATTCCACTTCTTTGGAAAATAGTTAACTAAAAGTAAAGCAATGTCAAACAATGGGCCATGGTCCTTAGGTTCATGACAAAATGCAAACTATCACATTATCAGTTAAGGGGTTAACATTCATATGTTAATTATACAAAAGCCATTTTAATGCACGAAACAGAACTTCATTTTGATTTGCCTTTTGCATCTAGGGGCCTCATTATGATGGCGGTCGGACTTACGTCCGACCGCCATCATATCGGAGACGGGACCACACGACTTGCTGTTGGCGGTCCGGCCAATGAGATTACAATGCGACCGCCTCTAAGGCGGTCACAATGTCTATATTTTGTATTGTGGCAGGTGCTGCGTGCTGCAGCACACACCGCAGTACAAAATATAGACATAACACATATCCCTGCACTACGTGGCAGGCACCGTGTGGTGCCTGCCACATGGTGCAGGGATATGTACCCAAAACAGAGGGCCCCAAAACAGAGGGCCAGGGGGAAGGAGGGCCCGCTACGGGCCCCCATTGTCTTTTCTTTTTCTACCAGCCTTTTCATGGCGGGTTAACCGCCATGAAACGGCCGGCGGGGAGGGACATCATAATCCCTATGGTGGTGCCTGGCAGGCACCGCCACCATTTTAGGGATTTCAGCTCCCTCCGATGCACCGGCGGGCTCAAGGAGCCCATAGGATGCGTGGAGGTCGGTCTTACCGATCACCAACATCCGCCCGCTATTGTAATATGGCGGGCGGTAAACATGCTCACAATGGCGGTAGGACCGCCACCAAGAGGCTGTCGGTGGCAGTCTCATTGTCATCGTAATCAGGCCCTTAGTTCTAAAATAAGCTTTAAAACGTAATTTTCCTTTGAGATTATGGAAGAGAACAGCTTTAGTATAAAATAATACTTTAATTTGTATTTCTAAACCATGAAATTCTGTTGAACAGCAGCGTGTAAGTCACTTTTTAAAATAGTAATTGGCCTGATTTTTTGTTTTAAAACTTTTTTTGAATTTTTCTTCCTCATTAAAAAAAAATATATATATATAGATAAATAACATAATACTTTAGTTGTGTTTTATTGACAACCTTTTCATAATTTGGAAAGGTACGAAGTCAAGTGCAATGGAATTCGTAACAACAATCAACTGTAATGAGATCAATTTGAATTTCACTGCTACAATAAGCAATGAAACTGTAAACTTTTAGATGTCCAAATCTACATCGAAAATGATAAAATCGAAACCAAATTACACTGTAAAGAAACTGTGGGTAATTCCGTTTTGCACGCAACAAGCTTCCAGCCGAGGCATCTAATTGAAAGCATTCCGTACGGGAAAATGCTAAAACTAAAAAGAATCTGTAGCAACAGTTGTGATCTAAAATCAGGCCAACAGGCCAGCAAATCTAGATTCTGCGAGCCGGGTTACTCGACAAAAACAATAGAGTCTGCAGTTGCCAAATCTAATACACTAGAGAGGTCTCAGTTACTCAGAGAGAAACAAGGGGACCATAGTAGCCAAAGCCTGCCTCCAATGACAAAGAAAACTGAGAAAAGCAGAAAAACGGACAGTGATTTCAGAATAATTTTAGGTTTCAGCAAGCAGGAACAGGCTATAAGAAACATCGTAAGACAAAATTGCCCCATATTTCTAAGCGATCCAGTAATTGGACAGTCCCTACCTAAGAATCTAGCTCACATATAGCAGGGCAACCTCAATGAGAAACAGTCTTGTAAAAAGCAGCCCTGAGGTTGTGGAGGGAACCAACTGGTTGGTGCAACGAAAGGGCTTTTTCAAATGCAAAACATGCAAAGCTTGTCAGCATGGCATAAATAAATCAACTTATACTTCACCATTTGGCAACAGAAAACGCAGAATCACTAAATCACTGACCTGTAAAACAGATCATGCAATATATGTACTTGAGTGTTCTTGTGGCTTAAGGTATATAGGTAGTACTAAGCTACATGCCCATAAAAGAATACTCCAGCACACATGGGCAATCAACAACCAAGATCCGACATACCCCGTGGCACGCCATTTCAAAGACAATCACAATTCAAATCTTGACCATCTGAAATATTATCTCATAGACGCTGTGCCACCAAATAGAAGAGGGGAAAACAGAGAAAATAATTTAAAAAAACTTGAAACACGCTACTTTTTAGACTTAGATTCAAAACAACCGGGAGGCCTCAACATCACGGAGGACCTGTATACTTGCCTCTAAAAAATAATAAAAATAAAAAGAATCAATTTTGGGAACCGATGAATTGAATAGGATGAAAGATAATGATTGAGGGAAGGTTCTACCAATAAACTAGGTACTAAGGGCAAGAAGTTTTTAATCAAACTGAAACTAGTTTGGTCAGAACCATGAATGATTGGGGCGAAAATGTATTTATACATGTACAACCAACAAGGCAATGTTTATAAACGCTGCTATACCCAAACAATAGAATATTTGGAAGGGAATTTTATAGCACTAGAGCACTTTATAATATAAGTAACGGGTGATGAGGCACATACACTTTTTTAAATTTTTAGCACTTGCACTTTAAAAACAGTCATGATGTTTACATGTTGAATCTCCAACCATGCTGTAGTTTTGGATGAAAATAATCACATGAAATAATATTAGGTGATTTGTTAAACAAACAACAAACAAAAAATGAAATTTTCATTAAAGTTTTATTGAATTTATGAAATTTAAAATACAATTTAACATGCATTTGAACCACATTTTTAACAATTTCACCGCATTTTGGTTAACGTTTCTATACAAATTTTAATTACTGTATTTAGACAGAATTTTTTCTTTGTATATACCAATTGTAGAAACGTTTGTGACAACATGCGAGGAGGAGGAAGGAGAGAGAAGAAATGTGTAGTCTTTCATTTCTGTTCATGACTGATTTTACCTGCACTTGTCACTTTAAAAAATGTTAAACGATGCCGCGGCATTTGCCATGTGATCAAGGCCCGCGAGAGCTGAAACGCATAATGGCTGAACAACAATAAACAGTAAAAAATGTGCACTTATTTCGTGGTCCGTGCCCGTTTATCCCGAGGACTGGTGGCAGTAACGGAGTACTTCGATATATATATATATATATGTGTGTGTGTGATTTTATATATATATATATATATATATATATATATATATATATATTTTGAAAAACATTGTGCCCATGCACAAGAGTGCACTCGAGACCAGCGCTGATGGTGGCACATCTTTATTCAGGTAGAACCGATGTCATCAAGAGGGTAAGTACAGCATTAGCAGTGTTTAAAATACAACGCGTTTCGGGAATGGCTCCCTTCTTCCTGGTATAACACCGCAGCTTGCAGTCCAACACACCTGCATCCATTTGACCTAACACGCCCTCCAATGGGCCAATCAACTGTAAGGTCAGTCCCAACTGAATTCTGGGACTTGCAGTGTGTCACAATGTTTATAGCCACAATCTCTCTGTTGCGAGTCTTGAAGCATTCAACCCTGAATGGGCCCCTCTGAATGTAGCAGCTCAAAATCAACCCCCACGCTGCTCCAAAAGACTCCGTAAATGCGAAGCCTCACGGCCCCCTTTCCCAATCATCGGGGTGGTGCTGCTCTCCGCGGCTGGGTGGCCGCGTGAAATTTTGAAAAACATTGTGCCCATGCACAAGAGCGCACTCGAGACCAGCGCTGATGGTGGCACATCTTTATTCAGGTAGAACCGCTGTCATCAAGAGGGTAAGTACAGCATTAGCAGTGTTTAAAATACGACGCGTTTCGGGAATGGCTCCCTTCTTCCTGGTATAACACCGCAGCTTGCAGTCCAACACACCTGCATCCATTTGACCTAACACACCCTCCAATGGGCCAATCAACTGTAAGGTCAGTCCCAACTAAATTCTGGGACTTGCAGTGTGTCACAATGTTTATAGCCACAATCTCTCTACTGCGAGTCTTGATGCATTCAACCCTGAATGGGCCCCTCTGAATGTAGCGGCTCAAAATCAACCCCCACGCTGCTCCAAAAGACTCCCTAAATGCGAAGCCTCACGGCCCCCTTTCCCAATCATCGGGGTGGTGCTGCTCTCCGCAGCTGGGCGGCCGCGTGAAATTTTGAAAAACATTGTGCCCATGCACAAGAGCGCACTCGAGACCAGCGCTGATGGTGGCACATCTTTATTCAGGTAGAACCGCTGTCATCCAGAGGGTAAATACAGCATTAGCAGTGTTTAAAATATGACGCGTTTCGGGAATGGCTCCCTTCTTCCTGGTATAACACCGCAGCTTGCAGTCCAACACACCTGCATCCATTTGACCTAACACGCCCTCCAATGGGCCAATCAACTGTAAGGTCAGTCCCAACTGAATTCTGGGACTTGCAGTGTGTCACAATGTTTATAGCCACAATCTCTCTACTGCGAGTCTTGATGCATTCAACCCTGAATGGGCCCCTCTGAATGTAGCGGCTCAAAATCAACCCCCACGCTGCTCCAAAAGACTCCGTAAATGCGAAGCCTCACGGCCCCCTTTCCCAATCATCGGGGTGGTGCTGCTCTCCGCAGGTGGGCGGCCGCGTGAAATTTTGAAAAACATTGTGCCCATGCACAAGAGCGCACTCGAGACCAGCGCTGATGGTGGCACATCTTTATTCAGGTAGAACCGCTGTCATCAAGAGGGTAAGTACAGCATTAGCAGTGTTTAAAATACGACACGTTTCGGGAATGGCTCCCTTCTCCCACAATCTCTCTACTGCGAGTCTTGATGCATTCAACCCTAAATGGGCCCCTCTGAAGTCCCAGTATTCAGTTGGGACTGACCTTACAGTTGATTGGCCCATTGGAGGGCGTGTTAGGTCAAATGGATGCAGGTGTGTTGGACTGCAAGCTGCGGTGTTATACCAGGAAGAAGGGAGCCATTCCCGAAATGCGTCGTATTTTAAACACTGCTAATGCTGTACTTACCCTCTTGATGACAGCGGTTCTACCTGAATAAAGATGTGCCACCATCAGCGCTGGTCTCGAGTGCGCTCTTGTGCATGGGCACAATGTTTTTCAAAATTTCACGCGGCCGCCCAGTCGCGGAGAGCAGCACCACCCGGATGATTGGGAAAGGGGGCCGTGAGGCTTCGCATTTACGGAGTCTTTTGGAGCAGCGTGGGGGTTGATTTTGAGCCGCTACATTCAGAGGGGCCCATTCAGGGTTGAATGCATCAAGACTCGCAGTAGAGAGATTGTGGCTATAAACATTGTGACACACTGCAAGTCCCAGAATTCAGTTGGGACTGACCTTACAGTTGATTGGCCCATTGGAGGGCGTGTTAGGTCAAATGGATGCAGGTGTGTTGGACTGCAAGCTGCGGTGTTATACCAGGAAGAAGGGAGCCATTCCCGAAACGCGTCGTATTTTAAACACTGCTAATGCTGTACTTACCCTCTTGATGACAGCGGTTCTACCTGAATAAAGATGTGCCACCATCAGCGCTGGTCTCGAGTGCGCTCTTGTGCATGGGCACAATATTTTTCAAAATATATATATATATATATATATATATATATATATATATATTTATTTATATTTATTAAACTTCAAAACTTTTAACAAAGTTTGCAAACTTTTGCCCTCTACTTTCAGAAGGCTGTGAAACCAAGGCCTGCCTCTTCGCACCAGCCTAGATTAAAGAAACCAATTTGAGCACGCTAGAAGATTTGAAGATCTGCAGCACTACTACATTGGCTCCCCGTGAAGCTAAGGGCACGCTTTAAGGCCCTTTGCATAGCTTTTAAGGCCCTCAATGGAATTGGCCCCAACCATTTGAGACTAAAGTTCAAATGGTATGTCCCCGCTAGAAACCTTTGGTCCTCGGGAGCGAAACAAGTCCCAGTTCCTCGGATCAAAAGAGCTAGTTGGGGGGGCAGAAGCTTCATCACATGTACCTCCAAGGCATGGAATGAGCTTCCTTTCCATCTGAGGAACGCAGCGGATCTCCTCTCCTTCAGAAAGGGGTTGAAAACCTGGCTTTTTTCACAGTAATGTCCGCACACAGATGACCAGCAGGCCTGCCCAGCGCCAGGACACCCTAGGGTAACTGTGCGCTATATAAGCTTAAATAACATAACATAACATAAAGGCCCTGAAAGATTAATGTCTCTTTTAGGGCTGGACTGGCCATACTGGGCATCAAGCATTTCCCTGAGAGGCTGAAATGATGAGGGCTGTTTTTTTTACTGAGGGCTGGTTTTGCAGCGGTGCTGTAATATTGGCCCCCAGTAACAAAAGTAGCAAGCAAGCGTAATCCACTCACTTTCGTTTCCAGCCTCCCGAGGCCAGCTAGTGCTTTACACTTGCGCACCCCCCCACCCCAAACTTATTTTTTAGTGGTCAAGCTCGCTCACTACGCATCGCGCGAGGGTTGGTCCGACAAAATTGCCAGGGCTGCTTTGGGTTCCCAGTCTGGCCCTGGTCCCTTTTTAGAACAAGATAAAGCTTAATACAGTACCGTGACACTCACTGGTACCTGTAGGAATATAGCAGATGCCAACGGGAGGACCATATGCTCTTCTCAGTCCTTTTATTCTGGAGGGAACCGAGAGAAAGAATGAATGAATGAATGAATGAATGAATGAATGAGTGAATGAATGAACAAACAAATAAATGAATGGAGAAACGACTAAGGGGCATATCATCAAGGGCTGGCGATATAATTATTGCCGCTTTAGCGTCCGTTTTCGGGCGAAAAGCGGCGATAATTATATCGCATTATTTACAAGGACACGCTAGCGCGTGTTTCCTTGATTCAGCTCCCGTTTTGTTCACGCTTCGCTTTGCATCTCTAATGAGATGTAAAGTAGGCGTTCCCTGCGAAAACAGATTGAAAATGATCGCTAATTGTCCTTCTCCTTATTTACAATACGACCCAGGACACCCATAGCGATATTTAAACCCGCGCTAACGGCGGTTATCGCCGTTATTTTACGTCTGCATTTTTCCTGACTAACCTATCTTTGACATGGGAGGTGGATTGAGTGGCTAAATCCACATCTCCCTATCAGCAAGGATTCCCCTATCGCTGCAGGATTATCGCTGGATTCCCAGCGATAATCCTGCATTTCGCGGCTATCGCCGGATTTCACATCGCCGTGGAGATAAGCGTTGTAAATAACGCGATATCTCGGCGATCTGATCCGGCGATAGCCGGCGTTAAGCTAAATCGCACTTAGCGCGCCCTGCGATCTTTATCGCAGTTCGTTGCTAATATGCCCCTAAGGTGGAAGTAGGAACTGAATCAGCTCAAGATGAGCACTTCCTCATTTAAAAATGGACGACTAACTGTTAGGATGAGTAGGTTTCGAGATTTTTCTGAAAACTTGCTCGTTTGTCTCAGTGTTTCTGTCAGAGTGGAGGAAGAAATGTACCTTTCATGTTGAGTTTCAGGCCTACTCGCACGGGTGACACCATTTTTGATGTGGCCTGATAGTCGACAGTAGTCATGAACTGTGCATGAGCCCTGTCCATTGTTAAAATAATATAATTTGCCCCGCCATCTGTGACCACACTTAGGAACATTTGGATTTGTGTATCCTTGGAATGTGCAGTGTGTAAACGAATCTAGAGATGTGGGAGGAGTTTGTGAAACACACAAGCACACACGTGCACACACACGTACACGCCCACACACACATACACACCACACACACACACACCAAAAACTAATTGCTGAGGCATGTATACACATATCACTAACCATCCCCAAAATGGGCCTTAAAAAAAACTGAGATCCAGAACAAAGTGAATAATAAACATTTGCAATGCAATAGGTCTTGCATTTACAAGAGTTTGAGCTATTGGAATTGTAAATAACAATGCCTTTTATTTATGTTTTGGTTTTTAAAACATACATAAAAGTCATTGTCATTTACAATGCCAATAGCTTGAACTCTCGCAAACGAGAGACCTATTGCATTACAAATGCTTGTTTGTAAAAAGCTCCCCATGCAGAACTTTCACTTTAATGGTGGCCACGCCCATTTCTTTAGACGACCAGCGTCTAAAGAAAGGTGGGCGGCCACCATTAAAGGGAAAGCGTGATATGGGGCGCTTTGAAAAAAAAAGCATTTGTTTAAGTTAACAAACAAATGTTATTTTTTTGTAAAAGTGCCCCATACCGCACTTTGATGCTAATGTTGGTCATGCCCCTTTCTTTAGATGCGGCTTGTCTAAAGAAAGGTGCGTGGCAGCCCTTAAAGTGAAAGCACGGAATGGGGCGCTTTTACAAAAAAAAAGCATTTGTTTATCAAGCTGACAAACAAATGTTTTTTTTGTAAAAGCGCCCCACGCCACGCTTTCACTTTAATGTTGGCCACGTCAGCATTAAATGGGCGGGGTAGGGGGGGGAATCGACAGACAATGACGAGGGAAAAGAAAAAGAAAAAAAAGAAAACCACTTACCTTGCGCTCGCCACATCGCCGAGTCGGCGATGCAGCAAGCTCAAGGTAAGTGGTTTTCTTTTCTTTTCTCTTGTTCTCGTCGGTCGACTCCCCCCCACCCCGCCCCACCGCCCCACTGCTCTAACCTGCATGGGCCACTCCTGCTGGTTGTATCTGAGAACGGCATATAACAAATAGCATTGTCCTGTTATCCAACCTGTGCAACTTATATTAGGGATGGAACACCACACTGACGAAAAACACACTATGTGGTATCAGCATTTTTTGGGCCACCCAACTACCAGGCCACTGAGAGCGAGAGCCTTAGACTGAAAATGTCAACCTTTGTTAGACCAAGAAGACATACCATTTTAGCCCGATGCAAGCAGTAATGTAAAAAAGGTTTTGCCAATTTGGAAGGCCTTTGGAAGGCCTTGCCATGGGTAATACGTGATAGTCATAACTGCAGTACCCCTGGCACCAAGGTAATAATGTTAATATGTCTCTCCAACGCTACATGATATATTAATCAATAGGAGGTTTATATATATTTTGGAAATTAAACCCTTTTCACCTAACATCTACTTATGAGTTCTGAAATGACCACATTTTTGTCTCAAATACAGTCTTGGTAAACACATATTCATTGATCCAAGCAAAATCTTCTGAATTATTAGGCTGGACTGCACACAGGAGAGCTACTTTCAGGTACCTGGAGAACTACCAGTAGTTCATGAGCCACTCATTGGAGAAGTCTGTTGTAGGGTTATCAAACAGCTGTAATCGGGGCAACAGCTGTAAACATAGTCATGTTGTTTTGCAACCCCTGGCATTGCTTTTGCAACCTCTGGCTCGATGGGCATCAAGGTCCAGGCAGGGACTGAATGTGTACAAGGATCCTAGACCCACAGTTTTTTCATGTAGCTTCCTCTCTGCGTTTTCCCCTCACCCATCAGCAAAAAATCGGAGCAGGTGAAGAGTAATAATGGGTCAACTATGTCATTCCCTGAGTGTGACATCACTTCCTCTACCTCTTGCATTTTGGAGAGTTGACCTTCATTCCATGCAGGGGGCAAAATTCATCTCTAAAGGGGGAATTTTAAATAATGTAAAGAGGCTTCAATTTCCCTCCTCCATTGGGTTTAAAATGCTGAGATCTAAACATGTCAAATATTAACTTCCTTGGGACGACATTTTTCTTGTGTTTAGCTTTTCTGTGTGTGTGGAGCTCCATGTCCAAGCAACAACGGGTTTCAGAGATATTACATGACTTTTCGACTAACCACCCTCTAAATCTGCAAGTTTCCTTTTTCTGGCAAACTAATAAAGGATTGTCTCACGCCCAGAATGTTTGCTGCCAATAAAGAAACAACAAATGATTTAAAGAATATTAATTGATCTGCAAGTTAATATTGTTATTTTTATTTTATGTCCAAGTGTTATGACGATATTAATATGATGTACAGAGTTTCCGAACACCTGCTGCTTTCTCCACTCCATCCTTCTAAGACATCTTGGGTACTCTTGTTTTCCTTTTGAGGGTCTTAACATATTTCAGGATGCTATTGCTTTATTTCCAAATATATTTCATGCTCCAGTTGCTTGGTTTCTTAACGTGTCTCTGACCGCGGTTGCTTAGCTTCGTGGCATGATTGATACTGTCCCTGTTCAGTTGCCTAACATGTTTCGGTCTGCGCTTGCTTATTTTCCTAGCAGGTTTCATGTTGTCCCTGTTCAGTTGCCTAACATGTTTCGGTCTGCGCTTGCTTATTTTCCTAGCAGGTTTCATGTTGTCCCTGTTCAGTTTCTTAACATGTTTCGGTCTGCACTTGCTTATTTTCCTAGCAGGTTTCATGTTGTCCCTGTTCAGTTTCTTAACTTGTTTCGGTCTGCGCTTGCTTAGTTTCCTAGCAGGTTTCATGTTGTCCCTGTTCAGTTTCTTAACATGTTTCGGTCTGCGCTTGCTTAGTTTCCTAGCAGGTTTCATGTTGTCCCTGTTCAGTTGCCTAACATGTTTCGGTCTGCGCTTGCTTAGTTTCCTAGCAGGTTTCATGTTGTCCCTGTTCAGTTTCTTAACTTGTTTCGGTCTGCGCTTGCTTAGTTTCCTAGCAGGTTTCATGTTGTCCCTGTTCAGTTTCTTAACATGTTTCGGTCTGCGCTTGCTTAGTTTCCTAGCAGGTTTCATGTTGTCCCTGTTCAGTTTCTTAACATGTTTCGGTCTGCGCTTGCTTAGTTTCCTAGCAGGTTTCATGTTGTCCCTGTTCAGTTTCTTAACTTGTTTCGGTCTGCGCTTGCTTAGTTTCCTAGCAGGTTTCATGTTGTCCCTGTTCAGTTTCTTAACTTGTTTCGGTCTGCGCTTGCTTAGTTTCCTAGCAGGTTTCATGTTGTCCCTGTTCAGTTTCTTAACTTGTTTCGGTCTGCGCTTGCTTAGTTTCCTAACAGGTTTCAGGTTGTCCCTGTTCAGTTTCTTAACTTGTTTCGGTCTGCGCTTGCTTAGTTTCCTAGCAGGTTTCATGTTGTCCCTGTTCAGTTTCTTAACATGTTTCGGTCTGCGCTTGCTTAGTTTCCTAGCAGGTTTCATGTTGTCCCTGTTCAGTTTCTTAACATGTTTCGGTCTGCGCTTGCTTAGTTTCCTAGCAGGTTTCATATTGTTTCTGTTCAGTTTCGGTCTGCGCTTGCTTAGTTTCCTAGCAGGTTTCATGTTGTCCCTGTTCAGTTTCTTAACTTGTTTCGGTCTGCGCTTGCTTAGTTTCCTAGCAGGTTTCATGTTGTCCCTGTTCAGTTTCTTAACATGTTTCGGTCTGCACTTGCTTATTTTCCTAGCAGGTTTCATGTTGTCCCTGTTCAGTTTCTCAGCATGTCTCCGACTGCGGTTGCTTAGCTTCCTAACAGGTTTCATGTTGTCCCTGTTCAGTTTCTTAACTTGTTTCGGTCTGCGCTTGCTTAGTTTCCTAGCAGGTTTCATGTTGTCCCTGTTCAGTTTCTTAACATGTTTCGGTCTGCACTTGCTTAGTTTCCTAGCAGGTTTCATATTGTCCCTGTTCAGTTTCTTAGCATGCTTTGGTCTGCACTTGCTTAGTTTCCTAACAGGTTTCATGTTGTCACTGTTCAGTTTCTTAACATGTTTTGGTCTGCGCATGCTTAGTTTCCTAGCTTGTTTGGTATTGACCTTGTTTAGTTTCTAAACATGTTTTGTACATTATTTGCTTAATATGTTAACCTGTACTTGCTTAGCTTCATAACATGCTTTATGCTGCGTTTGCTGAATTCCTTAACATGCAGTAAACTACACTGCTTAATTTCATATTGTCAGTGATTATACAAAGCCAGTGTTCTTTAGGTTTAAGGACTATACCCTTCAAATGTCATGCTTGCTGAGTTTTTCAGACATGTTGCGCACTGATGTTCCTTAGTTTCACATTTAACACATTTTGTACGGCACTTCCTTAGATTCCTAACACGACTAACAGGTTTCATACTTCCCTTGCTTAGTTTTCTAATATGCTCCCTTCAGCTCTCCCTTAGATCCCAAAGAAGTCCTAACACGTTTCATATTGTGCTTCTTCGGTTTCCTTACAAGTTCCCTACCACGCTTGCGTGTTTTCTTCATGTGTTTCATATGGAGCTTCCTCACATTAGTAACAGGTGGTTTTGAAATGTGCTTGCTGGGTTTTCTTTGCTTTGTTTTCTAATATGATCTCAATTGTTCTTCCTTAGGTTGGTAAAATGTTATGCAAGACCCAGATTTAGTCTCCTAACATTTTTTATACTGTGCGTCCTTAGTTTGGTAACTTGTTAGTAAGGTCTTGCTTTAGTTTCCTAACATGTTTCGCTGTACGGTACGCTTGCTGAGTTTCCTAACAAGTTTTGTACAACTCTTGCTTAGTTTCCTAACATGCTTCTACTGCACTTGCAGAGTTTCCTAGCATGTTTCATTCTGTACCTTCTCAGTTTCCTAAACATTTTTGTACTGCTATGCTTAGTTTTTTTCATACAAGTTTCTTACTGCGATTGTTTAGTTTCCTAACATGTTTCGTACTGTCCTTGCTTAGTTTCCTAGCATGTTTCAGACATTGCCTGCTCAGTTTCTAACATGTTTTGTACAGTACCGGCTTAATTTACTAACAAGATTCTTCATGTGCTTACTTAGTTTATTAGCATTTTTCAGACTGTCCCATCTCAATTTCTAACCTGTTTCGTTCTGCACCAGCTTAGTTTCCTAACATGTTTTTTACTGCACTTGTTTAATTTCCTAACATGTTTAATACTATGCTTGCTTAGTTTCTTAGCATGTTTCAGACTTTGCCTGCTCAGTTTCCTAACATGTTTTGTTCTGCCTCGGCTTAGTTTCCTAGCAAGATTCTTACCGTGTTAGCTTAGTTTCGTAGCATGTTTCAAACTATCCATGCTCAGTTTCTAACATGTTTCATACAGCACCAGCAGAGTTCATTAACGTCAATTCACCAAAATGCTAGGGGTAGCGAAAGTGACATCACATTCCCTTTGACTTCCACTCACACAGGCACTTACACATACTCAAACACATTAACATATACAAACTCTCTCACATAAACACACTCTCACCCGCAAACACGTACACAACGTACAGTTAAAAGTAATTTTTTACTTACCTCAGCTTCAAGGGAATGTCACATCCCAGCTGATTGTAGTCCATTTTTTAATACACTAATGGGGAATAATGTAATATTATTAATTATTAATGTAATAAAAAATTGACCGAATAAAAGGAGAGTGGAGCCCCAACCGACTCCATAAGGATGAAGTGCCCCTGTATTCTTGGCACTGATTTTGCCATCTCTGGAACCACAGGTCGCAAAGTTAGTGCCAGGGGTCGCAAGGGACAAGCCAGGGGTTACAGCTGTGACCCCTGGCAACCCCTAAATGACTGGCCATGGCTTAGTTTCCTAACAAGATTCTTAATGTGCTTGCTTAGTTTATTAGCATGTTTCAGGCTGTCCCTGCTCAGTTTCTAACATGCATCATACAGCACTGACTTAATTTCCTAACAAGGTTCTTATGGTGCTTGCTTAGTTTCCCAACATGTTTAGCACTGGGATTTCCTAGACTCCCAACAATGTTTTTTTCTGCGCCTGCTGAGTTTCCTCACATGTATGACAACCCTCATCCGGTGACTTCCCTAAAACCATCCTCCATACTCCTCGTTAGCTCATGTCTCAGGGTCAGCTCCCTTCACCTCCCAATCACAGCCCGAGCACCTTGGCCCACTCAGACATAGGACAACATCAAGGTCAGAATGCTCCTTTGTGCCCTTTTAAAGCCTGTAATTTACAAGACGTAAACAAACCCTAGGTGTACTTAAGGGCTGGCTGCCTTCAAAGAAGGAAAGTCGGCCCAGTCTGTCTGCCCAGACAAGAAGTTTTGGAATGCCTTTTTCTCCTTTGTGTCCCTTTATTTTTAATTTCGGTTTGTTTCTTGGACACGCTTTTGCAAACAGATATGACAGGTAAAAACCTCAAAGAGACACAAAGCACACTGTTCTCTCCTATTCTTGGCTCTCTGTCCTGCTGGAAGATGCTCTGCTTCTATCAGGCTTCTGACAGAGGGAAGGAGTGACTGCCAGTACCAGGCGAGGGTTAGAATGCAGAGAGTTTGAGACTGACTATAATACTGGGTCAGATTCATTATTTTTGGCGCAGCACAGTACAGCAAGCAAAGCTGCATCACTGCGTTGTGCCCAGGGGAAAAAACAGTACAGAGGTATATATTAATTAACAAGCACTGGCAAAGACAATAGATCTGGCGTGGGCCGCCAACATTTTCGAAATTCTTGTTTTGTTTTTTCATGGTTTTTGCAAAACGTTATTCACAAGAAGCTGTTGGGCCCTCATCAACCTAAACAAAGCATTGGCTAAAGGCAAAAATTTGTATTTTGGTATCAAAAAAAGGATGCATTGCCTTAGAACTCCCTGGAACTGAAGGTAACTACTTTGGGCCTCATTTATGAAATGTTTTGCATCGTTGCGGTAAAACAGTGATGCAATACTTTTCAGTGCACCTTCCTAGTGACACCATGGATGCGCCGTATTTACTGTACGGCGCTCCATGTGGCAAGGATTGACAGATACGTCAGGAATCCTGATGTATCTGTCGGCACAAAAGTGGCGCGTTGCTGGAGTGTGTCTCGAAACAGACACAACTGCAGCAATGTGTCATTTCACTTGGGGCAAGCCCCATGTGAAAAGGCCTTCGTCACCCCTTACGCCTCCTTTAAGCATTTGTTAGGATTTGACACAGTGAGACTGTAGAAGTGTTGCAATGAAATCTCATAGATTTCACTGGAACACTTCTGCGAGCTTTTTCTGCGCTGGAACGCCCACCCTGCATACATTATACCTGTCACAGGTATACTGTAGCGCAGGGGTTTACAAAGTGACGCATCTGCCTAGATGCATCACTTTGTAAATATGGTGCAGTGTGGCGCATTTTTTACACTGCCGCAGCGTCAGAAAAAGTGACGCAACGGAGGCATAAGGGCCTCACAAATAAGGCCCTTTGTATGTTGATGTGCTCCTTGTTTAAGGTTAGCAAGTTGTAACTCATAGTGAATTAAGCCAATGGCTGATGTGGACTGACACATCGCCCCTTGATTCATGGTGGAATTGGAAGAAAGAAAGACAGACAGACAGTTATGGTTGCAAAGATAGAGCACCTTCATGAGCTTTATATTCATGTGAGATGCTGGTATGGTGTGAAAAAGCTCAGTGAGATAAAGGCCGCATCAAAAGGAATTTATAACAACATTGACAGGAGAAGGGAACTGTTCAAGTTGGAATGCGCCCTGTGCTCTCAACTGGTAGTGATGTCCTGCTATCAAATCAAGCTTTACAAATCAAGGCAACACTAAAGTAGTTATGAAGAAAAAACAAAAAACACTGGCACTGAAGGGTACTACCTTTTGTATGTGTTCCTTGTGAAAGGACTAAATGCCATAATTCAAAGTGAAGTTAGCCAGTGACTGAAGTAGGCTGACCTATTGCCCCAAGCTGTATGCTGTAGTGGGCAGAAACAAAATGTGAATGACACAAGAACAGACCAATCGATGGAGAGAGGTAGCGTAGTGCCTCTATATGTAAGTTTATACATATAATTTTAGTAAAATCAAAAGGTCCTGGCTAATGCCAGACCTAAAAATGTCCTGCTGTTGCTGTCATCCCCTGCTTGGGTGCACTAAAAAGGTTAAATTACGCAATGCTCATCCTCTCATCATGGGGGAGAGGTTTTTCCGGCGAGGAACATGGCGGCCACTAGCTAGACGCTAGCGGACGCGGGCGCCAGTCCGGGGGGTATCTCACTGTAAGAGCTGGAGAGCGGAGGAGCGGGAGAACGGTGAAGCGGAAAGGAGCGGAACACAGCAGGGAAAAATACTCAGCTTTCTATTTTCGGAGAGTTCAAAGTGGACTGAAGTACGTACCTATAGCAATCCAGGGTGCTGGGCAATGTTCACGGAGCTCGGTTTCACGCCAGGAAGACGCTGGGGAGCACAGCGCGGAGTACAGCTGACGCGCTGGAGAGAGGCAGCTGGAAGCCTCCAACGGATCTGGCGGGCTGGAATCGGGGGCAGAGGCAGAACAAGCAGGGCTTCTCTGCATCAGGTGGAAGAGGTGGGGGCTGAGGGGAGAGGCCTGTCTGGAGCTGAGAAACAGCAGACGCGAGGACCAAGAGAGTGGGGAGGAAGACTCTTGCATATGGAGACAGGGATCCACAGGGAAGGCGAGGTCCCCTCCAGGTATACGCTGAGGAATAGGAATACTGGAGGTAAGGCAAGTCTTCTTCCCTTCTCACCAGACGCCCTGCCTGACTTACCACAAGGGGTGAAGACCATAATTAAGGCAAAAAGGGGGCGACAAAGGGTGTTCTCGCAAGGTAGAGGGACTGGGGGGTCCCTAAAGAAAAACAGTGAGGGAAAGAATATAAAGAAATCTTGCCTCCCAACCGCGAGAGTTAAAGTAATCCCTTCACTCAAATCCTTTTTTCGCGTGTTGCCAAGCATGCAGAAAGATAATGCAGCAAGCACAAGTTCTAGCCCTGAAGAGCATATTCCTGAAAATACAATGGTCTGTGCTAGCAACATGGGAAAAGACAACGATACTGAAGACACTGCTGGAATGAGTACTTCGAGTAATTCGAGTAATTCGAGCACGTTGAGAGGTCAGAGCAGGGCCCCGCAGCAGGATATTATAACAGTCCCAGTAAGCAATAGATATTCGGCTCTGACATCAGCCGAGGAGCTGGAAGCAACACCATCAGAAATAAACGGGGATAACCAGAATCGCATAACCAGTTCAGGAGAAAGTGCACCTGCAATAAACGTAGAGGCAGAGATCTCACTGGCTATTATGCTATTGGAGCTGAAAAATGATATAAAAAAGCGTTTTGAGGTATCAGAGCCCAGAAGCTAGATGAGATTACCTCCCGCACAAAAAGTTTGGAGGAAGAAGTTGGTGCTGTAAAACAGGACGTCGAGAAGAACGCAATCGAGATTTCTAATCTTGGCAAACAAAACCAAATGCTAAGAGATGATATAGAGAGAATTGAGAATCACTCTCGCAGGAATAATATAAGATTCTTAAATATTCCTGAAAGTGAGGAAGGGCCAGAGATGAAGGCTTTTATAATCTCCCTTCTTCGAAAAACGATCCTGAAGGATAAGGAAGAGATAAATCTCGAGAGTGAAATACAGAGGGCACACAGAGAGCCGTTTCGACGTAATCCACAGAGAACCAAACCTAGAAAGATCTTGGTAAACTTCCTTTCCTACAATATCAAGGAGGAGATACTTAGCAGTGCTTTAAAAAATGGCCCATACGTGGTTAATGGTTATTCCTTTCTGGTTAGATCTGATGTATGTAAGGTTACAGAACAAAAGCAGTGGGAGCTAGGCGGAAAGATGGAGGAGCTTCGAAGGTTAGGAGCGAAAGTCCAGTTAAAATTCCCTGCTACGCTCCGCATAATGTGGAATAATAAAATGTACAACTACCGCTCAGTTGATGACGTCGAAGCGTTAATAAACAGAATGAGCAACGAGAATACTGCGAAGTAAAAAATAGCTCTCTAGCTCTCCAGCTCTCTAGTAATGTATACATTAGTAGTGTGTCAGTAAATTCCCCCCGATGGTACGCCTATAGGCATTATTATGCCTAATAACATAGGGAGGGTTCCTCAGGGTGGGCGCAGCAGGGGAAGGGGGGGAGGTGGTGAGGGAGCACGGGTGGGGAGCAGTGGGGGAAAAAAAAAATCCTCAACACCTTTTATGCAGGAATATTTCTTCAGCTCAGGATTGAAAACAGGAAGGGAATCTATTAAGAAAGATGGTTTCGATTAACATTCCGAGCATCAAAATTCTCACTTGGAATGTGAATAGTCTGAGGTCCAAACCTAGACAGAGGAAAATATTGGAATATTTAAAAAATAGTCAGGCACAAGTAATGCTGCTACAGGAAACGCACCTTTTGGCAAATGAAAGTAGGGAGTTGTTTGGGAGGTGCGGTTGGGTCCAAAACTTTATTGTCTCAGATCAACTATGTTGCAGTAAGGGAGTGGCTATTCTGATTAGGAGTGGTTGCGGAATAGAAATGAAAGAGTCTAGCACAGATAGCTCGGGTAGGTGGGCTTCAGCCCGTTTAAAGTGGGCAGACAGGGATTTTTTATGTATGGGATACTATGGACCCAATGAGGATAACCCTCAATATATTGTAAATCTAGAATTGAGGATGGCAGCAATCTCTGTAATTGTAGGTGGGGACTTCAATGTCCTGTTGGACCCTGTGCTAGATCGGTCTACAAGAAGAGAGAGTGTATATGTCCCCAGAATGAGAAACGCCCTGAAAAGCATGATACGTGATTTTAATTTAGTGGATGTTTGGAGACACTTGAAGGGCAAGACAAGGGGGTACACGTACCATAGCAAAAAACATCACCACTTTTCGAGACTTGACTATTTTTTAGCTGATAGATCTTTTGCAGCAAATATTAAGGAGATCAAGCATTTCCCTGCCCACATCTCAGACCACTCACCTGTAATGATAACCATACAAGCTTTGGGGCCACAACCACCTAGGAGATGGACTTTAAGACGTGCACTGCTCCTAGAAGAGGGGGTTGAGATAGCTCTGAAGGAAGCCACAACTGAATACTTTGTTAATAATCAAGACACTGCTCCCTTGGGTATTGTATGGGATGCCTTTAAGGCATATATCTGTGGAATCCTAAAAAGCCTAACTTCATTAGAAAACCGGAAAGCACGTATAGAACTAGAGAATATGGAAAAGGAGATTGGGATTTTAGAGGAGGCTCTATATTCCATGAGTATGGGGGAAGAAAAAACGAGGATGGAAGAGAGGTTAAATGAGGCACAATTGGAATTTAAAATAAAAATAGAGCAAAAGTGTAAAGCTAGATGGCAAGCAGCAAATATAAAGGAATTCAAATATGGTGAAAAAGCAGGTGCTCTGCTTACCTGGAAAGCGAGAGTGGAAAGGTCAAGGAACGATATAAAAGAACTTAAAAGTGAAACAGGAGGAAAGTTGGATAGCTGGGATTCCATGCAGGAGCACATAGTTGCATTATTTTCACAGCTTTACACGGAAAATAGTATCTCTGATACCACAAAGATCAGATGTTGGCTTAGCTCGCTTGATCTTCCGTTATTGGACGAAGAAGGGAAAGAAATATTGGAAGCACCAATTACAAAAGAAGAGATAAAAGGAGCAATAAAAAAGTCTAAAAATGGGAAGGCGGCAGGGCTTGATGCTCTCCCGGCGGAAGTATATAAAAACATAGTTGAAGAAATTTTACCTACCTGGGAGAAGTTTTTCAACTCGATATATAGAGGGGGAGTGCAGGCCCCAGAATCATGGCGTGAAGCCTCTATAGTTTTAATATTGAAACCTGCTAAGGACCCGGCTAAGGCTGAATCATACCGGCCAATATCCCTGCTAAATGCTGACTATAAGATCTTTGTCAGCATTTTAGCAGGGAGGTTATCCAGAGTAATACCTCAACTAGTACATGAGGACCAGAAGGGGTTTATCCCCGGAAGGCAAATGTGTGAGTTGACTCAACAATTAATAGGATGCATTGACATAGCTACAGAAAGATCTGTCCCCTTGGCGGTTGTCACATTGGACGCCGCTAAGGCGTTTGATCGAGTTTGCTGGGAATATTTATGGGTAGTCTTAGAACATATGGGATTTGGGCCAGACTTTATAATCACACTAAAAACATTATATAATTGTTCTACAGCTAGGATTCTTTTAAATGGAGTCCTTACTAAGAGTTTTATGATCACGAGAGGGACACGACAGGGCTGTCCAATTTCACCCCTGTTATTTAATTTATATATCGAGCCATTTGCTCAGGCGCTTCGTCAGGATAACCAGGTGAAGGCTTTCCGTATAGGTATGTTTGAAAAAAAAATCTCTTTATATGCGGATGATCTAATCATTTATACAGCAGACCCGGTTACAACAATCCCAAGGATAGAGCAATTGGTGGACGAATTTGGGGCCTTGTCTGGATACTTAGTAAACAGAGAATAAACCGGGGTCATGTGCTGGAACATCCCAGACTGGAGGGGGAGTGTACAGAAAGAGATTAGGTATTTAGGAATTAACATTCTCAATACAGTGCAGGATGTTCCACAGCATAATCTTGAGAGAATCACAAAGGAAATAGAGAGAACATTAACTAGGTGGAAGACTCTCCCGTTAACGGTATATGGAAGGGTCAATTTGATTAAAATGGTGATTCTGCCGAAGCTTACATTTCTTTTTAATTGCATACCTCTAACGTTCCCGAGTAGGCTAATGGACAAAATACAGGGTAAATTGGGCAGTTTTGTTTGGGCAGATAGGGGAGCACGTATGTCCTGGAAGAAACTTAGGCGTAAATTGGCAGAAGGAGGGCTTGCACTACCAGACGTAAAATTATACTGTATGGCATTCCAGTTTAAAAACTGCAGGGTTTTACTATGTACACCAGGGCACAGGGTGTGGGGGGGTTTGTGTGAGGAGATAATTAAAGAGTGGGGTGGGAAGGGATTTTTGTTTAAGTTTGGTGCAAAGAAGTTTTTCAAAAAAGTAAAACTAAAGCTTTGATTTTGTGGGTAAAGATCAGGAACATATTAGGAATCGGTTATTATTCAGGAGAGGCTCCAATATGGGACTCACCTGGTACGCCTGAATGTTTGCAGGATCAACTGAGCGTCCCACTTAGGAGGGCAGGAATAGAGGTCTGGGGGACCTGATAGTGATGGATGAAGTGGTCCCATGGGAAGTATTATGGAGTAGGACAGGGGGATCTCTGTCTCGGTTTAAATTTCTTCAGTTAAAGTCCTGGGGGAGGCGAATAGGCATGAGACTAAGAGTCTTTGGGAGTTCGAAAAAAATTAAAGAACGAAACTATAGCGAGGAAGGAAATAAGCGGATGGTACCACGCACTACTGACTTCTGAGGAGGAAAAAAATCAAAGCCCCCTACGAAATATGGGACGAGGTGATTGAGATTCCTGAGCCACAAAAATTATGGCAGCTTTCTTTCAAGTTGCTTTACAAAACGGTTAAACCATCGAACTTGAAGAGGAACCACTTCTTTACGGGAAATAGACTTTACTGGACTCCACAAAAACTAGCAAAGTTTGTTACTGATACCCCCTCCCCCCCAACCAAATGTCGCAGGTGCGGAGTATTGAGTGCTAATGATAAGCATATGTTTTTTGAATGTTCTCAGTTAGAGGAGTACTGGTCTGAGGTGGAAAAGATAATTAACGAAATTTTTGACACAAACATCAAAGTTAGCCTCTTGTTGATAATGCTGGGGGTAGAAGATAAGCCATGTAGTGTCATTACTGGGGATAAACAGGCTTTGCTATTTTATCTAATCCTTCTCACCAGGCGGGAAATTTGTAAAAAATGGATTGAACCCGCCCCACCACAAGGGATGGACTAGTTACAAGCAGTAAGAAGAACGGCAAAAATGGATACTGATCTGGAGTCCAATATACATTCTAAGATTTGGGTGGCTTTCCAGGACTGGAATGGTTTTATAAGTGTGTAACCCCTTCTGTCCAATGATTACACCTGCGTGGTCTGTGCAGCCAGGATACTGGAAGGCACGAGCGCAGGAGCTATTGAAATATCGCAAAAGCCTGGGAAGGAATAGATCGGTTGACAGGCTGTTATTTGCATATAATGGTGGTATGAGGACAAAAAAAAAAAAAAAAATGCTCATCCTCTCACCAAGATCACAATTGAGTGTGT
The DNA here is from genome assembly GCA_963921515.1 of Calotriton arnoldi. NCBI lineage: Eukaryota > Metazoa > Chordata > Amphibia > Caudata > Salamandridae > Calotriton > Calotriton arnoldi. Next base: position 350,500 of record CAWUFW010009671.1, read on the forward strand.
GCTGTCTAACATTGAATTTGTTCTTCAGAGACAAACTCTGAAGCATCCCACACATTGTCTCCGTGCAGTGCACTACAGCACACTTGAAATGTGTGGGTTGTTTGGAGAAATGAAAGCATTACTTTTTTTATTACTAACTCAAGGGGGTCTTATTTCAGATTTCCTATCTTAATAGATGGGACTTTGCCTAAAAGTATATGGGTGGTTGTGCTGATCTGTCAAAGTTACATCCTTGTACTGCCCCTTTGATACAAAATGAGGCAAAGCAGCCCGAAGCACTTTTTGTGCTGAGAAAAATGCAGATTTCCAACACAAAATAACTTTTGCTTCGGAAAGTTATTACCCTTGCAAGACTTTGCGTGGCTTTGTTCCACTTTGCAAATCTTTAATAAATATGTCATTCCCTCTGTTTCCCTCGTTGTTGCTTTGCCTCCTCCTTCCTTTTCCCTTTCCCTCTGCTTTCTCCAGCATAGTTTTCCTGTGGACCCTCAGATGCTTATTCCAGTCCTTGTCCTTACTCGGACCAAAGCAGGGAGAGTTACTAATTGACAAGGTACTTGAAACAGAGTTGTCATAATGTTTTCCTAAGAACTTGTTTGTCTTATCACTCACATACCCTACTCCTGCATTCTACTTAAGGAGGACTTTGTGTTTCACTCCTCTCTTACCCAGTTGTATTTCCCTGTTTCCCCTTTCTTATAGTGTGCTGGACCAAGTTAGTATTGCTTACAAACAATGGGTCTCATAGTGGTGGTGGTTCATATCCAAATTACTCTGTTATTGAGGAACCTGCAAGAATTCACAATGGCTTGAATTTTTGGGGAAAATACTTATGGGAAGGTAGAGAGTATCCAGGCTGGGGGCGTGCCATAAATACAATCCACACTTTTTTCCTGAATTTCCTGAATTTCCGCTGTAGATAGTGAGGGATCTTGAATCTGTGGTGGCTGTGGTTAGTCAGAGATCACCTCCTTTTAGAAGCGATCACAGTCACCGAGAGGCTGGATTAAATAACAGATCTAGTGCTAAGAACGTAATGAATGAGTGTCACTTAATAGGTTCAGTGCTAAGACAGTAATGACGGATGGTGTCACATATGGATTGCGACCTGCGGACTTTGGCAACTCCAACTTAAGAGGTCAGGCGATTGCCACATGTCTTAAACATGTTTGTTGCAGACCTTCTATGTTGCTTCCAGTACTGCGCTTTCACCACTATAATCAGTGCTTAATTTGAGTCGGAGGTTTCCGGTGCTCAGCTCTGGCACTTAATCATCAACACTGGTACTTTTCATGAGCACCACTTAAGGACACATTCATGTATGGTTGGCACAGGGAGATTAAGTGATTTGACCAGAATCACACAATGTCGAACCAACGGCAATACTCAAACCTGGTTCCCCAGCTCCGAAGTCGGCTGCTCTGGCCATTACACCACCTCCTTTCCACACTTTCATGGTTAGTAGTTGGTACCGTTTTAGGCTGCGCTAACAGGAGAAATGGGCTGGTGCAAGCTGCCTCCTGACGAGAGCCCCTGCACTTATTTTCTTTTACAAATTAACCACCGACTATAACAGCTTTATTATAACACTGGAGATTAATTTTAATAACCTTTTTCTCATCGGTGCTAATTTTTTGGGCAGTATAGCTTAGGTTGATATACTTTCTGCCAGAAGTGATCTAAATCAGCAGCATTCGGTGGACTGATCAGTGTTGAACACACCATTTGGTACTGGGGGCGACGGTTTGAAGAATAGCGAGAGGCGGCTTCTTTATTAAAAAAGGGCAATTGACAACCTGTGGTTCCATCATCCTGAATCCCTTCACGTCTGTTGCTGGAGGGTCAATGGTGCTCCTTGTAATGTGCTCTTTCTTGTTTCTGTAAAATTGGTATGTAGTTTATTTATTAGACATCTGGGGCAAATCTTGAGGAAAAAACCTAATATTACTGTGGTCAGACCACACCGATATTTCAGTCTGTACCTTTACAGGCCAATTGTTTCTGCCGAAGACACAGTCCAGAGTGCCTTTGTTATAAGTTAGAAAGCAAATGTTCTGGAAGTTCAGTATCATAAAACTGAGTTGTAATAACACCTGCAATTTACAGTGCTTAGAAATGGCTGAAGTGCAGTATGAAACACTATATATAAACAATGTATTATGATTATTGTTAACTAAAATTAGCTGGCAATCAAGGAAATCTGCAGACAACAGAAAGAGAATGGACGGTGAAAGGTCCGTATTCAGATTAAAGCTGCACAAAGTTGCGAGTCACCCAGTGCTTAATTTGTGAAAACATAAGTGCCAGGGCCCTCGACAGGAGGCCACTGCATCATGCACCACCAATTGCCCCTGCGATTACCAACACAACTACTAAGCATCACCATCCTCCAATTGTGACATTTCAGACTATCGCAGGCCCCTGAAGCTATTCGAATGGCTTGGAAGGCAAGTATTAGCCATTTTTGAGGTATAAACAACTGTTGTTGTGCTCGTCTTTAAATTAGACAAACAGCTCCACCATGTGGCAAACTGTCATAGTGTCGGTGTTGACATTTAACTGCCGGTGCCGAGCACCGGAACCCACCAGTTCAAATTAAGCACTGGAGTCACCCAACTTCAAACAGCTATAATTGTATGTTCTATGCCAATTCTATATTTCAAACTGCAAATTTGCCTTCTCAAAATAATCTGCATAGTCCAGTGGTTCAGTTGCAAGTGCAGAGCAAATCATTAATCAGACATTTTAGTTTTTCCCAAAATGTAATTATATTTCTAGACACTCTTGAAATGACATCTACACAGAGCACCGATGAGGAGGGCATGGAGTTATATTACCATAACTTAGCCCCTTTGTGCATATAGCCAGGGCCGGCTCCTCCATTGGAGCGGAGGAGCGTTGCCTCACTTAAATTCCCCCCAAAGCCGCCGAGATGAAAAATAAAATAGCAATTCATTACCATTTTATTTTTCATCCCCGTCCCGAACATAGCATCAGGGTGGGGCGGGGCAGCTGCTGAGTGACAGCAGCAGGGAGGCTATGCACTTTTCAAAGTGCGCATGTTACTTTGGCCGGCCGTGTTGCAACGGCCAGCCAGACATGCGGTATTTGAAACCTCAAACCCAGCTGTCTTAAGACAGCAGGGTTATAGTAAGTGCAGGCCTCCAGGGCGCTGTTTAGCGCAGTGAGCCGCTCCCACCAATCCTGGCGCTGCTCTCACAGCATGAGAGCAGCACCAGAATTGGCTAAGGTAGTTCCAGCATCCAGTTTCAGTGGGCATTGGAGAAAGAAGAGCTCCGGAGACGAGAACGTCGTAATGTAAGTCTTTTAAATTTAATTTTGCAAGCGCTCCTGCCCGCGCACCTCCTTTTCGGTAGATGCCATCTGCCACTGCATATAGCATATGGGGAAGAGCATGGGCTTGAATTAGGGGTATGTAAACACGCAGAAGGCCAGAGGAGATTGACCGACCAGCAGGGGGTGACTCCCCTACACTGAAAACTAACAACACAAAAAAGCCACCCTGGGTCAAAGACAAAGAAAGGGGAGGAGTGTGGGGGGGTTCCCTTTTATAGGACGAATTCCCTCACCCACCCGTGGGTGGCAAGCTTCATCATCGGGAACCTCCTCGCACTGCGAACCTGGTCGCAGTGCGGGCTACAACACCCTCACTGAGAGGGAGGAGCTCAGGGTTGTTTTAGTTGTAGATGACAAGTGGTATACTAAAACCTTCAGATGAGCCAGGTGTAGAGGGAGTGTGTGAAGGATAGTGTCTGTGAAATTAAAATTAACTACCTGGTATGTTAAAACTCAATTTTAATAGAACAACCAGGGGTCAGGGTTAAGAATAGTGAATATCCCATGCCTGGAGAAATCAAACTAGCATGGTTAGGTGTAATCATAGGGTCGGCATGTTTCAGCCGTAGTGCCCTCCGTAGAGGTGCCGTGGCTTTCTTCAGGACCAAATGAAAGGTGTATGAAAAGATGACACTGTACCAACTTAGGTCGGTGTTAAAAAGGATACAACAACTGGCAGATTGGAACGTCAGTCGTAATTAGCTGATGTTCAGCGGCGTCCCCGTCATTTGAGGGAAGCTAGTGGCAACTCGTCCTCGGCGCACTTGAGGAGGGTTCCAAAAAACATCTGCCCGGAGAACCACGTCCTCATGGACAGAGGTTTTTTGGAACCCTCCTTGAGTGCGCCGAGGACGACTTGCCACTAGCTTCCCTCAAATGACGGGGACGTCGATGAACATCAGCTAATTACGACTGACGTTCCAATCTGCCAGTTGTTGTATCCTTTTTAACACCGACCTAAGTTGGTACGGTGTCATCTTTTCATACACCTTTCATTTGGTCCTGAAGAAAGCCACGGCACCTCTACGGAGGGCACCACGGCTGAAACATGTCGACCCTATGATTACACCTAACCATTCTAGGTTGAATTCTCCAGGCATGGGATATTCACTATTCTTAACCCTGACCCCTGGATGTTCTATTAAAATTGAGTTTTAACATACCAGGTAGTTAGTTTTCACTTCACAGACACCTTCCTTCACACACTCCCTCTACACCCGGCTCATCTGAAGGTTTTAGTATACCTCTTATCATCTACAAATAAAACATCCCTGAGCTCCTCCCTCTCAGTAAGGGGGTTGTAGCCCGCACTGCGACCAGGTTCGCAGTGCAAGGAGGTTCCTGATGAGGAAGCATGCCACCCACGGGTGGGTGAGGGAATTCGTCCTATAAAAGGGATCCCCCCCACACTCCTCCCCCTTTCTTTGTCTTAGACCTAGGGTGGTTTTTATGTGTTGTTGAATTAGGGGTAGCCAGAGTAGCAGCTGCTAGCCCTGGCTTCGTTGTAGCGCTCGTAGTACTTTCTTTGAGACACCTGGCAAACATGTATTGGTGCATTCCCAAGGGTATTTCAAAGACGACCGCTTGCTGTGAGAAATTCAAATTATGCACAAAAATGTACCATTGTAAACACTCTCCTTGTTCTTCGTCGTATTGAAAGCAAACATCAGACAAATTCTCTTCAGCGTGTTGTACAGAGTTGTGTTCTCTTTGAATATGGCAGACTTTTGTTTAAGCGTATAGGATCTTTCACATCACGGGAAAAAACTGCTTGTCATTTTTTTCAGCGAACAGATTTGTTTTGATGACAGAGCAATGCTTCTGTCTAGCTTGCATCAAAGTCAGACACATTGGAAACACAACCATGAAGTACATGTGCAATCTGCAGCTACATTTTTTAGTTATACCAGGTTCATGGAATCCTTATTTGAGTGTAGTAGAATTGCAGTTTTACGATCTTTCTGACTATTATTTATTTATTTGAAAAGTTTTATAAAGCGCGAACAAGACCTGATAGGGCATCAGAGCACTGTACATATAAGCAAAACTATAAAGGAAGTTAAACAAACATAGGTTGATCATATTAGGTAAAAAGAATCAAAGCAGTGCATAGTTGAAAGGTAGATCCATGCTGTATACATGAAGCAAAAGTTAGTTTGGTGACTTAAGTATATTCAGCTCATCGTACCCACAGCCAGGACGCCGTCAGACTGGAGACTATGGGACCAAATTACATGTTGGCAGTAAGCATACTCTGTTGCAATGTCCCCCCATGGCGAGGGGAGCATTTCTTTTTTTTTACAAAAAGAAAATTCCGCTTCAGGATTTTCTTTTTTAAACTAAAAAGAAACATCAGTTTGATGCAGGGCTCTGTCATGTTGACGGAGCTCTGCAACAAACTACAAAAAGCATTGACAGAAACCGCTGTGACGACGGTTCCTGGCAATGCTTTAAGAAACGACTGCCTGTTGGTGGTCATTTCTAAATCTGGCGGATGGTACTTCTGTCAGGGCGACGGAATAATTTACTCCAATTCCCTGATGAAGAAAAGAGCCGTCTGCCAGATTATAAATCTGACCCTATGTTTTAAAAAAAGAAAAAAAACATGAAACTTGTCTTCCCCTGTCACACCCAGGATCTACACCCAAAACAGGTCTACACGCGAAACGGTTCTTATACTGCTACCCCCAGAATCTACACCCAAAACAGGCCTACACGCGAAACGGTTCTTCTACTGCTACCCCCAGAATATACACCCAAAACAGGCCTACACGCGAAACGGTTCTTCTACTGCTACCCCCAGAATCTACATCCAAAACAGGCCTACACGCGAAACGGTTCTTCTACTGCTACCCCGAGACTCTACATCCAAAACAGGCCTACACGCGAAACGGTTCTTCTACTGCTACCCCCAGAATCTACACCCAAAACAGGCCTACACGCGAAACCGTTCTTCTACTGCTACCCCCAGAATCTACACACAAAACAGGCCTACACGCGAAACGGTTCTTCTACTGCTACCCCAGGAATCTACACCCAAAACAGGCCTACACGCGAAACCGTTCTTCTACTGCTACCCCCAGAATCTACACCCGAAACAGGACTAGTCCACTGAGTCGTCATTGACAAATCTGTCTTCTCACAGAAATATTTACAAATCCCCCCTGTCTGTTTCATTGGTAATCGGAATGAAATGTGCCCATATTGAGAAATGTTAAACTAGATGATATTTTTAAACATATTGTGATGTCATCGTGGTCAAAGTTCACATGGTGTCATTTTCTGTGATGTTATCGCAAAGTGTGTGTGATGCAAGAGATGTGACCTCCATACTCCTGACAGTTTGGAAAATCCACCTGCAAGAGAAATATAGAGAGATCTGGGAAATAATGGGCATTTCACTCTGGGCATGTGAAACTCGCTTGTTTGTCTTGCAGCATTGTCCAGGCTCACAATACCACAATACCACTCGTTCTTGCAAAAACAAAACAAAAGACAGACTTTCTATCCATGTACACCTACGCTTGAATGTTGTGGGTGTGTTTCAGTATTCACCTCAACAATAGATGCAGTGAGTGGGAGAAGAGAGGCTGACGGTGGGGCAAGAGTGGTGTTTCCACTTGAAAGTTAAACAGAACAAAATAAACATTATGGATATATACAACTAGGGGTTATATCACCACTTTAAATGCATTGAGCAAGGCAGGGTTTGAAGAAGGTTAGGATACTGACAGTTCTGCATCTTTAAAAAGAGAATCTCTGGCTTTGCAGGGGGACAAAGACATGTGAATGCGTGGTCGCGGAATTATGGAGAAGCAAATGAAAGGGGGAGAAAGAGAGAGACGGACGGTGGAGTAAAAGAGGGAGAGTGGGAATGAGAGATATCGAGGAGAAAGAGGGCGGAGCGATAGATAGGAGAGACACGCAGCAAGAAAGGGAGAGAGATATAGTGTAAAAAGAGGGATGAGAATGAGAGGAAGAGAGGGAAAGAGAGAGAAAAGAGGAAGAGAGCGAGAGAGGAAGAGAGAAAGGGAAGTGAGAGAGTGGTTACAGACATGGGAGAAAGATTAAAAAAGAGAGAGAAACAGTATAAAGAGAAGGAGAAATGGAGAACGAGACCAATAAAAGGTAGGAAGGGGAAGGTGAGGAAGAGAGGAAAGAAAGAGGGAAAAGAAAGAGAGAGAAAAAAGAGAGTGAGACAGAGAGGCTGCAAAATAGAGTAAGGATTATGGACAGGGGAGTTGGATACAGACAGATGAATAGAGAGAGAGGACCGGGTGATGAGGAAGGAGGGAACACAATAGGAAGAGAGAAAAAGAGTGCAAGAGGCAGCAAAAGAGATGAGGAAAGAAAAGAGACAGAAAAGAGAGAGAGGAGGAGGGATAGAAATATGAGTGAGAGGGAATAACAGAGGAAGTGTGGTGACAAGTAGAGAGTGACTAGGCAAGACAGGTAAAAAGAGAAAGGAGGAGAGAGTGTAGGAGTAGTGAGACAGAGTGACAGAGAGGAGAGAGGGAGAGAGGTAGAGAGGTAGGAAGGAGACAGAAGATAGAAAGAGGGAGAGTTGAGAGTTGAGATAGAGAGGAGAGTGGGAGCCAGGCAAGATAAGATTGAAAAGAGAAAGAGGGATTAAAGATGTAGAGAGAGACACAGAAACAGAAGAATAGTAAGGGAGAGATGGGGAGAGAAAGAGAAACCGCAAAACAGATACAAAGACTGAGAGAGGGAGAGAGCAATGTGGAAAATAGAAAGGAACATTGAGAGAGGGGGTTAAGAGAAAAAGGAAGTGGGTTGAAAAGAGAGATACAGAGAGTGAGAACAATAGGGATAGAGAGAGAGAAAGACACTGTGAAGACTCACAGGTATCTACAGGTCAAATACTGAACCGAAGCTCATGTAATAGAGATCAAAACAGGGGGCACACAGAGCGGCCTGGAGAGCAATGTTAAATGGAGTTCCTAGAAAACAGAGTACTCATTCCGATACACTGACACCCATAGGAGGAATGAGGAACTACCACTGTGGGGAATTCACCTCAAGATTAGTGAAAAAAAACTGCAGGAAGAAAAAAGAGTGATATTCTATTTAGGGAAGACATGAGTTGGACAGAAGAAAACAGAATACCAGGCATTCTGCGACAGAGACCAGAACACTATGCTGTTAAGTATATCTTCCATAGGAAGTCTTTACCATTTACACCAGTGTCTAAATATGGTAATCAATGAAATGAAATGAAAAAGAAATTTATAAAGCGCAAAACATTCACCCGAGGGTGTCAAGGCGCTGGCTCATCAGACAGAAGATATCGGACAGATTTTACCACATCAGAGATTAAAAGCCACGTTTTTAACGCCTTTCTGAAGGCCAACAGATGAGTTTCTTCTTTTAGCCTTAGTGGAAGCGAGTTCCAAAGTCGGGTAGTACCGACCAGGAAGCTTCTTCCACCCCAGGAACACTTTTTGAACCTGGGAACTACCAGAAATCCACTCAAAATCCACTGTTAGTGCATCATAAAGGCCTTCCAGGCCAGGTGACAGAGCTCCTTGAGAGCCTGTCAGCCCAGCTCTGCTTGTCTGCTTTAACACAAGGCAGAGAGCACAGCTACAGGTGGGGGGTGAGAAGGCAGAGAAGGTGGTGAGGGTGGTTAAGGATGGCAGGTAAATATTTTTTCCACATTTGGCACAGGGAGGCAATGCCATATTATGAGTTGCTCCTTCACTATTTCTTTGCCTCACCCTAGCAGTTATAAGCAGTGGCAGATGATTTGGGGGGGAATACATGGCAAAAAAATTTAGATGGGTAACTGTGAGTTATGAGGGGGCTCTGAGTGACATCACAGACAACTTGAGCTTCGCTCTTGTCCACTTGATGTCACTCCAAAGCCTCAGTGTAAAACATCTTGGTTATTGAGTGTTACCCAGCTATAATTCTATATGTGATACTTATCAATGAAAGAACTTAGTCTACATGTACAATCCCTTAAATAATGATAATATAATATTACTGAGTTGAATTTAAGAGGGGAAATACAACAACAAAAGAAAAAAGTGGAGGAGGTCAAGAAAGAAAAAGATAGAGAGTAGGAGCTGATGAAATAGAGAAAGTATAAGAGAGAGATTTCAAGAGGGTGAGACAAAGTGTGTGAGTGTATGAGAAGAGAAGGTGGGGGCGGCAAGAGAAAAGGGTGTGAAAGGATGAGAAAGGGTAGAGGGAGTTATGGCTCAGACGAGAGATGGGGAAGGATGGAAAGAGTGCATGAAGATTCTGGTCGGAGTTGGAAAGGAAAGTAAAAAGGAAGGAGTGAAAAAACCGAGGGCAGATGAAGGGCAGCATTGTGTCCTTTTAAAGATAAGCAGGGCAAAGCCAAAAGGTCTGGCTTTGAAGTGCCAACTTACGAAAACACAGGCCTCAGCAATTGCATACAGTATCGCACATTACAGCCAGGATTTGTGGTGCCGTGGGAGTAGCAAATAAAGAATTGCTTTCTGCAGCAGCATTGCCAACCCCCCCCCCCCCCACCCCCTCCTCCACCAGCAGCAGCAAAACTCGAAAAATAAAAAGATTATTAAACAGGGTTATTATTATTGTTTTATTTTTTAACCGAGTCTTGGGGGCGGAGCCAGACAATGAAAGGCTGGAGGGGGAGTGTTTCAGCACTGCTATTAGTGAGCATGTGGGTTTGCCCGGCCGTCTCAGGATGTCCAGACCGTCATGCGCACTTCATGTCTCCAACCCGAGCTGCGTTGCCGGGTTGCAGACATGCAAGCACAGGCTCCCAGTCTCCCTGGGAGCGCAAACCGAGGGCGCGCAGGCCAATACTAGCGCTGCTCTCATGACATGAGATCAGCTTCAGGATTGGTCGCAGGGTAGTATGGGAGCCTGTGCAGTGCAGCAGAAGAGCACCGAGTCGGTGATGAGGCGAGCGGCAGGTAAGGGGTTTTCTTTTCTTGTTTTCTCATCGCCCCCCCTCCGGCTCGCCAACCGATACTGATAGAGGCTGCCCCTGGCTTTCTCTAAGGAATGCAAATCGGAGATGAAGAGTTGAATGTGACAAACAGTGCGATAATTCAGTTCACTTTTCAGGTGAAAACAGCCCCTCATACATTCCGATAGACGCGCTTGCTAAAGGATGGGAATATACTCTAACCAGCCACAGCAAGATGTGGGAGAGAAATACTCTTCCGGGTGGAGACAATTCCCACTCTATGGATTTTTAGTGAATTGGTTAAAATAGGCCATGCAGACAGCTGTGATGTCAGGCCAGGCCTGATAAAAACGGGGATCTATGTAACTCCCTCCAGAACTTTAAGATTTTTAGAACTTTTGGAGTAGTTGGCAGAGGACGCCGGACACATGTTTAGCCTTTCACACAGTGTTAACATCTTTAATAACAGATCCCCCTTTCGGATCACAATTAAACTTTTAAGGCAGGGGCTGTGAATTCATGTCATGTGATTGCCAATTGTGCATGAAGTGGGCTCATTCGTGACAGCCACCCTTTGGAAAACAGGTCTGCTCCCAACCACAGAGGTTACTTTTTGTGGCATTCCAAACTCACACCCCAGAGGATTCTGGGTCCTGAAGTCTAGTTTTCTTTTTGGCGAGGTTTGCCACGGAGTACAGGTGTAATTGTGGACTATGAGCTAAAGGCAGACCTGGAAAAAGTGTTCATATCATCCCCAACATAACTGACAGCAATAGTCACCGCTTGTTAAGCCAGACCAGTGGGCAGGGCTTTTGGGGGCCATATTTTTAGGGAAGGGGTCGCTGCTGGCATCTCTGCCATGTTTTCTAGCTTCCCCAGGTAATTACAGCAGTGAGGGATGGAGAGAGAGAGAGAGAGAGAGAGAGAGAGTGAGAGGGGGGAGAAAAAGTGAAAGAGAGAGAAAGAGACAGAGAGAGAGCAACAGAGAGGTAGAGGGAGAAAAAGTGAAAGAGACAGCGAGAGAGAGAAAGAGAGAGACAGAGAGAAAGAGAGAAAAGGAGGGAGGAGAAACAGAGAGAGAGAGAGAGAAACAGAGAGAGAGAAACAGAGAGAGGGAGAGAGAGAGAGGGAGAGAGAGGGAGAAAGAGAGAGAGAGACACAGAGAGAGAAACAGAGAGGGAGAAAAGGTGAAAGAGACAGAGAAAGAGAGAGAGAAAGAGAGAGAAAAGGAGGGAGGAGAAACAGAGAGAGAGAAACAAAGAGAGAGAGAAAGAGAGAGCGATATGCGCTTCCCAGGACGTGCTTACTGATTCCTCCCTCTCAGGATGCAGTCGTCGGATTTCTTCTTTGGGGTAAGACCCCATCGTGGCTTGCCAGAAGCTTTTATGGAGATCAGTTCACAAACGTAAATGGAGAAATTATCTTCTGCCATGACGTCATCAAGTGCCCTGCCTTACTGAGACTATACCACAAAAGCGGACTAGACCTGCCTTTAAGTTATGTACCATTTAGCAGTGGCGGCACTGGTCCCTGTAAAAGGAGAGGCTTGGGTTATATCACCCCAGTTACTCCCGCTTGTGAAGGCCCAGAGTGCATCTTCGTGAGAGCACAGGAAACGGATGGGTAAATTTGTGGGAAAGGAAACACGTGCAGTGCAGGCATCCAATTATGTGGTGAAGCCCCTGCCCCACTGTGTGATCAGGCGCATGTCAGCGCCATGTGAGTTTTCACCCTCGGTGGAATAGTGTTAGTCTGGGTACATTGCCCCACACACAAACAGATAGGAGTGAATCTCACTTCTGAGCCATGTGATGAACGCGGATAGAAGGAGGGATTTTAAGAGCTGTTGGTTCTGGAGGGCAGGACGGGGTAGGGCATTTCAAGGAAGGAAAGGGCAGGGCGAGGGAGGGGATGGGATGGGATGGGAGGCAGGGCAAGGGAAGGGCAGGGCGAGGGAAGGGCAGGGCGAGGGAAGGGCAGTGCGAGGGAGGGGGAAGGGCAGGGCAAGGGAAGGCAGGACAGGGCGAGGAAAGGGCTGGGCAGGGTGAGGGAGGGGAAGGAATGGCAGGGCGAGGGAAGGAATGGAAGGGCAGGACGAGGGAAGGAATGGAAGGGCAGGACGAGGGAAGGGAACGGAAGGCGAGGGGAGGCAGGGCAGGGCGAGGCGAGGAAGGAAGGGCATTGCGAGGGAAGGAAGGGAAGGGAAGGGCAGGGCGAGGTAGGGGAAGGGAAGGGGAGGCAGGGCAAGGGCAGGGTAGGGCGAGGGAAGGCAGGGGAAGGGCAGGGCGAGGGAGGGAGGGGAAGGGAAGGGTAGGGCGAGGGCAGGGAGGGGAAGGGGAAGGGGAAGGAAGGGCAGGGCGAGGGAGGGGAAGGGAAGGGGAAGGGAGGCAGGGAAGGGCAAGCTAGGGAATATAATGGAAAGTACGGGCAAGGCAGTGAAGGGAGGAGACAGTTATGGGAGGGAGGGTCGATGAGAGTTTAGGGGATGGAAGGAATGAAGGAATAAAGGAACGAAGGAGGGTGTGAAGGAGGAGAGACTGATGAATGGAAGGAGACAGGAAGAAAGAGTGAAAGGAAGAAGGAAGGAAGAAGACATGAAGGGAGAAAGGAAGTAGAAGAGAAGAGTTAAGAGAGGTAAGCGGAAGGAAGGATGAAGAGAGGGAGGGGCAGGAAGGATGGATGGACGGAGGGAGGGGTGTTAGGGGAAGGAGGGAGGAGGGAGGAGCAAGGAGGGAAGGAGAATGGAAAGAATAAAGGCACAAAGGAGGAAGAAAGGATAAAAGTATGTGAAGAGGCGGAGTTAGCATAGGAGAAGTTAGGAAGGAAGAACTTAAGTGAGGAGGAAGGAGGAGAATGGAAGGAATGAAGGAAAGAAGAAGGAGGTGACGGATGGAGGGAACAGGAAGCACGTGAGAAGAATGGAATGAGAAAGAAAGTGAAAGAGGAAGTAATGAGGTTGTGGAGAAGGAAGGAAGGGATTGGAAGGAAAGCAGAAAGGAAGTAAAGAAGTGAAGGAGGAAATGAGGACGAACGACGAGGATAATTAAGTAGGTAAACATTTTTTGGGAAAATGCGTGCTGCCTTCTGATCTAGTTATGACATTTCGCCCCATCCCTCTGCAGTCCAGGGCGCTGCCAGTGCGTGCAGCACATCCCCCTCTAAGAGGAATCTCACAGCGCTGCTTCGCAGAGGTATTTATTCTCCAAAGCGAGGCAGCCGGTCTCTCACAAGCCTGTAAACACGCCCGCTCACCGGTTCCTGGAGCAGCAGCGCCTCCTGCCGGCGGCTGGCAGAAGGCAGCCTGCCGGTAATGAGGCAGCGTAGCCCCGGGAGCTGCTCGAGCCCCCACCACACTGCGCACACTTCAAAGCGCCGAGCTGCCAGCGAGGCTTTGATGCCCGGCTCACCGGTAGATAATAATTGGCGGAGGGGAGGGGAAGTCGTGGCAGCTCCGCTCTCACATCCCAGCTCTCCAGCTGCTTTCGGGAGAACTGAGGAAGATCCTGAGCTGCCCCCGCACGTGCACCTGCAGGCGCTGTTTGGTGGGAGCGCTGGGCACGGTACATTGTTACATGCTGACTCGAACGTGCAAAAAATGCATCACGGATACATGACAACATAGAGTCGCATGCACATATGCAAAAAAAACTGCACATATTTAAAAAAAAACTTCACACACGCGAACAGGCACTGACATGTGCACGTGCATTTCTCTCACACCGACCTAAGTACTCAATGAAGGATGCAGGACATATGCACAGCAGCTTAGAAACAGACACCTAGCATCAGATGTACAATCAACGTGAACATACCATGATAAACACACTGCAACTCGTGAAGCAATTTATTTGCAAATTACATTTAAGCTTTCGAGATTTACAGGCGCAGCTCTCTGCTTATTCAAAGATATGAGGGTATTTGCAAGGATGTTTTTTTAAATTTACATTTGTTTACAGTTCGCAAAAGTATGTCCAGTAGCAAAAGGTGTTAGAGGAAGTGGCGTCACAGCTAGAGCTGCCGACTTTGCACAGGGCTGGGAGCACTAAGCAGCAAGTGTGAAGCACTGCTGCTTTTGTTATTGGGGGCCGGTATTGCAGCACCGCTGCAAAACCGGGCCCCAGTTAAAAAAAAAAAGGCCCCACCATCTCAAAACCAGCCCCATCCTTCCGGGGAAACGCCCGATGCCTGGTACAGCCAGTCCAGCCCTGACTTTGCATCTGGAGAACCAGGTTCGAGTTCTAGTGTCGGTTTAAGATTCTGTGATTCTGGGCAAATCACGTAATCACCCCATGCCTAAAATGAATGCCGGAGTGTAACTGATATTCATGTAAAGCTCCCCAAAACCTTCTGGTCGAGTTCGCGTTATATAAAAGCGTTTTATAAAATTGTAATAAATAAATAAAAATAAGAGTCCTAATCAGCCAGCGCGTGTAGGCTTTAGAATAGTGTGTATGTGCAAATGGCCAGTCACCTCGGTACAGATGAATACAGAGTTATGAGTGCAATGCATACATCGCCAAATAAATTGATCCCTTTGAGGGATAATCAACCCATTTTATTTTGGAGAATGGCCAGGCTTGATATATCATCACAGCCTGATGGAGCGAGAACTTTTCACGTACAGTGTCGCCTTTAACATTTTCCCGATATTCACTATGGACTGACAATAAAAAAGCAGTAGTCTGCAGGGTGGAAGGGTGAGATTACCAAGGTTCAGATGGACTGTTTCCATGAGGAACAGGGTCGGTAGTGATTTGCGTTAGGTGGGCTCTTATGTGATAGTAAAGAACAAGCATTGGCAAAGCCAATAGGTCTCGCCTCTATGCAAAAGCTATTGGCTTTGCCAATGTGCTTTAACTATGTTGTACACCAGCATAGCTGCTGTCAGGGCCGGACTGGGAAGCGAAACCGGCCCAGGCAAACTGCTCAGCCGGCCACCTGGAGGTGGGGAGGGGGTTGCGGCCGAGCTGTTTGTTAGGGCCGGTTTCGGCCGATTTTGTTACAGGGGGCCGATATTGCCGGCCCCCGGTAACAAAAACGGCCCCCCCCAGGGCCCAAAACCGGCCCCCGCCCTGGCGGCCCACCGGGGAAACGCCCGGTGCTGCTACGGCCAGTCCGGCCCTGGCTGCTGTTGAGCATTGCTAAAGTTAGTGGCATAGAGGAGAGTGTTGTCGAGTGGAATATCGAACAGTGGAGTGGAGTGGCATACAGTGACATGTATTAGATTGGCCTAGAGTGGAGTTGCGTAGAGTGGTGTACTGTGGAGCAAAGTAGAGTGGACTGGTGCAGAGTGTGTTGGAGTAGAGTGCTGCAGAGTACAGTGGCTAAGAGTGCAGCGGCATAGAATTCAGTGCTTACTTTACAGTGTTGTAGAATGCAGTGACGTAAATTATACAGTGATGCAGAGTAGAGTGCATTGGCATAGAGTGCATTAGTGCAGAGTAGAATGCAGTGGCTTAGAGTAGAGTGGCGTAGAGATCCGTGACAAATAGTACAGTGGTGCAGTGTAGAGTGCAGTTGCATAGGGTGTAGTGGTTTGGCGTAGAGTGCAGTGGAAATGAGAAGATTTTTTCAAAGTAGAGTGAAGAGGTATAGAGTGGAGTAGTGCAGGGTAGAGTGCAGTGGCGTAGAGCAGAGTGGCATAGAGTGTAATGGCGTACAGTAAAATTGTGTAGAGTGCAGTGGCATAGAGTGCAGTGGTGCTGAGTAGAATAGAGTGGCGTAGAGTGGATTGGTGTAGAGTGCAGAGGAGTAGAGTGGAGTGGTACAGAGTAGAGTGCAATGGTGTAGAGTGTATTGGCATAGAGCGCAGTGGCCTAGAGCGCAATGTTGCAGAGTGACGTAAAGTGGAGTGGAATAGAGTGGAGTTGTGCAGAGTAAAGTGGAGTGACCTAGACTGGAGTAGTGTGGAATGCAGTGGAAAAGAGTGCAGTGGTATTGAGTGGCTTGGCGTAGAGTGCATTGGCATAAAATAAAGTGGTGCAGAGTAGAAAAGCGTAGAGTGCAGCACTGTAGAGTGGAGTGGTGCACAGTGGAATAGAGTCCAGTGGCGTGGAGTGGTGCAGAGTAGAGTGGAATTGTGTAGAGTGAAGTATGCTGCTATTGCAGGCAGCACATTTTCAATTGAAATGACCATTACATTTGCACAGACACTAATAAAACTATACTGGGCACAAACGATAATGTGTGGAAATGGCATCACGTAGTATATTGATTTGTTTTGATCATATTTAAGTATTTGTTTCTAACATACTTCAGAATTAACAAAAAATGTGCTTCATTTGTGCTTTCCTAATTCTGATATATTCTGAAATACTTTAAAACAGAAAAAAACCCACAAAAGGGAGTACCTCAAGAGTCCAACAATTGTATTTAGAGTTTGTTCTCTTTGTTTGTTCTCTCCTCCTTTCAAGAAGTACACATAATTCAATGGTGTCAATATCAATGTACACTTCTCCAATATCAAAATAACATGGGAGCCATGGTATGAAGTCTCAAAACAATTCTCTTTATTATTCTTCAATACATCAAAGAAACAGCCCGGCCAACACGTTTCATCTTCCGAGAGGACTTCATCAGGGTTAATGTATTTCTTTACAGCGATGTCACATCGAAGTCTACCTGTAAAATGGATCAGTTGTCCCCAATTTTCTTGGCCGGTCTGTTTCTTTGATGCATTGAAGAATAATAAAGAGAAATGTTTTGAGAATCATTCCATGGCTCCTGTGTTATTTTGATATTGGAGAAGCGTACATTGATATTGACGCAATTGAATTATGTGTACTTCCTGAAAGGAGGAGAGAAGAAACAAAGAGAAGAAACTCTACAATACAATTGTTGGACTCTTGAGGCACTCCCTTTTATGTGTTTTTTCTGTTTTAATGTATTCATGGTTTTGGAGTAGTTTGACCATTAGAAGGTGAGTGCAAACCATTATTACCTTGTAGAGCTAGCACCTGTGCAGCTGTCTTTAGCCAGAACTACTCTTGTTTTGGGATTATTCTGAAATACTTGCAGTGCATTCAGATGTTGTGTGCTTGAAAAAATCCTTTCCTACCCCCCCCCATATCCAGAAAGATTGTTACATAAATCCTCTCACTTTGAAGTCAGAGAAAGAAAACTAAACACCAAGCTCCCTCATCAGATGGAGCCTGGCATTGACCTCTGTCTTTGAATACACAGAAAATGTACCAAGATAAGAACAGGATATACAGACCTTTTTACAGAAAGGATCATTCTTGGGTGAATACAAGGAGAGGTGGTGTGAACAGGGTTTGCTTCTTGGGAGGAATGAACTGAACCTGGACATCCTAAAACAAATAAAGCTAGCAAACAGAAAACCAGAAGTTGTGAGTTACAAATCACAAAGCCAATGATAAGCAATGGGCAGAATGTATTCCCAGGGAAGCTTTTTCAATGTCCCCAAGAGGTCTTTAGCAAACTAGACAGCTGAGCTGTCTGGTAGGCTTCGACCTAAAAAGGAGGCTCTACAAAATAAAATGTGTGCCTAGGATCACACAGTTTGGGCAAGCAGGAAAGCCGTTTTTCATTCCAGGTGATCTGATTTAACTTTTTTTAAAATTCAGCCACCATGTCGTTATCTTTGTCTCTCTCGCTATATGAGAGTTCACTGTGTTGTCTTTCATTCTTGACTCACAATGAGAAAAACCGGAACAGAGAGAGCAGACCAGAATCATGGCCCCCAGATCCAACTACCAGGCCAAGGTTGCAGTTATTTGGGGGATATCACACCCCCTCGCCCCCAGAAGCTATGCTTCTGGCAGTGTGCATCATATCCATTCATGATAAGTGCGCACACTGAATTAGAGCACACAGGCATGTGAGCTGCTCGAAAGTGGTACGCAGGGTCTAAATATCACAAATTAATGGTCAATTTAAAATAGTTAATTTTGCAGATGCTAAAGTATGACGCACTCTCCATGGCCACAACAAAGGCACATACGCACACACTAGTAGACGTTCATATATACCCTTATGCGCAGTCCATTCCAACAGATGCTCACATAGCAACACTACACACAGATACACACTCACATAAGTTAATCTCACACACAAAGACAATCTCCAAGAATGTAGCAGAGATACCAGCACAGACACAATACACACGTGCCAACCTACACACGTGTCCATTTACAGTCATAACCAGGGTCAACATACATAGGTCAGTAATTCATATTCTAGTTTGAGTTGTGGATGTGCATTATGGATGCAGGTTGGAGTAGTGAAGGAATACGGCGCAGAGCCAGGGTGTCAGGATAAAGAGCACCTTTATTCACACCCATTCAGAATCCCTTTGGTAGCCCTCAGGGCTTAGTATTGATCCCAACCCCATTTAACACAGACTTAGATCTTGGGGAATTCCAAAATACATTTGATCTGTCATTCCTTATATGGAGATCGGTGTAAAAATAAAGACTGACATGAAAATTGGGGAGAGGATGTGGTCCAGCAGCTCCAAGCTGGGGAACCGGGTTCGATTCTTGGCAGGGACGCTCAACATCCTGTGATTCTGGGAAATCACTTAATCTCCCCGTGCCTAATAAAATGAATGTGTTTGTCTGTAACGCAACTGGTGCTCAAGTAAAGCGCTCTGATACCTTCGGGTCAAGTTCGCACTATATAAAACTCCAAAGAAACAGAATTTAGTTTGTGACAGCACGTAAAACAAAATCAAAGCAAAAGCAACGTCCTCATAATCAACTGTGACCCAAACAACTACATGGCTAAGAATTTGCAGCCAGATCTCCAGGACGTTGGTCTTGGCTCCAAAATAATACACAGATCCACACCTCCTGGCTTTGCACTGAACAATAAACAAGTCAGATAGTCACATAAGTGCTAAGTCTAAAGGGGCACACAACCAACTAAAATTCTTCAATGGGAAAAGGCAGGATTTTTTTTTCCTGTGGCGAAATCCCTTCTCCTAATCCTCCACAAAGTTTGGAGTGTTCCATTCTCCTTCTCACACTGTAGAAGGATTCACTCCTGTCCTTGACTTGGGTACATGTCTTACCATTTCCAGGATGGCAAGCCTGAGAGGCAAGTTTGTGAATGTCCACAAACTGACAGCTATTTGGATGTTCACAAAGCAAGCCACCCTTGCAAGCACTTTACTCCTGTGTAATATTGCACTACTAGGCTGTAAATTCACTCTTGAGTAAATGGATCTATGTATGCACGCTCACCTAGGACCTATATAGTTTAGACCCAGACGTTTTTGGTCATAAAAGTAATTTTACATCTGAAAGTGCCTTTGTGGGTGGGATATGACGTCTCTCCTGGGGCAAGGTCCCCAGTGAAGAACTTTTGGGAGGTGTGCACACCCTGCTACACATAGAATCTCCCTTCTAAACTCAGAGACACATGCATGCGCACACACACACACACACACGCACACACACACACACACACATGCCTCCTCACAGATACACACACAGCCGGACACACCAAGGCAGTCACTGGTGCTGCAGGCTCTGTGTCATTCAGATCACAGTAGAGTTCCCACGGCATACGCTCTCCTTCCATCTGACTTTTGCTCCACTGTCAGGATAAGAAGGAACAAAAAGAACTGGCTAATTATCTGCTTTAATCTGAGAAAGAAAACATTTCAGCAGCAAACTGACTCATTATGCAAATCCCACGACGGTAGCATTTATCCAGATCAACTATTGCTGGAAAAACATACATCTAAGATCAGTCCACGACTGTGGAGCGTGAGAAGAAGATTGCTCCTGGTGGGAAGTAATATATCCCCCTAAACAAACTCAAAACATGTCTTTAGGGAGCCTCATAACCAAAGGAATAGGATGATGAAAGATAGTAAGTCTATGGTGAGATATAAAACTGAGGGATAGTCAATAATAACCACCAATCCTACAACTAGACATGAAACTACAAGGACAGGTGACAATAATTCCCAGGCCTTTGGGACCCAAGGAAACTTTGGCTAGATTATAATAGCCACCAATCCGACTAAAAGATAGAAAGCAAAAGGGATAGATGGTGATAATATTTGGGCCAATGGCTACACACCAAAACTTTGGGTAGATGATAATAACCGCTAATCCTATAACAAGACATGAAATCATAGTGATAGATCATGATCTCTGGGCCTACGGCGACCCAAGAAAACTTTGGATAATTTATAATAACTGCTAATATCAAGACATGAAAAGAATAGAGATAGATGATTATCCCTGGGCCTACGGTGGATAGATGATAATAACAGCCGCGTTCCGTGCAGGTAAGAGCGGTGGTGCGTTGGGGCCAGATGGGGGAGGATTTCGGCAGACGATGACAAAGGAAAATTAATTATTTATTTATTTTCCCTCATCATCGTCCGTCGAAATTCCCCCCCGCTCCCCCCACCCCCCCTGCTCTTACCTGCACGAGCCCCGGCTGGATAATTACCGCTAATGCTTCAAAAATTCTCGAAACCATTGGGATAGATGATAATCTCTGGGCCCATGGCGACAAACCAAAGCTATGGACAGATGATAATAACAGCTAATTCTACAACATGACATGAAATATTAGGAATATTTGATGATCTCTGGGCCTACGGCGACCCAAGAAAACATTGGGTAAATGATAATAGCCGCTAATCCTATAACAAGACATGAAATCATAGGGATAGATGACGATCTCAGGCCTACGGCGACCCAAGAAAACCTTGGATAAATGACAATAACTGCTAATCCTATAACAAGACATGAAATCATAGGGATAGATGACGATCTCTGGGCCTACGGCGACCCAAGAAAACTTTGGATAAATGATAATAACCGCTAACCCTATAACAAGACATGAAATCATAGGGATAGATGACGTTCTCTGGGCCTACGGCGACCCAAGAAAACTTTGGATAAATGATAATAACTGCTAATATCAAGACATGAAACCATAGAGATAGATGATTATCTCTGAGCCTACGGTTATCCAAGAAAACTTTGGCTAGATATAATCCCCGCTAATGCTACAAAAATACTTGAAACCATAGGGATAGATGATAATCTCTGGTCCTATGGCTACGGACCGAAACTTTGGACAGATGATAACCACTAATCCTATAACAAGACATGAAATCATAGGGATAGATGATGAGCTCAGGGCCTATGGCGACCCAGGAAAACTTTGGATAAATGGTAATAACAGCCAATGCTAAAAAAAATACATTAAATCATAGGGATAGATTGTAATTGTATTTATATAGTGCTTACTACCCCTGATGAGGCGCTGAAGAGATTTTCGTCGAGTAACCTACTCCGGAACCCAAAGGTGGATTAGTAGGGGGAAACATAAATTGCTATTGGGAGTGGTAGACAGTTGAATCTGTTAGTTGGATGAATGGGATAGAGGATGGCTAGATGATAATCTCTGGGCCTATGGCGAACCAGGAAACATTGGAAAGATAATAATAACTACTAATGCTACAAAAATATTTGAAATCACAGGGATAGATGATAATCCCTGGGCCTATGGCAACTCAAGAAAACTTTGGAGAGTGAATAATAACTGCTAATCCTACAACAAGACATGAAACCTCAGGTTAGTTTATAATCACCGCTAGGTATTTGGCGACACCAGAAAACTATGGATAGGTGACACTAACAACAAATCTTACAACACGACATGAAACTAAGAATAGGTGATAATAAATGCTAGGTCTGCATCTAGTCACAAAATCAGAAGAATAGCTCATGCTGCCCCCTAGGCATTCAAGGAGACTTGAAAACACGAGACTAGGTGATATTGACTGCTTGCCCAAATTCTTATTACTCCAACAAATAAACATGAATCCTGCGGGAGAGCTGATAATAGCCCCTCCAGACCCACAGCAACACAATAAATTACCAGGGCTGATGATATTTCCAAGGTGTGTTGGATACAAAATCATGTGGAAAGATGCTAACAACCGATACACACGCAATGAGAAGGAAAAAAACCATAGTGTATGAGTAACAGAGCACAGGAGAAAGATAACACTAGCTATCAATCTTACAGTGAGACCTAGAACCATGATGGTAAGTCTCAGAGACCACTATGAAATAAAAAGATATAAATCCAATTGGATAATAGATGATGACTTCTGATCCACCTCTGACATATGGAATGGGGTTGTTATAATAAGTTGTTCATAATTGGATACATTATTTTGAAACAATCTCAATTTTTCCCTTTCTTTTCCTCTCTCTTTATATTCTGGCTCTGTTATGTTATGCAGATTTGTAGACCGCACTATCATCCGGGAGGGTATCCTGGTGTTAAGCAGGTGTGAATTTAGCCAAACCTATGGCCTAGTTGGACTACTCGAAAAGCTAGGTCTTCAGTTACTTGCGGAATTGAAGAAGTGAGGTGGAGGCTCTTATTTCTAG
The DNA here is from genome assembly GCA_963921515.1 of Calotriton arnoldi. Lineage (NCBI taxonomy): Eukaryota > Metazoa > Chordata > Amphibia > Caudata > Salamandridae > Calotriton > Calotriton arnoldi. The sequence continues at coordinate 373,177 of CAWUFW010009671.1, forward strand.
CAGCAGGTCATTCGCTTTAGGAGCGATGTAGGAGAATACTCGATCGCCGGATCTGGTTTTCCGTATGCGTGGGATGTGTGCAAGTAGAGTCTGGACGAGGTGAGGTGTCTGGAAGGTTTGTAAAAGCAGATGTGATTGTTGAGGTATGCTGGGCCAGTGCTATGTGATGTCTTAAAAGTATGGGTGAGGAGTTTGTATTGTGCTCATTTGTGTATGGGGAGACAGTGCAGCTTTTTCAGGTGTGGTGTGATGTGAGTGTGGTGTTGGAGGTTGAGAGTAATGTCTGCAGCCTTCGGGTGAATTTTTTGTTGATCCTGGCATAGAGGGCGTGCCTGTAGTCTGGCTTGCTTACGACGAGGGTGTGTGTGATGGTTTTCCAGGTGCTGATTGGGGGCCATTTGAAAATCTCCCTCATCAACTACGATAGTGTCTGTGAAGTTGGTGCATGGATGAGACGGTCTGTAGATGAGAGTGCCACTGAGGGTGAAGTTGGCTGTGATGTGGAGCTTGAAGGAGAGGTGTTCAAAGTTGGAGGGGGTCGTGTCCATGGAGGTGGTACTGCTGATTGGCATTCTTGGGCATGATGGCGATTCTGCCTCTGGGCTTGTGAAGTCTGTCCAGCCTGGTGATCTTGTAGTGCGGGGGCTGTGATGATGTCAGGTGCCAATGTGGGGTTCATCCAGGTTGGTCTGGGGGATTGCCGTGCAGCAAGTCCCAGCAGGTCCCAGATGTCTGTGGCGTGTTTGGTGAGTAAGCAAGTGTTGAGGAGCATGCATGTGTGTGGGGAGTGTTGTGGGGGTGGTTGCAGGACTGTATATGTGAGAGAGAGTGGAGTGTTGGGTGCTGTCTCTGCGGGTTCAATGAGTTGGGTATGGGTAAGTTCATGAAAACTTGCTGAAAGTGCAGGGAAACGCACCCTTGGTGTTGTGTGGTGTGGCGAGGTGAGGTGGCAGCATAGGGAGATTTAGCCGGGGTTGGGGGCATGGAGTGTCACAGGCGTGTAGCGGCGGGAGGGGGAGGACCAGGGTTCCTGGCACTGGGTTGGGTCGAAGGAGCATGCAGGCGCAGACAGGCTTGCCTTTGCTGTGCCTTTGGTGCCGCCATTAAGTAGGTCCTGGAAGGGGGGAGAATTAATGTCACTTCCTGTGCAGAGGGATGATGGGAAATCCAGTGATGTCACTTTCTGTGCAGATGGATGATGGGATATCCAGTGATGTCACTTCCTGTGCAGATGGATGATGGAAATTAGTTATCTTGCTTTGCTTCTTCTTTTCAAGACAGTTTTTACAGGGAACCAGTGAAATTACTTCCTTTGCAGATGGTTGATAGGATGAAGTCCAGTGATGTCACTTCCTGTGCAGATGGATGATGTATGCTATCCTAGCACAATATTATGATGTTGGACTTTACTCTTGTGTAATGGCCTTGTAAAGGTAAAATGCCCAATAAAGAATAGTTGCAAAAAGCAGATAGATGATAATCAGACCTGTCATATAACAAGGCATGAAAACATAGGAATATGCAAAGAGTATTGCAAGATCTAAACCAATAGGCAAAAGAGATAAGTACCACCATACATTTAACAAGAAATCAAAGAAACATGTGCTAATAATGCTAGGCCATTTATAACACACAGACCCTTATAATGCAAATCACAAATCCATACCAGTGAATAGTAATACTTGTTGGTCCCAAAATAAGGGGAAAAACAATGTTAAAATCCAGCATGGACCCACAGTCCCATATCCAGTGCAAAGAAGTGGGCACACGGCTCACTTCCACTTTCATTTCCTTTTCTGAGCCACGTGGAAAGGCCACGGCCCTTCAAGGAACCACTTGCCAGGGCAGCATAGATCACATAGTACTGGCAAGTGGCACCAAAAACGTGTCCACACTGGAGGAAAAGGACACTGGAATAACAAACTTCCAGGTTTATTTGTACAAGTTGAAGGCACTGTTCCTACCACCACTATCTTAGAAGTATGGTGAGTAGATCTGGGTGGTAGAAGGAGCAGTGTCTTTAATTGAGAAAAACACATTTAGTGACAAACAGAGGGACAGAAAAAGTAAAGGACAAAAAACATATCTGGAGGGCAGAGAGCATATCAGATAAATCAGCCAATGCACTGTGGTGCACTGCTTATCACTTTAAACCACTTTTTTAATATAAATCATTGGGTAAATACCTTGAGTAGAAACTGAGATAACACACCTCTGCTATTTTGTGTTGGGATCACGTGAATGGAAGGTGCGACATTTACCATCTTGTAATATACCATGCATGCTGAGAAGATGCCGCAAACTGCAGCCCTTCCATTTAAGTCCCAATGTGTCTACAGCATGAAACTCTGAGACCTTGGGCAGCCGTAGCTCAAAAGCCGACATCTCACTTTGACAAAGCTTAGAACTATAGGAGATAGTCGTATCATATCAACAGGTGACTGTGATGGCCAGCCCATTCAGAGACACCAAACCATGTGAATAGGGTAAGAACCATACAAAATGGACATGTCTATGGATTGAGGAGCTTTCCATGAGATATTGGAACTGGTTGAAGCTCAGAATATTGGGTAGCACAGTGAGGGATTAACTTCAGTTTTACATAGTCCTTAATATGATTACAAACACAGCCAGCATTTTCTCTAGATCTCTGGGCTGGCTAAATGTAAATGAAAAATGTAAAAACATTTCAAAATTTGAATACATTTAAAAAAAAAAAAAAATTAAATTAACAAACCAGAAAAAGTCAAAATCCAAACACTGGAGAAGTAAATATGGGTAAAGTTGGAGATGGCGATAGGTAGTGGTCACATTAAAAGAAATTAGATGTGAGTAAACAAATTCTCCTTCACTGTTATGGACAGAATCTCTAGTACAGCATCATTTTAATAGGCAGGGCTGTTCCTTTTCAGTAAGTTGAAGCAAGGCCTTCTCTTCAAGTCTTCAGACAGTAGAATTTTTGATCAATTTGGAAGACAGTTTTCTTATAGAGTGACACATTTTTGAGTGGACCTTCTCTGGCCGTCACAGATCACAACTGATTATGGTGCCAGGCCATTAGGAGGCTTAACCAGAGAAACTGGAAATGAATAAGCAATGCCGAGCCCTTAGCAAGACTCCCTCATAATAAGGCGTCTGGTTATTCCTTGGTGAGATAACACATGGACACACATCTGTTCTGTTCCAGTCTAACCCTGGGCGGAGTTCGCGTAGTCGCGCTACGCTAAGTTCCGCAAAGTGGTAAAAAAACTCAGTGAGCTACGCAGAATTCCGCGAGCACACGGAGTTGCTTGTTCCGCCCATTCGCGGTGCGTTTTTCCTGTTCGGGAACGCGTATTGCGTGTTCGGGACGCTGTTTGCGTGCTCGGGGGGAAATATCTTGCGAACTTGCCCATGCGGTCGCCAATGGGCGCGGCCATCTTGTTTTTCACTTGTGTTGCCTGTTCGCGATGCGTATTTCCTGTTCGTGAACGCGGATGTCCGATGGCGCGTCCGAATGACGTGTTCGTGATCGCACACTCTCGCGGGATCGCGCGGCCGGCTACCAAAATCTCGTGGTGCACGCGAACGGATAGGAAAACTCGTCGGCGAACGCAGGGATCCCGGTAAGTCGCTACCGCGCGTGCGAAAATGCATTTTGAAAGTGCGAACAAGGGAAAAACTCCGCTACGCCGCGGATCGCGGAGTTTTCGGTAACTCCGCGTTCTACGCGGAATGTGGAGTTGCCAAAAATCCGCAAACTCCGCGAGCGGAGCGGATTTTACCGCCCAGGATTATTCCAGTCACATATTCATAGGAGGAGCTCTGGAATTCTTTGAGAATACCTTATCATTCAAGCGGGTTACTATTTCCGCATGTGCACAAGAGAAGGCCTTGTAAAATGTGATGATGCTTACGTAATTTTCGAAATGTCGTGTTACATAATTAAACAAAGTGTCAGGAATTGAACCAGCAAAAAATTCTGCACACCTTTTTGTCTGGTGTGGCTTAAGCAGAAAATGTCTCCTGGGAGACAGGGTCGAGTAGACAAGACTAATTTTCCCCTCAAACCAGTGTCTTTGCCAGAATCGCGAGTGTTTTTTTAAAGCAAGGTAGGCCCTTGTGTAGGATTTTCTGTCAAATTACTCTAAAGTGCATATTGTGTAATTTGTGCATAATTTTGCACAATTTTCCAATAAAATTAATTTTGGGGCAACAAAAATCTGCGATTTCGCACATCATTATCACATGGTCTAGGTTTATATCTCTCTTCCCCGACACTCTATGTTGCTCTATGTTGTCTGTCTGCTTCTTCCCGCTCACCTCCCTCTCGCCCTCGCCTTTGTGTTTCTCCCCATTGCTTCCCCCACATGCGCCCTCTGTGTTACTTTCCCCCTACCCCTGTGTTGCTTTGCATGCACTCCAGATATCCGCTGCTTTTGCGCCCCCTCCAGCCTTTCTGCCCTGTGGATTACCCGTCCCGTCCCACCCCCTCCACACTCCCTTGTGTTGCTTCACCCTTTCCCTACCCCCCCCCATGTTTCTTCTGCTCCCTTCAGCCACCTGCCTACTTTAGCAAAGTTTATTTTATTTTTAGATACTGATCCAACTCGGATAGGTAACTACAAAGGAAAAAAAAAGTGCCTACGCCATTTTGTAGGTGCACACATGCCTATGCTGTGCAGCTTGGCTAAAAATAATTGGCAAAGCCGATAAGACACAAAGGCGATAAAAAGAAATTAAGTGATTGGTGTGAAGGGGCTGGACATGAAATACAATGACCTGCGTGAGGAGGTCGACATGAAAGTTCAATGGCCGATGAGTAAGAGGCCTGCTGTACTCAGTGCTTTATACGGAAATAGAGAAGTGCAGGTACTCACCAAATTGATTGGGATGGGTCTTGGAGGGCTTGTAGGGGCGTGTCTTGGGGGCGTGGCTTCGAGGCAGGCATTTAACAAATCAGCATTTTCTTTTTCAATGCAAAGCGCCCTACTGTCCTTTGGCAAAGTTCGGCTCGCATGTGCAGGGCGTAATTAGTATTTTTTGCAGTGTTATATAGTGTGAACTTGGCCAGAGCGCATTAAAGCTTTTTACCTGAGAAGCATAAGTTTTACATGAAAGCATACTTTTTTGTTTTTATTGTACAGGGAGATTAAGTGACTTTGCAAGAATCACAACACAGGATGTTGAGCGGACACTAGGATTTCACCTACCCGTGCCATAAAAGCAAAATAAATTATGTTTTCCTGTAGAACTTGTGCTTCTCATTCAAAGAGCTTTAATGCCCTCGTGCCAAGTGTGCGCTATATATAACTGCAAAAAAGTACCAATTGCGCACTGAACACAAGAACCAAACTTGGCCGAATTATTTCATAATAAAAGTGACGCACCGGCGGCGCAAGGGGCTTGTAAATAAACCTCTAGGCGCTTTGAGCTCTGACATTAAATGGTAAGTGCATTCCAGGACTATAGCCTTACACTCTGACAGTACAACTGTTCCAACCAATGTCGGGAGCTCTCGCAATCAGGTCACATCTCCTTATTCCTGACACGCTGTCTGAGAGCGTCCAATTCAGCTCCACCTGCGCTGCATGTACCTATATACCCATACCCCAGAACCCAACCCCAGCTTGCCTCTAGCAGTACCAGTACTCTCTTGACACAAGGAGAAGTTACGGTACTCAAGTGGAGAACACTGGACAGTACCGGTACTCAGTACCAGTGAATACCGGCCTATTTATAGCACTTGCTGTACTTCAAAGAAGTGTGAGGAAGCAGATATACACTTCAGTGACCTGTGTGAGGGAACAGACGTGACCTTTGTGAGGGGTAGACATGTGAGGGGAAGACATACACTTCAGTGACCTGTGTGAGGGAACAGACATGACCATTGTGAGGGGTAGACATGTGAGGGGAAGACATACACTTCAGTGACCTGTGTGAGGGAACAGACGTGACCTTTGTGAGGGGTAGACATGTGAGGGGAAGACATAGACTTCAGTGACCTGTGTGAGGGAACAGACGTGACCTTTGTTAGGGGTAGACATGTGAAGGGAAGACATACACTTCAGTGACCTTTGTGAGGTATAGACATGTGAGGGGAAGACATACACTTCAGTGACCTGTGTGAGGGAACAGACGTGACCTTTGTGAGGGGTAGACATGTGAAGGGAAGACATACACTTCAGTGACCTGTGTGAGGGAACAGACGTGACTGACCATTGTGAGGGGTAGACATGTGAGGGAAAGACATACACTTCAGTGACTTGTGTGAGGGAACAAACGTGACCTTTGTGAGGGGTAGACATGTGAGGGGAAGACATACACTTCAGTGACCTGCCTGAGGGATCAGACGTGACCCTTGTGAGGGGAAGACATACACGTCAGTGACCTGTGTGAGGAAACAGACGTGACCTTTGTGAGAGGTAGACATGTGAAGGGAAGACATACAAGTCAGTGGCCTGTGTGAGGGAACAGACGTGACCTTTGTGAGGGGTAGACATGTGAGGGGAAGACATACACTTCAGCGACCTGTGTGAGGAAACAGACGTGACCTTTGTTCGGGTAGACATGTGAGGGGAAGACATGAACTTCAGTGACCTGTGTGAGGGAACAGACTTGACCTTTGTTAGGGGTAGACATGTGAAGGGAAGACATACACTTCAGTGACCTGTGTGAGGGAACAGACGTGACCTTTGTTAGGGGTAGACATGTGAAGGGAAGACATACACTTCAGTGACCTTTGTGAGGTATAGACATGTGAGGGGAAGACATACACTTCAGTGGCCTGTGTGAGGGAACAGACGTGACCTGTGTGAGGGGTAAAATGAGTGTTAGAATGCACACCTTCGTCATCGTAATGTATCCAATCTTTGTCCTGATAGTAATCCATATCTGCGTGCTTACTGGGCATACGCCTTGCCCTGGTGGCGCGCCGATTAAATTCATGAAGGTGGAGCGTAGTTGCGCCCCAATCCCAGTCGCACAGCAACGTCGTGAATATTCAATGATACTCAAATTCAATACATAATTGTCCATTTTTCTCCGTTCAATTACGCTTTATTCCATTTTTCAAATACTTTTTCTGTTTAAGTCCACATATAAGGTTACATGCTATTTCAAAGCTTCAAATGCTCTTGATGTGCCCATCCAGGCTTCTTTCAAAAGCACGACGAAAATGCATCATACATCATAAATAGTATTTCGCATTCCAACCCAATGCATTTCGGGCTTGAACCAGCCCTTCTTCAGGGGTAACTGGAAATTTAAATATAAAAATCACCATTACTACTTTGTCCTTCATCAAAACGTGAAACAAAAGTCTATACTACCCTCATTTCATTAATTCAACTTAAATAACATGCTGGAAGCAAACCCCTTTCCTGTCTCTATCCTGTGATTCTAAACCCCCCACTCTCTTAACCAAAAACAATACCCTCCGTGCCAAACTGACCCTCGCAGCCATCAACCCAGTGTACACCCTTTCACTGTCCCATAATTGAACGATCCCTCCCGTAACACCACCTCCTCACGCACCCCCTTCCCGCATCCCAAGATTCACAGATCAAACCTCTCCCTCCTCACTACTCTGCAATCTCCCCCTATGCTCGCGCTCTATCCATTTCCAATCAACCGCACTCGTTACCTACACATCGCACTCCCATCTCTAACTCCCAAATTCAATCCTCTTCCTGCTAGAGCCTCTCCGCTCTCCCCCACTTAAAGTCAAAGATACTCGCATCATACTCCAACCACCCCTACCTCAAACATTCACACTACCTGCAAAACCTGCGTCCTTCTCTCAACTCCACATCAGACTCCGTGGAACTATGACTACCCCCACGTGACCACTCCGTTTTAAACCACCCAACCGGAACCTGTGTGAGGAATCAGACGTGACTTTTGTTGGGGTAGACATGTGAGGGGAAGACATACACTTCAGTGACCTGTCTGAGTGAACAGACGTGACCCTTGTGAGGGGTAGACATGTGAGGGGAAGACATACACTTCAGTGACCTGTGTGAGGGAACAGACGTGACCTTTGTGAGGGGTAGACATGTGAGAGGTAGACATACACATCAGTGGCCTGTGTGACGGTTCGACATTCACATCAAGCCTGTGTAAGGACCAGACACGCATTTCAGTAGCCAGAGTTAGGGTACAGGCTATCTTAAATTTCAAGGACATGTGTGAGGGAGTAGAAATGGGGTTCTCCTAACCCCACATGGAGGGTGGTTTTCTAGACAGACATCATTACAAACTCTTCCTAGCCCTGGAGCTGTGAAGGAAGGCTATCGAGAGTTGATGCAACCCACCCACATGTGCTAACCAACGGGCCATATCTCTCCCCACTCCCCTACGTCACTATATGTAGCTCTCTACTGCCCCCTTCAGGCAGATGCTGGTGCTAGGGGGGAGTCTACGTCAGTCAGCCATCCATCCTTTGAAAGGTGCCCGTGCAAGGTCACGCACATCCGCGCTGCAGACATGAAAGCCTCCCAGCCCCACGCACGTCAGTTCCCGCTCGCAGGAGTCACCGCCGCAGCCGCCTCAGTCCCCTCCTTATCGCCTCACGTCGCCTCCACCTTCTCCCAGGCGTCTTATCTCCCCGGGAGAACAAAGATACCGCCCGCCTCGCCTGCTCGCCACGACCAACGGAACAGGATCTCGCAGGAGGAAGCGATGTTTTCCGTAAATTACATTTCTTGATTATTGTCAGAGGAACGGTATGCAAATAACATATACGTGTGTAACAAAGAACAGTTGTTGCACATCATGTCTGTTCAGGGTTGCACACCCACCCCATAACTGCCGTTTGCTATCGAACATCAAATACACATATTGCGAAAACGGATTAGGCCTGATTGCCACACATTTGATAATAGTAGCATCTATTATGTACAGCGCCTGGAAACAGTAGCCGTGTGGTTTCCAGGCTCTATGTAAAATGCAAGTTCTTGCTTGTATTGATTAGATAGACAGGTGAGGCCCTTCCCCCCATCCCCCTTAGTTAACAATGTGCTTAGACTCTCACACATATTATATTAATTTTGGAACGTCTTTAAAGATCTGGCACAAATAACCCAACAGGGCAGGTAACTCGGGATAAACAAAAGGGTGCGTGACATTACAACATTTCTGGCAGAGATTTAGAATGTTGGCAAACTTGGCAACATTGTAGCGATTCCGTCTATTTCAAAATCTCTGAAGAGACCTGACGGAGACATTTCCGGCAAAACAAGTTGATGTGCAAACCTTTTTTCGGGAGGATTCTCCAACTAAAATTACATTTTTTTCACTGCAAAAGCCATTTTGTGGAAATTGTTTTTGACTGCTAATTTTTTCAAACTTTATTTATGTCACGAAAGTTAACAAAGTATCAGTTCAGACTTCATTCATGAAGTTGGTGGAGGCTAATTTTGCAAACTTCGCACCACACTACTAAAAATCCTTATTTTCTAGTCTCAAATCTCTTCAGAACAAAAACCTATCCGCTTGAAATGTAGGGAGTATGGCAAAAAAGGCGAAGAGTTGCATTGCTGCCCAGTAAAGTATCGTCTGACATTCAAATTATGCACAGGGCCACTGGAATTATGCGGCTCTGCTGCATTTTTTAGCATAAATATGGATTTGATCCATTTGCCGCATAATCCATCATTTGCTGCATTATCCGCAGATTATAATAAAAAAATGTTTCTAGCTCAAACAGATCAACAGTTACATACAATATGGCAATTTGTGTCCCTTTGCACTGGAAGGCCCTTTCTAAAGGTTGGTCTTGTTTCAATTGTTTATTGCTGAATGTGGGTATTAAATTAGTACTAATAAGGTGAAATATTTTCCTAGAAAGTGTTACAAGGTGTAAAAATGATAAAATAACGAAGTAACACTTCATAATTTGCCTTTTCCTGGCGCATGATTTAATCAACCCTACCACATAATTTAATCCTCCTCTGCAGCATAATTCCAGCAGCCCTGATTATGCCTGAGTGAAGTACCAAATTATATGGCAAAGTTGTCAAATGCAGCAAATTTGTCTGTAAGAAAAGGTAAATTATGAGGTGTTTTAGGCCACCTTCTGTGGCACAGCTAACCACCGATTTCTCATTATAGCACACTTTGATAGAAAATGGATTCCAGTGCATTGTGAAATACAAATGTTTCATTTGAAAGAAAAGTATGCATCTTCACCAGATCCTATTGAGAATGCTGTTCCCCAAAACATAATAATTTTGTTTTGCATTGAGCACTTCATGGCCTAGTGCTGAGTTCTATCAGACACAGGCTTTTGCACCAGGCCCCAACTCATGTTTAAGGCCAGGTGATGCCATCTTACATTGTGTGCCTAAAATATATAGAACGTGAGCCTGTAGTACATCTCTCTTTTACTAGTCCACCCCTCAACTGCCAATTAATACTCATAAACTATATGCATAGGCCCTGATTACTAAGGGTGGAATTTCACCAGGAGAGATAACAGCGGATAGAATTCTGCCATCTGAAATTCCAAGTATTTCTGAGCCTGAAATAGTCAGGGTCCACTCATCCTTTCATCCTTCTGAGGTCAATAAAATAAGTACCATTGAGTTGGGTAATAATAAACATCTGTTATTCAGCGCCAAGATACCCTTGGGTGAAAGTGCGCTTTACAATGAACGTTATGTTATGTTATAGCTAAAAACTCCAAACCCGATATTTTCAGCCCGTAGGCCTGGCTACTCGCTGCAGGGTCATCGGCTGCCTGCAGGAATAAAGCCTGGCCCCTACCAGACCCCTTCTGCTGCATGAGGAGCGAAGACAATGTCCCTCCCTTTGACACACTCAAGCCTTCTCCGGCCCCATTGCCATGGTTCTCCGTCCATCATCCCCTTTGGTATCGCATGGTTCTCCCATTGGCACATTGAGCCGGCTCAGGGCAGGAAGAAAATGTCAGTGGTTTTCAACCTAGAAGATTGGAAAACCAAATGAAAAATTACCTTCTATCTCTGGGTCCATGTGGTTATTTCCCATTTTTTGGAGTAAACTCATAATTGCTGTTTTTTGAGCAGCGAACGCGGTCATAATCGGATTCCAGGATGCTTGCGCCAAAAACCAGCAACCTTGCTACCTGGGCAATGATGTCATTTATTAAAGCCATCAAAAATACGATGCTAACCCATCACTTTCATTACCAGGATCATTTAGATCTAAGTGCTAATAATAGGTGCAAAAACAATCAAGCACAAACGACCTGCGGTCTAATCTGAAGTCTTATTTACATTTTTTGAAGCCTAAATGTAAAATCATCCACAATAACGCAAACTCTAGCTGTGCCTAATTTGCAAGCGTTGTTACCTCCTCATCACAGGTTAAGCCAGCGGGTGACAGACCATCAAAACAGGAATGAAAAGTGAAATTTGCGCTCAGTTTTTAACTAGCGTTAATGCTGAACTTGGTTCAAAATGCATCTACACCCCTTTTGTCACTTGCACAAGGACTAAATTGCCCCATTAATATGAATTAAAAACAATTCTTGCATTCGGTAAATATAATTAAAGCAATAGATGAAGAACAAACAGCTAAAAACAACAGCAATCACAAAAAAAACTAAAGGGCATGAAGATGGACACTGAGAATAAACATTAAAGTGTAACCCTTTTGTAATAAAATATATACAACAGTTCCATAAAATTATACAGAAGTTCAACAATAAATAAATCAGTCTATAGTTCAATGACACATAATCTCCTAATAGATTCATTAAAATTATTAACTAATTTGCCTAAAAATTGAGTATTATCACTCATACATTAAAAAAATCACAGCTTCTTTACATGTGCGAAGGCTAAGCTACAAAAATATCTTATGTAACCAATGTGTTCTTCTTGTTAAAAGTGCTTTACATGTGCACAATATGTACAAAATTAATTGCTTCTTAAAAGGTCACAATTTGCAGAAGTCCCTGTTATTAGAAAAAGCTTGCTAGTTCTGGAAGAAGTCTGAGACATTAATTTGTCTACATCTAAAAGGAGCACGTGTTCCCTTCCCAGAATCCGCGTGGTCATTGCAGTTTGCACGGATGGCAGCATGAAGGTGTTTCTGTTTTATCGCTTTATCGTTTAATTCATTCATATCTTTTTGGCGAGGAACCAGACCCAGCTCTTTTGTTCTTATGATAAGCACAAGTTAACAACTTTGTTTCATTTTCCTCTCCACTCTTTTTTCTTTGATTTGTGCCAAGGTACACAGTCCCACGGATTAGTCCTTGGTGCTTACAATTGGTTCAACAAGTTGCTGGTGGATGGAGGGAATATCTGCCATAAATCCTTCCTTCACTACATCCTTCTGCACCAGTGCAATATAACAGTGCTACCCCCTTTTTGTCCTCCACTGTTCCCTGCTTATAAATTACCTTTATCAAGCATATAAAAACTATCACTTAAATGCCACCCACCACCAGTGCCATGCTTCGGTTGATGCAAACTCACAAGAGATCCCATCTCCCTGAATCCCCACATTTAGAAATATGGCGAGTGTGCATTCACTATGCAGAAATGTCCCATGTATCTCACTTTGTGCATGAATCTGGGTTCTACACATCTCTTTCACAATGAATGTATAAATGTTCACATTGCCGACATGCATTTGTGATTTACATATTATGGGACAAAAAAGGTCCCGCACATGGGTCTGGACAGCGTGCCCCCCCACACAGAAATCTCAACAGCGAGTTTCAACAGATTTTTGGCCTCAGCACACAAGGCAATCATGCATGTACGCTGAGGGCCCACTGTGACATGGAATGCGATCCGGAGGTGGGTTTTGCGATCTGGGGCCGCGTTATACATGCAGCGCATTTTCCTTCATTTAAACAGGTGTGCCCAGCGCAATGAAGGAAATGCTCCATATTACGATGAATGCGCTGCCCCTAGGGCAGCTGCGCACTCCCGCTGCGCTGGGGGCATCGCATTCATGTGAAAAACGGAGCAGCTGCTTTAAAGCCGCTCCATGTTTTCACAGTGCAGGCGGCAACCCGCCTTCACTTTGAAGGGGGATTAGAGATCCCGTTGCAGACGGGTGCAGCCAATGACTGCACCCGCCTGCTAGGGGGTGTCTGGGGGTCCATAGGGGGGATGCTCTCAGGGGGGGCACACTGACAGTGCGCCTCCTGATAGCTTCTTTGCCTCTGCAAAGGGATTTCCTCATTTGCATGGGGCACGCCCCCAAGCAAATGAGGAAACGCCCCCAGAAGATAGTGCTGGCGCTTTACGTGCTCCAGCGCTATCGGTATTACAGAAGGGAGCGCACAAGCATCCTGGGCCCCTTCTGTAATATCAAAGTGCCCCGGGGGCAAGCAAAGTGGGTGCAAATGCCCATTGTGCCCCTGGAGCACTTTGTGTAATACGACCCCTGGGGTCCTTTACAGCCAAGCTATGGACTCCTGCGTGTCCAAGACTTTGACATCATTGAACCTATCAGTGGGACTATTTCTTTACATTGTCGTCATAGCCAAAGGGCTGATTGAGTCATAACACAAGCTCTTGGGCCTACTCACCATGGCTTTCCTGCTCACCCAGTTTCCGCCCACTCCCAGCGAGCTCTGAGGCCACCCTTTGGGTGATCAGTAGTCTGAATAAAAACCCAAAATAAATGAAGTATTGGCCAGAAACAACCAGCCTGATTCATTTCTCATCAACCAGGACCCTGGGACTCCCACCAGTGAAGATTGAAAAACTTTTGTACTGTAGTGTTTGGGTCGCTGACAGACAATTTCCCTTTGTACGGCACTGGAACAGGATTCTGGAAGCTCAGAAACTTGCCAGGAAAAGCTGCTTATTGTGAGGGTAGGAGCTGATTGATTTCAGGGGTGGCTGCTGGAGATACTGTTGCAGAAAGCAGACCCAGTGTGGCCTTTCCTATTGGCCATGTGGGACCATATAGCCCTGGATTGGCAAATCCTCTACCACAGTTGGCAGAAGTAGGCCCTGCTCCCCAAAGACGTTCAGATGTACAATAATAGTGTGTCAGAAGAACTAACTTTGGGGCAATGTAAGCTCTGTCAACAACCTGGCCACACTGGCGATGGAAGAGTTCACAGTGAACCCAATGGTGTGCAGGGAGTTTCCTACTCTCCATTTTCCACAGGGGCTAGTTGTCATGTCCTTCACTGAATGTATATCTGTCATACCTTATCCAGAGGATCAGCCTACACCAATCCTGCCTGGTTCCTCCATACAGTGATCACCCCCTTGAAAACTGTGCACAGTATCCTTGCCCTCTGGTTTTTATATGATGACATGCTCCATTGAGTTCAGGGTTTCCACCCCACTCTGCTTCTCTGACTTGGACTTCTTGACTTTGTTGCACTGATGGTCAATTACTAAAGGTGTGTACTTGCTGCTCAGTTTTGGCTCAACAGGAAGGTCACTCCCAGCAGAGACATAACACAAAATGATGAGCCCCTCGCAGAATGTGAAGAGGCCTCCCTTGGTCTCCCATATCTCACAGATATTTCTTGGCCTTGGGGTGATTGCTGGCCCCCTGAAGGGTTTGGGGGCCCTCTGTATGGTTGGGCCGCCCAACGTCACAGGGGTTTGCTTTATGCCCCCTGACTCCCAGGACTTTGGTGGTAAAAGGATTTCATGGATACGGTTTGAGCCCACTAACCCATGATTGTCCAGGACTCTTGGAAAAGTTCCCACAACAGGGATTTTTTGCATTTTCTGGTTCCAAAACTTCTAAGGCCAATGCCTTAAAAATGCAAGTCATTGATTTCCAGCTTTTTTCCTACTCCTGCAGTAGAATATATTGTGGAAATGTTTTTTGCACTTTTAACTTGTTTCCCTTTTTCCTCAGCGTGGATTTTATTTTGTATTCCCCACAGCTCCTGAAAAGCTGGAAGAATTTGAGGCCATTCCGTGTTGTCTTTGCACACCTACCCCCAAGCTAAGTAGCCATGATTTTTTAAAATAAACATTCAAAATGCGCCCCCGCTCTAATATCTGTTTTTTTTATTACTTCACTAGAATGTGCACACATGGATGATTTTCTGCAGTGGTATGTACAGTTTACAATCACAAGAGACAATTTGGTGTTCAAAACTCACACATACACTTGCAAAATGTCTTGCGATTTGGGACCTTACAGACTGGAGTCTTCCAGCTATGCATGTAATTAGTGTTGCAGGAAAAGCAATACATTTTTAATCTCCAGAGCAAGCTTAGTTCAGTTAGAGAAAAGCAAATGCAATAGGAAATCTAGACAGCCGTTCTGTTTCCGATTTCCTACATTCAAAATTCAGTTAATTAAAAATGTATTAATGAGGTAGGTGTTCACTGGACAATGTCCAAACTGGATCTGAGACTCGGAACAACATATGTAGGAATTCCAAGATTCGCTCAAACAGCCAGGTCACATTCATAGGGAAACAGTCTTTGCAACGCTATTTTTACATCACAGTGCCTTTACCATGCATTTGTTACCCCGCATTTGTTTAGCACGTATAGGCCTTTAGCACGCATGCCTTTACCACCCATTTTAGGTAAGTTTTGGGGTCTCCCCAAAAAGATTAAAAAATTATATATATATATATATATATATATATATATATATATATATATATATATATATATATATATATATATATATATATATATATATATATATATATATATATATATATATTACCTACTGGCGGTCGCCAGTAGGTAGTTATAGTTAGGACCTAGTTTCCATAGGAAAAGCATTTTTTGATGTGCTTATAACTTTGGCGTCGTTTGACGAATCTTTACGAAATTTTCCCCATTTTTTTTTTTTTCAGATCAGCTCCTATCTTGAAAGTTTGGGGGTGATTCGTCAAGGGGGGGCTGAGAAAAAAGGGGGGTCCCAAAACGTGTTTTCTCCATGCAATTTCCATAGGAAACTTTAGAGAAGGCTACAGGTCAAACTGCTGAACGGAATTACGCGAAATTTGACAGGGAGAAAGGTCTTGGTCCAGAAAGCACGCTTTTTTTAAAATGGGGTAAATCCGTTCAGTAGTTTTTGAGAAATATCAAATTTTACAGATATCGATATTTGAGAATTCTGACATCTGATTGGCTGAGGCGTTACGAGCACGAGCTTGCGGCTCATTGGCTGTGAACGGTTGAAACTAGGAAGTGTTGGCAGCCATTTTGTGACTCAATTGAAAGGAGTAGGGGGAAAAAAGGAGAAAAATTGTATAAGAGGGTATAGTAGGAACACTGTGGACTTAGTTTAAGCAGTCTGCATGGTGCAGAGGCAGGGAGTTTGAATGTTGCGTAGGCCGTGGAAATCACGTCCGCAAAACAACGGTGCGCGGTATTGCGGCAAGGTTGCGTAGGCTCTGGAAAGCCCGTCGGGAAAACAATGCACCGTATTGCGGCAAGCAGTGTGTGGGTTGCACACACAGGTAGTGTGAATGTTGCGTAGGCCGTGGAAATCACTTCCGCAAAACAACGATGCGCGGTATTGCGGCAATGTTCAGTAGGCTGTGGAAATCATATCGGGAAAATAACAATGCGCCGTATTGCGGCCTTCCTTTAATATAATGCGCAGTAATGTTTACTTATAATGCGGTGTTCACTTTTATCACGGATAGTGTCACTTTGTTAGAGGAAATTTAATATTATGTGGGAGGGCGTGTTCTGTCCCTGTGCGCGGAACAAAATTAACGTTTAATTGGCTGAGGTGTTCCAACAACGAGCTTAATGTTCATTGGCTGCGAACCATTGAAAGTAGAAGTGTTGCCAGCCATTCCCTCCCCCTCCCCGGAGTAGCAAGGACATCTGATTGGCTCACATGTTCCAAGCAGGACCTTCCAGAGCTTAATGTTCATTGGCTGCGAACCATTGAAAGTAGAAGTGTTGCAAGCCATTCCCTCCCCCTCCGAGGAGTAGCAGGGACATCTGATTGGCTGACGTGTTCCAAGCAGGACCTTCCCAAGCTTAATGTTCATTGGCTGTAAACCATTGAAAGTAGAAGTGTTGTCAGCGATTCCCTCCCCCTCCGCGGAGTATCAGGGACATCTGATTGGGTAACGTGTTCCAAGCAGGACCTTCCCAAGCTTAATGTACATTGGCTGTGAAGCATTAAAAGTAGAAGTGTTGGCAGCCATTCCCTCCCCCTTTGCGGAACACCATGGACATTTTATTGACTAAAGTGTTCCGAGTACAAGTTTGCTCCTTATTGGCTGGGAACGGTTCACTGTTGTCAGCCATTTTGTGACGCACTTCAAAGGCGTACAGGGAAAAAAAAGTAGTAGAGGGGAGGGTAGGAACATTATTAACTCTGTACAGTGGTCACAAGGTGGTGGACAGGGACTGTGAAGGTAAAAATAGTTTTTTATATATTTTAAGGGCCATTTATATAATTTGCGTGGGGCCTACAAATCACGGCGGGAAAATAACAGAGTGTGTTGCGGTCTTCTTTGTATTAAGTCAGTGGGTGGGATACTTCCCAGGAGCACTATTTACTTATAATGTGGTGTTTACTTTTCTGACGGGGAGTGCTACATCTTTGGAGCAAATATTATAATATGGAGGAGGGGGTTGCAAACACAAAGCGCGCTGTTGCGGTCTTCATTTAAATAAGGTTCTGAGTAGGCTACTTCTCAGGAGCAATGTTTACTTATAATGTATAGTTATAGTGTGGTGCTTACTTCTGTCGCGGGGAGTGCTACTTCCTTGCAGCAAAATAGTAGGTGTGGTTGCGCTGCAAACATTTCAGTCTAGGTTTGAAACAGTTTTTATTAAGCAATCACAAATATACTTTCTTAGGAAAGTGTAGCTGTATATATCAGAGGGGTGACAAATAAAAACGCCATTCATAAAATATCCCTTAAGCGTGGACACACCCTCCCTTTTTTTTGTCGCCTATAGTTTCTAAAAGTGTTGCCCCATATTCTTGTTAATATAAGAGGGCATCAGTTACTTTTAGATAAAGTAGGAAAGAAGTGCTACAAGAAACACTCCCGCACTACATCATCTCAGGTCACAACAACAATAACAAGTAAAAAACAGTTAAACACAAATGACGTCATATTACATAGAAATGTACGCTTCATCAAAACATTAAATGAAGCACTATGTATACAACTTTTTTTTAGAAACTACTATTTTATAAAACATTTGCAGTGTTACAAACTGTGAGGTAGTAAGTTATCAACGGAAATAACTGTAGTATATGTTGTTAATTTCTCGCACAGATAGATCTCCAACCCCTTTGAACTACTATAAAGTCACAGTATTAAAATATACAGGGTGAGTTTATAGTATTCCACAGGAGAACAAGAATAAGGACCACAACAAAAAACCCAAAATTTTTACAATTTCTATTCTGTAGAACTCGGGAAAGTTCTGTCGTAGTGCTTAGAGGTCGCTCACTGCTCCGCTAACAGATCACGTACTCCTTTAAGAACATATAGGATAGTAGTATAATATACACTACTATTCCTATATATTCTATAGGGAGAAGGAGAATTGGAACCACAACAGAGAAAAAGAGAAATACCAAAATATCATTCAGAAATGTAGGGTTTATCAAAGGCATTCAGTAAGAAAGTATCTATGCAAACAATCTTTTGTTAAACTGCAATTTCGAAAATATTCTCACTGTAAAAATATCTGATCAAGTAAGTTATAAAGGTCAGTAAGCTGTATTTCAGATGGTTTACTCCTGGCGCCAACAAATCTCCAACTCTTGTTGTCTGAAAATGTGACACTGTACTACAATATACAGAGTGTCAATGATGCCAGACAATAGGAAAAGGAAAATAAAGTCATGAACACAAAACAAGATCAATAACGAAATATTTTCCAGCGGTGAATATGTTCAAAGCTTCTTTCGTCTTCGCGCCGACTGGTCATAAACTCCTCTGAGATCATAATGACTGTGAATATTACAATATACATACTCACACTATATGATCCCAGGGGGAAACAGAGTAAGAACCAGAAGCTGCTGACGTTACTTATAAATCTTTAGTCTTCGCACCCACGGGTCACCAACACCTCTGAGGTCAAGTATAGTGTCAATAATATAATATACAAAGTCACACTATTTGAGCTCAAAGAGGCCAGAAAAGGAACAGTGTTTCCTCTATTCTGTCTGTTTCTGAGTACAAGCTGCTGACTTTACATGTAAATGGCAAAAACAACCAATAACACTTTTTTCTAAATACAAATCTTTAAATATTCAAAAATAGCTACGTATTATAAATATCTACTATGCCATAATCAAACAACATACAACTCCGTAATATGTTTTGTTGTCGCAAAAGAAGAAGCCGACGTTAGAAAACGGAACCTGCATCACAGAATGGACACGCGTAAATAACTCGCAAAAACGAAACTAATGGATCAACGGGTGTGGTTTATATACTTTTTGGTTATTGAGTAGTCTATGGAAGGAACATGGGGCTCCACCCATTTAGAAGTCACGTTTTACAGTTGACACGTGCTCACGTTTTCACTGTTTAACTTGTGCACGTGTTGGGAAAAGTTACAAAATGTGAAGCGGTAAAGGTTTTGATTTCGAGCCTCACACGTATAAGCTCCTTAATATGTACATACTTTGGAGAGCTTAAAAACTGTTACCCGGCAAACCGTGTCATTTCCTTTCTCGTGACTAAAAACATCTATTAATTGCCGTAATTCTAAATAGAAGACATTAAAAAAAAATCGTTCAGAATAGAAAAAAAAAATACGTGCTAATATCTCATCACTATGGTTTTAAATTAAAAGATGCCAGCATTTGTAAAGCGTACAGCTACCTCCAGAGAGGTGTCCCGGCGCTCGGGGCGTCGGGAAGATTAAGCAAGGTATTGCCCACAGTGACATAGTGGTGGGCTAACGTGCCGCCGGAGCCGGGAATCGAACTGTGAACGCTGTTGTTCGAAGTCAGGTATCATAGTAACCCTGGGCGTAGTTCGCGAAGTAGCGCTACGCGAAGCTACGCGAAGTGCACTTCGCACCACGCGAGCTACGCGTAGCACTACGCGAACTGTGTAGTGCGCTGTTCACGATGATTGCACAGTGCCGGATGCTTGTCCGCACTGTGCAATCATTGAAAACGGCATCTTGCACAGTGCGAGCTGTCTTTACTGCCGCTCGAGTAGATTTTTACTCGAGCGGCAGCTTCTCAACGTGGACTGGTAGTTTCTCATCGCGAGCGGTCGCGAGCATACGCGACCACTCGCAATGAGAAACCTGACCTCCCCGCGTTGAGAATCTCGCCGGGAGGTTTATTTTCCACGCTCGCGATCGGCAACTTGATGTTGCTGATCGCGAACGAGGAAAAGTCTCACCGGGATGTCATTTTAGCTTGCTCGCGGTCGCCAACTTGACGTTGAGGACCGCGAGCAAGCAAAAATGACCGCTGCACTACGCTACGCTACGCGTGTTTGCACTGTGCTACGTGCAATTCGCGTAGTGCAAAGTAGCGCAAACTTCGCAAACTACGCGAGCGTCGCGTAGTGCTTTGCCCAGGATTATATCATAGCTGCTGCGTCACACTTTTTCCACACTTATATGTTAATTAGTGCAATTAAGTTTTAAACATTGTTAAATTATAACTTATAACAGACTACTGTTACAGTTAGTTTTTCACTACAAAAAGTATGCACGTCTTTTTAAAATTTACTTAAAAACAATATAGGTTTCAGGGACATTGTAGTTACAAATTAGCATTTATAAAAGCTTTGAAATTCACTGAAAAAACCATAGGTTTTAAAAACGTTATAGTTAGAAATTAGCATTTAAAAAACCATAGAAATTCACTAAAAAAACCATAGGTTTCAGGCACGTTATAGTTAGAAATTAGCATTTAAAAAACCATAGAAATTCACTGAAAAAACCATAGGTTTCCGGAACGTTATAGTTAGTTGGACATTTCACTCGTACAAAACCAGAGAAATTCCGGCGTTATAGTTAGTTCAGCTAACTATAACTCGCGCCCCCGCAATGCACTGCTGATGACGTCACATATTACATCATTCATGACATGGTCAGTGACATCACTGATGATATCACTGATGACATCTCAAATGACATCACTGATGACATCGTCCACGTGAAAATGTGATGCACCTCCTCACACCTGAATATAACCTTTGATACACCAACTCTAAAATACAGACTACCATTTTCAAAACAATAGACACATCAATACCAGTTACTAAATACGCACTGACTGATTCCTAGGTCTACACACACATCCACTCATTCACCCATACAGTCACTCATACTTGCAGTCACTCATCAATACAACACTATCATATGCACTCATACACCTATACGGACACTCACACACCGCCACATATCCAGAGTTACTCACACACCTAGTCAGTCATGCAAAGAATCAATTATATTTCCATTTACTCACCTATACAATTATACAGACACCACCTGACTTATTCATACAGATACTAACACATAATTACTCTCTTATAGAATCACTCATACAAATACACACTTATCCATGCAGCCACTGTCACAATCACTGACTCTCACATATAGTTATTTATATACACTGTCACTCACATATACTGCCTTTTACATATGTAGTCACTTACACATGTACCACTGAGATATCCATTCACACACCAACACACCCATACACACACTCACCCACCCATACAGCTGTTTTCACATGCACTCTTGAACACATATACACAGTGAATCACCCACTCACACAACTATGGACACACTCACACACCCCCCACCCACCCACACACACACTCAGGCAGCCATACAAATACTCAGGCAGCCAATCAATAACCCATATAGACACTGATGCAGCTACTCACTAGCCCATGCAGCAGCTTACACAACAAAAGACAGAGTGATACACACTTTCACACACTTTAGTCACTAACCCATGCATTCAGTAAGACACATTTAATCACTCACTTATACAGTCAGTCACACACCTACTAAATCCTTCATCCAGACACTTATACACCCACTCATTCTTCAATACACCTTCACATATATATAAAATATATTTAAACTTTATAGAAACACACAGTCACTGGATGATGTCATCAGTGATGTCATTTGAGATGTCATCAGTGATGTCATCAGTGATGTCACTGACCATGTCATGAATGATGTAATATGTGACGTCATCAGCAGTGCATTGCGGGGGTGCGAGTTATAGTTAGCTGAACTAACTATAACGCCGGAATTTCTCTGGTTTTGTACGAGTTAAATGTCCAACTAACTATAACGTTCCTGAAACCTATGGTTTTTTCAGTGAAAATATATATATATATATATACTCTGCCAATCCCGCTTCCAAGTAAAAACAGCGATACAAAAGGGGATGATGGACGGAACGTTTGAGCCAATCAAACACTCACCCCCAGTCAACTGATCTGGGTTTAATCCATCATCATTCTTTAGCTCACTCCACCACCCCAGTTCAGACATGGCCATATGCAAATCAGTCTGACCCTGTGCCTCATGGGAACAGTCCAGCCCGAACTGCCAAGCCATGTCTTCCCTGGACCGGAAACAAGCATCCTAGGACCGGTTTCTGGCATTCCAGCCGTCATCAGCCAGGCTTGCTTGAATCCAGTGGCAAAGTGAGCAAGGGACCCACGTCTGGGCATACCCCCGCCAACTTAAGGCGAACAAAGCGATACAAAAGGGGATGATGGACGGAACGTTTGAGCCAATCAAACACTCACCCCCAGTCAACTGATCTGGGTTTAATCCATCATCATTCTTTAGCTCACTCCACCACCCCAGTTCAGACATGGCCATATGCAAATCAGTCTGACCCTGTGCCTCATGGGAACAGTCCAGCCCAAATTGCCAAGCCATGTCTTCCCTGGACCGGAAACAAGCATCCTAGGACCGGTTTCTGGCATTCCAGCCGTCATCAGCCAGGCTTGCTTGAATCCAGTGGCAAAGTGAGCAAGGGACCCACGTCTGGGCATACCCCCGCCAACTTAGGGCGAACAAAGCGATACAAAAGGGGATGATGGACGGAACGCTTGAGCCAATCAAACACTCACCCCCAGTCAACTGATCTGGGTTTAATCCATCATCATTCTTTAGCTCACTCCACCACCCCAGTTCAGACATGGCCATATGCAAATCAGTCTGACCCTGTGCCTCATGGGAACAGTCCAGCCCGAACTGCCAAGCCATGTCTTCCCTGGACCGGAAACAAGCATCCTAGGACCGGTTTCTGGCATTCCAGCCGTCATCAGCCAGGCTTGCTTGAATCCAGTGGCAAAGTGAGCAAGGGACCCACGTCTGGGCATACCCCCGCCAACTTAGGGCGAACAAAGCGATACAAAAGGGGATGATGGACGGAACGTTTGAGCCAATCAAACACTCACCCCCAGTCAACTGATCTGGGTTTAATCCATCATCATTCTTTAGCTCACTCCACCACCCCAGTTCAGACATGGCCATATGCAAATCAGTCTGACCCTGTGCCTCATGGGAACAGTCCAGCCCGAACTGCCAAGCCATGTCTTCCCTGGACCAGAAACAAGCATCGTAGGACCGGTTTCTGGCATTCCAGCCGTCATCAGCCAGGCTTGCTTGAATCCAGTGACAAAGTGAGCCAGGGACCCACGTCTGGGCATACCCCCGCCAACTTAGGGCGAACAAAGCGATACAAAAGGGGATGATGGACGGAACGTTTGAGCCAATCAAACACTCACCCCCAGTCAACTGATCTGGGTTTAATCCATCATCATTCTTTAGCTCACTCCACCACCCCAGTTCAGACATGGCCATATGCAAATCAGTCTGACCCTGTGCCTCATGGGAACAGTCCAGCCCGAACTGCCAAGCCATGTCTTCCCTGGACCGGAAACAAGCATCCTAGGACCGGTTTCTGGCATTCCAGCCGTCATCAGCCAGGCTTGCTTGAATCCAGTGGCAAAGTGAGCAAGGGACCCACGTCTGGGCATACCCCGCCAACTTAGGGCGAACAAAGCGATACAAAAGGGGATGATGGACGGAACGTTTGAGCCAATCAAACACTCACCCCAGTCAACTGATCTGGGTTTAATCCATCATCATTCTTTAGCTCACTCCACCACCCCAGTTCAGACATGGCCATATGCAAATCAGTCTGACCCTGTGCCTCATGGGAACAGTCCAGCCCGAACTGCCAAGCCATGTCTTCCCTGGACCGGAAACAAGCATCCTAGGACCGGTTTCTGGCATTCCAGCCGTCATCAGCCAGGCTTGCTTGAATCCAGTGGCAAAGTGAGCAAGGGACCCACGTCTGGGCATACCCCCGCCAACTTAGGGCGAACAAAGCGATACAAAAGGGGATGATGGACGGAACGTTTGAGCCAATCAAACACTCACCCCCAGTCAACTGATCTGGGTTTAATCCATCATCATTCTTTAGCTCACTCCACCACCCCAGTTCAGACATGGCCATATGCAAATCAGTCTGACCCTGTGCCTCATGGGAACAGTCCAGCCCGAACTGCCAAGCCATGTCTTCCTGGACCGGAAACAAGCATCGTAGGACCGGTTTCTGGCAGTCCAGCCGTCATCAGCCAGGCTTGCTTGAATCCAGTGGCAAAGTGAGCAAGGGTCCCACGTCTGGGCATACCCCGCCAACTTAGGGCGAACAAAGCGATACAAAAGGGGATGATGGACGGAACGTTTGAGCCAATCAAACACTCACCCCCAGTCAACTGATCTGGGTTTAATCCATCATCATTCTTTAGCTCACTCCACCACCCCAGTTCAGACATGGCCATATGCAAATCAGTCTGACCCTGTGCCTCATGGGAACAGTCCAGCCCGAACTGCCAAGCCATGTCTTCCCTGGACCGGAAACAAGCATCCTAGGACCGGTTTCTGGCATTCCAGCCGTCATCAGCCAGGCTTGCTTGAATCCAGTGGCAAAGTGAGCAAGGGACCCACGTCTGGGCATACCCCCGCCAACTTAGGGCGAACAAAGCGATACAAAAGGGGATGATGGACCGAACGTTTGAGCCAATCAAACACTCACCCCAGTCAACTGATCTGGGTTTAATCCATCATCATTCTTTAGCTCACTCCACCACCCCAGTTCAGACATGGCCATATGCAAATCAGTCTGACCCTGTGCCTCATGGGAACAGTCCAGCCCGAACTGCCAAGCCATGTCTTCCCTGGACCGGAAACAAGCATCCTAGGACCGGTTTCTGGCATCCCAGCCGTCATCAGCCAGGCTTGCTTGAATCCAGTGGCAAAGTGAGCAAGGGACCCACGTCTGGGCATACCACCGCCAACTTAGGGCGAACAAAGCGATACAAAGGGGATGATGGACGGAACGTTTGAGCCAATCAAACACTCACCCCCAGTCAACTGATCTGGGTTTAATCCATCATCATTCTTTAGCTCACTCCACCACCCCAGTTCAGACATGGCCATATGCAAATCAGTCTGACCCTGTGCCTCATGGGAACAGTCCAGCCCGAACTGCCAAGCCATGTCTTCCCTGGACCGGAAACAAGCATCCTAGGACCGGTTTCTGGCATTCCAGCCGTCATCAGCCAGGCTTGCTTGAATCCAGTGGCAAAGTGAGCAAGGGACCCACGTCTGGGCATACCCCGCCAACTTAGGGCGAACAAGCGATACAAAAGGGGATGATGGACGGAACGTTTGAGCCAATCAAACACTCACCCCCAGTCAACTGATCGGGGTTTAATCCATCATCATTCTTTAGCTCACTCCACCACCCCAGTTCAGACATGGCCATATGCAAATCAGTCTGACCCTGTGCCTCATGGGAACAGTCCAGCCCGAACTGCCAAGCCATGTCTTCCCTGGACCAGAAACAAGCATCGTAGGACCGGTTTCTGGCATTCCAGCCGTCATCAGCCAGGCTTGCTTGAATCCAGTGGCAAAGTGAGCCAGGGACCCACGTCTGGGCATACCCCGCCAACTTAGGGCGAACAAAGCGATACAAAGGGGATGATGGACGGAACGTTTGAGCCAATCAAACACTCACCCCAGTCAACTGATCTGGGTTTAATCCATCATCATTCTTTAGCTCACTCCACCACCCCAGTTCAGACATGGCCATATGCAAATCAGTCTGACCCTGTGCCTCATGGGAACAGTCCAGCCCGAACTGCCAAGCCATGTCTTCCCTGGACCGGAAACAAGCATCCTAGGACCGGTTTCTGGCATTCCAGCCATCATCAGCCAGGCTTGCTTGAATCCAGTGGCAAAGTGAGCAAGGGACCCACGTCTGGGCATACCCCGCCAACTTAGGGCGAACAAAGCGATACAAAGGGGATGATGGACGGAACGTTTGAGCCAATCAAACACTCACCCTCAGTCAACTGATCTGGGTTTAATCCATCATCATTCTTTAGCTCACTCCACCACCCCAGTTCAGACATGGCCATATGCAAATCAGTCTGACCCTGTGCCTCATGGGAACAGTCCAGCCCGAACTGCCAAGCCATGTCTTCCCTGGACAGGAAACAAGCATCCTAGGACCGGTTTCTGGCATTCCAGCCGTCATCAGCCAGGCTTGCTTGAATCCAGTGGCAAAGTGAGCAAGGGACCCACGTCTGGGCATACCCCCGCCAACTTAGGGCGAACAAGCGATACAAAAGGGGATGATGGACGGAACGTTTGAGCCAATCAAACACTCACCCCCAGTCAACTGATCTGGGTTTAATCCATCATCATTCTTTAGCTCACTCCACCACCCCAGTTCAGACATGGCCATATGCAAATCAGTCTGACCCTGTGCCTCACGGGAACAGTCCAGCCCGAACTGCCAAGCCATGTCTTCCTGGACCGGAAACAAGCATCCTAGGACCGGTTTCTGGCATTCCAGCCGTCATCAGCCAGGCTTGCTTGAATCCAGTGGCAAAGTGAGCAAGGGACCCACGTCTGGGCATACCCCGCCAACTTAGGGCGAACAAAGCGATACAAAGGGGATGATGGACGGAACGTTTGAGCCAATCTAACACTCACCCCCAGTCAACTGATCTGGGTTTAATCCATCATCATTCTTTAGCTCACTCCACCACCCCAGTTCAGACATGGCCATATGCAAATCAGTCTGACCCTGTGCCTCATGGGAACAGTCCAGCCCGAACTGCCAAGCCATGTCTTCCCTGGACCGGAAACAAGCATCCTAGGACCGGTTTCTGGCATTCCAGCCGTCATCAGCCAGGCTTGCTTGAATCCAGTGGCAAAGTGAGCAAGGGACCCACGTCTGGGCATACCCCCGCCAACTTAGGGCGAACAAAGCGATACAAAGGGGATGATGGACGGAACGTTTGAGCCAATCAAACACTCACCCCCAGTCAACTGATCTGGGTTTAATCCATCATCATTCTTTAGCTCACTCCACCACCCCAGTTCAGACATGGCCATATGCAAATCAGTCTGACCCTGTGCCTCATGGGAACAGTCCAGCCCGAACTGCCAAGCCATGTCTTCCCTGGACCGGAAACAAGCATCCTAGGACCGGTTTCTGGCATTCCAGCCGTCATCAGCCAGGCTTGCTTGAATCCAGTGGCAAAGTGAGCAAGGGACCCACGTCTGGGCATACCACCGCCAACTTAGGGCGAACAAAGCGATACAAAAGGGGATGATGGACGGAACGTTTGAGCCAATCAAACACTCACCCCCAGTCAACTGATCTGGGTTTAATCCATCATCATTCTTTAGCTCACTCCACCACCCCAGTTCAGACATGGCCATATGCAAATCAGTCTGACCCTGTGCCTCATGGGAACAGTCCAGCCCGAACTGCCAAGCCATGTCTTCCCTGGACCGGAAACAAGCATCCTAGGACCGGTTTCTGGCATTCCAGCCGTCATCAGCCAGGCTTGCTTGAATCCAGTGGCAAAGTGAGCAAGGGACCCACG
Organism: Calotriton arnoldi; assembly: GCA_963921515.1. Taxonomy (NCBI): domain Eukaryota; kingdom Metazoa; phylum Chordata; class Amphibia; order Caudata; family Salamandridae; genus Calotriton; species Calotriton arnoldi. The sequence goes on from CAWUFW010009671.1 coordinate 401,018, forward strand.
TCTGGGCATACCCCCGCCAACTTAGGGCGAACAAAGCGATACAAAAGGGGATGATGGACGGAACGTTTGAGCCAATCAAACACTCACCCCCAGTCAACTGATCTGGGTTTAATCCATCATCATTCTTTAGCTCACTCCACCACCCCAGTTCAGACATGGCCATATGCAAATCAGTCTGACCCTGTGCCTCATGGGAACAGTCCAGCCCGAACTGCCAAGCCATGTCTTCCCTGGACCGGAAACAAGCATCCTAGGACCGGTTTCTGGCATTCCAGCCGTCATCAGCCAGTGTTTGATTTGCTCTAACGCTCCGTCCATCATCCCCTTTGGTATCGCTTTGTTCGCCCTAAGTTGGCAGGGGATGCCCAGACGTGGGTCCCTTGCTCACTTTGCCACTGGATTCAAGATAGCCTGGCTGATGAGGGTTTTGAACCCGAAACCGGTCCCAGGATGCTTGTTTCCGGTCCAGGGAAGACATGGCTTGGCAGTTCGGGCTGGACTGTTCCCATGAGGCACAGGGTCAGACTGATTTGCATATGGCCATGTCTGAACTGGGGTGGTGGAGTGAGCTAAAGAATGATGAAGGATTAAACCCAGATCAGTTGACTGGGGGTAAGTGTTTGATTTGCTCTAACGCTCCGTCCATCATCCCCTTTGGTATCGCTTTGTTCGCCTTTAGTTGGCAGGGTATGCCCAGACGTGGGTCCCTTGCTCACTTTGCCACTGGATTCAAGATAGCCTGGCTGATGAGGGTTTTGAACCCGAAACTGGTCCCAGGATGCTTGTTTCTGGTCCAGGGAAGACATGGCTTGGCAGTTCGGGCTGGACTGTTCCCATGAGGCACAGGGTCAGACTGATTTGCATATGGCCATGTCTGAACTGGGGTGGTGGAGTGAGCTAAAGAATGATGATGGATTAAACCCAGATCAGTTGACTGGGGGTAAGTGTTTGATTTGCTCTAACGCTCCGTCCATCATCCCCTTTGGTATCGCTTTGTTTGCCCTAAGTTGGCAGGGTATGCCCAGACGTGGGTCCCTTGCTCACTTTGCCACTGGATTCAAGATAGCCTGGCTGATGAGGGTTTTGAACCCGAAACCGGTCCCATGATGCTTGTTTCCGGTCCAGGGAAGACATGGCTTGGCAGTTCGGGCTGGACTGTTCCCATGAGGCACAGGGTCGGACTGATTTGCATATGGCCATGTCTGAACTGGGGTGGTGGAGTGAGCTAAAGAATGATGATGGATTAAACCCAGATCAGTTGACTGGGGGTAAGTGTTTGATTTGCTCTAACGCTCCGTCCATCATCCCCTTTGGTATCGCTTTGTTCGCCCTAAGTTGGCAGGGTATGCCCAGACGTGGGTCCCTTGCTCACTTTGCCACTGGATTCAAGATAGCCTGGCTGATGAGGGTTTTGAACCCGAAACCGGTCCCAGGATGCTTGTTTCCGGTCCAGGAAGACATGGCTTGGCAGTTCGGGCTGGACTGTTCCCATGAGGCACAGGGTCAGACTGATTTGCATATGGCCATGTCTGAACTGGGGTGGTGGAGTGAGCTAAAGAATGATGATGGATTAAACCCAGATCAGTTGACTGGGGTAAGTGTTTGATTTGCTCTAACGCTCCGTCCATCATCCCCTTTGGTATCGCTTGTTCGCCCTAAGTTGGCAGGGTATGCCCAGACGTGGGTCCCTTGCTCACTTTGCCACTGGATTCAAGATAGCCTGGCTGATGAGGGTTTTGAACCCGAAACCGGTCCCAGGATGCTTGTTTCCGGTCCAGGGAAGACATGGCTTGGCAGTTCGGGCTGGACTGTTCCCATGAGGCACAGGGTCAGACTGATTTGCATATGGCCATGTCTGAACTGGGGTGGTGGAGTGAGCTAAAGAATGATGATGGATTAAACCCAGATCAGTTGACTGGGGTAAGTGTTTGATTTGCTCTAACGCTCCGTCCATCATCCCCTTTGGTATCGCTTTGTTCGCCCTAAGTTGGCAGGGTATGCCCAGACGTGGGTCCCTTGCTCACTTTGCCACTGGATTCAAGATAGCCTGGCTGATGAGGGTTTGAACCCGAAACCGGTCCCAGGATGCTTGTTTCCGGTCCAGGAAGACATGGCTTGGCAGTTCGGGCTGGACTGTTCCCATGAGGCACAGGGTCAGACTGATTTGCATATGGCCATGTCTGAACTGGGGTGGTGGAGTGAGCTAAAGAATGATGATGGATTAAACCCAGATCAGTTGACTGGGGTAAGTGTTTGATTTGCTCTAACGCTCCGTCCATCATCCCCTTCGGTATCGCTTTGTTCGCCCTAAGTTGGCAGGGTATGCCCAGACGTGGGTCCCTTGCTCACTTTGCCACTGGATTCAAGATAGCCTGGCTGATGAGGGTTTTGAACCCGAAACCGGTCCCAGGATGCTTGTTTCCGGTCCAGGGAAGACATGGCTTGGCAGTTCGGGCTGGACTGTTCCCATGAGGCACAGGGTCAGACTGATTTGCATATGGCCATGTCTGAACTGGGGTGGTGGAGTGAGCTAAAGAATGATGATGGATTAAACCCAGATCAGTTGACTGGGGGTAAGTGTTTGATTTGCTCTAACGCTCCGTCCATCATCCCCTTTGGTATCGCTTTGTTCGCCCTAAGTTGGCAGGGTATGCCTAGACGTGGGTCCCTTGCTCAATTTGCCACTGGATTCAAGATAGCCTGGCTGATGAGGGTTTTGAACCCGAAACCGGTCCCAGGATGCTTGTTTCCGGTCCAGGGAAGACATGGCTTGGCAGTTCGGGCTGGACTGTTCCCATGAGGCACAGGGTCAGACTGATTTGCATATGGCCATGTCTGAACTGGGGTGGTGGAGTGAGCTAAAGAATGATGATGGATTAAACCCAGATCAGTTGACTGGGGCTAAGTGTTTGATTTGCTCTAACGCTCCGTCCATCATCCCCTTTGGTATCGCTTTGTTCACCCTAAGTTGGCAGGGTATGCCCAGACGTGGGTCCCTTGCTCACTTTGCCACTGGATTCAAGATAGCCTGGCTGATGAGGGTTTTGAACCCGAAACCGGTCCCAGGATGCTTGTTTCCGGTCCAGGAAGACATGGCTTGGCAGTTCGGGCTGGACTGTTCCCATGAGGCACAGGGTCAGACTGATTTGCATATGGCCATGTCTGAACTGGGGTGGTGGAGTGAGCTAAAGAATGATGATGGATTAAACCCAGATCAGTTGACTGGGGGTAAGTGTTTGATTTGCTCTAACGCTCCGTCCATCATCCCCTTTGGTATCGCTTTGTTCGCCCTAAGTTGGAGGGTATGCCCAGAAGTGGGTCCCTTGCTCACTTTGCCACTGGATTCAAGATAGCCTGGCTGATGAGGGTTTTGAACCCGAAACCGGTCCCAGGATGCTTGTTTCCGGTCCAGGGAAGACATGGCTTGGCAGTTCGGGCTGGACTGTTCCCATGAGGCACAGGGTCAGACTGATTTGCATATGGCCATGTCTGAACTGGGGTGGTGGAGTGAGCTAAAGAATGATGATGGATTAAACCCAGATCAGTTGACTGGGGGTAAGTGTTTGATTTGCTCTAACGCTCCGTCCATCATCCCCTTTGGTATCGCTTTGTTCGCCCTAAGTTGGCAGGGTTGCCCAGACGTGGGTCCCTTGCTCACTTTGCCACTGGATTCAAGATAGCCTGGCTGATGAGGGTTTTGAACCCGAAACCGGTCCCTGGATGCTTGTTTCCGGTCCAGGGAAGACATGGCTTGGCAGTTCGGGCTGGACTGTTCCCATGAGGCACAGGGTCAGACTGATTTGCATATGGCCATGTCTGAACTGGGGTGGTGGAGTGAGCTAAAGAATGATGATGGATTAAACCCAGATCAGTTGACTGGGGGTAAGTGTTTGATTTGCTCTAACGCTCCGTCCATCATCCCCTTTGGTATCGCTTTGTTCGCCCTAAGTTGGCAGGGTATGCCCAGACATGGGTCCCTTGCTCACTTTGCCACTGGATTCAAGATAGCCTGGCTGATGAGGGTTTTGAACCCGAAACCGGTCCCAGGATGCTTGTTTCCGGTCCAGGGAAGACATGGCTTGGCAGTTCGGGCTGGACTGTTCCCATGAGGCACAGGGTCAGACTGATTTGCATATGGCCATGTCTGAACTGGGGTGGTGGAGTGAGCTAAAGAATGATGATGGATTAAACCCAGATCAGTTGACTGGGGGTAAGTGTTTGATTTGCTCTAACGCTCCGTCCATCATCCCCTTTGGTATCAGCTTTGTTCGCCCTAAGTTGGCAGGGTATGCCCAGACGTGGGTCCCTTGCTCACTTTGCCACTGGATTCAAGATAGCCTGGCTGATGAGGGTTTTGAACCCGAAACCGGTCCCAGGATGCTTGTTTCCGGTCCAGGGAAGACATGGCTTGGCAGTTCGGGCTGGACTGTTCCCATGAGGCACAGGGTCAGACTGATTTGCATATGGCCATGTCTGAACTGGGGTGGTGGAGTGAGCTAAAGAATGATGATGGATTAAACCCAGATCAGTTGACTGGGGGTAAGTGTTTGATTTGCTCTAACGCTCCGTCCATCATCCCCTTTGGTATCGCTTTGTTCGCCCTAAGTTGGCAGGGTATGCCCAGACGTGGGTCCCTTGCTCACTTTGCCACTGGATTCAAGATAGCCTGGCTGATGAGGGTTTTGAACCCGAAACCGGTCCCAGGATGCTTGTTTCCGGTCCAGGGAAGACATGGCTTGGCAGTTCGGGCTGGACTGTTCCCATGAAGCACAGGGTCAGACTGATTTGCATATGGCCATGTCTGAACTGGGGTGGTGGAGTGAGCTAAAGAATGATGATGGATTAAACCCAGATCAGTTGACTGGGGGTAAGTGTTTGATTTGCTCTATCGCTCCGTCCATCATCCCCTTTGGTATCGCTTTGTTCGCCCTAAGTTGGCAGGGTATGCCCAGACGTGGGTCCCTTGCTCACTTTGCCACTGGATTCAAGATAGCCTGGCTGATGAGGGTTTTGAACCCGAAACCGGTCCCAGGATGCTTGTTTCCGGTCCAGGGAAGACATGGCTTGGCAGTTCGGGCTGGACTGTTCCCATGAGGCACAGGGTCAGACTGATTTGCATATGGCCATGTCTGAACTGGGGTGGTGGAGTGAGCTAAGAATGATGATGGATTAAACCCAGATCAGTTGACTGGGGTAAGTGTTTGATTTGCTCTAACGCTCCGTCCATCATCCCCTTTGGTATCGCTTTGTTCGCCCTAAGTTGGCAGGGTATGCCCAGACGTGGGTCCCTTGCTCACTTTGCCACTGGATTCAAGATAGCCTGGCTGATGAGGGTTTTGAACCCGAAACCGGTCCCAGGATGCTTGTTTCCGGTCCAGGGAAGACATGGCTTGGCAGTTCGGGCTGGACTGTTCCCATGAGGCACAGGGTCAGACTGATTTGCATATGGCCATGTCTGAACTGGGGTGGTGGAGTGAGCTAAAGAATGATGATGGATTAAACCCAGATCAGTTGACTGGGGGTAAGTGTTTGATTTGCTCTAACGCTCCGTCCATCATCCCCTTTGGTATCTCCAAGTAAAAACAGGCTGACACTTGCTCAGGTACGTGTCAGATAAGTTTATTTTCACCATCTGGGCACATCATGCTGTGTTAAAAAAGTTGCCATTGCTGTAACACCTGGCAGACGCGTTTCGGCTCCTTGCCTTCCTCAATGCCAGCTATGTGTGACAGAGAACGCAGTTGGGGATTTTAAAAGGTCTCACATTGACTCCCATTGGAGAATACTTGTGGTCAGGTTCAAGTTAGTACTCACACCGCCAGCTGTGCGTATTGTCCCCTTTAACTCGCAATGTTCCAAAATCCCCAAGTGCAGCAGGATGTGGATCATGTTATGCCGCTTGTGAGGTAAACGCAGTCTAATTTCGTGGACATAGTTCAGTAACTGTGTACCATGCATACAATAATGCCCTGACTTCGTCAGCTGTCAGGCTGCATTCTCCCCACTGCGGCAGATACGATGGTGATTTGGCTCACTCAGAAGTGTCCTGTCAGCAGACAATCTGCCGCTCTCTCCCCAGCGTAGCCACATGGATGCCACTGCTGGGGGGCACCGTGGTGCGTACCCTCATACGCTCACTCCAAAGTTGCCGGCAAGCCGCGGAGCACCAAACCGAGAGGCGTGCCAGTATTCAAGCGCCGACCGCCTGACCATATATACTCCACCAATCCCGCTTCCAAGTAAAAATGGGCTGACACTTGCTCAGGTACGCTTCAGATAAGCTTTATTTTCACCATCTGGGCACATCATGCTGTGTTAAAAAAGTTGCCATTGCTGTAACACCTGGCAGACGCGTTTCGGCTCCTTGCCTTCCTCAATGCCAGCTATGTGTGACAGAAAACGCAGTTGGGGATTTTAAAAGGTCTCACATTGACTCCCATTGGAGAATACTTGCGGTCATAGAAAGAGGACTGCAGGTTCAAGTTAGTACTCACACCGCCAGCTGTACGTATTGTCCCCTTTAACTCGCAATGTTCCAAAATCCCCAAGTGCAGCAGGATGTGGATCATGTTATGCCGCTTGTGAGGTAAACGCAGTCTAATTTCGTGGACATAGTTCATATTTAAACTAAGCCTGGGCGGTGAACTCCACTCCGCTCATGGAGTTTGCGGAGTTTTCTGCACTCCACGTTACGCAGAGCTCGCGGAGTTCCGAAAATCTCGTGGAGCAGAGTTTTTTCCTCGCTCGCGCTCATCAACGTCAAATTGGCGAGCGAGGAAAATCCACCTCCCGGCGAGATTTTTCCTCGTTCGGGATCGTCAACATCAAGTTGGCGAGCGCGAGCGTGGAAAATCAACCTCCCGGCGAGATTTCTCAACTGGGGCGATCGGATTTCTCATTGCGAGTGGTCGCGTATGCCTAGCACTGCTCGCGTTGAGAAACCGTCCATTCGCGTTGAGAAAGCTGCCACTCGAGTAAAAAACTACTCGAGAGACAGAAAGGAAGCAGCGCCCGCTTGCGCTGTGCATGGTGTCGTTCGCGATGATTGCACAGTGCTGACAAACACCCGGTACTGAAAATCACAGCGAACAGCATTTTATCTAACCACTCCGCCGCTCGCAGAGCTCCGCGTAGCGTGGCAGAGTTTTTTTTGCACTTTGCAGAGTTCCGCATAGCGGTACTCCGCGAACTCCGCCCAGGCTTAATTGAAACTTACCTTAGTAATGCGTGGTAATGGCATGCGAGGTAAAAGCATATGCGTGCTAAACAAATGCGGGGTAACAAATGCGTTTTAAAGGCATGCAATGTTTTTACCAGCGTTGTACCGTCATACAACCCATTTATGTGAAGAAATTTCTAATATAGCTCCAAGAAATAAAAAGAAGTAAAAGTACTTGAAAGCAAACTTCTACACTTTAGTGTTTTACTGCTCCATTCCAAAACATAAACAAATTGCACATGTCAGATTAATAATGAGTACATTTTCACAAGAAGAAGGGAAACGTTGTGCAAATGTTTTCCCGAAACATGTGGAAGTAGTTGTTTTTTGGGTCACTGAGTTGATGCGGTTCTTGCTTCATCAGAGGAACTGATATTTTTCAATTGAGCTGTACAAATACCTGATCAAATGATTTGGAAACCAACATATATTTTATTATTTGAAATTAGTAGGGTAGTGGGTAAATTAAATTCCTTGTTTAAATAAAGTTCTGGTTTTCAGGCTCCATTTTGACCTTTTCTTCATTCTATACACTACTTTACCCAAACATTTCCTACAAGTGGGATCCCTTTAAAGGATCGCACAGTGTTAAGAGGGTTCCAGAAATGAGGAAAACGGATTCAAACACCATAACTTAAGAAGGATATGAGGGGGCTCCACAGTAGTGAGTGAGTTTAGCCACGCAGCGAAGAGTGACACTTCTGTGCAGTATATAACTTCAGACATTTGGAAATTGGTGCGATTTCTGAGAGATTTGAAGCTAGGAAGCTCTGTGTGTCTGAGCGAGACTCTATTAATTGTGTGAGCGACTTTTAAAATCTTTAAATAACTCACCCTGTGTTAATGGGTATGAGATGATGCAATGTTGAAAAGAAAATTCAATTTACGTGGATAAATAATCTAGAATATATGATCCACTGGACAAAATGCTGATCTTGAAAACCACAGGTAATGCACCTCATATTGAGATACTCCATTGTTAATAAAGTGATGTCTTTAAAGTTTCGCACAGGAGATTGGTTGTCACAATAATAAACACGTTAGAAATATAAGCACACAATGCTAGGGATATAAGAATGGGGCTATTTAAGTACATGATGCCAAGAGTAAATGTCAGACTGAAGGTATTAGTCGATGCAGGAAGATTAGAAAGATTGCGACTCAAATTGTTAAAAGTCATGGAGTAATTGCACTACTGGCTGCATCTCATCTCATCTCCTCTAGCCTTGTCTCGTCTCCTCTCGTCTCCACTTGTCTCCTCTCTCCTTTCCCCTCCCCGCCCCTCCACTCCCCTCCCATCCTCTCCTCTCCCCTCCCTCTCATCCCCTCCACACACCCTCCCCTCCCTTCCCCCTCTTCGCTTCCCTTCTCTTCTCTTCTCTTCCCCAAATTGCTTATGTCAGTATAATAATGAGTACATTTTCACCAGAAGAAGGGAAATATGTTGTGCAAATGTTTTGCCGAAACATGTTGAAGTAGTTGTTTTTTGGGTCACTGAGTTGATGCAGTTCTTGCTTCATCAGATGAATTGATTCAAGGATAAGATAAGGAAGTACCATGGGAATGCGCCAAAGATCCTATAAGCAAAAGATTCTAAATCATGTCGGGAGGAGGGAGACTAGACTTAAGATTTGTACAATGTCAATGTTTTGATTTGTAAACCTAATAAAGTTTGTTTAAAAAAAAAAAAATCAGATGAATTGATATTTTTTAATTGAGCTGTAAAAAAACCGATCAAATTATTTGGAAATCAACATATTTTTTATCGTTTGAAATTATTGGGGTAGTGGGTAAATTCCTAGTTTCAATACATTTCTGTTTTTCAGGCTGCATTTTGACCTTTTCTTCATTCTATACACTACTTTACCAGAACATTTCCTACATGTGGGATCCCTACAAAGGATCGCAGTGTTAAGAGGGTCACAGAAATGAAGAAAACAGACTCAAACACCATAATTTTGGAAGGACATGAGGGGACTCCACAGTAGTGAGTGAGTTTAGCCATGCAGCGAAGAGTGACACTTCTGTGCAGTATATAACTTCAGACATTGGGAAATATTTGCAATTTTTGAGAGATTAGAAGCTAGGAAGCTCTGTGTGTCTGAGCGAGACTCTATTAATTGTGTGAGCGACTTTTAAAATCTTTGACTAGCTCACCCTCTGTTAATGGGTATGAGATGATGGAATTTGAAAAAAGAAAATTCTATTTACGTGGATAAATAATCTAGAATATATGATCCACTGGACAAAATGCTGACCTTGAAAACCACAGGTAATGCACCTCAGATTGAGATACTCCATTGTTAATAAAGTGATGTCTTTAAAGTTTCGCACAGGAGATTGGTTGGCACAATAATAAACACGTTAGAAATATAAGCACACAATGCTAGGGATATAAGAATGGGGCTATTTAAGTACATGATGCCAAGAGTAAATGTCAGACTGAAGGTATTAGTCGATGCAGGAAGATTAGAAAGATTGCGACTCAAATTGTTAAAAGTCATGGAGTAATTGCACTACTGGCTGCATCTCATCTCATCTCATCTCCTCTAGTCTTGTCTCGTCTCCTCTCGTCTCCACTTGTCTCCTCTCTCCTTTCCCCTCCCCTTCCCGCCCCGCCCCTCCACTCCCCTCCCCTCCTCTCCTCTCCCCTCCCTCTCATCCCTTCCACACACCCTCCCCTCCCTTCCCCCTCTTCTCTTCTCTTCTCTTCTCTTCCCTTCTCTTCTCTTCTCTTCCCCAAATTGCTTATGTCAGTATAATAATGAGTACATTTTCACCAGAAGAAGGGAAATGTGTTGTGCAAATGTTTTGCCGAAACATGTTGAAGTAGTTGTTTTTGGGTCACTGAGTTGATGCAGTTCTTGCTTCATCAGATGAATTGATTCAAGGATAAGATAAGGAAATACCATTGGAATGCGCCAAAGATCCTATAAGCAAAAGATTCTAAATCATGTCGGGAGGAGGGAGACTAGACTTAAGATTTGTACAATGTCAATGTTTTGATTTGCAAACCTAATAAAGTTTGTTTAAAAAAATAAAAAATAATCAGATGAATTGATATTTTTTAATTGAGCTGTAAAAATACCCAATCAAATTATTTGGAAATCAACATATTTTTTATCGTTTGAAATTATTGGGGTAGTGGGGAAATTCCTAGTTTCAATACATTTCTGTTTTTCAGGCTGCATTTTGACCTTTTCTTCATTCTATACACTACTTTACCAGAACATTTCCTAGACGTGGGATCCCTACAAAGGATCGCAGTTTTAAGAGGGTCGCAGAAATGAAGAAAACAGACTCAAACTGTCAGGATAAGCTCCACAGGATCCAGTAGCCGTAAGACAGGGTCCACCTCCTGATATCACCAACACCCTGAATAGAAACAGGGTGCTCGAGCGATCAGGCGAGGGAAAAGGAATGGGAAGGGACAGCGGTGGAAAAAGGACCTGAAAAGAGAAAAAGACACAGATGTAAACAAAGCAGGCAACAGTCTACTCTCATATAGTCTCACTAGGCCCTTTCCATACCTTGTATATGCACAATCATACTTCTGAAAAGTGCAAGCACTGGACCATCCCTCAGGCTAGACAACGTGCCCACGTTTAAGCAAAGCCCAGACGGAAGTCACAGGGAACAAGCCCCCACTACAGAGAGCGAAGATAGCAGCCCCTCTGTTCTTCAGCTGTAGGCTGAAGTAAAACCCATTGTACTGTCCCATAAGAATCCAAAAGAACAAATGATAAACGAAGTCTCAAACGAATTCACAGACACAGTAAAGTGTGGTGACACTACCACTACCGTCCGCTCTGGTGCATGGCCGTATTAGCAAACTCCTTTCCCAATTTCCTACCATACACGGAAAAGCGTGGTTAATTCACCACAGCGATCCGCTATGGATAACCATATAGTTCACTCATGAAATCCAGTAAGCTGATATCGTCTCAGCTAATAACCTACAGACTCGGTAAAGCGTGGTTATTCACACCACCACAGTCCGCTCTGAGGAATAGTGGCTCCATCAGAAATCACATCCAGCCTTTTGCCATACACGGTAGCGCGTGGTAAACCTCACCACTGCGGCCCGCTATGGTTACCACCTCCTCTCCCTTATGTGCTGCATACAACAGGGAACGGCAGTCGCACAAGCGCTTAGGACACGGCAAAGCGTGGCAACCGTACCACTACCTTCCGCTCCGAAAATACCCTGACACTTCCACGCTCCCAGCCGGGCAGCGAGAATGGATCCTCTAATATGATGTGGTTGCCACCACATCCCTGGTATTCCTACCGCATAATCCTCAAGAATGCTCCAGCGTAATCCAACTTCTCCAAGCCAGAAAACTTCATCCAAGAGACGGCTCCTGCACGCCGAACAGCTCTCTCTCGCTCCGCCGAAAAGGAGAGAACGAAACAAACCAGTATTACGCACGACGGCCAGTGCGCTGCAACGCCTTAAGTACCGTCTCGCCGAATGGCCTCATGCGAGGTGTAGTTCCAGGACGGATGAGGTAGGCGCCGCTACGGCCGATCCTGACAGTAGGCCCCCCCCGCCCCCCCTAGCGCCTCCTAGGCCCAGGTTTAGACGGAAATCGACAATGAAAGAAACGAACCGCCACAGGGGCATGTACATTCTGCCATGGTTCCCAGGAATCGTCCTCTGCCGAATACCCCTTCCAGGAGACCAGATACCACAGAACACCCCGTCTCCACCTGGAATCCCGAATGCTTTTCACCACGTATTCAAGGCCACCATCACACACCACAGGAGGGGGAGCACGTCTGCGTGCTGACAGGGCAGGCTTCAGGAGATTGCAGTGAAACACTGGGTGGATTCTGAGTGTACCCGGCAATTTTAGCTTGAAAGCGACAGGATTGATCCGTTTCACAATCGTGTAAGGGCCGATGAACCGAGGGTGAAACACACTGCGCAGCTTGAAATGAATGTTCTTGGTGGACAACCACACTCGGTCACCCACTTGGTATTGAGGCCCCACCACATCCTTTTCAACTGCAGTATCTACCAGAAAAGGATTCGTCAAAGCAGTTGCCTCCGTGGGTAGACTCTGTACTAGGTGACCCTGGCATTCTTCAGAAAGAAACTGTAGTGTCTTGGTCTTCCAATCTATAGTTGGGTTGTGGTGACACAGCCAAGGCATACCCAAAATCACTTCATACTGGGGTGCATCAATGATGTTTAAGGATAACTCATCCCTATGCTTACCGTTCCCAACAGAAACAGTCAACCCTACGACTTCTGTTTGTTCCGTGATGAATGAGACCGGACTTTAATGGTTGGCCATCCACAGCCAACACCTCTTCGGGAATCCCCCTAGTCACCCGGTTTAAGGCAAGACTCGTAACCAACCCACTGTCGAGGAAATTACCTGTTGCCCCCGAGTCTATCATAACCTGTACCTGATGGAACTGCAGATTATTCTCAAGACTCATAGGGAGCACTATATGTGACTCAGTGTCTTGCAATGCCACAACCGACAACGAGGGGAGTTTCAACCCTTTGTCTTCCTCTCTTTCCCCTCTGTCTTCTCCTGTAGTATGATCTGCAGGCCTCGAGGTGGATACCGCCACCCTCTTATTTCGAGACCAAGTCCCTGCGTTCTTGGGTTTTAAAGGACAGTCCCTGACGTAGTGCCCTTTTTGCCACAGTACATGCATAAACCCTGTACCCTTCTACTCTCCCTTTCTTCTCTAGTTAACGGGGCTCTGACAGCTCCAATTTCCATAGGTTCGTTTCCCACATCGGACTGCACTACGGGTTTACGGGGTATCCTGTCTGTTCTGACATATCCCCCTCCCATTTCTTTTTCTCACTCCCTCTTTCCGACATCCTACCATCTAGTCTTAGTGTCAGGTTTATCATCTCTGCACAGGTAGAGGGTTGTGGATCAATCTGGGCTATGACGTCCTTCATTCCTTCCCTTAATCCCTGGTAAAACAATGACATTCTCTTCTCCTCGGGCCAAGATGTTTCGGCCACTAGCCGATTAAAAGTAGTTAGATACGTAACCAAATCGTTTCTGCCTTGTTTGAGTTCCAGTAGTTCTCTGTCTGCACTAAAGGTAGTGGCCCTCCGATCGAACACTCTCTCAAATTCCGCTCTAAAAGCCGACCAGTCAGACAACACAGCATCATTATTCCTAACTAAAGGAACAGCCCAATTAGCTGCATCACCAACCAAGTAGGAGATAGCAAACGCCACCCGAGAATGGTTATTGGGGAAGGAGGCGGGTTTGCATGAAAAATGCAACATGATTTGTGTCAAAAACACTTGCACTTTCAATGGGTCCCCCGCATATCTCTCAGGATTAGCCAAGGGTATAGGGGGTGGTACCGTCACCTGTATCTGTGCAGGGGAAGGGGATACATCAAAGGGATTCCTGGCCAATTTATCCACTTTCTCCCTTAATGCAGCTGTCTCTGCCCTAGAGGCTGCCAATTCCTGTTGGACTAGTACTAATGCCTGAAGGACCTCTTCCATGGACGCTATGACTCAAGACACCTGGACTGGGTGGAGCAATATACGTGGGTGCGTAATTCTGTCAGGATAAGCTCCACAGGATCCAGTAGCCGTAAGACAGGGTCCACCTCCTGATATCACCAACACCCTGAATAGAAACAGGGTGCTCGAGCGATCAGGCGAGGGAAAAGGAATGTCAAGGGACAGCGGTGGAAAAAGGACCTGAAAAGAGAAAAGACACAGATGTAAACAAAGCAGGCAACAGTCTACTCTCATATAGTCTCACTAGGCCCTTTCCATACCTTGTATATGCACAATCATACTTCTGAAAAGTGCAAGCACTGGACCATCCCTCAGGCTAGACAACGTGCCCACGTTTAAGCAAAGCCCAGACGGAAGTCACAGGGAACAAGCCCCCACTACAGAGAGCGAAGATAGCAGCCCCTCTGTTCTTCAGCTGTAGGCTGAAGTAAAACCCATTGTACTGTCCCATAAGAATCCAAAAGAACAAATGATAAACGAAGTCTCAAACGAATTCACAGACACGGTAAAGTGTGGTGACACTACCACTACCGTCCGCTCTGGTGCATGGCCGTATTAGCAAACTCCTTTCCCAATTTCCTACCATACACGGAAAAGCGTGGTTAATTCACCACAGCGATCCGCTATGGATAACCATATAGTTCACTCATGAAATCCAGTAAGCTGATATCGTCTCAGCTAATAACCTACAGACTCGGTAAAGCGTGGTTATCCACACCACCACAGTCCGCTCTGAGGAATAGTGGCTCCATCAGAAATCACATCCAGCCTTTTGCCATACACGGTAGCGCGTGGTAAACCTCACCACTGCGGCCCGCTATGGTTACCACCTCCTCTCCCTTATGTGCTGCATACAACAGGGAACGGCAGTCGCACAAGCGCTTAGGACATGGCAAAGCGTGGCAACCATACCACTACCTTCCACTCCGAAAATACCCTGACACTTCCACGCTCCCAGCCGGGCAGCGAGAATGGATCCTCTAATATGATGTGGTTGCCACCACATCCCTGGTATTCCTACCGCATAATCCTCAAGAATGCTCCAGCGTAATCCAACTTCTCCAAGCCAGAAAACTTCATCCAAGAGACGGCTCCTGCACGCCGAACAGCTCTCTCTCGCTCCGCCGAAAAGGAGAGAACGAAACAAACCAGTATTACGCACGACGGCCAGTGCGCTGCAACGCCTTAAGTACCGTCTCGCCGAATGGCCTCATGCGAGGTGTAGTTCCAGGACGGATGAGGTAGGCGCCGCTACGGCCGATCCTGACAGTAGGCCCCCCCCCCTAGCGCCTCCTAGGCCCAGGTTTAGACGGAAATCGACAATGAAAGGAATGAACCGCCACAGGGGCATGTACATTCTGCCATGGTTCCCAGGAATCGTCCTCTGCCGAATACCCCTTCCAGGAGACCAGATACCACAGAACACCCCGTCTCCACCTGGAATCCCGAATGCTTTTCACCACGTATTCAAGGCCACCATCACACACCACAGGAGGGGGAGCACGTCTGCGTGCCGACAGGGCAGGCTTCAGGAGATTGCAGTGAAACACTGGGTGGATTCTGAGTGTACCCGGCAATTTTAGCTTGAAAGCGACAGGATTGATCCATTTCACAATCGTGTAAGGGCCGATGAACCGAGGGTGAAACACACTGCGCAGCTTGAAATGAATGTTCTTGGTGGACAACCACACTCGGTCACCCACTTGGTATTGAGGCCCCACCACATCCTTTTCAACTGCAGTAGCTACCAGAAAAGGATTCGTCAAAGCAGTTGCCTGCCTGGGTAGACTCTGTACTAGGTGACCCTGGCATTCTTCAGAAAGAAACTGTAGTGTCTTGGTCTTCCAATCTATAGTTGGGTTGTGGTGACACAGCCAAGGCATACCCAAAATCACTTCATACTGGGGTGCATCAATGATGTTTAAGGATAACTCATCCCTATGCTTACCGTTCCCAACAGAAACAGTCAACCCTACGACTTCTGTTTGTTCCGTGATGAATGAGACCGGACTTTAATGGTTGGCCATCCACAGCCAACACCTCTTCGGGAATCCCCCTAGTCACCCGGTTTAAGGCAAGACTCGTAACCAACCCACTGTCGATGAAATTACCTGTTGCCCCCGAGTCTATCATAACCTGTACCTGATGGAACTGCAGATTACTCTCAAGACTCATAGGGAGCACTATATGTGACTCAGTGTCTTGCAATGCCACAACCGACAACGAGGGGAGTTTCAACCCTTTGTCTTCCTCTCTTTCCCCTCTGTCTTCTCCTGTAGTATGATCTGCAGGCCTCGAGGTGGATACCGCCACCCTCTTATTTCGAGACCAAGTCCCTGCGTTCTTGGGTTTTAAAGGACAGTCCCTGACGTAGTGCCCTTTTTTGCCACAGTACATGCATAAACCCTGTACCCTTCTACTCTCCCTTTCTTCTCTAGTTAACGGGGCTCTGACAGCTCCAATTTCCATAGGTTCGTTTCCCACATCGGACTGCACTACGGGTTTACGGGGTATCCTGTCTGTTCTGACATATCCCCCCTCCCATTTCTTTTTCTCACTCCCTCTTTCCGACATCCTACCATCTAGTCTTAGTGTCAGGTTTATCATCTCTGCACAGGTAGAGGGTTGTGGATCAATCTGGGCTATGACGTCCTTCATTCCTTCCCTTAATCCCTGGTAAAACAATGACATTCTCTCCTCCTCGGGCCAAGATGTTTCGGCCACTAGCCGATTAAAAGTAGTTAGATACGTAACCAAATCGTTTCTGCCTTGTTTGAGTTCCAGTAGTTCTCTGTCTGCACTAAAGGTAGTGGCCCTCCGATCGAACACTCTCTCAAATTCCGCTCTAAAAGCCGACCAGTCAGACAACACAGCATCATTATTCCTAACTAAAGGAACAGCCCAATTAGCTGCGTCACCAACCAAGTAGGAGATAGCAAACACCACCCGAGAATGGTTATTGGGGAAGGAGGCGGGTTTGCATGAAAAATGCAACATGATTTGTGTCAAAAACACTTGCACTTTCAATGGGTCCCCCGCATATCTCTCAGGATTAGCCAAGGGTATAGGGGGTGGTACCGTCACCTGTATCTGTGCGGGGGAAGGGGATACATCAAAGGGATTCCTGGCCAATTTATCCACTTTCTCCCTTAATGCAGCTGTCTCTGCCCTAGAGGCTGCCAATTCCTGTTGGACTAGTACTAATGCCTGAAGGACCTCTTACATGGACGCCATGACTCAAGACACCTGGACCGGGTGGAGCAATATCCGTGGGTGCGTAATTCTGTCAGGATAAGCTCCACAGGATCCAGTAGCCGTAAGACAGGGTCCACCTCCTGATATCACCAACACCCTGAATAGAAACAGGGTGCTCGAGCGATCAGGCGAGGGAAAAGGAATGGGAAGGGACAGCGGTGGAAAAAGGACCTGAAAAGAGAAAAGACACAGATGTAAACAAAGCAGGCAACAGTCTACTCTCATATAGTCTCACTAGGCCCTTTCCATACCTTGTATATGCACAATCATACTTCTGAAAAGTGCAAGCACTGGACCATCCCTCAGGCTAGACAACGTGCCCACGTTTAAGCAAAGCCCAGACGGAAGTCACAGGGAACAAGCCCCCACTACAGAGAGCGAAGATAGCAGCCCCTCTGTTCTTCAGCTGTAGGCTGAAGTAAAACCCATTGTACTGTCCCATAAGAATCCAAAAGAACAAATGATAAACGAAGTCTCAAACGAATTCACAGACACGGTAAAGTGTGGTGACACTACCACTACCGTCCGCTCTGGTGCATGGCCGTATTAGCAAACTCCTTTCCCAATTTCCTACCATACACGGAAAAGCGTGGTTAATTCACCACAGCGATCCGCTATGGATAACCATATAGTTCACTCATGAAATCCAGTAAGCTGATATCGTCTCAGCTAATAACCTACAGACTCGGTAAAGCGTGGTTATCCACACCACCACAGTCCGCTCTGAGAAATAGTGGCTCCATCAGAAATCACATCCAGCCTTTTGCCATACACGGTAGCGCGTGGTAAACCTCACCACTGCGGCCCGCTATGGTTACCACCTCCTCTCACTTATGTGCTGCATACAACAGGGAACGGCAGTCGCACAAGCGCTTAGGACACGGCAAAGCGTGGCAACCGTACCACTACCTTCCGCTCCGAAAATACCCTGACACTTCCACGCTCCCAGCCGGGCAGCGAGAATGGATCCTCTAATATGATGTGGTTGCCACCACATCCCTGGTATTCCTACCGCATAATCCTCAAGAATGCTCCAGCGTAATCCAACTTCTCCAAGCCAGAAAACTTCATCCAAGAGACGGCTCCTGCACGCCGAACAGCTCTCTCTCGCTCCGCCGAAAAGGAGAGAACGAAACAAACCAGTATTACGCACGACGGCCAGTGCGCTGCAACGCCTTAAGTACCGTCTCGCCGAATGGCCTCATGGGAGGTGTAGTTCCAGGACGGATGAGGTAGGCGCCGCTACGGCCGATCCTGACACAAACACCATAATTTTGGAAGGACATGAGGGGACTCCACAGTAGTGAGTGAGTTTAGCCACGCAGCGAAGAGTGACACTTCTGTGCAGTATATAACTTCAGACGTTGGGAAATTGGTGCGATTTCTGAGAGATTTGAAGCTAGGAAGCTCTGTGTGTCTGTGCGAGACTCTATTAATTGTGTGAGCGACTTTTAAAATCTTTAGATAACTCACCCTGTGTTAATAGGTATGAGATGATGCAATGTTAAAAAGAAAATTGTATTTACGTGGATAAATAATCTAGAATATATGATCCACTGGACAAAATGCTGACCTTGAAAACCACAGGTAATGCACCTCAGATTGAGATACTCCATTGTTAATAAAGTGATGTCTTTAAAGTTTTGTACGGGAGATTGGTTCACACAAAAATGAACATCTAAGAAGTATAAGCGCACAATGCTAGGGATATAAGAATGGGGCTATTTAAGTACATGATGCCAGGAGTAAATGTCAGACTGAAGGTATTAGTCGATGCAGGGAGATTAGGAAGATTGCGCCTCAAATTGTTAAAAGTCATGGAGTAATTGGACTACTGGCTGCATCTCATCTCCTCTCCTTTCGTCTCCTCTCGTCTCCACTTGTCTCCTCTCCTCGCTCCTTTCCCCTCCCCTCCCCTTGACTCCACTCCACTCCACTCCCCTGCACTCCTCTCCCCTCTCCTCCTCCTCTCCTCTCCTCCTCTCTCCTCTCCTCTCCCCTCCCTCTCCTCCCCTCCACACACCCTCCCCTCCCTTCCCCCTCTTCTCTTCTCTTCTCTTCTCTTCCCCAAATTGCTCATGTCAGTATAATAATGAGTACATTTTCACCAGAAGAAGGGAAATATGTTGTGCAAATGTTTTGCTGAAACATTTTGAAGTAGATCTTTTTTGAGTCACTGAGTTGATGCAGTTCTTGCTTCATCAGATGAACTAATATTTTCGATTGAGCTGTATTAATACTTGATCAAATGATTTGGAAATCAACATATTTTTTATCGTTTGAAATTAGTGGGGCAGTGGGTAAATTCCTCCTTTCAATAAAGTTCTGGTTTTCAGGATGCATTTTGACCTTTTCTTCATTCTATACACTACTTTACCAGAACATTTCCTACAAGTGGGATCCCTTCAAAGGATCGCACAGTGTTAAGAGGGTCTCAGAAATGAGGAAAACTGACTCAAACACCATAACTTAAAAAGGACATGAGGGGGCTCCACAGTAGTGAGTGAGTTTAGCCACGCAGCGAAGAGTGACACTTCTGTGCAGTATATAACTTCAGACATTGGGAAATTGGTGCGATTTCTGAGAGATTTGAAGCTAGGAAGCTCTGTGTGTCTGAGCGAGACTCTATTAATTGTGTGAGTGACTTTTAAAATCTTTAAATAACTCACCCTTTGTTAATGGGTATGAGATGATGCAATGTTAAAAGAGAATTCTATTTACGTGGATAAATAATCTAGAATATATGATCCACTTGACAAAATGCTGACCTTTAAAACCACAGGTAATGCCCCTCAGATTGAGATACTCCTTTGTTAATAAAGTGATGTCTTTATAGTTTCGCACAGGAGATTGGTTGGCACAATAATAAACACGTTAGAAATATAAGCACACAATGCTAGAGATATAAGAATGGGGCTATTTAAGTACATGATGCCAAGAGTAAATGTCAGACTGAAGGTATTAGTCGATGCAGGGAGATTAGAAAGATTGCGACTCAAATTGTTAAAAGTCATGGAGTAATTGGACTACTGGCTGCATCTCATCTCATCTCGTCTCCTCTCGTCTCCACTTGTCTCCTCTCCTCTCTCCTTTCCCCTCCCCTTCACTCCCCTCCACTCCTCTCCTCTCCTCTACTCTCCTCTCCTCTCCCCTCCCTTTCTTCCCCTCCCCTTCACACACCCCACCCTCCCTTCCCCCTCTTCTCTTCTCTTCCGTTCCCTATCCTTTCCTTCCTCACCTCATCGCCTCACCCCACCTCACCTCACCTCCCCTCCACTCCTCTCCTCTACTCTCCTCTCTTTCCTCCCTTCCCTTCTCTTCCCTCTTATCAGGCTTCTTACTTTCGCTCCTCTTTTTCCGCTTTTCTAATGTCACATCTCATTCCTTCTTCTTGTCCCTCAGCAACTTCCTTTCTATTCCCTCCTCTTTCCTCACACCCACCCACCATGCTCCTTCTATCCACTTCTTCTCCCCTCCCCTCTCCTCTCAGTCTTTCTCTATACTTCCTTGGCCTTTTTGCTCATTGCCCCTTTCCTCGTGCCTGTGCCTTGGTTTCAGGCGCTCTGGTTTCCTAGCAATGCCCAACAGGTTATTCAGACAAATAACCTCTTACTTGCCCTGGTTTCCCTTCCTGGCCGTTGTCATTGTATTTGTTTAGCTAATGGCTCAGGCCTGGCGCCCTTGCTGCTCCAGCATCGGCTCTCTGTCTGAAGCTCCGGGTTTAGGGAGAGATCAGAAGGCATCTGGTAAAGATGAAACATGGCCATTATGTGAGCCAGACTCAGCAGGTAACACGTGTTGTGTGAAGTAGACAGCTATCAGTCAGGATCATCCTTACACCCTACCCCTGCACCTTATCATGGCCCTGCCATCCTTGGCTCTCTCTCCGCCTTCTGTCGGTACTTCTTGTTTATTCCATCTTTCTCTTTCTTCCTATTTCTTTCTCCCCCATGTCTCTCTTGTGGCATTTGTCCCTCCCTCTCTTTATCTCCCACTGTGCCTCACTCGTTCTCCTCCAATCCATGACTTGTCTCTCTTTTGCTGTCGCTCTCTTCTCTCTCTTGGCACCCTCTCCCTGACTCTCTGGCTCCCTCTAGTTCTGTCGCTGTCATCTCTCTTTGTCTCCCTCTCTCTTTCTATCACTGTCTCTTACTCTGTCACTCCCCTTCTTTTACTCTCTCTCTCTTTGTCTCTCTTGGTATTTTATTCTCTTTCGCTTCCTCCCGCCCTGCCCCTCAGTCTCAGTCTCAATCTATTTCTCTCCCTCTCACTATTTATCTCCCCCTAGCTCTCTCACTCTCTCTCTCTGTATCTCTCTCTTTTTCTATCTCTCTCTATCTCTCACTCTCATTGTCCCTTTTAGTCTCTATGTTGGTCTTTCTCTCTGTCTCGTTCTCTGTCTCTTGCTCCCTTGCTGCCTCTCTCACTCTTTCTCCGCCACTCTCTCCCAGTCCCTCTATGCTCTGCTTTGTCTTACTTTCTCCCAGTCTCTCTCTTTCGCCCCCTCTCTCTCCTATTCTCACTGTAGTTCACTCTCTGAATCTGTCCCCCCTCTCTCATTCACCCTCTCTTTCTTCCTTTTTTTTTTCTCCATCTGTTCTATCCTGAAGGTTGACACTCTGAGATGGGCGTGTAGATTGCAGTAGAATATGAGTCAAAAAGGGTAAAAGCTGTGCTGGAAAGAGAGGAGATGGCATAAGAGGTGTAGCTAAGAACAATGTACAATAGATATGACCTGTATAACAATGGGCATGTCCTACTAGATGTACCTAGAATCATTCCTCGTCTTTCTGGTCCTAGTACTCCGGGTCATTGTCCCCGGTCCTCCTGATGGCCCTGATCTTTCTCAAATCCATGTTTCTGGTTTTCCTTGAGAGCCTCCTCATCCGTCTGGTCCTCTTCCTGGTCCTCCTTTCCCTAGTGCTGCTAGTTGTCATTATACTGGTCCACTAATACTCCTAGTGGTCTTGGTTCTCTTTGTGGAACTGATCCTCCTTGTAGTCCTGGGCCTAATGAAGGCCCTTTTTGCCCTGGTCCTACTTCTATTGTCCATCCATCTCCTCCCTCTGGTCCGAGTCCTCCTGGTCCTCTTACTCCTCCTGAATGATCTTGTAAGACATTGGGTTATTACTGCAGGATGTGAGGCCTGCACAAGTAGTAGGTCCACAAATGTCTTCTTACTGGGAACCAAGCATGTACCCCATCATAGCACTTGACTTTCTCAGATTAGCGAAGCAGAGCAGCCCAAGACTTCCTGAGGGTAGGTGGTGCGGCCTAGTAACCTCCATCCACTGGCACTCAACAAAAACACTATGAATGATTGTCCAGTAAGCGATTTTTCTTTGAAAAAGGAAAATTGCATTTGTTACACACGCACTACTAAAACCTGCACATTAATTTACAAACATATAGATCAGGCAGATGAGATTAACTTTGGTGACCTTCTGAAATCATATTTGACCCATAATGGGTCACGATCCCTGTTATCACAGTACCCCCCCCATACGAGATGCACTATCACAATATAAGGGGTGTCACTTTAAATAAAGCTGGCCAATTGCATTTGTCAAGGGGTCACCGCGTTAAAATGGAAGGCAAGGCTATTGGTTTTATCAAAGGGTCCCCATATTATAAAAAACAATAACAATATGTTAAAAGTCACCATTTTTTTCCCAGAGTTTTATATAACACAAGGACACATTCATTTTGGTTAGGCACAGGGAGATTAAGTGATTTGCCCAGAATCACAGGATGTTGAGCGTCATTGCCGAGACTCGAACCCTAGGTCGACCGCCCTAGCCGTGGAATCCTTATTTCTAAAAAAAAGCATTACAATGTTTACCAAAAATCATTGTCAGCAACACACTTTACATAAAGCATTGAAAACCAATTAAAATATGTCTAAGACTTTTGTTTATAACTTTAGGCCATAAAATATTGTCTTGTGGTTTGTGGCTTCCTGGCCCTGGCCTGCCTCGCTAAGTTGTCTTGGGCCTGGCTGCCATAAATCTTTCCTTTGCACACGTTACTCTGGGCCGGTGTTCTATCGACCTCTGCTCTTGCCAGGTTCTTCTTGCACTGTCTGCATTTTCTATCTTTCACCTTTTCTCCTGTTCACTTTGGGCTCAGACTGCACAACATGTACAAGGTCGAATAACAACGTTTCCTTGTCTTGCTGATTTGGCCAGTCCCTCACACCTAGACATAACACTAGGTACAGCTGCCATGGAAAAATTAGTGTGTTTAATATTGCGGTTGGTCCGCTCTGGAGACACTTGGAGACAACCTTTCCAGAGAGAAGAGCTGTGATCTTCTGCTGATGTAGTTTTGCATCTAGAGACTGAGGTATGGGGGTTCGCTAGTCAAAGCCCAGAGGTCTTCTATTTTCATAATAAACTGGCTTCCAGCACGGGGAGGGTGGTAATGTTAGTTAGACATATATCCACTGCTTTATGAGATGCTTTCCCCGTTCGTATTTTATGGAGTTGTAACAATGCTGATTATATTATTGTATTATGCTAGTAGTACTGACACGTGTACTGTATCTTAGAGCACGTAAGTTGAAATAAACATTTTAACCTATACAGTGTCTCTGCTTACGCATGTTGTGGACAGGTACGAGTGAGTAACGAAAGAGTGTTCTTGCTTCTGCGAGTCCTGAGAGAGAGAGATACCGTGTTCTGGGTTGTCTAATCATTGGTACATTGGTGCTAATGGGACGCTAAGGCTAGTTGGGTTGGGGTTTTAGGTACTAAGGGTTATGGTTGGCTCACCACTATATTCCGAGGTTCTATTATCCTGTGCATAGCTCTGTGTGTGCAGAATCCCTATGACATGGCGCGACCAACGGGTAGGGCGGCTTATCTGCGAGACGCTTGAGTAGTACTTGTGCTTGTCCACAATCCCCTCACGTACGCTTCCGGAAGCGTGTGTGACGGCGATACCTCCTATATTGAAGTTTTTGTAGGTTCTTTCAAGCTTGAAGTTGTTAAAATAGGTTTCTTAATCATAACCCTTTTGTGCTGCCTCTTGTAAGGTTGTCGAATAATCCCGTTAGTAATGGCGGGTATAGACATAGCGGCGCATAGCCGCACAGCACTCCGGGATCACTTACGGGTGTATGGAGTGCCCGACACGGGAGTCGAACTAGTCTTTGTGGTTCAAGCCGATCCGGCTTTCCACTTTGAGGTGTTCTACTCTTGGATCACTTTTCCAGCGGTGGACGCGAACGATAATCTGTTCCATGAATATGAACCCACTAATGTTCCCGCTGTCTATCGACCGTATACTACTCTTGAAGTACCGCTCACGGCTTGGCAGCACCGTGTTTGGTTTAATGGCGCCCTCCCACAACCGACTACCACGGTGCGTTTAGGCCCCTTATCTATTGAGGGGGCCACTTGGCCTGTTTTGGCCGGGTACACCCCACATCCGCATTATATGACTATACCAGTCGCGGAACTGCGCACTATGTATGCGGCCTTGGTGCAGGTGCATCGAGCTTTAGTGCGATATGTTACAGGCAGCATCCATGGAGCCGCTCCTGGAGTTGCCGGCCAACCAGCTGCTGCAAGCGGAGTGACCATAAGTCCTGTCATGGTGAATTCAGTGATGGGCAAACGTCCACAAAATAAGGATGATTTTCCTTATTGGCTTGCAGAAAAATTTGACCAGTTGGAGGCAGTTTTTCCACACACAACCCCGGTGGATAAACACCGCATTCTTACGATTAGTTTGCCAAAAGACTTAATTCCCGAGTTGACAGCATGTGACAACTGGGGTAAGGTATTCGCAGCAGTATATTCTAAGTGTTTTGGTACTCCTTCCATGACAGTTCTCCCCTCAGTAATTAAAAAGTACAGGATGAACATGGCCCTGAAGCGGCTGTGGAATTAGGGATGAGACTGGTGGGAGTGTTTGAAGTAGTAGCGGAGCTGATCCTTGCGAATGTCAAGGGCGATGCCGTGAACTTTCAAGTAGCGAATGCTTTGGCTTTGGTCCCAGAATTGGACAGGCCTCGCGAATTACCGAAAATTATTACCCAGGCTTACAAAACTATTGGCAGAAATAGCCTGGGCAACAAGCCTTTTGCAAAACAGCAAACACAATCGCAACAACAACAACAACAACAAACCAAATCTCAGCCTGAGAAAGATGAGAAACCAGTCTTCACTAAAAAAAGTTGGAGGCTGAAAAAACAGGGTAAGCAACAAAAGAAGCCGGGGTTGAGAGGCGCATCCCCGGTTTCAGTCTCTTCTGAACGCACTTATGATTTACGCGAGAGAGCGAGAATTAAATCACCGGATAGGTTTCAGATCCCTGATGCGCGTTCTCCTCGTTCTTCACAGGCACAGACTTCGTCACAGGCCGGTGGAGGAGACCGCCAGGATAGAGGGAGGGACCGAGAGGCTCCCCAGGGACGAGACCAACCTCGACAACAAGTCAGAGGAAAAGCAGAAGACTTTCAACGTTTTCGACCACAATTTCAGAAGAAGAAAGTTGCCGCTGTAACAGCGAAATATGCCACAGACGGTGAGAATGAGGCTCCTGAATTGGACGTGGGCAGTAACCCTCCTAGACAGCGCAGCGGAAGTTACCATAGTGCGGGAGGCGCTACGTCCTCATATGGAGGCGACAGCAACTGAAACATTCATTACTGTCGAGACAGCTGACACCAGAGTGGCACCCCCTGTTAGACTTTTTAATATTGTCATTCAAATTGAAGGTGATATACAGCGTATTATTAAAGGGATTTTTTGGGAAAATCTAACCTCTTCATATGACATTTTATTAGCGGAGGTGGATTGGCCACCCCCATTCGTTCTAGCTGCACGTACGGGGGAGGAGGCAATCCTTCCGAGCTTTTCTCGACATGTCCCAAAGGACAAAGCGGAGGCTCTGGCAGCTGAGTGGGCTGTGTCCCTGGCTCCTGCGTTATACCGCAACCACGTGGGTTGGGACGAAGAATCTCACCCCCATGAAATACCTTTGCGGTCACTACCGCAGCCACAACCCCAATATCCCATAAAACGTGAAGCCAAAGGCCCCGTTTCTGAAATTCTGACTCAGTTGGAATATCAGGGAGTAATCGAAACCTGCGTATCACCTATGAACAATCCCCTTTTCGCGGTTTCTAAACCCGATGGATCGTACCGCTTAGTGTTGCATTACCGGCATTTGAACTCTCATTGTCGGACCTTTGCGGTGCAAAATACCCATAGTTCTGCGCTTGTAGACAGTCTTGTTCGTAAAAAATATAAAACGACACTTGACCTTTCAAATGGATTCTACACGCACAACTTAGCCCCGGAGAGTGGCCAATGGTGTGCTTTTACTTCCGGTGGTAAAATGTTCAAATTCAGGCGTCTTCCTATGGGCTACAAAAATAGTCCAGGCGTATTCGCCGCTCGTGTTGTCTCTTTGTTAGACGGCATAGATCCAGACGCATGTTCGTACGTAGATGACATTTATCTGACAGATAACGAATTGTTTCCGCATCTGACCCGAGTAGACCGCATTATTCTTGAATTTGCGGTTCAAGGTTACAAATTTAACTTTGCTAAATCTCACATTGCTGAATTTACCGTTTTGTTCTTGGGCTATGAGCTCAACAATGAAGGTAAGGGCTTAGCCCCCATTTCCTAGAGAAATGTGCACTTCTGTGCCCTCCTACTAATCTGAAGAAGCTTCAGTCCTTGCTGGGTTTTCTGAACTTCGGACGTACATACATTCCCGAATACGCCCAGCGTATCAAACCACTGTATGCCTTGATACAACCTACCTTTTCGAAGTCTTGTTGGCTTCCGGAGCATACCTCCATTCTACAGTCTTTGCAGACTGACCTTCTTGAATCTAAATTTCTTTTGACGCGTGATAACCACACAAACCTGGTGATTAGAATCATACCAGGGGCAGTGGGTTTCACGTACTTAACCTTTAACGAAGGTGATACAGTACCCATCGCATACAAGTCACATCTGTACACTTCCGCGGAAATGCGGTTTTCCTCTGTAGAAAAAGTTCTAACAGCAGTGCAAATAGCGATTCTAAAGGAGCGCGCACTGGCACAGGGCAAACGCATTTTGGTGGTAACACCATATCCTGCCTTAGAGGCAGTGACCAAAGCAAGTGTACCGAACTCTAAAGCTTTGCACCCCCGTTGGATTCAATGGGCCACATCTTTGACGTATCCGGATGTCACTTTCATTTTCGATTCTTCTCTTCAGACTCAGGAGTTTTTACAGTATGAATTCGTTCATCCTCCTCCTCTGTCTTTATTGCCGCTTGAGGATTACGACTGTGTGATCTACACCGATGGTTCGGCACAACCGGCCACGGGGTCCAAGCATGCTTATTCAGCCGCATGTGCTATTGTCGCAGGTACCTTTGTGAACGGAGAGTTCAAATCCTCTGTAGTGCACACTCAGACACTCGGGGATAGTACCGCACAATTGGCCGAACTGCGCGCTTTGGTGCTTGCACTTGAGTTCGTTAATCCTGATGTGACCACTCTAATTGTGTGCGACTCTTACTACTGTGTTCAATCATATAATGACAATCTGTTCTTTTGGTCGCAAAACGACTATAGAGACGCTAAAGGCAACACAATCAAGCATAAAACGCTTTGGGTTCGAGTGGCAGAATTACAACAACGTCTGCCGCTCACACAGGTGGTTCACACCCTAGGCCATCAGCGGGTGGGCGCACACGCTGTTGGTAACAGTTTGGCAGATGAAGCTGCCAAATCAGCAGTAGTCACGTGTTCAGTAGCAGCAGTTACTAGATCCATGTCTAGAATAGACACCGATATCTTGGCAGCTATTGCTGCGACAAAGGAAGGCGTTAATTACCCTAGGGGTTTTCCTTCCAAATATTCTTATCAATTAGGTCCCGAACAGGCTCCTTATGTAACAATACCCGGTGTTGGGGATCGGCTGATCCCCAACGCGGACCGCAGGTTTTCCTTGATAACGGCAGCGCACGAAGGCGTGGCTTCGGCTCATGCTGGTGTGTCTGCGACAGTTTCCATCTTACAGCAGCGTTACTGGTGGCGTGGTTTATATAAAGACACCCGTACTTATGTGCTTTCCTGTGACGTTTGTCAACAGATTAAGCCTTCCATGGTTACACGACCACCTCAGACCTCGCTAGGCATTTCTAACAGACCCTTTGGGTGTGTTTACCTGGATCACTGCGGTCCATTTTCTTCAGACACTGCCTATAAATATATCTTAGTGGCAGTGGACTCGTGCACACGGTTCATCTGGGTCTGGCTACAACGGAGTGCTGACGCTCGAAATGTCATCAGGGATTTGCGTGTCTTTGTGGGAATTTTCGCATGCGGCACCTTCCATTCTGACCAAGGTCCGGCGTTTGCCTCTAAGGCTTACAAGGACGCAATGGGTTCCTTGGGGGTAATTTTCATCTCCGTATAGGCCTGATGGCAATTCTATCGTTGAACGAATGAACCGTGACTTAAAGCAATCCTTGACAGCTAGAGTTATAGGTACTGGCAGGAACTGGCTGGCCCACTTGTATACCGTACAACGTGCACTTAATAATCTCCCTAGAAGACCTCTGGGTGGGCGGACCCCATACGAAATGCTTTTCGGCATACGAATGTTTGTGCCTGACCTTGATGGTCTAGACATGGCGGCGTAATCCGCCAAGTTTGATGTAGATAACCATTCTGCTATGTTACAGGACTTACAAGAAGCCCGAGACAAACTTCCACTTGCACATTTGCCTTCAGCCACAGACCCCGTTCTGCAGATTCCGGTTGCCGGCTGGCTTCCGAAAATTGGCGACCTGGTTCGAGAGAAGGTGGAGAACAAAAAAGAATTCGGCCCCTCTTTTCGTGCACCGGTTCCAGTTCTGGGCTTGAAGGGAACACGTACAGTAATCTTACCACCGCTTCCTGGTCGCAAGGAGAACAGATACATCTCAGTGGAAAATGTCAAGCTACAACATCTGGCCGATCCTGAATAGTGTTACACCGGCGGTCTCTTGTCCTGCCATTTATCGGACATGTGTTCGAGGCACTCCTGCCCGAACGGTCACTGGTGTTACCATGGAGTTGGTTGATTTGTCTGAAAATATATTCGAACCCCCTGCATCCCCCTGCATCGACGAGGACGAGTATACTTATCCCGCAACAGAGTCGGTGGCACACCAACCAACAACGCCACTGAGCCCGACACATTTTTCCTTTGACTCGGATTCCACCTCTTCAAATGTCCCGTCCAAGTTCAGTCTTTTTGTATCCTGGTTTAGAGACAATTTTTTGGTTCCACCCTGGACATATCTCTGGTTGGTGCTTTTCCTGATTTTTTTGTTCATGTCCATTGGCTTTGTCACAGTGTTTTTTCTACTTATCAATGGTCACTATTTACCTGAACGCTCTGCTGTGAACAGTGTTACTGGAACTTTGGCTCCACATTCCTCCTCTCACATCATGAAGCTTGACCACACATTTGTGAACATTTCAGCGTTTCCAGTTGCTGATGGCATCGTATGGGATGCAGTAAACTTTCAAATCCATGGTCCGACAGAAATTATTAATGTACCAAATGTCCTTCGAGTTTCGATGGGTGATGTAGTAAAAAGTAATATTCATTCTGACGATTGGGATGTGCATGCCGTTGAAGCATTATTTGCTGATTTAAAATATTATGCTTCTTTTAATGCTGAGGATTTGTATATGAATTCTGCAAATTATGCCGATTTGTACTGCTACCAGCATTGGGGCAACCATTTTCTCCACAAACCGAGTGCACTACGTAGCCCTGTTACCTATACCCAATGGGAACATTGCCCAAACCCCACACCGGGTAGCTCCCAGACCCTTAGAAATAAATTTACCTATTTCACTGATTTCAATCGATCAAACCCTAGGTCCTATTATTTTAAACTGAATGCCCAAGCAACTCAGAAAATCATGTTGACCCACACAAAATTACTTTATTCGGGTTCCTTTTTGAAAGCCTTAGCTGTGGGTGGTTATGAGTACTGGAAGGACACTGTAGATTTGAAATCAATCTGGGGCTCAAAGCCATGGCAGGTGCAGGGCACAGAGGCTTTGCACCGTGCTTGCCTTATCCCAGCCCAAATTGTGTTTCTAAATGCTTCCATCTATCAGACTACATGTTGGGGTTTGGCTACTACTAAACAATTAAACGCACCTTCCCTACCATCCCTGTCAAACGCTCCCAATGATAGTTTGCGTTTTAATATGTCCCTTGCGACTTTGCAGGCCATGTTTCAGGACAATTCATTCAATGTTTCTACACTTGTACAGTCACCCTGGTTGGTATGGCCCATATCGTCTAATGCATGCCAACTGCGTTTTCACGGCTCAGTTCCTGGATACAAACAGGACAGGCCTGATCCGAGGTTTTCTGATTCCCGTACTGTCACCACATATTCTGTTGGTAAATTATGCAAACAGTGGTTGCAGCATTCGTCCCTAGACTCTGTAAAACAGCATTTATCCCTCCTTTCAGGCAACATTGATCTGTCCGACTTTGTTTTGGGGCCTCGTGGTCCACGACCGAAGAGGTTCATTTATGAAGCGTATTATGAACTCTGGAAGCTATCACAAATGGAAGCTGCATCCCGTCTTCGGGAAATAGACCAAGCAAATTTGGAGAAGGTGCTTGCTGTTGTTGACAATAGTATTAATACCCTGTCTTCCCGCATTTACACATTAGAGAATATTGTGTCCTCTGTTGTTGATATTGTACAAGATGATGTTTCTATATTGTACCATGGTCAAAATCAATTGCGTTCAGTAATGCAGTTTGCGTGGACTTTGCAGACCCTGAAGTTAGGTAAAGTTCCTTGGAATTTCTTGAACACCACCGCCCTATTTCTGCCTTTTAATTTGACTGAAAAACAGCAGTTCATGTCCATGAAAGATGCATCGTACACTTTGTTACATATTGAAAAAGTGGATCCTTTACCATTCTCGGTAGCGGAACTAGATTCTGCTGTGTGGCTAGTTCATGGGGTTATCGCTTTACCTTTTTCCTTGTTTGAATTTAGCTCATGCATGAAACATTATCCTGTGGGCCGTTTCCAGCCTTTGGGTAGTGCCTTCCTACATGAACTCTGGTCCTTGCCTTTCATGTATAAATGCCTTAGAGACGACAAGGAAGTTTTTCTCACGGGGGAGTCTTGTGATTCAACTGTAGGTCATTCACTTATTTGTAAACATATTAAGCTGCACGGAGCTTGTAGCGTTTCCGTTCCAAATCTTGCATGTGTGCTAAAAGGTATTCCTGCTCCTGCTATTTCTCCCACCTTTACTTTGCTTACTAATGGTAGCTATTTGCTTTTAAATAACGAAGACTGTTGTGGCTTACAGGCCGGCATTCCGTATATTGTCACGGTTTCGCACAGAGTTGTCTGCTGCAAGAATGTGCTTTTTCCTCCCCCTCACGACATCGTTGATAATTCTATTTGGCCTTCCATTCCAACCATGGAGGCAGATTTCAATAAGTTGAGCAGAATAAAGGCCCTATTATTGAATGAGGAGGTTATGCTCACATCCGCCCGGGGGACATTCATTCTCCAGGTGGCGAGTACCCACAGTGAAATACAGGCCCTTTTGAACACTGACCTCCCCCAACATTTTGGGGAGTTGATTCATTGTATTTTTAACGCATCAAACACTGAGGGTCTGGTGCACTTTTTTAAAGTTGTGGGGTCCGGCCTGGTGTCCACCTTCCAAACTATTTTCGGTGTGATACCGGCGTTCATTCATTCTATTTTTTCCAGCGTCTTTGGTGGATTCCCATTAATCCTCGCCTTGGCGGCTGGTGTCTTGTTGTTGGTCTGTTTTCTGCGCAATGGCTGCTCACCGATGGGCCCTTCTCGATCCCGAACGCCTCCAGCTGCTCCGTGAGCGACTCCTGGACAGTTTCGGTGTCCTGCCATTGGCGACCATCAGTGTGTCATATACCCTTTCATTTCGCTTTGCGTATTTCACTTGCGTGCAACCTGTGATGTCTTGCATCCGCTGTCCTTTCACCTGGACCATGGATTATTGCCTCTCCAATTCGTCGTTGTCTGTTCCGGATTTTGTTCAGTTGGTGGGTCCCTTGGAGGCCCATGAACAGGACTGTTCCGTTACTGGCTGTATGACGCGTGCGGCTGCACTTGGGATTTTGGCACAATGGGATATCTGGGCGGCTGCTCAGGATCTCCTACAACAGAGCTATATTGAATATCACGCAAGCTGTCCCGCATTGCTTTTGGATGCTCCGTCCTTTGAGGAACATTCCTGCTCGTTTGATCTGATGGACTGGATGGCGTCTATGTTTTCTGACACTTCCAATGATGTCCTCCTGGATGCTATAGCGTTTTTCTGCTCTTACACGCTCCTGGATTGAATAGCCTGCCTTGCTGGCTCTCATTTGTCATTGGACATTTTTTTTTTTTTTTGTCCCTCTCCCTCATTGGGGCTGCATAGCCTACAGACCTTTTTGTTCTGCTCGGCCCATTTGAACTCTGTCTTCGTCCTTTGTCTTGGCCGATGGACTGTCCAGGGGAGGGTGTCTTGTGGTTTGTGGCTTCCTGGCCCTGGCCTGCCTCGCTAAGTTGTCTTGGGCCTGGCTCCCTTAAATCTTTCCTTTGCACACGTTACTCTGGGCCGTTGTTCTATCGACCTCTGCTTTTGCCAGGTTCTTCTTGCATTGTCTGCATTTTCTATCTTTCACCTTTTCTCCTGTTCACTTTGGGCTCAGACTGCACAACATGTACAAGGTCGAATAACAACGTTTCCTTGTCTTGCTGATTTGGCCAGTCCCTCACACCTAGACATAACACTAGGTACAGCTGCCATGGAAAAATTTGTGTGTTTAATATTGCGTTTGGTCCGCTCTGGAGACACTTGGAGACAACCTTTCCAGAGAGAAGAGCTGTGATCGTCTGCTGATGTAGTTTTGCATCTAGAGACTGAGGTATGGGGGTTCGCTAGTCAAAGCCCAGAGGTCTTCTATTTTCATAATAAACTGGCTTCCAGCACGGGGAGGGTGGTAATGTTAGTTAGACATATATCCACTGCTTTATGAGATGCTTTCCCCGTTCGTATTTTATGGAGTTGTAACTATGCTGATTATATTATTCATATGTATTATGCTAGTAGTACTGACACGTGTACTGTATCTTAGAGCACGTAAGTTGAAATAAACATTTTAACCTATACAGTGTCTCTGCTTACGCATGTTGTGGACAGGTACGAGTGAGTAACGAAAGAGTGTTCTTGCTTCTGCGAGTCCTGAGAGAGAGAGATACTGTGTTCTGGGTTGTCTAATCATTGGTACATTGGTGCTAATGGGACGCTAAGGCTAGTTGGGTTGGGGTTTTAGGTACTAAGGGTTATGGTTGGCTCACCACTATATTCCGAGGTTCTATTATCCTGTGCATAGCTCTGTGTGTGCAGAATCCCTATGACAATATGCAGCCGTAGAACTAACCACTATGGGTCCCTGTATTCCTGCACTCCCAAGCTGTAGAGAAAAAGTTCCAGCCCAGAGAGTTCCAGCCCAGAGAGTGCTTTAAAACATGTTACAAACTCTTCCCATGTCATGCATCCTGTGACCTGTGAGACACAAGGTTAAGTTGTGGAATTACTCCTAGGGGGCTACTGAACTCACTGCAGCCCTTACAATGCTCTGAGGGTACTTGGTGGTGCTCCTGCCCTTCTTTGGGGCATCGCGAAATAGCAAGGAAACACAAACAAAGCCCTCGCACTGCATTATGGGGTGCTCCTGGCCAGGAGCGTGAATATTTTATTAGTCCTTTTTGTTCCTGCTTCAGCAGGTAAGGCAGCTTTGTGGCATGTGTTTTTCTGTTTTTTTGTTGTTAAATGGAGCACCTCGGTCCCACCCTGGCCACCCAAAGCTGCCATAGTTACTGTGGGCCACGGCGGGAACCACAAGGCCCTCGAGGCCCCAGCCAGCTCCCCACACACAGCTTCCATGTTGCGCGAGAGCTGCCATTCATTGGTGCTCTCTGCTCTACCCGTGCTGGTTTACTACTCCTGGCCCACTGTCCTTTCCTGGTCAGTGCAGCGAGATGCTGCGTGGCAAGTCTTCTCTGCTACCCAAGGTGGTTGGGCCCCCAAGACACCATAATCATGTTGGGGCCTGGAGTATGTAGTCCCCGGGGCTCAAAGGGCTTATGGGGAGGGCGGCCCCCACGCACTTTCCTCTCCCTAATAATTATTGAAGCACCCCTTGGTAGGAAACCATCTCAAGACATATTTTGTTACTTTGCTGGTGCTGAGCACCAGCAGGATATGGTTGATTTAAAGTAGGAGAAACACATTATAGGATAGTTTTCCAGGTAGTTATAGGAGTGTGAATAACTGATGTAATTTCCTTTAATTTAATTACGTGAAATTACTGAGCAGAGTAATCCAGCATTTAGCACCCTCACTTTCAAAATGGAGCGAGGATACATTTTATGCTAAGAAAATGTTGCTAAATGCAACAGAACGTAAATAGCTGCAGCAGCCAGCATCAGCTCACGCTCTCTTAGTTTGTTGTTCCTGTGCTCCTGTGGTGGGATTTTTGCCCAAAATTGCTCTTAATTATGCAAGCTGGTGTAATTGCTTAATTTCTGTAATTTTGCAGCACAAGAGTAACCCAGAGTTACTAAAATTAATCCTATTACTCTGGCGTAATTCAAATTTCACTGAGGCCTAGTATATTTAAGTGGTTGTTCTCATTAATGATAAAGATTGACTTGAATTTGATGCATTTCAGGAAGTGGAGCCAGTATAGATACCCATGTGACTGGAGAGGATACTGAGTAAGACTTGATTATTGAGGGAAATGGCATTTACAACACAGGCTTAACCACGCGTGCCGTTTCCACGCAAGCAGAACAATACTTGCCTTAACCACACATATGCGTGGTTAAGGCAGTCAGTGCTCTAGATGCAGAGCAGATGGGCATGGAGAGGAAGAAGAAGGATCTGGACAGGAAGGACTGGGACACAGCTTGGTAAGTCGGGCTGGAGCTGGGGGGTTGGGGGTGGGGAGGGTTGATGGTAGCTTTTAGGGCTGGGGTGGTTTTAGGGCTCAGGGCAGGGGGCTAGGGTTTGGGTAGTGTTTAGGGCTGGGGCCAAGTTTTAGGGCTTAGGGCAGGGAGGGAGGGGCAGTTTTCAGGGCTAGGTCCAGTTTTAGGGCCTCGGGGCTAGGTTCGGGGTAGTTTTTTGGGCTGGGGGCCAGGATTTAGGGCTCAGGGTAGGGGGTCAGGGTAGTTATTAGGGCGAGGGCGGGTATATTACAGGGCTGGGGGACAGGTTTTAGGGCTAAGGGCAGGGGGCCCAGGGTGTAATCTTTACCATGCATATTTATCTGTCATGCCTTTACAATGAAATTCGTTGTAAAGGCCTGCGTGGTAAAAGGCATGAGTGGTAAAGATGCGGTCGTTGTTAAGACTGCGTGGTTAAGGCATGCGTGGTTTAGGGAGTCGTTGTTCCATCATACAACCGATGATTGATATTATGGAATGCAGTTGAAAAGTCTATGGAAACCAGGAGACGGCGGTCACCTTGGACCATAATTACAGGACATGTCAGTGACCTATCGTTTTGCTGTTTTGGTATTGTTAGCCTCCCTAATGAATAATAATTGGGAAGATTACTATTTGCGATCCCTATGATTAGCTACAAACACATAGATGGAGGTGTGCAAGGGACAGCTGATCACCCTTCCTGTGTTTGCAGTCCCAAACAGGCAGTTTTTTTTTAAACAGCCTGTGTTTCTTAAAGGGAGCAGTACTGGTTTAAAAAAAAAAGTTTTCAGTTTTGGAATTCTTGGGAGGGAGCAGGCAGTGTGTCACGTTAGGAATAGGGGTGGGTGGAACTCGTGGAGTTTCACTCCGCAGAATTCCATGGAGTTATATAACAACTCTGCGGTATGCCGCAGCATTCCACCAACTCCTAAGTCACAGCACAGAGCTTTGGAATGGCGCTACCGCCATTATTATGCAGCAAGTAGGAGGTGGCAAGAAACTTGGAGTTGGTGAAGGTGACTGAATGACTTTGAGATGTTGAACATGCAGGGATTTTAAATGTTTACAGCTTCTGTGGCCGGACAAGGAGTTTCAATTCCAAATAGTGTAATTTCCTTTGATTTCCTTTGCCGGGATTGGCATTGTGTAACAGCATGCAAAGTTTGCAAACCTGAGCTCCCGGCTCAGTCATTAGTTCTGTGTGAATTATTTTTCCAGCTCCTTCATTTCCACCAGACTCTTATCTCAGCAGAAAGCAGCAGGCTGGGTTTGATGCCTGCAGTGGCGGCTGGGGCACCCTCCTGAACCCGGGACCGGCAGCCAGCTTACCTTACTATTGGGTATATTCACAAGAACGTGCGATAAACATCGCCAAAATAGCTTACCGCAACTTCTCACATCGCTGTCCATCGCGGGAAAATAATGCCGTGTTAATGTGGCATTCCCAACACGGCGATACCGTGCGATAACCGCGCGATAACGCGGCGAATGTCCGCGAAACAACCACCGCGACAGCGATAAAAATGCAAACCCCAACGCGAAAAAAGTTGCGATGGGCCCAACCGCGATAAAATCTGTGTGATAACTAGCGAGAGGCCAGCAAGTCCCACGCGTCATGCGGGGAAAAGCACAAGAAAAGCACTCAAAAAGATCACACCAAAAACCAGATGAACCGCGGAGCACCAAGGATGCACCCGGACCAAGTGCAGAGGACAACGTGAAACCCACAAGACCCACGGAGGCCAAGCCAGGTGTCGTGGAAGGGCAATGAGAAGAGGGAGAGGAAGACGGGGTACAGTGTGCAGGAAACCCGGATCCACGTCACGGATGAGATAGAACACCACCACCAACTGTACGTCACCTCCAACGTGTCATTGGCAAAAAAGACGCTGAGATGGCAGACCATCTTGGACTATGTGAATGCCGTTGCTTCGCCGAGGAGGACAATGGAAGAGGACAAGAGGCGCTGGAATGATGCGAAGGGCAAACCCAAGAAGGAACTCGCTGCCAACATTAAAGCAGCAACGCAGATTGGAGGTGGGGGGCCAGCAGAACCCCAGGAGCAGGATGAAATGGAGAAAATGGTGGCCACAGTCATCAGTCGGGAGACGGTGACAGGAGCAGAGGACCCGGACACTGCTCAGCATGACCTGACACAACATTAATAGGGTGAGTACCTACCAGGGAGTGGGGGGATGGGGGGAGATGGGCAAAATGGCACACATGCACAATTAAGCAGAGCACACTGCACGCCCACAATGACTCCGGATCATGTCCCTGATCCCCTGGAACACTGCAGCACACACACAAACACCAAGTAGTCTCACCTCCACCATGTGCCCAAAGGGGCCCCCACCCAACACACCACCAATCACACAACCAACACATGCACATGTGCGAAACCCAGCGAAGATGCGTATCCGTCAGCCACACTGACAATGCAAGAGACACTACTTGCCGAGTAGCATGGCTGCAGTCCAACTATCATGTCAATGTGCAGGCCACGACACTGACGCGGCTGAGTGTGGGCCAGATCCGCAAAGGTGCAGGTCACACTCGGACACATCCACGTGCACAACAAACCCCTGACGTCAACTACACATCCGCCTACCGACCATGACCACGAGTCACAACACGACAAAGGGCACAATTCACTCACGTCAGCAACATCTCAGCACTGTAGACGCACAGAAGTGAAAGGCACACTGCCTGAAAGGGATGAGTGGCAGCCAATTCAGAGCTGCAGGGGCGACTCAGCCACAGTGCAGCATACACACATAAGAAGAAGAGCACCCCAACATTGTCAACAATGTGGTACATACTGCAACACTTCCACAACAGAACACAGGACACAACTGGTGCCGCATGCGTGCACAAAATGGCCAAGCACATCTGGCATCGCAGGAATCCGTGACATGACAATGGACGAGTACTACCTGTAACCTGTATCAGTTTTATTTACACATGCAGTGCCAGTGGACAATTTGTACTGTACCATTATTGTACAGGACGGACACAAAGTGACGTGCTCAGGTGAAGAAATTGGCAATGAGGGTGTTCCTACGGGCTATTCCTGCTGCAGCTGCAGTGGGGTGTGGGCCACCTGCCCCATCGTCCTCATCATCGTCCGGTGCATCTGGCACTGGGATCCATGGGGCATTGGAGCGCACACAGATGTTGTGCAAAACACAACATGCAACGATCATCTTGCACACAATGTCTGGCCTGTACAGGAGCCTTCCACCTGTGATGTCCAGGCACCTGAAACGTGACTTCAACACGCCAAATGTGCGTTCCACGATGCCCCTGGTGCGTTTGTGGGACGCATTGTACTGCCTCTGGGCATGTGTGTTCGGGTCTCGGAGGGGTGTCATCATCCAAGTGCAGAGTGCATATCCCAGATCACCTGTGACAGTGCAGAGAGAGATGAGTCAATTGGTGGTTCGGCATGATGTGTTGGCAGGCACACTAGTCCAGTGACTCCTGTGCTGGCTGTGCGTGGGGTGAGTGTAAGACAGCCCCCAGGGAGTGTCTGGTGCTGGCAACAACTACAACAGTCATCACTCAATCAGAAGTTCAAAGTACAAACAGCAAGGGACCATGACTTGAGGTGCACATAGTTAGTGGCCCCGGATGCACAGCGGCCGGCATGGGCACACCGCCACAGGACG
The DNA here is from genome assembly GCA_963921515.1 of Calotriton arnoldi. Taxonomy (NCBI): domain Eukaryota; kingdom Metazoa; phylum Chordata; class Amphibia; order Caudata; family Salamandridae; genus Calotriton; species Calotriton arnoldi. Next base: position 439,710 of record CAWUFW010009671.1, read on the forward strand.
GTGACTTGCGATGCACTGGATTAGGGCCATGAGAGCTGAGCGGGTCCCCGTCGATGTCCAAGGTGACTGTTGCTGAGTGTATCGTGGGACTGTGGAAGGTGTTCCCCCAGGGCATGATGCAGAGGGCACAACCAAGCAGCAACAGGCAACATGGGGGAGATGAATGCCACAGACTCATGCCAAACACCAAGTCCGTACCTGCCAGATGATGAGGACGACAACCCCCATGCCACAGACTCAGACGCCACCAAAGTTCAACCAGAGAGTGACCATGACTCACGGCGCACGGAGTCAGTGGCACCAGGGCTGCAAGGGGATGCAGTCTGCGATGAGGCGTGTACATTGCTGTAGACTCAGCCATTCAGAACTCAAGACCCAGTCACAAATGTGGGACCTACTTGACCGCAGTGTCAGCCGGTGGCAGCGGTGTGCGTGGGCCAACCGCAGTTCAGCCAGCTCCTCCTGGAACTCACACACGGCGTTGGAATGTCATGTGGCGATGACGTGTGTCTCACGGGGGCTGAGGCACCAGAGCTGAGCATGTGTGCAGCCTGTGACGATGCCGTGCCCTGGCTGGTCCCGCCTTGATGTGATTGGTGTGAGGCCGGCTGGCCCGCAGTGCATGCCGGAGCCAGTAGTCTGCAGGGGCCCACAAACACGTGTCGCCGGCTTGCGTTGAACAGGGTTAGTGGCACCACGTGTCGCCGGCTTGCGTTGAACAGGGTTAGTGGCACCACGTGTCGCCGGCTTGCGTTGAACAGGGTTAGTGGCACCACGTGTCGCCGGCTTGCGTTGAACAGGGTTAGTGGCACCAGGTCAGTTGGTGCTAGTGTTCGGTCACATCCGTAACGAGGATCCGGCTTTCATCCGGACTGAACCGCATCTTCCTCTTACTCCTCTCTGTGCGTTCACTGGTATGGACTCTGCCATTCATGAATCATGACTGAGTGCTGCATGTGGGACCTACTGGACCACAGTGTGGTCCGTGGGCAGCGGTCAGCACGGGCCCCCAGACACGTGTTGTGTGCTTGCGATGCAGACTTTGGCTTCACTGATCGGAGGGAGTATAGTGATGTGGACGCTGCCATAGACATTTGGTCACTGCCATTCAAGGCTCAGTTCAATATGTGACACCAACTGGGCCGAAGTGGAGGCCGGTGGGGTATGTAAACGAAAAGGGAGTGCTGCCTGCGTCGTGGAGGCCAGCGATGGTCTGAGGTGGCTGCCAAGGTCACAGGCCTGGGGCTTGGAGCTTGCACCGGACCGTGGTGGGCCCTCTTTGACACACGCCGGTGTCGGCAGGTGAGCGGAGCGGCCTTGGTGCGCTGGGGCAGGCAAGACGGGTCTAGGGACTAGCGGCCTGGGGTGCAGCAGGCGCACAGGGTCGCAGGCCCCGCAGCTCACGGCATCGGCCTCGTGGCGGGCTGAGTGGCGCCGCCCTGGCAGACACGTTGGCCATTCCGGAAGAGAACCACGCCCACAGCGACAGGGTTTTTATTCACACCCCTACGCAGGCCTGGCGTATGCAGGGCCAACCCACTCCGCCCACGCCTACAGGGGGGGACGTGACGAGCGACACTTTCACGTTCTACCCCACAGCCTGGGCTGACATGGTAGCGTCCACTGGCCACTACACTCCATGCACCAGCAGTCAATGTCCACATGGCCATTTCCGTGGTTTGCACGCTCAAGTCTGTCCAGCACATCCACGCCACACTTGTCATTGGGTAGGTTCTCATTCATTAGTCACTTGCCTCCTTCGCACATGCCTGCTTCCAGCCTCTCCACACATTCTGCTATTGTGTGGCTGTGGTGCCATGCCGTAGCTGGGTTGTGTACATGGAGTCGTGTTGTTGTGTCTGGTCGGTGGGCATGTTGTGTGGCATGTTGCATGTAGTTTTGCTGCGTGCCCATTCCCAGGATCGTGAGTTGCATGACTGTGGAGTTGAGGTGTGTGGTGTGTTCATTTGGTACTTACCAACGAGCAATGCATTTCCATAGGTGCCATCCTGGAAGCGCTGGTTGATGATGGACTGTCGGAAGATGAATGAATCATGCACACTGCCTGGGTAGTTGGCCACAACATTGGTGAAGAGTCCCCGGTGGTCCACTATTGCCTGCACATTGATGGAATGCGTGTGCTTTCTGTTGCGGTAGCTGTGTGCAGTGTCGGCAGAGGGCACGAGTAGGACATGTGTGCAGTCAATGGCCCCCAACACGTAGGGGAATCCAGCAATGGCGTAGAAGCCTTGCTTGGTCTCCAGCTGCTCCTGCGCAGTGTGGGGGAAGTGGAGGTGCTGGGGTACCAGGCTGATGATGGCATCCAGGACAGGTGTGATGAACTTGGATAGGGCTGGCTGTGAGACTCCTCCGACTCTGGCAGTTGTTGGTTGGAAGGTACCAGAGGCCAACAGGTGCAGCACAGCCAGCAGCTTTGTCTGCGGAGGGATGTTGGTTGTCCGCTGTGTTGGTACCGTCAGCCTGTGGGTGATGTGGGTCAGGATGCGGAGGATGGTTGTCCTTTTGAGCCTGTAGTGGGCAATGACCTCCTCTGGCGTTAAGTCTGTGAGGCTGGTGTGTTTACGGTAGGTCCGCTGTCTTTGTCTACGCTGCCTCTGGGGTGGTCCGGGGGGGGTTCCTGGGGGTGGTGGCGGGCCTGGGGGTGGTGGCGGTGGGTGTTGTGGCCCTCTTGGGTCTCCGAGCTGCATGATCAGTAGCTCCATGGCGTCTGTTGGTCTTCAGGTGTGGCTCTGGTCTGGGCTCCCTTTCAGACTGCAGGTGGCCGTCCCGCTTAGCACCAGCAGAAGGCAGGTGTTAAATACCTGCTGCTACCGTGGCTTATCGCCTGTTGTTGTCTCGCATCGCAGATCTGGCTGTCCGTTGTGAATCGCGCGGTGTTGTCTTTTCGTGTGTTTTTGCACGGACACGCCTATTCTGCATCTCATTTGCGTTCGTTGGCGGTGTCGGCCGTGGCGATGTTTTTTGCGGCAGCTATCGCGGGTTATGTGGTGATGTAGGCAGTTAGCACCAGCTTGCGAAAGGGGCGGTAATTCTATCACCACTTTTGCTGCGCTAAAGTGCCGATAACTCGGCGATAAGTCCTTGTAAATATGCCCCTCTGTCTTTCCACCGCATCCCGAGACCGTTCCCTTGTCAGCCGGGCCCCCCTTTGCCTTAGAATTCTGCGATGCCCGAGTACTGAAGGTCTTATTCCATAATTGGCCTTTCTTGTAGGAACCGCTACAAAGTGTCCATATGGAGAGATAAGAGAATCCTATATGGTACAGAGCATGCGCAGTGTCTTGCAGAAAGGCGGGATCACTCCAAGAAAGGCTTATACATGGACAATAATGGCACTGAATCCTTATGTGAAAAAGCATGACCGGCCGGGTTTAGTTAAATGCATCTGCTGTGAACATTAATGAGTAAGAATAAAGCTGCCAATGTGTTGGATAAATAATATAACCTGAATATGCTAATTAGGTCATTTGACTTTCGTGCCGGCAACGTTTCTCAACAAACCACAAAACGGTCCTATAGAGTATTCACAGGGATACTATATGTCAAAATACAGGGACCCCCTAAAAAGTGATAATGGTTCCAAGGGCAAGGGAAAAAAGGCAACCAATGTAAATAAACACCCCTAGGCAACCTAGATTAAAGTTATATAACTGATAAATAAGCAAACCTGAAGAACATGTGAAAAATTAAATGTATACTTTAATAAATGAAATGCATGAATGTAATATTGAACTACTGGGGTCTGAAAACCTCCTAACACATACAAATAATCATAAATATATCAATACAAACAGGATGCTCAAAAATACAACAAGATACAAAGACAGTGAGAAATACAGGAACAAGTCACAAGAATTACAAGACAAATAAATAGACAATATGTACAGTTGAAAATATGCAAATATTATGCACAATCCAAAATTTATAACCAAAATACAATCCAATAGTCATCTTTATAATCGCATAGAATGAAATGCAATATGATGTAAAATCCAATCTAAACTGTAAACGTGCCAGCACATGGGGCTTGTTCACAGTGATACTATACCAGCGTGTTACGAAATTCCATCTGTTTGTACTTCGCTTTAGTACCAACACTTCACACTGCTCATGTAAATATATATGTAAATGTTAAATTTGTAACAGAGGTACCAAAAATGTTTAGTGAGTTAAACCCAAGTCATACATTCATGACAGCACACTACGGGTACATTACTGAGTGTCCGTTGAATTGGGGAAGTGTGAAGTTAGCAACACTCCTGTTGGATCCGGATTACCAGGATAGTGCAAACCTGACAGTTTTCTCTAATCCTCAAAAGAGCACTCGGTGTTCTGTCTTCCACACCCGTGAGTGTGGTTCACAAAGGAACTCAGGAATGCTTGGGTGCAGCCATATAATATAGCCTTATAGCCCGCCGTAGTGGGCTATACCGGCTATTAAAGGCCCGCTCCAGCGTTAAAGGCCGAGCCGAAGGCGAGGGACTTTAACAAGGGAGCAGGACTTTAATAGCCGGTATAGCCCAGCTACGAAGGGCTATAAGGCTATTAGAACATTCTGCCACTAGAAGGCAGAATGTTCTAACAAATAAAGGCCTCTCGGAGTTCGAGGGGGTTTAAATCCCCTCAGGCTCCGAGAGGCCTTTGTGAAAACAACATTGGAATGTTGCTTTGCTGGCCTTTACCGGCCCGTAGAAGCACAGAGCACTCCATTGTCTTCAATGGAGTGCTCCACATTCCAATGTTCTAATTCACATTATTGACTAGGGCTCTCTCCAACCCCCATCTCTCTGGTTCAGGAAATCATAATGGAATCCTGGGTTGCCACAGTCATGTGCAGCACACAGACTCCACACATAGTTTATTACACAGGCAAAAACTACACACATTCTCTCTTAACCGGCATATCCAACATAGATGAGTTTCAGGGAACTGACAGACACATTTTACATAGTAGAGACCTGTAGGCAATTCTCCCTGAAAGACAGCAGATAAAAAGACCTGTTCTGCCACTATACCTCTTTGCTTCCACCGTCGGTCTTCTTGATCCTGATGAACTGACGGTAGTCACACTCAGAAAAGGAAGGTGCACTTAGTGCGCCCTTCCAGAAAGCACAGCCTAGCTCATGGTCTCATTCCATTTCACAAGAAGTCCTCAATGCATGTGCATGATTATCATGTCTGCGGGGGCAAAAGTCAAAAATTCACTCAAACTTGCTATGGGGAACTCGAGGCGGCGGCTTATGCTGTCTATAGTGATGAAGATGACGTTTTTACCAACCAAAAACACATATAAAGCCTATGTCTTGCAGGTGACTTTTCACAGGCTTTCCAGCAAACTGATTTGCACAGTGTCAGACAGATGAGGTTTTTGATCAATTCTATGCTGCACCCACTTTCCGCAGGTGCAAAGTCTAGGAATGACTGTGACCGCTCACAATTGGTAGTCAATGGCTAGATGGAAGTGCTTTTCCCCATCACACTGGAGAAAAACATGGCGTGGCAATTTGGGGTCTGATCAATGGAGACCAATAATGGTTCTGGAGGCAGTCACTGGTCATAATTAGACTGGCTTCTGACAGGCCCAAGAAATTTCAGTTTGTCCCAGATATCATGAAGATATTTGCCTTTGTGCAGATTCACTTACAGATGTTCTACTTGAAGAAGCTTCTGCTACCTCAGTGTCAATCTATGAAACCTTTCTACCTGAAGTGGACTCCCTTAGGACATCTTCGCAGGTGATGTAGCAGTGAGTTGTGCTGAATCCAACATTCACTTAGGAAACGTTGGGTGTGAACGGTGACCTAAAATTCTTCTAAAGATCATAAAACGATTCCCTCACCCATGAATTTAGACATGGCTGAATTGAACCAAAAATGGGACACCTTAGTCCGAGGTATTGGAGGCTGACACCCAAAAGCTATATTCAAGGTATGCTTTCACACTAGGCTCTACAGAAGCAAAAGTATGGGGGGATGACTCTGCCAGGAGTGGTTCTAATAAAAAGGCTCTGAGGACAGGGTGTAACATAGAACTCAAGGTGAAACTGTACCACACAGGGAGACTCCACTCAAACTCAAGGTCTATGCAAATTTACTTGTTTATCATTCCAAGGGACATGTTGGTGCCAGTATCAGTTTGGTTCATCAATTTACACTGGTCCACTGTCTGGCTATTCTCAACTCCTTTAAGAACAAAGGCAACTCTAGCTTAAGGATGAAAACTTAATTATCAGTAACCTACCCTACAAGGCTCCAGTCCCCAGCCTCAAATAGATAGGGGAAGCCCACCTAAAATGGGATAATTGTATCTGTGGCGTTAGCCTCCATCTTCGGATCTGTGGCTGCCCCATATACAATTAATTCTGTCCAGCCCAAATGTCGTGACAGGCCTTGACAGAGAGAGATGGGGATGAATGTATTGTGTGCAGTCAACATGCCAGAGCTGTCCTAATGATATATTTCTCTCAAAAGCACATGCTCAAAAATGTTGCCTTGGGCAGGGAAAATGTACTATGAGAAGCTTACAGTATTCACGTAAGACGACACTGACAGTAGCATTCATAACAAAATATTAATCATTAGACCAACTGTGACCACCTTGCAGACCATTAAACGTCCTCATTGGCATCCAGGCAAAATAAAAGCTACGTTTAATCATTTTCTGGCGACAAGGATGATGTCTCCGGATGATCTTCCATCAGGCAATCAACCAACAGTGAAAGCCAAATGTAACTAAAGTTGCAGAGGCTTTTGGACTTTCCCTGCGTCTGCAGAAAAGCTGGGTTTTTCTCCTGTAACATCTACAGGCCTGCAATAGTTTTTTCTTGATTTTGGGTCCAAATCCTTCATAAAAATGCACTGGACTGCAGCAGCTTGATTTTGGCACCACCCTTACACGTCATATATTTACGGCGATTTGTACAGGTTAGCACTTATTACATATTGTGCGGTTTAACATTCTAATGAACAATGGAGTTTCAAATGTATTTCTGAAATGTTCCATGCTAAAATAATACAAGTCGTTTAATGCGTGAATGCTAATGTTGAAGATTTTAGTATTTAGTTCTCGTTCATAACTGTACGAATGCTTTAAGATGTAACGCACAATTATATGTATTCATGGTTTTACTCCACATAAAATTCAGTACATGTACTTATTGCGAATATGCGTGCACCTATATTCAAATGTCAAGTGCACTTTAACTGTTGTGCTAACTTAGTATAATTACAGGCCTTAAGCTCGTGAGTATCTATGTTTAAACTTTCACATGAGAATCGTTTTGCTTGCATGTTCTCTACCGTGCTGGCGCAGATACAAGACTTCGTTAGTTTGTGAAAGGGCATTGTTTATTTGTAGTGAGGAAACGTTTGGCAAGAAGAAGACGCACTACCTAAGTTGGAGACGAGTTCTCATGGCGGAGAAAGGATGCTCAAGGTCGATTGAATGTACCCAATTGAAGATGTGGAGAAGAGCTGAATGTTGCCAATTTATACCAAGGAAGATGGAAATGTACTGGAGATGCTGATGCTGATTACCTGGAATACTTTGTGTGTAAATAGGTGTTGCATTGTTAATTAGAGAGCAGTGACCCTTAGTATTCCATGAGGTGCAGACCTCTTCTGCTAGTCCTCTCACGTTGTAGCTTCATGCTATACATTATATGGGCCTGGAGTACATTCAGCAAGACTCCATGATGCTGAAACCTGTTCCTTGCTTACCTTAGATTAATTAGGATTTTTCCCCATTTTAGTGTAGAGTAGGGTGAGTTTGTTTTCTTTGGATCTACTAATGACTAGGCAGGAGGATCGAATCTTGCAATTCAATCTTCAGATTCTCTTTTCTTCAATATCGCTGTCACTGAATTTTGGTGTGCTTTCTATTGTTTAGGCCAAATTTCATTAGGAAATTTGGATTTACATTTGTTTTACTATATTTTTACAATATTCTTTTGAGACTCATTTGTATCAGCCTTTTACTGGGTCTGTAATAAAACCCTTAAACTTTATTCAGTCGTCCTGGCCTTATTGTGTGACTAGTTTGTTACACTGTTATTGTGATTTGAAATGTATGCTAACTCCCTCTTACATCTCATGTAACTAATAAAAGGTCCACTGACCGAAGGGAAGAGAAATCAAGGGGCTCAGAGCTTTCTCAGGACTATTGTGTAAATTAGTATGAACTTTGTAAATTATTGTAGTGGTGTGACTTCCATAGCCTTATAGAGAGAGAAAAAATTGTGCGCTAGACTTCCTCCCCAGCAAGAATTCTCAACACGGGCAGTTGCAGCAGGTCACGACCGCTCGCATTGAGAAATCTGCTGCATGCATTGAGGAAGCTGCCGCTCTAATAGAATTAGTAGAAGAAAGAGTGGGGAACCCAATAGACCCTTGGAGGCTTGGGCAATTAGTGCATTAGCGGGTAAAAATGCCTACAAGGGATTTTCTTTCTTTTGCTCAATCGAACATCTATAAGCAAACAATGGTTGCAAGCTCTATCCAGTAGCTTACATCAAGTTATTTAAGAAGTTAAATTGACTTATTCCAATTTGAACAAATCTGCCACAGATTATTTCACACAGGTGTAAGCTTTTTGAAACATAAATTTATAATGAGAAACATTTTTAGAGGGTACAAAAAACTGTTACATACATAAATATAAATCAGCACATAATGACTGTGATTCAAGATTGACTTGTTATAAACATTTCATTATCACTGATGTGGACATCTATTTCAGACAATATGTACAATGGGAAAATGTGACTGATCAAACAGAAAACAATCCTCAGGCGAACAGTTCACAAAGAAAGTAGGTGTAGTTGTCGACGTTTCGATCTAGATAGTGAAGACATCTGTTAGACTATCTTCAGGACGGTAAATTCATATGTTGAATGACCCTTAGGGGACTACATGGGCGACTTCAGAATGTAGTCAAGTTCATTAAAAACGTCTGTTCGACGTCAAAGAGAAAGCTAATAAATAGCTAGCGTTGTTCCAAGGAGGTCCCGATAAGGGTGCAACACAGAGGTGTTTGCAATCCTTCAGCGGTCCACACAAACCAATTTGTTCAAGTGCCAGCATTGCCGGTTTCTTCGTATCTATAAGGGACGGGCACTGCTCCGTACGACGCTCAGCTGTCTCAACAGTTGACGTGAACGCCTTGGAACAACGCTAGCTATTTATTAGCTTTCTCTTTGACGTCGAACAGACGTTTTTAATGAACTTGACTACATTCTGAAGTCGCCCATGTAGTCCTTTACAGTGGGGGACAATCTCCCGGTGCTAGAAATCAGTGTGAGCAGTGGGACTTAGACTCTGCTGGTGGGGGAACTCCGAGGAGCGCACTTTGCGGAGTTCCGTGGAGTGAAACTCTGCAAACTCCACCCAGGCCTACTTCAGTAGCATATAAAAACGTCCAGCTCCTTTCCCTCAGCACAGACTTCATTGTCCTGTCTGTCCTTGCCATGATGATTATGTCAACCCTGAAATGAAGAACTGGGAGGTGTTCATCCCTAACCATCAGGACGTCCTCTGCCACCAGTTGAAATGATACATGAAGATGATTAGGTTAATATATAGGTTAATAGGTTAAACAACATGAGGGAGAGAACAAAACCTTGTCTTATTTTCCATTGGGTAGCAAAACATTCTGCTATCTGGACACACTTACCACCAAAACTAATCCTTTCAGTGTTTGAGCTGTAAGATGCCTGTATTGGTGTAAAAAGAGATGCCACCATCTCCCTTTCTAATCGGGTGTGATTGTCAATTTGGCAACTTAGAATAAGATGGGTTTGCTTTTTAACAGAGCACATGTGGCGGAGGCCGAACTTGCCCTACAATTTGCACAGCAGGGTTAAAAAACACACCAGATGTCCAGAGCAAAATTAATTTGGGGAGTCGTGGAGGAGCAAAGGCACAGAGAGGGATTTCCCTACACATCTCATTCAAAGGCCATTTTTATTTCTTTGAGTAAGTGTGTGTTAGCACTAAGAATTCTGGAATAAGGTTTACCTGCTGTAAAATTACCCACAGAAAAGATTTTTAAATTCAGCCCATAAAGGGCTACTGTGATAGACAAAATGTGCAGCAATTATCTATTCCTGGCAACATTGGGGGTAGGAGGAAAGAGGTCATTCCCTTGTGGATGAAAACTCTGGCAATTGGCCTTCAAAGTCCCCAAAAGTCTCCTGTTCTTTTAACCATCACTTAAATAATCACAAGTTAGCAGAATTTCATCCATAGCTACCTTGAAATGCAGAGAATGATGCTTCACAGAGCCTTCCTCACCTAAGTAGAATTTTGTGAGAAACCGCTAGAGACATGATCCTACAATCAATGCAGAACATTCTCAATACCGAAGATTATCAAAGTTCCCAATCCTATTCTATTGTTTACTCTTTCATTCCCATCATAGCTGATTTTTTTGCAACATTTGCCCAGTCATCTCCTTTACACTACCTCTGTCCCCATGATGCCTAAGTAGCTCTGCAAGACATTTCTCCCTTCCCAACAGGAAAGTGTGTCCCAATGTTCCCATGCTCCATCACTGAGCGCTCTGAACTATTGTTCCCTTTCTTAGTCACTTCCTATTTCTAAGATCCTTGAACCCCTTCTAGGCAGTCAGTAAAGCTATTTCCTCTATGTTGCCAAGGCAACCAGAACCTTTGACCTTGGACCACTTGGACTACATGCCAGCAAATATAAGGCCATGAGAACTATTGCTTTGAAGAATTGATCTGCGCATCAATTTCTGTGAATGTCACAACCTTAAGCAGTGGTCATACATCTTCCACAAAATCAATCTTTATATGTCCATTGTTCCTAATCCCCGTTGTCTCACACTTTATCTATCCACTAACAATGTTGCCCCAGAGATCTGGTTTCACACCCTCACCCAACCAAAACTGCATTATCACATGTATCCTACTTCCTCATCACTCTTCACCTCACTCCCACTACCATACTCCTAGATCTACCCTCTGCCTTTGACACATTAATCACCCCTCACTACGGTTCACTTTAACTCACTAGACAACTGAGGCATAGGTCATAAATGGCCCAATTCTTACCTGTTGGATGTTGTTTCATAGAGGAATGAAGCCATCCACATCCACTTACAATGGGTTTTCTGTTCTTTGCCCCATCTTTTTCTCACTATATATCAAATGCCTCAGTGATATCTATTCTTTTGAATTTTCATATCACCTTCAGACCAATTACTTTTTTCCCTCCTTTTCTCCCTGTCTCTCCTACATTTATTCACATGTCTTGGTCTGCCTCACCCTGACATTAGACACTGCGGGGTTCAAGGATCAATGAAAAACACTCTAAAACTTAGCTCCTAAACTTACCCTCTTCATCCGCTCCCGAATTTCTTGCTGATCCAATCTACATTCCCCTGATATACTGACATATACCCTTTGGCCAGAAATCGTTGGTCTGTCTTTCCTCTCATTAAAATGGAATCCCGGATAACCAAAACAGCAACTTCAGCACTATACCAGCTTTTGGACTTATGCAATATCCACCCTCACCTCCCCTCAATGCAGATAAAACACTGAGGGCCTGACTCACAAAGGTAAACTTTGTGTACGTTTACTTCTTTTAGGAATTCACAAACTTCATGCAGAGTTTTATGACTCTGCACTGCCTATACCTTTGTGGGTGGAGTTCTCCGTCCACATAGCGGAGGCTTCAGGAGCAGAGAACTAAGGGGCATATTCACAAGGAGCCATCGCCGAATTAACAGCACTTTATCGCAGCCAAAGTCGTGATAAATTTACCTCCCCATTCACAAGCCGGTGTTAACAGCCCACAGCACCAGTTTACCCGCAATAGCAGCCGCAAAAAACATCGCCACAGAGGACCCCCGCAAATATCACTAATGAGATGCAGAGTAGGCGTTCCCGTGACAAAAGTCGAGACAACATCACACCTCAACATTCTCAACGACCAGCCACATCGGTGATAAAAACACAAAACAGGCGATAAGGCGCGTTAGCACCAGGAAATCTACACCTGCTCTGACCTGGTGTAAAGTCGGACGGCAGCCAGCACAACAAAAGGGAGCACAGCCCAGGGCCACATCCGAAGGGCAACAGATGCCATGGAGCCACTCATCATGGGGCCCGGACACCCAAGAGGGCCACAACACCCACCGCCACCACTCCAGGACCCCAACCCACACCCGGAACACCCCCCGGGACCACCCCCAACCCCGGACTAAGAAATTGCACACCAACACTACGAATCCCAAAACAAACATTTTGCCTGATATCGCACAAGCCGGAAAATAAACATACATGCGTGGCCCGAAAATGGAGAATCAGTCATACAGCAATGCAATCACCAACACAAAACACCATACAAACAAAAGCAGAAACAACCCTTAGGATGAGTCCTAGCTGCTCCCCACTGGACAATCCGTAGCACACAGCCTGGAAGACCAAATCCAAGAGAAGAAGGTGTGCCATGCGCCCAACAAAGGAAAGAGAGGGAGAGAGCGAGGGAGAGAGATGGAGTGAGATAGCACAAGCAGCGCAAGGCCGCTCGGGGACCTGGCTCCACATGCCAACATGTGTGTGTGCATCGCCATCCATACACCATGAGCCCAAGGCCGTGTCCCAATCTCACCGCCAAAGCCACATCACATTCCGAAAACGCAAGTAGTAGTCAGACAAACATCAGGGATGAAAGCACCATTGTCCCAATGCAGAAGGCGGGAGGACACCTGCACCCCTGACCTTGGTCCAGAACGCGCCTGGAACACCCTGATAGAGATGCAATGGCAGATGGGGACGACTCCCACACCACGCATTCCGCAAATGAACCATCCGACTCAACCACATCCCACACACAGAAGCCCCTGCCTGTGTTACCCCTGCATGGGATGCCCTTGACACTCACGGAAACAGCAACCCATTACCCACAACGTTGCACACACATTCGAATCATTGCTCAGAGCTGTGGCATATCCTCCACACAACTGCCGCAGTCCAGAAGTGTGCCTGTTCACGAGACGCACCAACGCAATGGCAGGCCATACCGGGCACATGCACAACTGCCGTCACGTGGAACAGTACCGTGCACGTATGCTGCATTTACTGGGCGCACTGCCACTGGCAGTGCTGCGGATCAGTTACAGGCTCAGCTTCCGCATTGCCCACGTCACCTGCGTCCAGCCCTGGTTCCACTGCCGAACATGCACATTCAAGTGTCCTATGGATGTCTGCCTATCCAACACAACTGTTGATGAATTGGACTATGACTTGTGTCTGCGCCCCCTGTTGGATCACGAACAGGAGTGTAACCGAGACAGCCATGCATGGGATGCCTTGACATACTGCGTATGTATTGGTAGTTGTGCATGGGAGATTGCACAATTTCTCGTGTGCAGTGACCAGATCGAGGCGCTCCCCTATTGGGCTGTGTTGCGGATCGGTGAGACGGCGTGGGCTGAGCACACCTGCCCGGACCACCTAATGGATTGGCTCACCCTGGTGTTCCTTGAACCCGACAACGACGTACTATTGGAACACATTGCACATGAAGCTGCACGGGCATTCATGGACGAGTAACTACGTTCCTGCAGCCACATCCGATTGCCAGCCACAGCACATGGCCCAATAACTTGTTGCATCGTGGGGATTGCTCACATATTCCACCACAACAGAGGACACGTCTGCCTTCGGTCGGGCTCTGGATGCATGTGCGTGGAATAACGCGTGTGTACACACACCTGTGCAAGGTGACGCAGGTCCATGGTCAGAGCAACACAGCGTCATCTGGCAACGTTGCCAATTTGGACACACTGCTGGGTGAGAGCACACACATGGCAATGTAGCACGACATGTGGACCTGTCGGACCCTCACACCTGATCACTGTCGGCAGAGCAGACAATCGGCGCACCCCGGAGGCAGTGCACCATGCAGACCCCACATGCAGTGAGTCGTGCCCCCTCACACGGGGCAATGGGCAGACGCCAAACAACACATGACTCATCAAGCAAGGCAAGGTGGGCTGTGAGCGTTGCCATCCGTGATGAATGTTGTCCATTTCAGCCCCAACATTATCTGTACCTAGACATGTACCCAAGCTGCGTGTAAGTGTCTTAAGCATGTCCCTGCCTGTTGTGGCCGTTGCCTCGTCCGTACTGACACGCACATGCCAATAAAGCCTATGCCACTCCACTGGTGTCTAACTGTGAGGTGTGTTGTTTAGATTGTCCACTCGGGTGCCACAATGAGCATCGTCCCAACACAGGGAGGAACTGACTAACGCATGTGCAATGTGGGTGTGTCCCTTTGGCAAGCTCCACCTCTGTGAGCCAGACATTGTTTTTGGATAGGTGCTGGACGACATGTGCACTTACATGACTCCAGCTATGTGTGTCCAACCTCTGACCATGTGGAGCAATGTCATACATCACAACAGAATGTGTCCATGCAGATGTGTGTAAGTCGGTATGCGACGTGAAGTTCTGCTGTCACACGTGGTGTGGGATACCACTCCTGGCCTGCCACCGTTTTGGTCACTCCTACACAGGGCCCTATTCAACACATGGACGTGTGCCTACGTTGGGGTGTTGTGAGATTGCTGTTGTTGTGCAATGGGGACACAGCTAGTACTCACCTTCACAGTCATCCAATTGGCCATGTGTCTCAGGGATAGACATGCACATAGATGTCAGTTACCAGGGTGTACCTTCATGTGCAATCATCGTCCCCACATCCAGCCATACTTCCATACGTGAGTGAACATAGTGATGACACATCTGTGTGATTTAGAATGTTTTATTCACATTCAGGAGATTGACGGAGCGGGAGCTGTACCTGGCCATCCAAGCCCACATCACATGGAAGCCCAGTGGTGGGCCAACCTGAGTCCTTTGGGGATTGCACAGTGATTGGGAAGAGGGAGAGTGCAGTCCGCAGCAGGATTGCTGTGTGATTGGCCAGCGGTGAAGAAATGGCAGTCCGTGTCGGGGTCCGGGTGAATGTTGCAGGGTGTTCCGGAGGTCAGTAGGAGGTATTTCCCAGGGCATGATGCATAGGTCATGACCAGGCAGGGACAGGCCATATGGCGGTGATGGATGCTGTTGCCTCCTTCCTCACACAGTAGTTCCCATCCCCTTCTCACTCCCCTGATACGGGTTCTGTGTCCGGTGTGTCCGGTGTGTGTGGCGGGGTGATGGCTGCATCGCTGTGTGCCCCTGACACATCAGACTGCGTAGGTGATGGGGCAGCATCACAGTGTGCCACGGACACATCAGGGGTCGGAGCTGTGTGTGTCGATGTTCCCGCTGCATTCATCTGGGAACGGCTCAGTGGCAGCAATGGCAAGTTGGAGTACTGCAGGGCGTTGCTGTTCCCAGCCACTACTCGGTGGTGTCCAGCCGTGGCAGACATACTTACAGCCTGCATCTGCTCCATGGTCTCCATTGCCCTCTGCATCTGTGCCAACTCTGTGCTGTCATGGCTGGTGCCTGTCTGACCTGACAGTTCTTGTATTAGACTCATGGCACCAGCGAGGTTAGCCAAGGTCTGTGGCGGAGCATGGTGCGTACAGGGGGTGTCCGATAGGGACTGTACGTGGTCCCTGATGTGACTCAGACACCCACGTATGGCATCGAGTTTGGCTGCCACGAGCTCGAAACCCACACGCAGCTGATGAGCCAACTCCACCTGGCAACCCAACACACGCCGTTGGAATTCCATGTATTGGTCGGGGGGTCCTGGGAGACAGCCGTGGTGGTGTGTGTTTCCTGCTGTGTGGTCTGTGCAGGTGGTGGGGTCACCTCGAGGCAGCTGGCCTGGCCTGCTCCTGGGGGTGGGGTGCAGAAGCTGTCCAGCATCCGTTGGAGGGTGTCTTGACATATGTGCAGGTTGTCCTCTTTATCATCAATGGTGGGATGTGTGGTGTGCTCTGCAGGGGGTGTTGTTTGTCCCTCTGCAATGTAAAGGGGAAATGCAGGTTAACAGAGTTTCATATGTATGGTGATGATTTCCGGATGTTTACATTCAGACTGCATGCCAATGTACATTGTGACTGTTTGGGGGGAACTTGCTATTTGATGGCAGTCAGTGTGTTTTTCGACTACATGACAGATGTGTGGTAGTACCCGTACATTATCATCACACAGTGTCAGGCAATGCCAGGTGTGAGTGGACAGTTACTACGCACAAGCGGAACCTGTAGTGAGCTCTGTCCTGTGGTGTTGCACTTTGTACCACATTGCCTTCATTGCTGATGTTCTGTGTTTGCTATGTGTGTGTGCTGCATTGTGGGTGAGTTGCCCCTGCAGCTCTGATTTTGTGTAGCCTTCTCCCTTTCAGGTGGGGTGCCTTTGAATTGTGTGCTTTTTGGGACCTGATTTGCTTTTGACTTGGGTCATGTGTGCTCGCGGACTGTTTTTGTGGCCTGGTGCATTGTTCGTCTGCTACGCATATTGTAAGGCATGGGTTGTGGGTGCACGTGGACACGTTGGAGTGTGACCTGCACTTGGCTACCTCCATGTCGCTTCGTGGGCCATGTCTTTTTTTTGGGGCAGCTGCCATGCTATCGGACATGCAGTGTTACTTGCATAGTCAGTGTGGGTCACGGAGCCGCTGCTTTGCTGGATTCAGCACATATGCACGGGTCGGTTGTGATATAGGTGATAGGTGGGGGCCCCTCTGTGCACATTGTGGATGGGGGCCTACTTGGCGTTTCTATGTGTGCTGCAGTGTGCCAAGGCAATCAGGGACATGTTCCACGGTCATTGTGGGTGTGCTGTGTGCTGCGCGTAATTGTGCATGTGTGCCATTGTGCCCATCTCCCCCCCCGTCCCCCCGTCCCTAGTGGTTACTCACCCTGTTGCTGTTGGGTCAGGTCGCATCGTACTGTGTCCAGGCCACCCAATGCTGCCACCGTCTCCTCACTGCTGACTGTGACCACCATTTGCTCCAGCTCATCCAGCTCCTCCTGTGTCGCAGGACTCCCACCTCCAGTCGCCGTTGCTGCCTCCCTGTTGGCGGCGAGCTTATGTTTGGTCTGACTTTTCAGATCATGCCAGCGCCTCTTGACCTCCTCCAGTGACCTCCTGGACACTCCGACTGCATTGACATTGGTGACGATGGTCTGCCATATTTCGGTTTGGGTTGCCAGTGCCGCAGTGGAGGTGCCGAACAGTTGTTGATGGTGTTTGGTCACCCCCGTGACGATGATCTGGTCTTCCTGCGGACTGTACCCGGTCTTCCTCTTCCTCTTGTCCTTGCCCTTCCCCGAAAGCGGGGTTCCTGGATGGTCCTCCGTAGGGCTTGTGGTGTTCGGCTTGTCCTCTGCACTCGGTCCGGGTGCATCCATGTTGCTACGCAGTTTGGATTGTTTTGGGGCTTTTTTTTTTCTTTCTTTTATGGTGCTTTTTCCCGCCGGACGCGTGGGATTTACAGGCCTGTGGCTGGTGTTCGCTGATTTCTGTACCGTGATTGTCCTCATCGCATGATTTCTCGCGTTCGCGTTTCGCATTTTTTTGGCGTGGCGTTGATTTTCACGCTGTCATTTGACACGTTATCTGGTGACTATCGCATGCTACCGCCTTGTTGTGAATTCCACGTTGACACGGGTTATTTTCCCGTGCTAGGCTGCGATGTTGAAAGTTGCGTTACGCTACTCTTGCGGTAGTTATCACACGTTCTTGTGACTATACCCCTAAGTATATGGAACTAAAGGGCATATTGACAAGGAGACTGTCGGAGCGCGGCGTTAAGCCAAAATTGCTTACACCGTGGTCTGACAATTTCTGAACGCAGGGATGCGCCGTATTTACAAGCGTGCGGGGCACCCCTGCATTTCCCCTAGCACTGGCCCTAAATTTAGCTGCCTAGCGCGAACGCAGGCAACCTTGCGCCATTGTGCAAGGGTGCCTGCATTGCAAGGAAAAATTGTTTATGTGTAGGAAGGCCACCCTTCCTGCACATAAACAATCAGTAATGGCAATTTGTAACTTCTATGTGTGCTGCTTTGTGCAGCACACATGGAAGTTGGAACTCATCATTATTTAATGATTGTTTATGTGCAGGAAGGGGCACCTTCCTGCACATGAACAATCACTAGTGGCGATTTGGTGTTTCTATGTTTGCTGCTGAATGCAGCACACATAGAAACAGCAAAAATGAGGAGAAATTGATCATTTCTCCTCGTTGCGCCAGATTAAGACCAGGTTTTCCCTGGTCTTATTTTTGCCGCTGCCCCATATTTACGCCACCCTTATAAATAGGGGGCAGCGTCAAAAAGCAATGGGTGTTGAGGCGGAACGCCCACTGCAACACCCATTGCCCGCCCCTTTCACGCTAAATGCTACGTGAAAAGGCGGATTAATTACAAGGCATCGTTAAGCCACATTAAGTGGCTTAACGCTGCTTTGTAAATAAGGCGAAGGGCTTAACGCCACCAGAACACTATAAAAAGTGCGTTCTGGTGCCCCTAAGTATATGGAGTGCAAAGTCGTTAATCTCCATACATAGTTTGTGAATACCTAAAAATAGTAAACTTACACAAAAGTGTAAGTTTACCTCTGTGAATCAGGCCCTGATAATCTCACTAATATTCAGCATGCCCCACTACTGCAGTAAATTACTAGGGAACCTACCCCATTACTCCTTTGCACTGCTTCACAGTGTTGTAAACATGAAGCTGCCAACTGATGAAGAATGCTCTTCAAGACAATCAAGCATTGCATCAACCTTCTGGCTGACCCTCCTATCCCACATCCCACAGACAAGTGTAATGCCATCAACAATTTCTTCAATTAAAACAAAACGGAAGATCTGACAGCACATCATTAAAACCAAGCCTGCTCTCCTCTCAGGCCCACTCATTATTGTAGCTTCCGGCAATAGTCATCTTTCAAAGCATTATGCCATGCAGATCTCACAGATATGCTCAACTCCCTCAAAGGCACCTCCTAAGCAAATTATGTCTTACCCACATCCTTCATTAAAGCTCTCTCTGGGGAAGCTTTCTCTGTCAACACCTCCCTTTCTTGAGGCATCTTCCCAGAAGCTCTCCCCCATCCTAAGAAACCTACACTACACCCTGATGACCTAGCAAACTACTGGTCCATCACTCACCTACTCTCCATCGGCAAGGTCCTCGAGTAGTCTATGCTCTACTCCAAGATTACATCTCTCCCAACCATCTCTAGAATGGCTACTAATTTAACTTCAGATCTTGCTGAAGCACAGATACAGCTCCCTTACACATCACAGATGATAACCTCCTGAACATAGGTGAAGATGACCCCTTCGTCTATAGCTGACTTTCACACCATCGACCATCCAACACCCATCCACACCCTGAAATCTTGAATGAGTTTTTCTGCAATTTCTTTGGGTGGTTCGCCTCCTACCTTTCATTCACATGGGCACGTCTGAATTAGTGACTCCTCACACTCTCTACGATTAGAGTCTAACTCAGAGAAGGTGAATTGAGAGACACCTTCCAGTTCCCTTCTCTATGTTGTATTTACCTTTTGAGGCTTAAGGGATCTATTGGGTGTGACCACAATAGATTTGGGCAAACACAACACCTCCAGGTTCCAGAAGATACCTATCAAATACGGAGTCCCCCTGCGTTCCATACTTTGCCCCGCAATCCTTAACCTCTACACAAATTTCCTTGGTGCTCTGCTCTCTGATAACTGAAAAAAATTCTGTAATATGCTGATGGTATGGAACCCTACCTAAAACATCTCCTCTGTTCCAGACATCCAATACCTCAAACGCTCCCTGTACCTCATCCAAATCTGAATGTCCAGCACCTACATGAACCTCAACCCCACCAAGACAGGATTTCTGTTACTAGTCAAGAACAATTAGCAGGAAATAGCACAACAAAGTGATGGTTACTATGAAAGTGTGATATATGGTTCTGATACATTGGTTGTACTTTAAAACGGAGGTTCTTAATATGATCAACAGGAAATGCCTTTGGAATGACTTTGTTATTGATCAATTTAGTGTAATTTTTTATGAAATATTTGCTGTCATTTTAAGAAGGACTGTGAAAAATATGGACAATATTTCTGTCTTTCACAGAACAGATTTTTTAGTGAAATGTTCCGTGTTGATTTGGTGTAAAGCCTTTTGCTTGTCACTGTAATATAATAAAATGTTCATATATTTAATCTTAGAATTTTGTAATAGAGCTCTCTCCTTCGGTGTACTTAGTCGTACAGTTTAGGCTCCACGGGCTCCCCTCGCCGTCCCACACCATCTATCTACCTCTCAAATCACGTGTTGAATATACAACGCAACACTGCCTTTGGCTAACTGCACGGCATACAAATACCTCATGCATAGCTATGTAAATACATAACCCCAACTCATCTTACCTTCACAAAGCTGGCACCTCTATACCAAGAAAAGGGGCCAAATGGAAGCTTCTGACATTTGTATTCAAGGAAGTAAATGTCCTCTTCCTAAGTTAGCTGTCTGACATAATTTCTTGCTGTCTCAGAATCTAAGATCAACTAACGACAACTTCCTAGTCACACCCAACCCACTTCAGTGACTCCGAGTCCAGGACCTCCTACGACTTTACTACGCATCACAACCAATAACCATTAAGGACAATCTCCTCCCTCCAAGTATTAAGAGCTGCACAGAAAGGCTTACTACTGCAGCTTGAAGACATGAGTGAACTCAATATCCCACTCCTCACATTGATGTAAATGCGTTTCCTGCATGCTGTAGCTTGAGCTTGTAGTAAGTTTACAAGTGCAGAGACTACGAAGTCGGGGCGGAGAACTCCGCACAACAAAAGTTAGGACAGGCCTATCTTTTTAAGGGCCGAGTTCTCCATGCCGACTGTGGAGTCTCAGCACTCGTAAACTTACTATTAAATTGCAGTTTTGCGAATACTGAAAAAGCGTAAATTTACACAAACGTGTAAGATTACCCATGTGAATCAGACCCTGAGAGAATATGTTGTGGAGGGATACACTAGACAATGGAAATATAGATTAGATGCTTAGATCACAGATAAATGGAATACACCACAGCAACACAGCATAGATGTTTCACTGATTTCTCCTGTCTTGGCAGAAGAGAAAAGATTGTAGCAGGAAAGAGTAGATATTGTCAGGATAGGATAAATTTCGAAAGGAGAGATAGGTTGTGGCAGAATAGCCTTTTTTTGTGGCAGAATAGACTAGATCACAACAGCATAGATTAGATTAAAGCACAGCAAATTGATTAGCGCAGGAGAGCTAACTCTATTGAAAGATAAAATAAATGATGGCAGAGTAGACTGGATATAGACAGAAGAAAGTATATCATGAGGGAAAGGAACGCATCATGGTGGAATAAGATAGATAGTGGTATAGTATAATAAGTAAGATCTGGAAAGAATAGAACAGACGGTGGAAGAATTGATCAGACGATAGCAGGTTGGAATAGATCATGTCACTGCCGAATAGAACATAGTATAGTAGAATAGCTCAGATCATGATAGAATAGATGCTGGCGGGATTATATAGGCCATGGCCGCAAAGAATACATCATGACTGGATGCAACACACCATGACATGATGGAAGAGTTTGTGGTGGGATAGACTAAGATCACAGTCGGGAATAAAATAATAGGCTATAAGAAAAGCAACTAGAACACAATAGGCTAAATCAACACCCAATGAAATAACTTGGGCACAACAAAAACGGTCTCTGTGGATTAGGAAAGCACTAAGCAGAGCAAAATAAAAGCAGGCAGTATAAACAGACGAGAGCAAAATTCAGCAGAGCAGGAGATATATAATAACTTAATGCATAATGGGATCCATCTGTGCAGAGTAGGCGAAACAAGGACCGCGTGGAGAAGATAAGGGCAGCGACCACAGACCTGAACAAAATAGAATACATCG
Source organism: Calotriton arnoldi (assembly GCA_963921515.1). Taxonomy (NCBI): domain Eukaryota; kingdom Metazoa; phylum Chordata; class Amphibia; order Caudata; family Salamandridae; genus Calotriton; species Calotriton arnoldi. The sequence continues at coordinate 461,632 of CAWUFW010009671.1, forward strand.
GTGCAGGAGCAGAAGAGGGAATACAGATCAGGAGAAGGTACAATAGTGAAACACAATAGAAGAGGGCAGAATAAAACTGATGAACGCAGAATAAGACCAGGGCCAAACAGAATCGAATACAGAGTAAGCATATTTACTTATGCAGCCAGGAAGAAGAAAGCAATCGAACGTAGAAGAGCCCATTCTATTGGAGCAGAAAAAAGCATTTAACATGTCCAGGGTCAGAACTATGGGAGATCACGCAATGCGTGCTTGTTATTTCCCGTATTCAGTGCTCGGCATATGGTGTTTGATGAGCGCGAGATAATGGTTAACACAGACGAGGGACAAGCGCACCTGTTCACTTACAGAAGGAAAGGTCAGGCGTTGCGTGCGAATGTCCTCTCACATGATAGGCCCAGCTGCGCGCGGTGACGCCCGTACCTGCTTTTTACCTTCAGCGACCCTGCCCCCTCCCCCTTCACCCGCCTCTCCCTCCATTTTGTTATGTTTGCTCCCAGGCCTCAGATTGAATGCCCCCCGCCCTGGTTAGTAGCCAACCCATTAGGCGCTGAGTAAACCCGCCTTATCGTCCGCAGCCTTGGAAGCCTGCGGTGGGAACCACGGGAAGGTAAACAGGTTGCTGACAAAAGGCGCTTTCAGGAGGGGCCGACACAAGCAGCCGAGACGCCAGAAAATGCACCCTTTTCAATGTCAATGCCGAGGTAATGTAACTAGCTTCAGGTGGCAGTGGCGTGAGGCAAAATGGTGGTCCCCACCTGCAGAATGTGGCGAGGAGCCCTTCTGTCTCCCATACCTCACAGAAATCCATAGACTTTGGGCTGAAAAGGGTCCCCAAGAAGGGTGAAGACCCCCCCTGCGCTGCAGCGGCCTGCGTGAATTCGCTGTCCTATATCTGGGCATCACAGTTAAACACCTATGTCAACTCACTCCAACTCACAAACATACCTCAGGAGCTCTGGTGCATCACACAACAGCTGGAAAGATTGCTCAGTGACTTGAAAGTTTTGTGGCAGTGCTTCGTGCATTCAGTCACCCTCAATGGTGGGGGAATTTACATAGGTTTTTCCTGGCTTAAATGGCTTTCATCTTGTGTGAGCTACAGGTGTCTGCATTAAAAACTAGACTTTTGCAGTTTCTTTATAGCGATAGCCCCAGTGCTTAATTTGTAAAATGTAACTGCCAGGGCCCAAGGCATTCTACCGAAGGTGGCACCACTCAAAGCCCTTGCCACTGCCACCGAAAGACAGAGCCAGCATTACTTACTAAGCATCACACTTAAAGAAGTATGACATTTTGAACTATTGCAGGCCATCCCAAGCTGTAGGGAGGGCTTGGACGTGCGACTTTATACTTTTTTCAAAACACTAATGGGCAGATTGATCAATATTTCACACACCGCTATTCAGCAAGACACCTTGCTGCGCTGAGTGAAAAAAAGAAGGCAGGAATGCGCTTCATTTAACATTTTATGGCACGTTCCTGTCCTCTCCTTACACTGGCGCACTTTTGGCTGCTTAGTGCCAACGCAGGCACTCTTGCGTCATGGTGCAAGGGTGCCGGCGTTGCAGGCAGGATTGGTTTTGTGCAGAAATGGACACCTGACTCCACAAAAACAATCCTCTGAAGCTTTTTCCTCTTTCTATGTGTGCTGCACAAAGCAGTACACGTCGAAAGACGAAAAAAAAGGGGAGAAATAAATATATTTCTCTTGAGTACCCCTCCCCTGGGAAGGCATGGCATTTGACACATTCCCAGGTCTACCACTCATGGTAAAGCTGGGAATGCACCAAAATCCATGGGTGGATGTGTGGGAACTCCCACGCTCCACTCATGGAACGTCTCACCTGGACAGAGTAATGCAAGGCAGGTTGGTTTGGTAAATCTGACTTTAGTGTTACGTTGTCCTTGCATACCTTGCGTGACGCAAGAGCAACGCAACACTTTCATAAATATAGCCCTGCATTGCTAAAGACTCGCGCTGTGCTAAAAAAACAGGCTGAGCGTGCAACCTTGTTGTCATAAACAAGTGTTGTGTTTAAAAATAAGCGCCAGTGACAAGCACCGGCAAACACTGGCACAAATTAAGCAGTACATGTTCCCATTTTTACCATCTATTCATGAATATAAATAATCTCATTTCGCTTTTCCTCAGAACTGTGTACTACCCAGTCGGTCACGAGAAAAACATGAGGTATGTACTTGCATACGTAAACTAGTGAGCTATTACATATACCAAGATACTTTCATCCACTTTCTGCAAGTCGCATGGGGAACGTTGCTAGCGCAGGCAGCACTGTGCCACTGGATTCAAGCTATCCTGGCTGAAGAGGGGTGAAACCCTGAAACCGGTCCTAGGATGCTTGTTTCCGGTCCAGGGAGGACCTGGCTTGGCAGTTCGGGCTGGACTGTTCCCATGAGGCACAGGGTCAAGACTGATTTGCATATGGCCAGGTCTAAACTGGGGTACCATGGTGAGCAAAAGAATGATGGATTTAACCCAGATCTCTTGACTGGGGGTGAATGTTTTGATTTGTTCTGCATTCCGTCCATCAATTGTGTGTCTTTTGCTTCCTCGCCCTAAGTCCGCCGGGTATGCCCAGATGTGGGTCCCGGGCTCACTGTGCCACTGGATTCAAGCTATCCTGGCTGAAGAGGGGTGAAACCCTGAAACCGGTCCTTGGATGCTTGTTTCTGGTCCAGGGAGGACCTGGCCTGGCAGTCCGGGCTGGACTGTTCCCATGAGGCACAGGGTCAAGACTGATTTGCATATGGCCAGGTCTAAACTGGGGTGGCATGGTGAGCAAAAGAATGATGGATTTAACCCAGATCTCTTTACTGGGGGTGAATGTTTTGATTTGTTCTGCATTCCATCCATCAATTGTGTGTCTTTTGCTTCCTCGCCCTAAGTGCGCCGGTTTTGCCCAGACGTGGGTCCCGGGCTCACTGTGCCACTGGATTCAAGCTATCCTGGCTGAAGAGGGGTGAAACCCTGAAACCGGTCCTAGGATGCTTGTTTCCAGTCCAGGGAGGACCTGGCTTGGCAGTTCGGTCTGGACTGTTCCCATGAGGCACAGGGTCAAGACTGATTTGCATATGGCCAGGTCTAAACTGGGGTACCATGGTGAGCAAAAGAATGATGGATTTAACCCAGATCTCTTGACTGGGGGTGAATGTTTTGATTTGTTCTGCATTCCGTCCATCAATTGTGTGTCTTTTGCTTCCTCGCCCTAAGTGCGCCGGGTATGCCCAGACGTGGGTCCCGGGCTCACTGTGCCACTGGATTCAAGCTATCCTGGCTGAAGAGGGGTGAAACCCTGAAACTGGTCCTAGGATGCTTGTTTCCGGTCCAGGGAGGTCCTGGCTTGGCAGTTCGGGCTGGACTGTTCCCATGAGGCACAGGGTCAAGACTGATTTGCATATGGTCAGGTCTAAACTGGGGTGGCATGGTGAGCAAAAGATTGATGGATTTAACCCAGTTCTCTTGACTGGGGGTGAATGTTTTGATTTGTTCTGCATTCCGTCTATCAATTGTGTGTCTTTTGCTTCCTCGCCCTAAGTGCGCCGGGTATGCCCAGACGTGGGTCCCGGGCTCACTGTGCTACTGGATTCAAGCTATCCTGGCTGAAGAGGGGTGAAACCCTGAAACCGGTCCTAGGATGCTTGTTTCCGGTCCATGGAGGACCTGGCTTGGCAGTTCGGGTCTGGACAGTAAGACCTCCGACCCTCGGTCTAGGTCCACTCTCTCCCCGCTGCTCTGCTGTGCCGTCTCTTGCCTCCAGACCCCGACCTCCTCCCTGGGAGGTTCGAGCCTGCTGCCCGCTCCTGCGCCTGCTGCCCGCTCCAACTGGGACCAGACTGCCTCCAACCACCGTAACCTTTCTCAGCTGTTTTTTTTCTTAATTTTTTCCCTGTCGTGCCACTGTTATAGTGCCCATCTGTGTCTTGCTCTAATTCCACCACTGTTTTTATTTTCTCGTGCCTGCCTGTTCCTTTTGCCTTTCGCCCCTGCTGCCCCTGCTGCCCCTGCGGCCCCTCCCCCCCGGAATTCCCACCCGGAATTTCCCCCTGGAAGTCCCCTGCTCCCGCCTCACAGCCAGCCTCTCCTCCCTCCACCTCCCCTACTTAATTGCGGCCGCTGCGCGGTTGTGCCGCCGGCGCGCCAAAGGCAAGCCCGTCTGCGCCCGTCCGCGACCCGACCGCGGCCAGCACCAGGAACCCTGGACCTCCCACTACCCATCGCTACGACACCACCACCCTCCTCGCACTCAACCCTGGAAGACTTAGAGAATGCCAACAGGCCTCGCCGAACACAACCCACGGCCAGTTCTCCTGCCTCCACTTCCGCCAGACCCTCCCCGCCACCCCGGCCTCCAACACCGCCGACGCCAGCGCCGGCAACACCCTAAAATGCATCCTCCTCAACGTACGCTCCGTACACAAACACGCCATGGAAATCTGGAACCTACTCGACTCTCTTTCGCCCGACATCGCCTTCTTCACAGAGACCTGGACCAACGCATCCTCCGCCCCCGACATCAGCACCGCCATCCCAGACGGATACAAGATCCAGAGGAAAGACCGCCCCAACCACCCAGGAGGGGCGTCGCCATCACCCACAAGAGCACCCTCCGCCTCACCACCTCCAGCGAAACCTTCCCCTCCGCCGAACACCTGCACTTCCAGATCCAGACCACCCCAAAGCCACACTCCGAGGAACCCTCGTCTACAGACCCCCGTCCCCCGAACACCCTTCGCCACCACCATCACCGACTTCATCGCACCCCACGCCATCGCCTCAACAAACTACATACTCATTGGAGACCTGAACTTCTACCTCGACAACCCCAGCGACCCCAACTCCACTATCCTTCGTGACAACCTCGCCAGCATCGGACTTAAACAACTCGTCAACACACCGACCCACAGAGCAGAACACACCCTCGACCCCATCTTCGCGGCAGGAAACAGCGTCCATTTCAGCCACACAACGCAGCCGCCATGGACCGACCACCACTGCGTACACTTCGCCATCAACAAACCCAACGCACCCAAACCAGCCCAACGCCCACCATGAAGGAACTGGAGCAAGGTTACCGACAAGCAACTTAACTCCACCCTCACCCGAGACAACCACACCTGGGCACCCGACGCAAACAGCGCAAATGACGCAGCCAGAGAACTCCACACCTGGATCTCCAACTGCGCAGACGAGCTCGCCCCGCTACGCAACCCCGACAGACAACGCCCAGGAAAGCCACCTGGTTCACAACCGCTCTCCAAGAAGCCAGACGCACCTGCAGACGCCTGGAGAAGAACTGGAGAAACACCAAGACAACCGAAAACCACACCACCTACAAGGACGCCATGACGGACTACCACAACCAGATCAGAGCCACCAAGAGGAACTTCATCCACAACAGAATCCTGGCCAACTCCACCAACTCCAAGGAACTTTTCAGTGTCATTCAAGAATTCACCAACCCACGCAGCGAAGCCACAGACGTCACCCTAACCCAAGACCTCTGCAACAAGCTTGGAACCTATTTCCACCTCAAGATCAAAAACCTCTACGACAACTTCATCGACCATCCACCAGGCGCCACAGACGGCCCCCCAGAAACTCCAGCCAGCCCACCACCTCCAACTGGACACCGATCACGGCCGAAGACACCGCCTCGACCATGAAAAGCATCCACTCGGGGGCCCCCACCGACCCCTGCCCCCTCACATCTACCACAGAGCCGTGGCCGCCATCGCACCCGAACTACAATGCACCATCAACACCACCTTCAAAACAGGCACCTTCCCAGATGACTGGAAGCACGCAGAAGTCAGACCCCTGCTCAAGAAGCCCACAGCTGACCCCACCGACCTCAAGAACTATCGGCCCATCTCGCTCCTCCCCTTTGCAGCCAAAGTTGCAGAGAAAACAGTCAACAGGAAACTGACACGATTCATTGAAGAGAACGCCATCCTCGACCCGTCCCAATCCGGATTCCGAAGCAACCACAGCACAGAGACCGCCCTACTCGCTGCCACAGACGACATCCGCACCCTCCTGGACCAAGGCCACTCCGCAGCCCTCATCCTACTCGAGCTATCAGCGGCCTTCGACACCGTCTCCCATCGCACACTAGTCGCCAGACTACACGACGCAGGCATACAAGGAACAGCCCTGGACTGGATCCGATCATTCATCACCGGAAGAAGCCAAAGGATCAGACTCCCACCCTTCCTCTCCGACCCCACGAAAATCACCTACGGAGTCCCACAGGGTTCATCACTGAACCCCACCCTCTTCAACATTTACATGGCCCCCCTCGCAGCCATCGTCCGACAACACGGCCTCAACATCGTATCCTACGCCGACGACACCCAGCTCATCCTCTCCCTCACCAAAGACCCCACCACTGCCAAACTCAACTCCCAGAAAGGAATGCAAGACGTCGCAGTCTGGATGACCAACAGCTGCCTGAAGCTCAACGCCAAGAAGACAGAAGTCCTCGTCCTCGGTACCACCCCTTCTGCATGGGACAGCACCAGGTGGCCGACCACCCTCGGAAGCCCACCTACCCCCTCAGACCACGCCAAGAACCTCGGCATCGTACTCGACTCATCACTCACCATGAACCGACAGGTCAACGCTGTCACCTCCAGCTGCTTCAACAGCCTCCGCATCCTCCGCAAGACCTTCAAGTGGATCCCCCCTGAGTCAAGGAAGACAGTCACACACGCACTCAACACCAGCAGACTGGACTATGGAAACGCACTCTACGCCGGCATCAACAAGTACCTACCCCGCAAACTCCAGACAGTACAGAACACCGCCGCCAGACTCGTCCTCGGCATCCCCCGACACGAACACATCAGCCAACACCTACGAAGTCTCCACTGGCTCCCTGTGGAGAAAAGAGTCACTTTCAAAATCCTCACTCACGCCTACAAATGCCTACACAACAACGGACCCAAATACCTCAACGACAGAATCAACTTCCACGTACCCAAAAGAAACCTCCGATCTTCCAACCTCGCACTGGCCGAAACCCCGCGCATCCACAGAGCCAGAGCAGGCGGAAGATCCTTCTCTCACATTGCAGCCAAGACCTGGAACGAGCTACCGGCAGACATCAGACGCGCCCCCTCCCTGAACACCTTCAGGAAGACCCTCAAGACCTGGCTCTTCGGCTAAACAGATCTGCGGACCCCCCCCCCCTCAGCGCCTTGAGACCCTCACGGGTGAGTAGCGCGCTTACAATTCCCTGATTGATTGATTGATTGACTGTTCCCATGAGGCACAGGGTCAAGACTGATTTGCATATGGCCAGGTCTAAACTGGGGTGCCATGGTGAGCAAAAGAATGATGGATTTAACCCAGATCTCTTGACTGGGGGTGAATGTTTTGATTTGTTCTGCATTCCGTCCATCAATTGTGTGTCTTTTGCTTCCTCACCCTAAGTGCGCCGGGTATGCCCAGACGTGGGTCCCGGGCTCACTGTGCCACTGGATTCAAGCTATCTTGGCTGAAGAGGGGTGAAACCCTGAAACCGGTCCTAGGATGCTTGTTTCCGGTCCAGGGAGGACCTGGCTTGGCAGTTCGGGCTGGACTGTTCCCATGAGGCACAGAGTCAAGACTGATTTGCATATGGCCAGGTCTAAACTGGGGTGGCATGGTAAGCAAAAGAATGATGGATTTAACCCAGATCTCTTGACTGGGGGTGAATGTTTTTATTTGTTCTGCATTCCGTCCATCAATTGTGTGTCTTGTGCTAAAAAAACAGGCTGAGCGTGCAACCTTGTTGTCATAAACAAGTGTTGTGTTTAAAAATAAGCAGCAGTGACAAGCACCGGCAAACACTGGCACAAATTAAGCAGTACATGTTCCCATTTTTACCATCTATTCATGAATATAAATAATTTCATTTCGCTTTTCCTCAGAACTGTGTACTACCCAGTCGGTCACGAGAAAAACATGAGGTATGTACTTGCATACGTAAACTAGTGAGCTATTACAGATACCAAGATACTTTCATCCACTTTCTGCAAGTCGCATGGGGAACGTTGCTAGCGCAGGCAGCACAAGTGAAGTTTCACAGTTTATTGAGACATTTCTGCTCGAAGAAAGTCTCGCACAAAAAGAGAAAGCTACTCAGTCAGGGTAGGCATAAGGAAAACACTAACTTAGATGAGCTCTGGATAGCCCAATAAACAGGGACTGCATATGATTTTGCTTGCATAATAAAAGTTATGCACAACCATTATGTCTTCAGGGAGTGTTTGGTCCTTTGGGTTAGTTTTATGCAAGCATCCTTGGACCTAGCTTCCCAGGATGGTTGCCTGAACCAAAGTAAGTTAATGGATCTGATTACTTACAGATGAAGAATTTGGGGCAACATGGCTAAAACAAACACAAAAAGAATGCTGTATAAAAAAGAAAACAAAGGGGGCGATTACCATGCGGCCCGTAAAGGCTCTGACCGACGGTTGTAGCCTTCCTGGTCGCATCGTAATGGGCTGCTCGGTTTACTTTCCGACCGCTGCATTATGATGCTGGCGGTCAGAAAGTAAACCGGCCGGTATTTCCTGCCGGCTTACGACAGGCTCATGGAGCCCGTCAGCCAGTCGGAGCCGGCCCGTAATCCCAAAGGGCAGGCCTTTCCGCCCTTGGATTACGATGCACGCTTTCTGACATGGTTTCCATGCTGGCCTGTCTGACATGGAAACCGTCGGAAAGTGTGTTTGGGGGCCTAGGGCAGGGCCCCCTTGGGTGCACGGCCTCTGGTTGGGGGCCGAGGGGGCACCTATGGTGCCCCCCGTTGATCCCTGCACCCCTTGGCAGGCACCTCAAGGTGCCTGCCACAGAGTGCAGGGATGAACAGCACCTCCCATTTCCTTATGGGACCATGTATTATGGCTGGTTTACGGCATAATGCATGCTCTCATAGGGAAATGCAGGAATGCGACCGAACAGTGTTTGGTCGCATCCTAATGAGGCGGTTGGGACCGCCGACCAGAGGTCGGTCAGTGTCAGGACCAAGTCGGTGTCGGGCGAAAGCAATTCTGCCCGACATTGAAATCGGCCACAATTGTTTATACTGAAAGGTTGTAAGGCCTACATTAGGGTTTTACTCTCAGTCATGATCGCTTAGACAAGTGCCTGTTCCAACCCTAAACTCTAATAGCATTGTTTATCATCAGCCCTTGTGTCTTCAAATGGTGTTTTTCTCCAATCCTAGTCCTTCTCTTTAATGAAAGAGTGTTAGCTCCAGACATGTTTCCTTATGACTGTTTTTAGCTCCCAATCAGGTTTCCTGTCCTTATGACAGTGTTTAAACCTGTTTCGTTAGTACGGAGTTTGCCCCTCTTGTTGTCTCTAATGGCAGTGTTTTGTACCTTTGAATAATCCCGTAAACAGGATTGGATCCAGGCTAGAATCTAATGAGGTTGATTCTCCCCAACAGTAGCATTAGTTTTGTGGCTAGCTGGCCAAGATGGCGAACGCACTCTAACGAGGCTCCGTCCACAATCCGCAGATCCAGCAATTATCCTGCACGTGGCAGCGCCATTGTGTCGTCTACAGCAGCCCACTGGAGCAGGGGTGCAGTCGTGGGCGTATGCAGCAAGTTTGGGACTTCTAAGTGCCATATTCGCCGCAGAATGGCCGCCTGCGTAGAGGTGGCGCCATTGAGCTGGCCTGGGATTTGAACGGCAACAGAGGGTGGCGGTTTGCTGAGGCCGTGATCCGGCAGACCTGCTGGAAGCTGAGTTGCGGCAGCCCATCGGTGTGTGAGGGGACTAATGGGCACGGTGTGAAGAGCGGAGACCAGCCCTGAGCATTGCGGGAGTGAGTTACTGCTAGCCCGGCTGGGAGCTGCTGCAAGACACGGAGTGGAGCAAAGGGTCCCCGGGAGACACGGACGATCGGGTGAGACCCCGCTTCATAGCGGTAACCCTCGAATGCGGGCAGCTGGCTGGAATCGATAGGAGGAGGCTGTGAGCAGCGGAGTTGTGCACCGTGGCCTGTTGCCGGCCGTGGACTGCGAGGCATGTGGAGCGGCCCCCGCCTGGCGCCTGCCGGGTGCTGCGGCAGTGTGGAGGGCCGTGCCGGACGTTAATAAACTGCTGTCTGTTGCGGCTTCGGCCGCGGTGTGTGACACTGATGCCGACTGCGACTGTGGAGGCGGGCATGGACGGGGCCTATACTCTCCTCATCGTGGAGGCACAGAGGAGTTGATGGGAACGAGCAAGGCTCCGATTGATGGCGTGGGCCCAGGCCGTGCTACTCGCCGCACGTGGGTGTACATCTGAGCCATGAGCACATTGGGCAAAAAGGCACGTGCTGGCTAAGTGATCGCTGTCTGCGGAGACACGCTGGGGACCCCCCGTATAGCCTGGGCACTGGCAGGATGTGAGGTGTGGCAGTGAGAAGCTCTGAGGCCTATTTATAGGCCGATATAACGTTGCAACCTGCGGGGCAGGATAGACGTCATTATATGGTGATGCGCGCAGAGTGAGGACGACAGGAGCGCCCCGTAGAAGCGCGCAGCAGGAGCATACACCGTCCCAGTGACCGCAACAAGACCAGGAGTGCGGTTATACACCACAAGTGGACTGGATAACACATAGCTCAGACGTTTGGCCCTTCCGAGCAGGCGCAGACATTGTGTTCAGAACTGACTTTTGGCTGTGAGGGGCCAGGGGGCCGCCTGTAGGCATACCGAGAACAGCGACAAAGGCATAGTTCAATACAGAGCGCACGACCACAGTCTGGGGTGTAATTAAGAAGCTACAAGCAACCTACTCACTCTGGGCCGACGGAGTGGATGCACAGACCTGACCTGCAGACTGGGCTGGATCAGGCACATGAAAAAGTAGTGCAGCGCCCGATACGCGATCGCCCGGCAGGTCACGCAGGTGAAATCCTTCCGAAGTGCGGCCAGGAGAGAGGAGCACAGAAAATTATCCCATCCACCATGCGCAAGGGACATTACACTCTCAGTAAAATGGGAAGACAGCACACGGGAACGGGAGCAGCGCCCACGCGTTCGGCGACGGGCCCAACTCAGTCAGACCAAGAATCTGAAATGTTGGGTGCCTCCAGAGCCACCAGTCAGGAATCAAAGATAGACTCTGTGCTTCAAGCAGTGACGCAGATCAGTGAAGCGTTGACGCAAGCCCGCACATCTCTTGAAGGCCGCATTGACAAGGTCACATCAGATTTTACATTCCTGCATGCTGACCACAGAAAGCTGACTGGGAGGGTCCACGAGCTCGAGAAGGAGGTGAAGGAGGTCGCCCCGGTGGCCACGGAGGTGACTGCAGAAGTACGTAACCTTACGGCTAGATTCCACTCCCTGGAGCGCAGAATGGATGATGCAGAAGGCCGATCACGGTGAAATAATGTGCGCATAGTGGGTCTGCCGGAGGGCACAGAAGGCGGAGACGCAGTGGCATACACTGAAGCCTGGTTGAAATCATTGATGCCTGAGGGTGTGCTCTCTCCTTTTTTCGTGGTGGAGAGGGCGCATAGGGTGCCGTCGGGCCGCTCGCCGCCGGGTGCTGGGCCGAGACCTTTCCTGATTCGCTTCATGAACTTTAAAGACAGAGACACAGTGCTACGGGAGGCCAGAAAAATGGAAGTGATAAAGGTGAGCAATTCGCAAGTCCTCTTCTTCCCAGACTAAGCCCTTGGTGTGCAGCGACAGCGGAGTGCCTTCCTCACCGTCAAGCGACGAATGCGGGACTTAAATCTGAAATACTCCCTCATATTTCCGGCCTGGCTACCGGTGGTCGCAGATGGCTCCACGCATTTCTTCAGCATGGCGGAAGATGCATGGGAATGGCTCGAATCCAAAGGGCACCACACATCGCCGAGCCAAAGACAAAGCGGCGAAGGCCCACGGGTGGGTACTCAGAGAGGTCGCCGGGCCAGACATGGGTTGCGAGCGGCGGAGTCACTGGTGCAATCGGCGGCCGCTCCCAACCGTGAGCAGGTACTTCGGGAGAGGAGAGACGCACTGCAGGCAGTGGTGGACTTGAGAGACGGGCGGAGCAGCAGGGATGCTGATGCCTCTTCTGAACAGTCACTGAGTGAAGACAGCTCACAAGCTGTTTGGCCGATTCACGAGGACTCACAGACACTTCCAGTTGTAACGCCTCAGACTGCAGATGACTTAATGTAAGAATGCAGTGCAGTTCATGGCCACGCAAGTATTAAGTTGCAAACCCACATGTCTATGGGACACTCGCGCTACACGTGCGATTCACGCATGGGTTGCCCTATTGCACTATTTGGAATACAATGTTTGGGTAGGCCAGCATAGATATGTGTGCACCCCAGACTGCAGATCACTTACACATGATATGTGATGCAGCACAGCGCACACATTCACGCACGTAAGGCGGGTCCAGCATCACACATTCCACTTCCTGCCAGCTTTAGCCCACCCCACCTCTTAGCAGGATCAAAACGGCGAGCGTTGCCGTTAGTTGCCATATGGCGTTCTTACCAGTTTGGGCAGACACACGTTGTCTATCTGCTCTTCCCCAGTTGAACCATATAAGGGTTCCCCCCACACTCCCTGTTCGAGTTATCAAACCCCTACACTTATGGACATTGCAGCTACATTTTGTAATTACTGGAGGTTGCATGTGTCATCGCTGCACCCCTAGCATCTCCGGCAGTCCGCGAAAAATGTCATTCTATCAACATGCCCGATGCCTTCCACAAACGTAATTACTTGGAATGTTAGGGGGCTCCACACACCAGCCCGCAGATATGGAGCGTATGCGTACCTTAAGCGTCATGCCGCTCACGTGGCACTCCTACAAGAAACACACATCTCACTGTCAGAAATTCGCAGGTTACAACAGAGGTGGAGAGGTCAAATATTAGCCACAGGCTACTCGGCCTATGCCAGGGGAGCCCTGATATGGATACGGCCAGGTACCTATTTCGTGTCCGAAGAGATTGACATAGATACATATGGTAGGTACGTGCTTGCAAAAGGCCGCCTAAATGGGATACACGTAGTGTTGGGATCAATTTATGCTCCGAACACAGAGCAGGGGGCTTTTTGGCAGACACTGACAGACCTACTCTCACACTGGTGCGACGTCCCCTGGCTGCTGGGAGGTGACTGTAATTCGGTCTTAGACACAGCACTAGACAGGTCGTCATTCCCGTCACTGCCACAGACGGCTGCAACAGCCAATGCTAGGAATCTAGGGGAGTGGCTGCATAGGTGGGGTCTATCGGATGTATGGAGGGCTCTTCACCCACAGACACGGAGGTATTCACATTACTCACATCCGCACAGGCTTCATGTACGTATTGATCGTTTTGTTGCAAGCGCGCCGCTATTAAGGAAGTGCCTTACTGCGGACTACCTTGGCAAGACGCATTCTGACCACAACCCACATGTAATGACAGTGCAAGGTGAGGATGGGGGACCCACTACTCGTCTGTGGAGACTCCAACCTGTGGCGCTGGAGGACCCACCGTTTAGAGAAGCAGTAAATGCAGCGATAGAAACATACTTTGAACATAATGCGGGGTCAGTTGCGGATAGAGGTACCCTGTGGGACGCAGGCAAGGCAGTGGTCAGAGGGTGTTGTATGGGTTTGAGTTGAAGTATTAGGAAACAGCTAGACGAAGAAGTGAAGCGCATTGAGGACACCTTGACCCGACTCGAGGCTGAATTAGCGCAGGGCAATGATGCGCAGCAGAGCATTGACACGCAGCGTGCTAAACATGCTGAGGTGATAGAGCAATTACGCTGTTTGAACTACGCGTCGCATGCTGCACGCACACACGCGACGGCGGATAGAGCGGGCAGATTGATGGCACGCATGATCCGGCAAGAGAACACGCAGGCACCTGTGCTGAGGCTGCGTTCTGCGGTGAGAGCAATGCTCACTACACAGCATGAAATTCACCGTGACTTCACCGCACATTACACCAGAGTGTACCAATCGTTAAGCCGTGCAACACTAACGGATATAGAAATCTTCCTTGCTCCCTTGCCCCTGCACCAGGTCACAGCAGAGCAAAGAAGCGAACTAAGCGAGCCGCTCACGCTGTCGGAAGTGCAAATTGCTATAAGCTCGTTAGCCACAGGCAAAGCGCCGGGCCCAGACGGCTACCCGGCCTATCAACAGATCCTGGCGCCACGTCTTCTCGCAATGTATCAAAACGCGCAGGAAATGGGCATGCTCCCGGAAACGCTTTGTGAGTCCCTGCTAGTGTCCTTGCCCAAACCTCACAGGAATGTGGAACTAATGGGATCATACCGCCCGCTGGCGCTACTTAACACAGACTATAAGGTACTAGCTAAAATATTAGCGAACAGATTAGCCCCGTTGGTGCCACAGCTGGTGCACGCGGACCAAAATGGTTTTGTGCCTGCACGCAGCACATCATTAAATCTGCGGCGCTTCTTCCGAGTGGCGTGCTGCTACGGAAATAGCTGGGCGCGTGCTGGATGCCTAGTGCTGGACCAGGAGAAGGCGTTCGACACCCTAGAGTGGGAGTTCCTATTTGCTGCACTGAGCAGATACGGATTGGGGGAGGTATTTCTGGGCCTCGTCTTATAAAAGAAAAAGGTACCCCCTATGTCCAATTTAGGTCCAAGAGTGAGGGGGAAAAAGCAAAATCTATCTAAGAAAAACTCTTGTCAGACCTATATTTCTTTGTGGACGGCCAAAAGCTAGGCTCTTATACAGGACAGATCCCCAACATACTCATTGACCACAGTAACTTATTCAAAAATTAATTTTATTAATATTTTTATACATAGATATTTTTCTTTTTCTAAAAAGTTTGTTATTTTTTGTAGTGCAAGTTTCTATGTTTTTTGTTCTCATCAGTTTATTTTGTACATAATGTTACATATATTCCACAATTCATGAGAAGTAAATAACATTTACACAAATACATGTACATCAATTGCTATATAAGCAATATTTCCTGTGACATAAGACAACTTAAACATACAAAAAACAAAAATTGACATTAATAAAACTTAACTATAACCCCACTCTCAACCATCACGCAATTGTTCTCACCATTCAGAACAGTCTCACAGATACCTACACTCATATGCAAAAAACATGCAAATTTGTGGGAAACTCCAAGTCTTATTTATACAACATACACTCTTTTTTAGTTATGTGGTTTGATTTTATCTGAAACGCTTTCCACTGATGTGTTGTATTTTGAGGGGTTCCCCATAAAAACGGTCACGCTCAACGCATGTTTCGGTGGGAGGACTTTATAACCACCTTCATCAGGACCATGTTGCTTAAGATATTGATCTCAAAAGTGGGTGGGGGTTATCTGTGAAATAACAAAGAACAAGATCGTTTTCCAAAATCTCTTCGTTCGGGGACTATCCAAAGCAGCTACTAAGTTAAAAAGCCAAAGCTACTTGAGAAAAATTGGCCTCACTCCAAACACGATCCCGTGAGACAACCTAAAATAAAAATCCATAAAGTGCTCACCAGTTTTGTGCGTCCTATCCATGCTATAGGACTAAACCCATTCTCCATCATTCCTAAGTGTGCATTCCAACTCTATTTGTGAACAGACACCATTCAGTGGGAGCAATAAAGGGTAAGAAGCCTTTCACCCGAGTTGCCCAAAAGAGGAGAGAAACAGAGAAAAATTGGGAGATTGTGAGAATCTCAGGAGTACATAATAGGGAAACTACAACTGCACCTTATGTATTAGGAAGATCTTTCAAACTTTCATTTCTCATTCGCAAAGGCTTATCAGAGCCAGTCAAAGTATCAGAATATTGGCGTTCAGGGACGCTATCTTAACATCTAGGAGGTTCTAGGTTGTCTCTTTCTGCAAGATAATCAATTCAGATTAAGCTCCACCTCATAGTTCTATATTTGCAAATAGGTTAGGGTGTGGCGATGTTAGCTCATCTTACCCTATTATGATGCATATAGCGTCAGTCGTCTATCTGTTACTTTCTGTAGTCCCGTTGTCAATCCAAATATTCTGGCATATTTTCAAATAGGGCTGCTTTCTGCTTGATGCAATATGGAAAATGAAGAAACATAGACAGTAAGTACATAGGTGTCTCTGGAGTAAGGACATAGTGTTATGGCACATCACGAGAATAGTCTCCTGTGCAGTGTCATAGGTTTATACTATTTTAAAGTGGTCATTCGTCGCGCATGTGCATCAAAATAACGTAACCTGATCGGGACAGCACAACTGCCTCAAATTGCCGGCGACACAACGCAAAACAATGTTAAGCACTGTTTCTTTGGAAATCCAAGATCAGGTCTTATGTATTATTACAAGCATAGACCTGCTGAGACAGACAAATACAGCGACCTACCGGCGATATTATTGTTTCCGAGTGTAACGCAACAGATATAAATGGAGCTCTTCACTGATAGTGGGCACAATAAGATATGGGCCACTGTTCTTCCTCTCTATCGTGCTAGCTATACTTATTGTCTAGCACGCCACATGTCTTTTATGTGCCTCCAGGTTTTTCCTGCTAATACACAGACAAAGTCACGAGCCTGCCAGGAATCACAAAGTTTGACGTACAAATGACAAAAGGAAGAAAAGAAACCTTCGCTGCTTACGGTTACTGTGGGGAGAGGAACCACTATTATCCCTTTCTGTCATGTTAGCTGTTCTTATTGTCTAACACACCAATTGTTATTAATCTATTTAACGGAACGGCAGTTCTAAGAACAAACCAACCGGGCGCATACACGATTAATGACCTTACCGTATTTTTTCTCGTAGTCTGATAACACGCTCGACAAACGCGGGCAGCACGTCTCCCCGTCTTGCTCCGACAGATACCAGTTGGCGTAGCTACGTAGCCCTATTTAAAACACGTGCAATTGTCAGTCGATTACCTACATGTGAGTCAGCGCTCACACTAAAAAGCATGGTCGCGCCCATCAAGCAGCCGAAGATAGGCGCCATCTTGTAGTGGCTTTAAACTAAGCATTCGTTATCCGTGGTCTAGTCTGCTATGTGAATACAGACAGAAATAATAAATGTTACCAAATGAAAAATATGGGCAGCAGCAAAGGTATAAGTATATATCATCTAAGGATTTAGAGGTGCAGGTATATGGGCCAAATATGATTGATCCCAAAGATTGGGCGCCATCTTTGAGCATGTTGGAGTACCATGTCACAATTTCGACAGGGTCATAAGAAAGTAGTAGATACTACCTAGTTAGTGTCTGGGTATCCTCAGCCAATATCAAAGATCTTGAACCAATATATATTATAAAACCTGCACTCAGTGTATTCTATATTCGTGCATGTAGGGCTGACTTTGTATTATTTATCTTTATTGAAAAGAGTACCATGTGGTACTAGATGTCATAGGGTTGAGTGCTGAGTCCACAAAGGGTGCTCAAATGGTGGGCAGACCTAGTTGGAGCTGTAGACAAATGGGAACCTCAAGGGCGCATTATAATGGTATAATGAAGCATTTCTATAAATCTAGTATTTCAAGCTTGTGGCTATGTGGTCAGTAATGTCAGAGGCCTAACCTTATGATTGTAATAGATGGTATAACTATGTATATAGATCGCTGGACTCTAGATAGTACATCTATATTAGCAAGACTACATAGAGGTATTGAAATGAGACAAATGGTGGGGGTGGTTTGCCACCATGGCATATGTCCTACTGAAATTGATCTCAAAGAATTGGCCTTACTGCTGCTACTTATATTCCTTCTGAATACATAAGGTCCTCAACATGTAACTATCCAAACTATTTCTTCATTTAGACCTTAGCGAACTGTATCTAAGGTAAAAATCCAAAAGGTCTCCCTTTCTTTACGGATTTTCTCTGTGTTGGCTCCTGATTTATATTTAACTCATTCCAAGATGAGCCATTTAAGCTCATCTTCCCTATAATTGAGGTCAAGGCAGTGTCTTACCATAGACGCCTGTAGTTTCTGTGTCCTTATAGCTGATTTGTGTTCCGAAAATCGAGTACGGAGCTCTCTCCCTGTCTCTCCTATGTATCCTAACCCGCAAGGGCAAAGGATTAGGTAGTCAGTGGAAAGCGTTTCAGATAAAATCAAACCAAATAACAAAAAAGAGTGTATGTCGTATAAATAAGACTTGGAGTTTCCCATGAATTTGCATGTTTTTTGCGTATGAGTGTAGGTATGTGTGAGACTGTTCTGAATGGTGAGAACGATTGCTTGATGGTTGAGAGTGGGGTTATAGTTAAGTTTTATTAATGTCAATTTTTGTTTTTTGTATGTTTAAGTTGTCTTATGTCACAGGAAATATTGCTTATATAGCAATTGATGTACATGTATTTGTGTAAATGTTATTTACTGCTTATGAATTGTGGAATATATATGAAATTATGTAAAAATGAACTGATGAGAACAAAAAACATAGAAACTTGCACTACAAAAAATAACAAACTTTTTAGAAAAAAGAAAAATATCTATGTATAAAAATATTAATAAAATATATTTTTGAATAAGTTACTGTGGTCAATGAGCATGTTGGGGATCTGTCCTGTGTAAGAGCCTAGCTTTTGGCTGCCCACAAAGAAATATAGGTCTGACAAGAGTTTTTCATAGATAGATTTAGCTTTTTTCCCCCTCACTCTTGGACCTAAATTGGACATAGGGGGGTACCTTTTTCTTTTATAAGAGCCTAGCTTTTGGCCGCCCACAAAGAAATATAGGTCTGACAAGAGTTTTTCTTAGATAGATTTCTGGGCCTCGTTAAATTGCTCTATATGCGCCCCACAGCCAGGGTCAAGACAGGCCCATATGTATCGGAGCGGGTTCCCATAGAATGCGGCACGAGACAAGGCTATCCACTCTCCCCATTGTTATTCGCGCTTGCCATTGAGCCACTGGCTGAGGCGCTCCGTGTCAGGGTCTAAATCCCTTTTGCTGTCTGAACCACACAGGAGCAGAATGACGCTAGGTCCCAATACCCTTCTCAGAACCAACCCTGCTAGGTCTTTTAGTATTCCATTGCAGGTAAGTTCTAAGGGGAAAAGGGTTGGGGACAGAGAAGAGACTGCTCCAATATTCTGCCTGTTCAGCTACGTCTTCTTCTTCTTACTGGACTGCAACATTAACATGTAAAAACCTTTATTTATTGTGCCTTTTAACTTACTGTTTTTTCTATGGTGTATAAATAACTTATCTTACCAGAATGTTTACTGAAGCTTACTTCTCTTCTACTTCTCATGTATTGTTTGCTAGGTTGTATGAGAAGTCTTCACTCAGATCTCTTTCCTTTTCGTTCTCAGGTACAATCTGCACTTGATCCTGCTATTCCTTAATGTAAGAAAGATAAGGTAAGTATTTATTTCTGTATTCCTAATTTATGTATTATTTGGGTTTCTCTTTCTTTCTATTAACTCACTGTTAAGAGACTGGAGTGGGCCTTGAACTGGGGTTTCTGTAGTAGGATGACTGGTTTTCTCTCTTTAATTAGTTTTTAAACAATGCTTCAGAACTTAGGTTAAATGTTAAAAGGAAGCGTTCCTTTTATTCAGGCCTTTGGTTTTAATGTTTGCTGGAAGCACTGCCATACGTGAGGAGAACATTACTGGAGTTCTTTAACACATGGCATGAGAAAGAAACATGCCGGGCCTTTGACCCTGACTTCACCTTTTAATTAATTCTCAGAAGAGTGAACAAGTTTCAGTCTAAGAAGACACTGCGTGTTGAAAGGTCACGCCTGCGTCTGACAGATTCTGGAACAGCTGAAAAAGACAGCTGATTCAAAAAGCTTTTTATTTAATCTTCTCAGCTAAGGAAAGCAATTACTGAAAAAAGTATTTCCAGTTTTCAAACGAAGGAAAATATATTCTGACTTGTTTCCTTTTTTCTCTTTAAATAGAAATTTACCTCTGACACAATAACCTTTTCTCACAGAATGTTTTATATTAGCTACAAGTTTAACACTAACCTGATTAGTGAGGGAATGTAGTTCCGACGAAGCTAACCCCGATTTTATCGCAACTACCCTAACTGACTTCCACGACGCTGGGAAAACAGGTGCTCTTCAAATTATTTCTTCAGTGAAGTGCACAGTGGAATGTTGAAGCACACTTCACCTGATGTCATGAAGCCTAAAAGACTAGACTGCTAACAGTGGTGTGCTGTCGCAGTATGTGCATGTTGGCAGCCATCTTGGAGTTCCATCGGTGCCAACAAGCACTCCAGCTTGAGGGATTATCTGACTTTTGGTAAGTTTGTAGGGGGAAAATGGTAGCCAGCATACAGTTAGAAGGAGGAAACCTCCCGTGAGTCCTGACAGTACCCCCTCCCAACGGGGTTTACTCCGGTCGTGGTTTGGCAGGAATTTGGCATGAAAGGCTCTAATTAAACGGGGGGCATGGACATTAGTACTCTTTTCCCAGGAACGTTCATCAGGTCCATAACCTTGCCAATCAATGAGGTAGAAAATTTCATTGCGGATGAGTTTTGAATCCAAAATTCGTTTAACTTCGTACTCCGCCTCACCATTAACCATCAGAGGATCAGGAGGGAAACCCTACGCAACCCCGGTTGAATTGGTTTAAGGAGAGAAACATGAAATACTGGATGAATTTTGGTAGAACCAGGAAGAGATAGTTGATAAGTGACTGGATTTATGACCTTCTCAATTGGATAAGGACCCATAAAGCGAGGCTGAAATTTACGGGGACCTTTGAGTCTGAGATTTTTGTACTCAACCAGACTAAGTCTCCTACATGAAGCTCAGGTTCTTTTTTACGTTTTCGGTCAGCGAAGTGTTTGTAACGATCCTTCGCGATCGACAAATTCTGGGTTACTGAGTGATGAATTTTAGTTAACTGTCGGGCAATATCTTGAACAGCAGGAACATTAATATCATCAAAATTAGCATGAGAATTGGGATGTCTGCCTGAGTTTATAAAGAAAGGGGAGTGGCCAGTGGATACATTTAGAGCATTATTGTGAGCATACTCCGCAGTCCATAAGTGGTCAGGCCAGTCACCCTCCTCATCTAACAAATAAAGTCTGAGGTGTTGTTCTAGGTCTTGGTTAATGCGTTCAGTCTGACCATCAGTTTCTGGGTGAAAACTGGTGGAATAACGATGGTCAATATTAAGGCCTTTGATGTAAGCCTTCCAAAATCGTGATAGGAACTGAGAGCCCCTGTCTGAAACGAGGACCCTAGGAATCCCATGAAGGCGAATAACATGTTGATTGAAAAGTTGGGACAATTGTTTAGCAGTGGGTGTACCTTTGAAGGGTATATAATGTGCCATCTTACTAAAAGTGTCGACAACTACAAGAATGGTATCATACCCATGGGAAGAAGGTAGATCAACAATCAAATCTAAGGAGACTGTGTGCCAAGTATATGGGGGGTTGGCATGGGTTGTAGGAGACCTTTAGGAGCTTGTCTGTCCGATTTTCCCCGTGCACAAATTTCACAGCCTAACACATATTGACGGACGTCTCGGCACATGTATGGCCACCAGAAACGACGTTTGAGTAATTCTTCGGTTTTCACAACACCTTTGTGGCCAGCCAGAGGGTTGTCGTGACATTCCTGCATTGCCTTCAGCTGAAGCTCCTTGGTGGGTAAATACAGGGTGGTACCTAAATAGGGGAGGCCATTGCGAATGAAACGTTGTGGATCTTCTGTGGCCCAGTTCTCCATTTCAAGGTCGGTCATCAAATTTCGAACGTGATGTTCAAAAGGTTCTAAGGAGATAGTTCCAATGAATTTTCCATCAGGTATGATTTGCTGGTTTTCAATGACTGAAGTTTGATTTTCTGTGTCGAGTCTAGAGAGGACATCAGCCTTTCCATTCTTGGATCCGGGACGAAAAGTGATAACAAAATCAAAGTCCGCGAAGTAAAGAGACCAACGCAGCTGACGTGGTGTGAGAGTTCGAGCAGATCGCAAAAATTTTAGGTTGCGGTGGTCCGTAAACACCGTTACAGTGTGTTTTGCCCCCATTAAGTAATGCCTCCAATCTTTGAAGGCATCTTTGATTGCCAAGAGTTCTTTTTCTGTAATCGTATAGTTGCATTCCGCAGGGTTGAGTTTGCGGGACCGATATGCCACCGGGTGTAACTGTCCCGTGTCCTTGTGCCTCTGAGAAAGTATTCCCCCGATGGCTAGGTCCGATGCGTCTGTCTCCAAATAAAAAGGCTCAGAGGGATCTGCATGAAGCAGCACCGGTGCTGTGGTGAAACTGTCCTTCATCAACTGAAAAGCTTCTTCTGCTTCTTCTGACCATTGGAACGGAACTCCTTTCTTCAGAAGACGAGTCAGCGGAAGTATCTTATTGGAGAATCCATTAATGAATCGTCTGTAAAAATTAGAGAATCCGATAAAGCTTTGAACCTCTTTGATACTGGTAGGAGATTTCCAGTCTGTTATCGCCTTCACTTTTTGCTCATCCATTCGAACTCCTGCAGGTGATAACACAAAACCTAGGAATTCTACTGTATCTGTGTTGAAGAGGCATTTCTCCAATTTAACGTATAGAGAGTTCTCTCGTAGACGTTGTAAAACTGCTCTGACCTGGTTGTGATGTTCTTCAACCGTGTTGGAATAAATCAGGATGTCATCTATGTATACTATAGCGCATCGGTCAATGAATTCACTTAAAACATCATTGATAAAGTACTGGAAGGCCGCTGGTGCGTTACAGAGACCATATGGCATCACAAGATACTCATAAAGGCCAAATTTGGTCCTGAACGCAGTCTTCCACTCGTCGCCTTCCCGGAGTCTAATCAAGTGGTACGCTCCTCGTAGGTCTAGGCGAGTGTATATCTTTGCTTCCTTCACTTGATCAATTAGTACTGAAATGAGAGGCAATGGATAACGATTCTTCACAGTTATCCTGTTAATCGCTCTAAAGTCAATACAAGTCCTGAGATCTCCCCTTTTTTCGGCACGAAAAAGTGGGGAAGAGACAGGGGACTGCGACGGTCGGATAAATCCGTTCTCCAGATTCTTAGCTAGGTATTCCTTCAAATGGATGTTTTCCTTCTCCGTTAATGCGTAAACTCTGCTGCATGGTAGATTAGCCCCTGGTTCTAGATCAATTTTGCAGTCATAGGGCCTGTGGGGGGTAACGTCTCTGCCTTTTTCTCATCAAAGACGTCTGCAAAGTCTTGGTATTCATCTGGTATCATGGTAGTTTGGATCGCACATACCGAACCTCCACCTTCACACAATTGGGTGGCAGCGCAGATTACAGAAGAATGTGTCTGGTCGTCGAAACAATTTTTGGTGCAGTAGTCTGAATTTAATTGAATAGTTCGGGCTCCCCAATCAATTAACGGGTTGTGTTCCGTTAGCCATGGTAGACCTAGAATCAGTTGAAATTGGGGGCGTCTATTAAATTAAATTGCAAGGTCTCTTGGTGTCCTTCGACAGTAGTCATGTGTACCAATTCAGTATGACTGGTTATGGGCCCTGAAGTTAAATCCGTACCATCCACCGCTCTGACCTTCTCACTTTTCTCCTTCTTGATAGCTTGTAAACCGATCAGGCTAGCGAATTTGTGGTCGGAGAAATTACCTGTTGCCCCAGAATCTACCATGACGATGATTCCTGTCAAAACCACATCTCTAAACCTTAAGGTCACAGTCATAACCAAATGGGGAGAGGAGACTTGTAGTGTGTTTGCCAATTGGTGATTTGTTGGAGTCGTTTTTCCATTCGCATCCACAGGTCCAACTCCCCTTACCTGTGGTGCCTCTAGTTTTCCTTCTCCTTAGCAGGCAACTTTGGTCTTTTTAAGCAATTCTTGACAAAATGTCCACTTCTTCCACAATATAGGCACAGTTTGTTCAGCCTTCTCTTTTCTTTTTCTTCTTTAGAGAGTGGACCTCTGACTACACCGATTTGCATGGGTTCAATTCCCGAAGAACTCTCTACTGTCCGTGTGGATTCTGTTTTGACACGGTCAAAACGAGGAACACTTGGTCTAAGCTCCTTCCGCCGTTCTCCTTTCCGCTCACTTTGCCGATAATCGATCTCTAAGGTTAAATCCACTAAGGCAGAGATGTCGGTGGGTCGATTAGGGATTTGAGATAGAGCGTCCTTCAATTCCTCTCGCAATCCTCTATAGAATACTGCTGCTCTTTTATCCTCGGGCCAGTTGGTCTCGACCACTAGTTTATTAAATTGGGCTAGGTAAGACACGAGTTCTCGGTTTCCTTGCTTTAATTCCAACAGTTCGTTGTCTGAAGCTTGAGATGCTGTTCTTCTATCAAAAATTCGGAGAAATTCCTTCTTGAAGTCATCTAAACTGTACAAAATTGGGTCATCCTTGGTTACTAGTGGCATGGACCATGAGGCGGCGTCCCCACTAAGGTAGGACAAGATAAACGCCACTCGGGATTGAGCATCGGGGAAGATCGTTGGACGGCACATAAAATGCAGAGAGCATTGGGTCAAAAAAATTGCGCTTTCTGCGGGTCTCCATTAAATCGCTCTGGAGGGGCAAGAGGAATTACTGGGGATAATGAGTGGATTACTTGTGTGGGGGCAAAGGATGAAGTGCTGATGTTAGGACTCTGGGTTTCAAAGGATGCGGTGCTTGGCCTAGATCCCAAAGCTGGTGTTCCCGTTTTAAAGGTTATTATCTCCTGTCTTAGTATTTTATTTTCCTCTCTGACTGCCTCCAAGTCCCTTTGTATATTACTCAAAATCTCGCCCAAATTTTTTAAATCAAGTCCTTCTGCCATTCTGCTCAGGTGCTTGTACCAACGTGGGCACTTCACTCTGTCAGGGTCTAAATCCCTTTTGCTGTCTGAACCACACAGGAGCAGAATGACGCTAGGTCCCAATACCCTTCTCAGAACCAACCCTGCTAGGTCTTTTAGTATTCCATTGCAGGTAAGTTCTAAGGGGGAAAAGGGGTTGGGGACAGAGAAGAGACTGCTCCAATATTCTGCCTGTTCAGCTACGTCTTCTTCTTCTTACTGGACTGCAACATTAACATGTAAAAAACCTTTATTTATTGTGCCTTTTAACTTACTGTTTTTTCTATGGTGTATAAATAACTTATCTTACCAGAATGTTTACTGAAGCTTACTTCTCTTCTACTTCTCATGTATTGTTTGCTAGGTTGTATGAGAAGTCTTCACTCAGATCTCTTTCCTTTTCGTTCTCAGGTACAATCTGCACTTGATCCTGCTATTCCTTAATGTAAGAAAGATAAGGTAAGTATTTATTTCTGTATTCCTAATTTATGTATTATTTGGGTTTCTCTTTCTTTCTATTAACTCACTGTTAAGAGACTGGAGTGGGCCTTGAACTGGGGTTTCTGTAGTAGGATGACTGGTTTTCTCTCTTTAATTAGTTTTTAAACAATGCTTCAGAACTTAGGTTAAATGTTAAAAGGAAGCGTTCCTTTTATTCAGGCCTTTGGTTTTAATGTTTGCTGGAAGCACTGCCATACGTGAGGAGAACATTACTGGAGTTCTTTAACACATGGCATGAGAAAGAAACATGCCGGGCCTTTGACCCTGACTTCACCTTTTAATTAATTCTCAGAAGAGTGAACAAGTTTCAGTCTAAGAAGACACTGCGTGTTGAAAGGTCACGCCTGCGTCTGACAGATTCTGGAACAGCTGAAAAAGACAGCTGATTCAAAAAGCTTTTTATTTAATCTTCTCAGCTAAGGAAAGCAATTACTGAAAAAGTATTTCCAGTTTTCAAACGAAGGAAAATATATTCTGACTTGTTTCCTTTTTTCTCTTTAAATAGAAATTTACCTCTGACACAATAACCTTTTCTCACAGAATGTTTTATATTAGCTACAAGTTTAACACTAACCTGATTAGTGAGGGAATGTAGTTCCGACGAAGCTAACCCCGATTTTATCGCAACTACCCTAACTGACTTCCACGACGCTGGGAAAACAGGTGCTCTTCAAATTATTTCTTCAGTGAAGTGCACAGTGGAATGTTGAAGCACACTTCACCTGATGTCATGAAGCCTAAAAGACTAGACTGCTAACAGTGGTGTGCTGTCGCAGTATGTGCATGTTGGCAGCCATCTTGGAGTTCCATCGGTGCCAACAAGCACTCCAGCTTGAGGGATTATCTGACTTTTGGTAAGTTTGTAGGGGGAAAATGGTAGCCAGCATACAGTTAGAAGGAGGAAACCTCCCGTGAGTCCTGACACTCCGCAATATGCAAGCTGACTGGGGAATCCCGTTGGGAGACGGCATACATGCGGTCTCCTTATACGCGGATGTCCTGTTGATATATCTCAGACATGTGGGGCACCCGTGTGGGGCAATTGAGGTCAAACTGCTCGAGATCGCCTCGGTGTCGGGACTGAAGGTGAA
Organism: Calotriton arnoldi; assembly: GCA_963921515.1. Lineage (NCBI taxonomy): Eukaryota > Metazoa > Chordata > Amphibia > Caudata > Salamandridae > Calotriton > Calotriton arnoldi. The sequence continues at coordinate 487,972 of CAWUFW010009671.1, forward strand.
TGGGAAAAGTCATGCCTGTATCCATTTGTAGAATCTACCCCTGACCCGCAATTAGTCATCAATGGTAGGGCTGTACACTGGCAGATTGAAGTGTTCCGATATCTAGGGATTCTTATATACAGGGACCCGCAGGATCTCCTCGAGGGCAACTTGATTTGTGCCGTCACAGCGGTGAGGGCACAGATGTCCTTCTGGACTACCTTGCCATTAGCGGTTATGGGCAGGATTGCGTTGCTAAAAATGGTGGTCTTACCACGCATCCTTTATTACTTCACAAATTTGCCATTGCACCTTAAACCGCCATTTTGTAAGAACTTAGAATCAGACATGCGGCAATTCATATGGCATAGGTCGCGAAGCAGAGTATCACTGGCTAAAATGTATCCACTGACCACCCAGGGAGGACTCTCTCTACCGAATATGGAGCAATATTATCTAGCTGCGCAGCTTCACTGGGTGGTACGTTGGCTCAGCGCGCGCCAACTTGAAGACACAGCAGCGCAGACGCCCGGGCTCACTCATTCCCAAATTGTGACACTGTTTCATCTGGGTCGGACGCGCAGCACACCTACACAGCTGCCGGTCCGGGTGGCGTATCAATGCTACCAACGCAGCCTTCGCATCACGCGCCATGTAGTGCCATATGCACCATCACTCCCTATACTGGGTACACCCAGGAGGCTTAAGGCAATAAGAAGCGCAGAATTTACGCATTGGGAAGAGGCCGGTATACAGACGCTAAGCGATCTGTACAAAGATGGGCAGCTCATCCCGTTCGCAGACCTAGCCGAGGGTTCGGACTTACCGCAGGGACAGTTCCTATTGCATGCCGCAGTGATACATACACTCAGCGCGCTGTGGGGTGATGTGGCACAGGAACATACCACCCACCTAACCATGCAATACCTACACGAATTGGGCACAGGCCGCCATCTAACCAAGTGGTTCGTGGAATCTCTCAGAACCCACACAGCATCGCAATTACTTCCTCTCCGAGCCCACTTGGACGTGGACTTGCGGCAGCCCACCACAGACTGGGAATGGGAAAATATACTCGAGAACCCCACGCAAATCCCTCGTAATGCCAGATTTCAACTCATTCTATATTATATCATCCACAGAGCCTATCTGACACCGGAACGTATAAATAGGTATTTTGATCGCACCGATGCTGGGTGTGCAAGATGTGATGAGGCAGGCGCAGACCTATTACACATGCTGTGGTCATGCACTGCTATTCAACCATATTGGGGTGCGGTCACCAGCTGTTTAACCCAGTGCACGGAACGTACCTTGGACTGGACGTGGGAAATGTGTATTTTGGGACTATACTCAAGATCCAAAGGACACAAAGTGACTTCTAGATACATAGATTTGGGCCTCATAGTCGCCAAGCATCTACATACGCGCCGTTGGAAGTCTCCTGCCCACCCAGTAGAAATAGCCTGGTATCAATCCCTACTGTGTTGGGCACAAGCGGAAGCGGGAAGACGCCATGGGGCTGCGAAAACAGCCAATAGTGGCGTCGTGGGACGCAATATTATCAGACTTCCACACGGCCTGGCGCGACCGCTCGGAGACACCAGTGGACGCACCCGTGGACGATAACGAATAGGCGATAGTAGGTAACCTACAATACACGGACAGACGGGAGGCGCCCAGCTCTCTGCCAAGATGGCCTGTACGAGTTTATGGGTGCAACGCTATTTCTCTCGCCCCTCCCCCTTCCACTCCCGTCCCCTTTCCCAGCATACCGCATTCCCTCCCCCTTCTCTCTTGATGCGACACACTCCTTCCCCCTCCCTCCCCAACTTCTTCCCTGCTCACATCCCGGATATATATTCAGCCCCCAAGCACCATGATGCACCATCTGAACTGCGAACGTTGTACATTGGAAGGTATGGGAAACTGGGTACACAGAGCACACAGTCGAGATAGATAGCTGGGATGGCGCGGTGCGATTGGGAGGTCACGGGTGAGATACATGTAGCGACGCATAGATCTGCTGTAAATGCTCCAGTAGGTAGGGTGAAATGTTATGCGTTATGTTTTAATCAAGCTACTTAGAGTTTAAACCTGAAAGTTACGATGACACGCCAACTGTTAATACATGGGGTCTGTAAAAGGTGATAATGACCGAAATGTCGACTGCCATAATTGCATTGGTCTTACAAAGCTAAGATTCAAATTGAATTAAATCACAGTTGTGTTCAAATGTAATGTAAACTGCGACTATAATAATAATAATAATAATAATAACAAAAACAAAGTTAAAAAAAACAAACAGTAGCATTAGTTTTGATTATGTGTTGCATCAGTCTTTAAACACAATTTTTTCCTGCCATTCATTCGCCTTGGTTACATGCTTGCCTCTAATCATTGTCTCTAATAGCCAGTGCTTAATTTGTAAAAAACATAAGTTCCAGGGTCCTCGTTACTCGCCACTGCAGCTTGCACCACCATTGCCCCAGCCAGTGCTGCCAATGGCAGTGCCAATGCACCTACTAACCATCACACTCCTACAAATATGACAATTCACACTATTTCAGGTCACCCAAAGCTATAAGAATGGCTTGGGTGGCAGGTATTAGTGATTTTAATGTACACTGAATTAATAAACAACTGTTTTTCTGCTCATCTCTAAATTAGGCAAACAGCGCCACCACGTGGCAGACTTTCAGAAGTGCCAATGTTGACAACTAACTGCTGGTGCCGAACACCGGAAACCACCGGCTCAAATTAAGCACTGCTTAGAGCAGTTTGCTGCCTCTGCTATAGTGTATAAGCTATGGTTTTATTGTCATGTTGAAAGCACAAATGGAATCACTGCGATGTTTGAATTATTCTCAGCCATTGGTGACTACCCTGGTCCATGTTCCACTCGGTAGTTTTTGTAGCTCATCTGTGGCATTAGAGCTAGGGGCCAACCACATGCAAATCCGTCTAACTGCTGGATTAGGTCCTATGAATTAAAACATAAGCATCTCCTGAACGGTTTTGGTCTTGCAGGGTCTTATCATTGTCTCCACTCACAGTATTTTAAGACAGTTTTTTTCCCCTCAGTCATTGCGTTGGATTAGTTTTTTCATCACCGTTCAGGGTCTTTCTTTATAGTGTTTTTCTGTCCTCAAATCACAATCACTTAAAGCAGTGTTTTGCTGCTGGCACGGTGCCTTAGGGTAGTTTTTTCCCCCCCATCTATACTCCCTTATAGTAGTATCGTTTAAAGTCGCTACTAATAATGTTAGGTGGCTAGTTATGGTTGGTCATAACAGGCAATGCAACAAGACTGCCTGGTCGACAGCAGCCCTGCCTGTGTCCCCCCGCCCCCCACCCCATGAGACCCCGCTCGCCCTGTTTTGAGTGAAACACCTGAATCATTGTCAGAGCCGCACTGGCCGCAGTGGGCATCAAGCATTTCCCCGGGAGGCTGGAAGGGTGGGGGGCATTTTGCAGCTGTGCTGCAATATCAGCCCGCAGTAACAAAAGCAGCAAGCAAGCATTTTCAGCCTCTCGGTGCCAGGCAGTGCTTTCCCTGAGACTGGTCCGAGAAAATTGCTAAGGCTGCTTTGGGTTCCCAGTCTGGCCAAGTCCGTGGTTCATTTTTGGCAAAAGTCCTTTTATCACAAAAGCAGACCTACGTTTGGGCAGAAATGAATGCCGCCTAGGCCATCATGTCATTGGGGCTAACATCACACATACACTTTTTTTTGTGGAAACAATCCAACAATGTGGGCATTTAGCCCTACATGCCTTGCATGGCTGACCCAAGCAGGGAAAATCTGTCCTGGGAGCAACACCTTAAACAGGTCGAACCTTCTGATGTCATGAACCAGAGGCCCGGTGGTGTACTGGATGCAGCCAATGATTGTGCACCGGTGGAACAGTCAATGATTTACACACCTCTAAATGGCCAGAGAAAACACATATTGAGGGGGAGGAGCTGTGCTGATTTGTAATGAGGCTATAACTCCACAAAACCCTAAACGAGGCCCCTGGTTTCTTATGGCAGATCCTGTGAAAGTGACGTATGACATTTTTTTTTGCATCCACTGTGCCTTAGTTGGCTCCATCATCAGAAGGTCCATCAACCACTGGTCCGTGTGGTCATTGTGAAGGCAGGTCGATCATCACTAGATATCTCTGCCTGGGACCACAAGATGGGATATGGTGCTCCCTAGCAATACAATAGCTCAATGGCCCCCCATGCAGGGAGAAAACTCCTGCAAGCCGCAAAGATTGATTTTTTATCATTGAGATTGTTCGATCAAGGCTTGTCTCGATCACAAATGCAAACCACCAGGCCTCTTCTATCTGCCCTTTTTTGTTAAATTTTTGTGCACCACCTCTAGCATCTGCAGTATTGAGGACAGAAGAGGTAAAAGAACAGACTTCTTTTATTTAACACTCTCGCCGGACAATACTTAGCACACTGCACATCTCATTAGGTCCTTTGTTTTTCAGTCCCCTTCATACATCAAAGATACAGATATTGTACTGCTCCTTCATTAAAGTTCTAGCAGCATCCTCCCAGTTTTGATGATTGTCTATGGCCCATTCACCGCTTCATGAGCCATAATGGCCTTACATTGAAAATACACATTGGAACTCTTCCATCTTCCCTGTGAATAATGATGATTTAAGAACATACATCCATTTTTTCAACAGGCCAGCATTTGTTTCTGGCTAATGCCTACATTCCCACTTAGTTGGGCTACTGCAATGGGCAGTATTTCAGTACTTAATTTGAAAATAAACAAGTGCCAGTGCCCTAATCAGGAGGTCTCTGCAGCCGACACCACCCAGTGCCCCTGCTAGCGCTACCAATGACTGTACAAAACCAACTACTAACCATAACACCCTATAAGTGTGACAATTCAGAGTGTTCCATGCCCCCACAATTGTAAGAATAGCATGGGCAGCAGTAATTAGTAATTTTTAACATGTACTGAATTAGTAAACAACTGTTGTCGTGCTCACTTTAAATCAGAACAATAGCGCCACCATGTGGCAGACTTTCATAAGTGCCGGTGCTGACAATTAAGTGCCGGTGCCGAACACAGGAAACCACCGGCTCAAATTAAACACTGCAGTATTAAGGTCTTCCATGTTCGTCTCTCTGTGAGCCACAAGGAGATCAGAATTTATCAGTCAGGCTGGTCTGCGGACTTCACATATTTCATCCTATCTTTGAAGTCCATAGGAAACTTTATTAGGTTCGCAAATCACACCATTGGATTCCCAAATCACAGACAACGTCTTTTAAGGTATTATGTATGATCTGCTCCTCTTTCCATTTTCGAGAATCGTCTTTTCCATTCAACAAATGTTCTCATTCTCAGAGTGTTTGTCAGGGTCTGTCAGAATGTAAGCTTCTTATCCCTATCCCTTCTTTAAGCATCCTCACACTGGGGGGGGTCGTAATCTGAAATGGTTCCTTACCTGCTGATATCTTCTGCCTGCTGTAAAAGTCTCGCTTTACTGTTGATAATATTGCCATCAAGACCATGGGCAAATGTTTGCTTTGCTACTAATCTTATCGCGCAGAGGCTCAGCTACAGTTGGCCCACCAGGGCACCTGCACTGGCACATACGAAGGGACTTAAGCCAAGATTGATCAATATTTGATGCAGCGCAACGCAGCAAGACAACTTGCTGTGCTATGCCACGCCCGAGAGAGTAGGAATGCACCATATTTACCAATATATAGAGCATTCCCGATCTGTTTCTGTACTGGTGTGCTGCCCAGCACCAATGCAAGCAGCCTTGCACCATGGTGCAAGGATGCCTGCGTTAAAGGCAGGATTGTTTTTGCTCAGGAAGAAACACCTTTCTGCACAAAAACAATCTTTAGAGGCCTCTTCTTCTTTCTAAGAGTGGTGCAAAGTGCAGCACACTTCGAAAGAGGAAAAAATAAGGAGAAATAAAGATATTTCTCCTTGTTGCGCCTCTATGGGAGGGTGTACAATTTTGATGCATTCCCAGGTTTACTTATCTCTGTGAATGTGCCAAAATACATGGGAATGTGCCAAAATACATGGGTGAATGCGTGAGAACACCCACTCTCCACCCATTTAATGCATTCCCAGTGCAGAGTGTAATGCAAGGCAGCGACTTGCATTGCCCAGCGTTACTCCAGATTCTTCATGCCAGACAGGGCCACGCAAGGTGGCTTTGGTGGCTTGGTAAATCTGACTTAAGGATGTCATTGCCATTGTGTCATCTTGCATGATGCAAGGGAAAAGAAGTCCTTTGATAAATCTGGCCCTCTGTGTCCAGGCTCCAGAATCCCTTCAATATTTGGGCTTCATGTACTGCTGCTCTAAGCTCTCTGATCTACTCTATGTGTGTCATGCCATGTGCCTCACTCTCTGTTACATTTTCCACTCGTAGTGCCCTCTGCCATGCTAGTTACTGCTTCACACCTTTTTAGGTCTCTCCTCCCAGACAACGCAAGCTATCTAGTTATGAAAGACCTATTGTGGGCTTACCAAGAATTTACAGTACATTAGAGCTTCCCCCTTGCTTGCAATTGGTTGGCTTTATTGTCAGTCTTATTGGATGACTTTCCTGGCCCCATCTTGTCCATCTTGTGCTTGCCCGTCCCCCAGCTGATTGCAAATCTTTAATACCATGTGGGGATGTCAGGCCCCTTGCTGGACTTTATAGAGCCTTGAGTGGCCCCAAGCAATCCAGTTGCATTATTCAACACAGCCCATCAGCCTACATCATGTGGCCCCATGCATACAATGGAATTCATGTTTTCTGTATTAGGGATGCTTGTCCTTCTACTATGTCTCTAGTGCTATAGACATAACAGAAAGACTATTCTATGAAATTCAGACAACAGTCCTTCAATTATGTCTTGGATTATAGAAATAATAGATGTACTGTCTGAAACACAGAAAATGGACCTTGGATAAAGGTGACTCGGCCGTGTGAGAGGTGTCGTTGAGAGAGAGGGCAGAACTGGGGTGGATTAGAGACTCCGTACTCCCCTGCAGGGATTGCCTTTCCTCTCAGTGAACTTGGCCCACCAAACTTTTAAAGAGCATGCCAAGTCTCCAAAACGCCGAAAAACACTTGAAAATGTGGGTCACTCAGGGCTCAGATGAAGAATATCTCCTGGCCTTGGTGCTCCCTAAACCTCCATGCCCCCACATTTCCTTTCAGCTCTCACCACCTTCTCTTTCCTGGGAACTGGAACTATAAACATGAATAGAGGCGGGTGAGCCAGCAAATTAACAGGGAGAGCCAAGCCAAGGGTCTGGCTCAGATCTTAGAGCCCGTGCACGAGTGGAGCTCTGAAAATGTTTACTATGTAAAGCACACACGAAACACCACATAAAATATGATAAAGACTCTTCATAATTCAAAAAATTACGTGATAATGAAGAAAAACAGTTTTTGTGAAAGAAACTATTTGCCTAAGATCACACAGTTTAAGAGGGGGAAAGCCGCGATTTATTCAGGTTTTTCTGGTTTCTCTTTGTATAAATCGGACACTCCATGGGTATTTGTCTTTCTACATGTTAAGGCTTTGTTTTACCTGTTTGTGCATTTTTCTGCAATTTTTTATACAGCGCGAACTCGACTGAAGCGCCAGTCACATTACGAAAGGTCACCGTTCACTGTTTGTAGGCAAGGGAGATGAAGTGATTTGCCCAGAATGACGCGAACCAACGCCAAGACTCGAACCTGGTTTCCCAGGACAAAAGGCTACAGCTACGGTCGTAAAGGCACATCCAAGGGAGAGGGAGGTAGGCAGGTGGAAGCCACATGATAGCTCGGCTTGTTATGGTCTCGAGGCTCCAAGAGGACCTAGAGCTGACCCAGAGCCAGGCTTCAGGCTCCAGGCTCGAGCATGGCTGTCAGTGGCTCGCCCACCTATAAATGTAAACATAAGGGCATGGCTTCCTTTACTGGTGTTTAGCAGTGACCTTCAAAGAGAACCAGACAGCTGTCCCTCTGCCCAGGGCTTTAAAGGGGAATGAAAAAACTGGGGGGCCTCTCGGCCGATGTACTTAAGGTTGTGGCTTAAAAACACTTAAGCTAAAAATCTGTGCTTAACACGGTGCCTCGCACGACTGGTATTTTGCTGCCTCTGTTATTGTATCTAGATACATTATGCAACAAGTAACATTACACCAACAATAAGTCTTAACCGTTGGCTTTATCAATGGCTGTTAGTTGCCTAAAATAAATAAGCAACAACTATGGCTTCATAGTATAGAACATTGAAAATGCTTCAGTTTTGAAATGATGAGGCTGTGTAAGGACTATAATGAGTCTCTTTGAAGTTACATCACAGGTAGGGAGCAGTGGTACTGCTGCAGAGTCGAGATTTCTTTTTCACCCTGAGGGTGAGGGCAAAAATATAGAGCCCGATAGGGACCCGTCTTAGCACCTGCTTTTTAGAACTGCCAGGGCTAAGCACCGGCAGGACCCGGCCCACTTAAGGCCCTGCCTCTGCCTTCTCCAGAGGGCACTTAACCGTGGAAGACCCCGGATACGGCGCTGGCGGAGGAGTTTGAAGCCGCCTGCGAGCTGGGTCGGGCTGTGTCAGGAATATAATTAGATGCAGGCGGCTCCAGAATTAATCCATTTTTAAAGGACTTCGGCAGATGAAGGGATGGCTCCGTGGCGCTCCCTCTCAATTATTCCCCAATAGGAAATTCAAGTTCAGGGGCAGAAGCATTTCTGTTTCATCATCTTAATGATTTCTCTGCATATCTCCGAGTGCCGCGGCTGGAGATGGGACAGGCCAGTGTAGTCTTAATGAGATGAGGGCCAGTGCGGCAAACAGGGGAGAAAGGGGGTTGCCAGGTGGGAGAGGAGAGCTGGTTGCACCTCATCTTTTGTGGCTTTGCAAAATATATACATTTTGAAACGTAAAGGTGTTTTTCAGCATATATATATATATATTACCTACTGGCAGTCGCCAGTAGGTAGTTATAGTTAGGAATCTGTTTCTATTCAAAAAGCATTTTTTCTTTTGCCAATATCTTTGGCGCTTTTTGACGAATCTTCACAAAATTTTCAAAACTAATGACCAGCTGCGGTCAGCTCCTGTATTGAAAGTTTCGGGGTGATTCGTCAAGCAGAGGACGAGAAAAAAGGGGGTCCCAAAACGCGTTTTCCCCATGTTAATTTCTGCTGAACCGAATTACACCAAATTTGGCAAAAAGGTAGCTCTTGGTTTAGAAAGCGCCCTTTTTTTTAAATGGTGTAAATCCGTTCAGTAGTTCCTGAGAAATTAAGAAAATAAAAAGTTATATATCTGAGCACCGAAGAGGATTCGCGAATCCTCCTGAGCACGAGGTTAATTCTGATTGGCTGGCAACACTCCATACCAGAATGTGTTGGCAGTCATCTTGTGACTCGGTAAACGAGTCACAAGAAAACAGTAAAAAAAAAAGGTTAAAAAACAAGAAAAGGGGGCAGAGTAGAAACACCCTGACCCCCTAGGCCTGCTCAGGAGGTCCCAAAGGGACTCCCAGGGCCAAACAAAGCATTTAAAAAAAAAAAATCAGCCGAATTGGCGCTGGGTGCGCGAATCCAGCGGAAAACTTTTTTAAAAACCAAGCGCAGACTCCTGCGCTACGTTCTCTATAAGCCCCCGGGTGGGCCAGTCCCGGGGGCAATGCCCAAATAATTAGCGGGGTCCCACGGGGCCCCACGGGGCCCCCACAGCCCCGGGGACCGCCACCTCTCCAGGGCTTTTTAAAAATAAATGCGTGGGGGGGCTCCTACCCCCCCCATCGTACCCCCCCACGCTCCCCCGGGGACCGCCACCTCCCCGGGGCATTTGCATTTTAGGACGGGGGCCTCGCGGGCCCCCCAAGCCCCGGGGACCACCACCTCCCCAGGGCATTTATTTGGGTTGGGGGGCCTCGCAGGCCCCCCGCAGCCCCGGGGACCACCACCTCCCTGGGGATATATTCAAAATCAAAGTGTGGGGGGCTCGAGCCCCCCCACACTGCCCCAGTGACCACCACCTCCCCGGGTCACTAATTATTTACATAGGGGGGTCCGTTGCAGACCCCCGGGCCCCGGGGACCACCACCTCCCCGGGGCTTTAAAAATGCTGGGAGTGGGGCCGCGCGGCCCCCCTCCTGGAGCCCTCGATGGCTCTGTGGACCGCCACCCTCAGGGCCAGCTCCTGCAATGTCCTGGGGTGCCCACCCCCGGGCCATTGCCGTTTGCTATGGCAGGGCGGGAGCACGCCTCCCGCCCTGCCATACCAAACAGTGCTTTGCTTCGTTGAAGCAAGAGCAGGAAACCTGCTCTCGCTTTAACGAAGCAAAGCAGAATTGCTTTTGGGCAAGGGGAGCTGCATGTCAGCAGCTCCCCTTGCCCAAAAGCAATGCTGGCTCCTGCAGGAGGCGGGGAGCCGGCAGGGACCGTGGGGGCATTGGGGTTCCCCCCACGGTCCCCAACATGAGGCCAGGCCCTGGGGGATGGGGTCCCCGGGGCCAGAAGTGGCCAAGGGAAGGGGGGCCACGTGGCCCCCCTCCCTAATTAAAAAAAATCAACAAAAAAAATCAAGGCACAGCCCCGGGGGATGGGGTCCCTGGGGACAATAATGGCCTCAGGAGGGGGGCCGCTCAGCCCCCTCCTTACAAATAGGAGTGGGGCGATGAGGTCCTCTTGTGTCCTGAGGACCTCAGGACACAAGTGGACTTCATCCCCCGAGCAGCAGTGCGCCAGGAGGTGCGTTTGCAGAGTGGTGTAAAAAGGGGGAGTGGCCTCGGACCATTCTCAGCAATCCAGCTGTGTGGGGTTTACTGGAGGTACCTGGTGGGCTAGTGTGCCCCCAGGGACCCTCAGGAGGCAAGGAAACTTCATCCCCCAACCAAGAGCACGCCAGGAGGTGCGTTTGCAGAGTGGTGGAGAAAGGGGACATGGCCTGTGTCCACCTCTCAGCAGTCCCACTGTGTGGGGCTTACTGGAGGTAAGAGATAGGCTAGTTGGCCCCAAAGGACCCCAAGCAGCGAAGGTGACTTCAATCCCCATCCAAAAATGCACCAGGGAGCGCGTTTGCAGAGTGGTGGGCAAAGTGGGCGTGGCCTGCTATGAGAACTTAGCAATCCTGCTGTGTGGGACATACTGGAGGTAATAGGAGGGGTAGTTGGCCCCCAAGGATGTCCTTGGGGCCAACTACCCCTCTTGTTACCTCCAGTAAGTCCCACACAGTGGGATTGCTACGACGTCTTCGGAGGCCACACCCCCTTTCTCCACCACTCTGCAAACGCGCCTCCTGGCACAGTACTGGTTGGGGGATGAAGTCCACTTTGCTTCTGAGGGACTTTGGGGGCCAAGAATCCCTCCTGGTACCTCCTGTAAGTCCTACGCAGCGGAATTCCTGAGCGCTGGTCGGAGGCCCAGCACCCTTTCTCCACCACTCTGCAAACTCGACTACTAGTTAAAGAAGCATTTGCAATGTAATAGGTTTCGCATTTGCGAGAGTTAGAGCTATTGGCGTTGTAAATGTAAAAGTTTTTTACTGATGTTTTTTGTGTAGAGTGGATGTACGTTGTGTGTAGTGGAATTATGTGGTATGTTGTGCAGTGAAATTATGTGAATAGAAAGTATGTGGTATTTAGTGTATAGGAATTATGTGGAGTGGGATTATGTGTTGTGGAGAGTAATTATGTGGTATTGTAGTCTGTGTTGTGGAGTGGTAACCTCAGGTTTAGTCTTCCTCGTTTCCATAGAAGCTAAACTATAAACTCAATGAGACACAAAAAATGAAGGAACCACTGAAGAGCACTTCTGGACCGAGTCGGAGGTATGAGCAGGGCCACTGGAATTATGTGACTGTTCGGCTGCACCAATTTTCACATAATTAAACATTTTCTGCATTTGACAAATATTCCATCATCTGCTGCCTAATCTGCAGATTTGAACAAAAAAAGCCTTGATTCTAGCTCAAACGGCTCAAATGTTCACAAAAATGCAGCCTCACGTGTTACAGCGTGGTGGAAGGCCCTTTGCTAGGCTGGAATGGTCACGTGTTACTTATTGCAAAATGTGGGTGTTAAACTGGTACTAATGGTGCACAAACCTTTCTTCTTTCTGTGCCTCTCTTGCCTATTTCTGTATTTCTCTTGCTTCTTTCTGCACCTTTCTTCCTCTTTCTGCACCTCACTGTCTTCTTTCTGCACTTCACTTGTCTCTTTCTGCACTTTTCTTGCCCGTTTCTGCACCTCACTTGCTTCTTTCAGCACCTCTGTTGCATTTTTCTGCAGATCTCTTGCCTCTTTCTGCACCTCTCTTGCCTCTTTCTGCACCTCACTTGCCTCTTTCTGCACTTCTCTTGCTTCTTTCTACACCTCTCTTGCCTCTTTCTGCTCCTCTTTTGCCTCTTTCTGCATTTCTCTTGCCTGTTTCTGCAGTTCCCTTGCCTGTTTCTATACCTCTCTTGCCTCTTTCTGCACCTCACTTGCCTCTTTCTGCACCTCACTCTCTTTCTTCTGCACCTCTCTTGCCTCTTTCTGCACTTCTCTTGCCTCTTTCTGCACTTCTCAAGCCTTTTTCTGTACCTCTCTTGCCTCTTTCTGCACCTCAAGTGCCTCTTTCTGCACTTCTCTTGCCTCTTTCTACACTTATCTTGCCTCTTTCTATACCTCTCTTGCCTCTTACTGCACCTCACTTGCCACTTTCTGCTCTTCTCTTGCCTCTTTCTGAACCCCACTCTCTTCTTTCTGCACCTCTCTTGCCTCTTTCTGCAGCTCACTTGCTTCTTTCTGCATCTCTCTTGCCTCTTTCTGTACTTTTCTTACCTCTTTCTGCACCCTTCTTGTCTCTTTCAGCACCTCTGTTGCTTCTTTCTGCACTTCTCTTCCTTCTTTCTTCACCCCTCTTGCATCTTTCTGTACCCCTCTTGCCTCTTTGTGCACCTCTCCTACCCCTTTCTGCACCTCTCTTGCCTCTTACTGCACCTCTGTTGGTTCTTTCTGCACTGCTCTTGCTTCTATCTGCACCTCTTTTGTAAATTTCTGCATCCCACTTGCCTCTTTCTGTACCCCTCTTCCCTCTTTCTGAACCTCTCTTGCCTCTGTCTGCACACCTGTTCCCTCTTTCTGCACCCCTTTTGCCTGTTTCTGCAACTCTCTAGCCTGTTTCTGCACCGCTCTTGCCTCTTTCTGTACCTCTGTTGCTTCTTTCTGCACTTCTCTTGCTCTTTCTGCACCCTTCGCGCCTCTTTCAGCACCTCTGTTGCTTCTTTCTGCACTTCTCTTCCTTCTTTCTGCACCTCTCCTGCCTCTTTCTGTACTTGTCTTGCCTCTTTGTGCACCTCTCCTACTTTGTTCTGCACCCATCTTGCCTCTTTTTGCACCTCTGTTGGTTCTTTCTGCACTGCTCTTGCTTCTTTCTGCACCTTACTTGCCTCTTTCTGCACTTCTCTTGCTTCTTTCTATTCCTCTGTTGCTTCTTTCCGCAATTCTCTTGCCTCTTTCTGCACTTCTCTTCATTCTTTCTGGACCCCTCCTGCCTCTTTCTGTACCTTTCTTGCCTCTTTGTGCACCTCTCCTACCTCTTTCTGCACCCCTCTTGCCTCTTTTTGCACCTCTGTTGCTTCCTTCTGCACTTGTCTTCCTTCTTTCTGCACCCCTCCTGCCTCTTTCTGTACTTGTCTTGCCTCTTTTGGACCTCTCCTACTTTTTTCTGCACCCATCTTGCCTCTTTTTGCACCTCTGTTTGTTCTTTCTGCACTGGTCTTGCTTCTTTCTGCACTTTACGTGCCTCTTTTCTGCACTTCTCTTGCTTCTTTCCACACCTCTGTTGCTTCTTTCAGCAATTCTCTTGCCTCTTTCTGCACTTCTCTTGCTTGTTTCTGCACCTCTCTTGCGTCTTTCTGCACCTCTGTTGCCTCTTTCTGTACCTCACTTGCTTCTTTCTACACCCCTCTTGCCTCTTTTTGCACTCCTTTTTTCTCTTTCTGCACCTCTCTTGCATCTATCTGCACCCCTGTTCCCTCTTTCTGCACCTTTCCTGCCTGTTTCTGCACCTCTCTTGCCTCTTTCTGTACCTCTGTTTCCACACCTCTGTTGCTTCTTTCAGCAATTCTCTTGCCTCTTTCTGCACTTCTCTTGCTCCTTCTGCACCCTTTGCACCTCTTTCAGCACCTCTGTTGCTTCTTTCTGCACTTCTCTTCCTTCTTTCTGCCCCACCCCTGCCTCTTTCTGTACTTGTCTTGCCTCTTTGTGCACCTTTCCTACTTTTTTCTGCACCCATCTTGCCTCTTTTTGCACCTCTGTTGGTTGAGATGTCATCAGTGATGTCATCAGTGATGTCACTGACCATGTCATGAGTGATGTAATATGTGACATCATCAGCAGTGCATTGCGGGGGCGCGAGTTATAGTTACCGCAACTAACTATAACGGCCGAATTTCTCTGGTTTTGTACGACTGAAATGTCCAACTAACTATAACGTCCCTGAAACCTATGGTCTTTTCAGTGAATTTCTAAGGTTTTTTAAATGCTAATTTCTAACTATAACATCCCTGAAACCTATGGTTTTTTCAGTATATATATATATATATATATATATATATATATATATATATATATATATATATATATATATATGCTGCAGACTTCGTCGCAAACTTCCTCTTGCTAGGAACAGACGAAACAGACCCAGTTGTCAGTGCAAAATGGTTAGTTTATTTCTCCATACCCTGCACTGCCGCCATGACGCGTTTCGGCCTTCAAGAGGCCTTGATCACATGACGCGAAATGAGGAGTGTTGCCATTTTTAAAGTGAAAGTGCCGAAGCACGTGATCTAAAGCTACGCACTTTGTCATAGACATAAAAATAAAAACAATTCTTTCACATATTTGTTCTACACAGAAAGAAAGACATTATTTTTGATAAGACATAGCACCATAATTGTTGAAGTGTCCATTGATTCCATGTACCATATAAAACAGTTTTATGAAACAAGATATTCACAATGTAAAACAGAAAAAAACTCACAATTGGTGGTTAATATTCTAAAATACATGTGCAAAGGCAATTTTGACCCATGTGGGCAATTACCAAAAAATTCATTGTTTATAACCACTGTTTACATAGAAAAACATAAATAATAATTTTATAATCAAATAATTATTAAGAACAACTGCTTAAGAAATACCCTTAAAAAAAAAAAATATATATATATATATATACACACTAAAGAACGTTTATGTTAAAAAACGGGAAATTCACTGGGAAAAAACAAAGGTTAAAGGGATGTTATAGTTAAGGAAAATTTCAGTGACAATGTAAGGTTTTAAATTCAATAAATCACTGAAATTTGCCAGTTTTAGTTATCTCCAGTCACTATAACTCATTCCCTAAGATAAACGCGCCCCGGCCATGCACACTTTGTTCATCAATGACATCATTTGAAATGTTGCAGCAATATAATCAATGATGTTATGGAACATGTCATGAGTGATACAATATGTGGGTTAGTTAGCTGTGTATAATGAAGGTGCGAGTTATAGTTACTAGAGATAACTATTACTAGTGAATTTTAGTGCTTTTTTTAGTTTAAGATGTTACGTTGTCACTGAAACTTTCACCTAACTATAACGTCGACTTAACCTTTGTTTTTTTTAGTTAATTTCTAGAGTTTTTTTTTTACATGAAGTGATATTTTATTACCATACGTAAAGGGTTGGCCAGGGCACCCACCAAACAGTATGTTGGAGGCTTTAGGGGAAGCCACAGGGCCCCAGCGGTCCCACCGGCTCCCCACATGCACCCATCCTGGGTGCTGTGGAGCTGATAATGCTCCCATTCGGTGAGAACAGCTGTTTGTGCTTGACCCGCTGAGTGCTCTTGCAGACAGTGAACAAAAGTCTGCTCCCCCTGGCAGGAGCATTTTAAAGATCCATGCCAGGTGGAAGTAGACTTGACTTCCCTGCCCACACTTCTGCGGAGTGGGAAACTACTGTGTCCCAGGCGTGGGTTCCCCGGGATACAATGTTTGAGCTGGTCCTGGGCGATGGGATCCCCAGGGCCTTTTAATGCTTAGGGAGGGGGGCCTTGCGCTCCCACCTCTATAGTTAGATGTCTGCCTCAGGAGACCCCGGAGCCCATTAGGTTCTCGGGAGGAGGGGGTCACATGACTCCCCTTCCCTATAAATATGTATTTCGGCCCCAGGAGATTGGGTCCCTGGGGCAAATACCAGCTTAAAGAGTGAGTTGCACGTCTGCATCCCCTTTCAAACTGCACCGGGCCCTGAGGTATAGGATCCATGGGGTCGTAATCGGCCTCAGGAAGGAGGCCGCGTGCCCCCCCTCTTATTTTTAATTTTCAGCCCTGGGGGATGGGGTCCTCAGGACCTTCATGAGGTTTGGGGGGGCACGTGCCTCCTCCCTGTCTGTTATTGATGGCTGTCCCCAGCCACCATTTCATTTTTCAATTTTATTTTTGACCCCAGGGAGGGGCCCTCTGGGACCCCCTCACAAGACCTAGGGGTGTAGTTTATCCCGACACTTCCTCCTCATATATTGTTTTAAACTCAGGACAGGGGACTAAATCTCTGAGTTCTGTAATGGCTTCCTGCAACATTTTTCCTCATGTTGCAGGCAGTCAATCAGAGCACTCGCTCCCGTGGGATCGAATTGGACTAAGGGAAAAAAAAGCACCTGAGGACAATCAGAACACTCTTTTTTAAATTGGGTTTGAGGGACTCTCACAAAAGTCCCTCAAACCCAACTTTCCAGATACAAAAATATTTTTGATCCCCAGTTTCTCAGGAACTACTGAACAGATTTACACCAAATCACAAAAACGCACTTTCTGAACCAAGAGCATGCTTCCTGTCAAATTTTGGTGTAATTCTGTTCAGCAGTTTTTGTCATAGTGCTGCCTAAGAAAAGTCTATGTAAAATGCAATTTTTGTGAAAAATTGTGAAGATTAGTGAACGGTGCCAGACGTGTGTGTATATATATATATATCTTATTCAGAGTTGCAGTACCCACTCTGAAGTTATAGCTAGGGTTACCAGAGATATAAATTCCTCAGAATTTTCACCATTAATAACTTTGCCGAGTTATTAATCGCCCGTTTGACGAACCGCCACAAAACCTTGCAGACCTGATCCCTTTGGCGGAGAATGTAAAGTTTTGCTGAGATTCATCAAGGGAGGGCAAAAAAAGAAGGGGGGGGGCACAAAATGTGTTTTGGCACCAATGGATTTTCTACAGACTTTGTACACATGCATAGCACGAAAGCGGCTGGAAAGATTTTACTGAAATTTGCCAGGAATATACATTATGGTGTGTAGATGATCCTTTTGGATACTACAGGTAGGTAGGTAGGGTAAGTATTTCTCAACTTGTAAGCTATTTTAATTTAGTGATATCTGTTGTTGCTATAATTTCGTGGTATTTTGCAAAAGTACTGCAGTTCCTAGTGATGACAAGTCATTATGTGATTGGTTAATGACTGCCTTTACAAAAATTAAAGGCAGCCATGTTGTTTTTAAGCCAACTTTCCCTGTGTTCTGGGTTAGGGGCGTAGATATAGGTAACTATTAGGTTTTATAATTTTCCCCTACTGATTACCACTTAATTAAAGTGGTAATAGGTAGGGAAAATTATATATAGTTTCCATATATTTTTTTTAAATGTCACGTTGTACTCTGGTACTACCACGGAGGTACCGAAGTATTTTAAAAATTGTAAACAAATACATATGTAAAACAATAAAAAAACTCCAAAATACACCATATTTCCCAATTATAGTGTACTACAGTGTATTTTTTTATTTTTTACATATTTAATTCTGTATTAAAAAGTGTACAGAGTACAGTGAAATTACCAAAAATTTACAGCACAACTTAAAAGCAATTGCAAAGAAATGGTACATTTTTTACAACAAATGTTACTTCCTAGGTACTAGCGCAGTACTCCGAAAACCTTTTTTTTAAATATAAAAAAAATATAAATGAATTAATAATGGTCTCGCATGGGCAACGCAATACTTAAGTCAAATTTACAAAGCAACACAAGACCACCATGTTCGGCACTCTGTTGCTTGGTAGATCTGGAGAAACGCAAGGCAACACAAATCCCTCTCTTGCGTTAATCTACACACCATATTGTACATTCCTGACAAATTTAATCTACATCTGTATACCACTCCACTCTATGCCAGTATCCTCTATGCCACTCCACTGCATGCAACTCCAGTTTACAACACTTCACAGAACACCACTACACTGTACTCTACGTCACTCTACACTATTCTACTCTACACCACTACACTGTATGCCACTCTACTCTGTGCTATACAACTGTATCCCACTCCACTCTACGTGACTCCACTCCACTCTACTATTCCATTGTATGGCACTCCAGTGTAAAGTACTTCACTGTACGCCACTCAACTCTACACCACTCCACTGTATGTTATTTCACTCTACCTCACTCCACACTAAGAGACTCCACTGTATGCTACTCCACTGTACGCTACTCAATGACACTCCACTCTATGACACTCCACTCTATGCTGTTCCACAGAATTCAAATATACTGTGTGCCACTCCACTGTAGTCTATTCCACTCTATCCCAGTCCACTGTACGCCACTACACTGTATGACACTCTGCTCTACACCACTCTACTGTATGCTATTCCACTGTACAACACTCCAGTGTACACCACTCCACTGTACACTACTCCACTCTATGCTATTCCAGTCTGTGCCACTCCACTGTAGGCCACTTACCTATATATGCACTATCCCACTGTATGCCAGTCCATTCTCTGCCACTCTATTTAATGCTATTCGACTGTATGCCACTCTACTGTACCCTACTCTACTGTAGGCCTCTCCACTATCCGCTATTCCACTGTATGCCAGTCCACTCTATGCCACTCCATGCTACGCTATTCCACTGTATGCCATTCCACTGTACTCTACCCCACTCTATGACACTCCACTATATGCCATTCCACTGGCACATGACTGTATGCTACTCCACTCTACCTCAGTCCACTCCATACTGTTCCACTATACTCCACTCTATGCCACTCCACTGTATGCCACTTCACTATACCCCACCCCACTGTACACTATTCCACTGAATGCAACTGTCCTCTACGCCACTCCACTAAATGATATTGCACTCTACTACACTCCGCTGTACAGCTCTCCAGTCTACGCCACTCCAATGTATGCCACTCCACTTTATGCTATTGCACTCTACGCTATTGCAATCTATGCCACTCCACCACACAACACTCTATGCTATTCCACTGTATGCCACTCCACTCTACGATATTCCATTGTATGTCACTCCACTGTATGCTACTTCAATTTATGCCACTCCACAGTGGGTCACTCCACTCTACAGTACTCCACGCTACACATTTCCACTATACACTCCACCAACCTACACCGCTCCACTCTACACCACTGCACTGTACAAGACTCGACTCTACACCACTCTACGTTATTTCACTCTACCCCACTCAACTGTACGCCACTCCAGTGCATGCCACTACACTGTATGCTCCTACACTGTCCACTACCCCAATCTATTCTATTCCGCTCTATAGCACTGCACTGTACACCACTCCAATATCTATGCTTTTCCACTGTGTGCCACTCCACTCTACGCTATTCCACCGTATGTCACTCCACTGTATGCTACTTCACTGTACCCCACTCCACTGTTTGCTATTTCACTCTACCCCACTCCACTGTACACCAGAACAGTTTATGATACTCCACTGTGTGCTACTCCAGTCCATGCTATTCCACTGTACTCTACCCCACTGTATTCCACTCCATTTTACGCTATTCCACTATATGCCACTCCACTATACCACATTACACTCTACGCTATTCCACTATATGCAACTCCACTATATTGTACTCCACTCTATGCCACTCAAGTGTACGACATTCCACTGTACACCACTCAACTGTACACTATTCCATTGGACGCCACTCCAATCTTTGACACTCCACTCTACACTATTCTATTCTATGCCACTCCACCGTATGCTGCTCCACTCAGTGGCTCTGCATGCCACTAGACTCGACAACACTCTAAGCCCCTCCACTGTACCACACTATACTACTGTTTAGTCTACTCTGACTCACTCCACTGTACAACACTGTTGTCCACTCTATACCACTCCACTGTACTCCACTATATGACAGTTTACCACACTCTATGACACGACATACCACTCCACTGCATGACATGTCACTTCACTATATAACACTTTAATCCACTCTATGCTACGACACTAAAGTATACTCAATTCCACAGCACTGTACTATATAAGGTGCCACTCCACTATATAACACTTTACTCCATTCTACGCTCCGCCATTTCACTCGATTCCACTGTACAACGTTTTAGATAACTCTACCCCACTGTACGACACTTCAATGTATGCCGGTCCACTAAACAACACTCTACTAAATTCTATAAAATTGCACTGTACAGCACTCTGTGCCACTGTACGGCATCATACTACACTGTATGCCCCTACACTCCACTGTACAGCACTCTACTCCACTCTATGCCTTATACGACACTCTACTCAACTATATGGTACTCAATGACACTCCACTCCATGACAGTACAGTCAACGATACTCCACTGTACACCACTCAACTGTACTGTAGAGCATGCCACTCCACTCAACTCTACAATACTCCACTACACTAAATGACACACCACGCCCCTCCACTGTATAACACTTTACTCCACTATACACAATGCCACTCTACTCTACTCCACTGCACTCTATTCCACTCTACAACACTAGGCTCTATGACACTAGACTGTACGACACTGTCCTTCAATATTCTCTATGACACTGCATTTAGCACCACTAAATTAAATGAAACTCAAGACTAAGGGCCTGATTCACAAAGGGCCTCTACACTCGTGACGGAGGCCGTGCAGTCGTGGGGAGTCTCCACACTCGGGCGGAATTTCCACAATGAGAATTATCATTGCGGGTATTCCGCCCTGAGTGCAGGGTACCCCCTCACGGCTGCTGGCCTCCATCACGAGTGTGGAGGCCCTTTGTGAATCAGGCCCTAAGATTTCGAACAAAATTTTATTAAAAACTAAAAATCATTTAATTTTAATGAAAAAGCCAAAGAGAGAGAGGGAATAATAGGTCAATATAATATCACAAGTATCACAGAGAACACAAATATCACATAACATGACATTCCTGGGCTTAGTTGATTAAGGCATCTCACCCAGAGTACTAATGGCAGCACAGCAGAGCCCTGCCTCATTCTTTTACTGGCCCACCTTACTGAGGGTCAGCTAATGAAAATAGGAAATGGGATCTGGGAGGGACAAGAAGCAAAGCAGCCTCTTCTCCCTTTGCATGTCCCTACCCTCACTGCTTGCCACCACTAGTCCACGCAGCTCTCAGCTTTTCTGCTGCACCCTTGGCTGTCAGCTCCTGGCCTCTCCCCTGTGGCCCTAGCCTGCTCCATGTAGGTGCTATGGTTACTTGGAACTGGTGGCTGCAGCCTGCGAATCCTTGCTGGGTCGTGGAGGGGACTTGACTTTTGCATTGGGAAGGGGTGAACTCAGGCAGGGGCATGGGGAATGCTGCCAAGTTTCAAAAGTCTACTGTCAGGGTGGTCTTCCCCCAACTTTTTGCCTTCCTCCTCCACTTTTTCTGATCTCGTTATTGCTGGTATTCGGACTCTGCACACTTTACCACTGCTAACCAGTGCAAAAGTGCTTGTGCTTTCTCCTCTAAATATGGTCATGTTGGCTTATCCCCAATTGGCATATTTATTTTATGTATAAGTCCCTAGTAAAGTGGTACTACATTAACACACAGGGTCTGTAAATGAAATGCTACTAGAGGGCCTGCAGCACTGCTTGTGCCATCCACTTAAGTAGCCCTCTAAACAAGTCTCAGGCCTGCCATTGCATAAGCCTCTGTGTGCTGTTTTAAACTGCCATTTCGCTCGGGCAAAATAAACCTTTGCCAGGCCCAAATCTTCCTTTTTAATGCGTAAATGTTACTCCTAGGGTAGGCCCTGAACAGCCAAGATGACAGGGTGCAATGTATTGAAAAAGTAGGTCATATTCTTTTAAGTTTTACATGTCCTGGTAGTGAAAAACTCTTAAATTTGTTTTTCCCTAGTGCAAGGCCTATCTCGCCCATAGGCTAACAATGGAGTTGCCTATTACATTTTATAAGTGTAATTTCCAAATAGGAAGTGATCACTCATTCATTATGGTGTGTCTCTAGAAACACAATTTAATATCCTAACTTATGGCGAAGTCAGATTTTAATAGGCATTCTGAAAATGACATTTACAGAAAGTTGGCATTTACTTGCCTTAGCCATTTGGTGCCTGCAGGCTGTTTCTGGGGATGTATGACGATACAACGCTATCATTTAGATCGCGGTACATTACATTGCGGTTTTTACAACGCAAGTCGTTACAACGACTTGCGCTGGAGGGCGCTGTACTTAGGAATAGTATAATTTACTATTCCAACTCCAGCCTACGTATCAGTAGGGAAGGTGTTGGTATAGTAAATCACACTATTCCTTAGTCTAGAGCGCCATCCAGCGCAAGTCGTTGTAACGACTTGCGTTGTATTGACCACGAAGTAAATGTATTGCGGTGTTTTGACTGCGTTGTAAAGGTCCTTCGCCGTCTCTGGTCACATGACTGAGTGTATTTGGCAGTTGGGCCTTTGTGTACTCCTCCTACACAGCCTCAGACAATAAGAGCTTAGGTGTGACTGGATGGGCCATCACTGGCAGGATGGAAGGAAGGAGCTGGACATAGGCACTCTCACCCCTGACTATGCTGTGTCCTGTCTCCATACAAGGGACCAAACAACACTGCATTTTCACTCCAGCCAGCATAGAGCCAGGGCAGGGAAGGCAGGGAATTCCTTACACTTGAAAGCCACTGTTTAGAAGCTTCTCCCACCTTCCAGAGCCAGTGTACCAGGGTATAAAAGATGGATCTCGGACACCACCACTTCAGTACACTTCTGGACCTGTGCATACTCTGCCAGGAAGAAGAACTGCCACTCTGCTGGACTGCACTCTGCTGGACTCTTGCTTTGTTGTGCTGACCTGCTGCCCTCTTGCCTGCATGAGAAGGACTGTACCTGCATTTCTTGAAAACAATCCCCAGCATAAAACCAAGGGCTAGTTGACTGGTCTCCTGATTTGAAGTCTCAGGGACATAACAGGCTTCCAACAATCTTACACCTGCACCTGCACCTGGACTCTGCCATCTGTGAGTCTTCCCTGCCAAGTGGTGCCACCCCAGTCCTGGACCCTTGGAAGTGGACCTAAGGTGCCTTACTACCGTCTGTGGATCCAGCACAACCAACGCATCTCCTCTGCTGTGCAGCGCAACCCCAAGCAGAACTGACTCATCTCTGCTGCTGCATGAATTGGACCTATCACGTAGGCCTGCATCACCGCCACAGCCCGCATAGCCTTCGGAACCGCTGCTGTGTGACGCATCCTCGGCGCAAGCCCTTGCATCTCTCATCGGTGGTAGCCTTGATGACTATGCCGAACTCCTCATCACAGCCTCGCAGCTCCTCGGAACCGGCGCATTGCCCCGACTATGGGATGAATCCTGGACTCCGGAATTCGCATCACAAGTCCTCGTCAATGAGATTCTCGATGTCAACAGGACCTCACACCGCAGCCTCGCCGCATCTCTGAACCAATGCATTGCTTCGGCTGCACAACGTATCTTCAATGCAGATTTATGCAATGCACCCCACTACAACCAGGATTTAAGGTACTTTGTTCAACAGACCTAACTGGGTACCATTGGTTGGCCCAGGCCCAACTGGGTCCCTGTAGCCGGCGCGCGCCTGAGTTTGTGACTTTGTCCCGGTCGGCACGACCAGATATCTACAGTTGGCACTTTACGCCTCTTGGCACTATTTTCACAAAAAAATGTGAAATTCAATACCTCCGGTTCTACTACTTGGATTTTTGTTGTTTTGGTCTTGTTTTATTTATTAAAAATCATTATTTTTCTAATACTGTTGTGGGCTCCTTTTGTGGTGTGTTTTCACTGTGTTACTGTTTGAAGTGCTGCACAAATACATTGCCTCTAAGTTAAGCCTGATTTCTCTGTGCCAAGTTACCAGGGGATAGAGCACAGGTCAATTTGGAGTTTGCTTGTGCCTTACCCTGACAAGGATTGTGGTTGCTGCTTCACCAGAGCTCACACTCCAGTCAACCAACAATACAATTTCTTCAATCCACCCATTGCCTAGAGAGGCTCCTCATGGTAGCAGAAATGTTTCACATTGCAGGGAAGAGCTGCAGAAGCTACCACATTTTAACAAAAAAAAATGAGTTTCTCGCTTTGTAACTCATGCAGTATTTTTTTAATGTGTGAAATTGCAAGTGTGACTTTGCAACTTTGCACAGATCTATTGCGAATGTTAGAATTTGTCCGTGTTTGGCAGTGGTGCATGAGAATACTTGATGAACATAGCATGCTGACATTTATGAACCACATTTGTAAAGACTAAAAATGAAAAGCTGATATTTCAGAAAACAAAGAGTGGTCTTTTCTGTAACGGTCAGTCTTTTATTTCAAGGAAATTAGAGTATTTATCCAAAATAAAAACGCTGTATTTTATGATGACAAAAAAGGTTTCATTTCTTATATTTCAAGTTGATATTAATTTGGGAGATTTATCGAGCACGGCAAGTCCCGTTTCGGTTAGTTTAGACCGCCAATAGAAATAAAATACAGTCTGAACATGGGGAGGGTGATTATCATTGTCCTATAGTCTTCAATGGCAACTCCTGTACATAGTATGTAAGATTGACAAGTTTTAATATGGAGCCACTAAAAAGGTCAGGCTGTGGACCGTAGAGACTTCCATTCTGTTCATGCAACTATTAGGACCAAGAAGAATTGACCTTGAGATATATGCCTTGAGAAAGCCAATGGCGGGATAGCCAGTTGGGCGAAACACGTGTCGGCTGTTCATTCTCTATATCTCTTTGATCTTACATTTACATAATCGATTAAATGATGGAACATTACACCTCGATGCTGGAATTTGGAGAATTTATTCTAGAAATTATAGCATAAAATTGCAGGAGCTGTCCTCTCTTAGACAAGTTTTAATATGGGTCTGATGCTAGCATGAATATAGGAGGTGTTTTCATTTTCCAATGACTATTCCGTTTTAACATCACCAATTGAAAGAGGTGATTTTATTTTGAATTAGAATTGTCAAATATAAATGTATTGAAATGTTTTCCCTAGTTGCACTAACGAAGAATGCAAGGTTTGGTCTAGTCAGCCTGAAATCCAAACCTTGACCATATATATATATAACGCGTCATGATATGGAGGAGTGAGGTGGAATAAAGCTTTGCACTGCTATTCAAGTGGAGTTCGTGCCCATGTATTTGTCCGTTGGGGAAAGCGGAAGGGCTTTTACATCTTTATATATATATATATATATATATATATATATATATTCACTGAAAAAACCATAGGTTTTAGGGACAGTTATAGTTAGTTGGACATTGCACTCGTACAAAACCCGTGAAATTCCCCGTTATAGTTAGTTCAGGTAACTATAACTCGCGCCCCGCAATGCACTGCTGATGACGTCACATATTACATCACTCATGACATGGTCAGTGACATCACTGATGACATCACTGATGACATCTCAAATGACATCACTGATGACATCATCCAGTGACTGTGTGTTTCTGTAAAGTTTAAATATGTTTAATATATATAGGGAAAGGCGTATTGAAGAATGAGTGGGTGTATAAGTGTCTGAATGGATGATTTAGTAGGTGCGTGACTAACTCTATAAGTGAGTGATTAAACGTATCTTACTGAATGCATGGGTTAGGGACTAAACTGGGTGAATGTCTGTATCCGTCTGTCTGTTGCTGTGTAAGTGGCTGCATGGGTTTGTGAATAGCTACATGAGTATCTATATGAGTTATTGATTGGTTGTCTGTGTATTTGTATGGGTGCCTGAGTGTTTGTGTGGGTGGGGTGTGTGCGACTCTGTGCATAGATGTGTGAGTGGGTGATTCACTGGGTGGATGGTTTCAAGAGTGCATCTGTGATAGACTGTATGGGTGGGTAAGTGTGTGTAAGAGTGTGTTAGTGAGTGAATGTATGTCCCAGTGGTACATGTGTGAGTAACTACATATGTGAAAGGCAGTATATATGTGTGTTGGAGTATATAAATAGCTATAAGCGAGAGTGTGTGATTGTGAGAGTGACTGTATGGATGAGTGTGTGCTTGTATCAGAGATTGTATAAGAGCGTAAGAATGTGCTAGTATTTGTATGAGTAAGTGAGCTGGTGTGTGTATAACTGTATAGGTGAGTAAATGGGTGTGTGCTTAATTTTTTGCATGACTGACTAGGTGTGTGAGTACCTCTATGGATGGGTGGCGGTGTGTGAGTGTTTATATAGGTGTATGAGTGCATATAATAGTCCTGTACTGAGTGACTATAAGTATGAGTGACTGTACGGGTGAGTGAGTAGATGTGTGTGTGTAGACCTAAGAATCAGTGAGTGTGTATATAGTAATTGGTGTTGGAGTGTCTATGGTTTTGACAATGGCAGTCTGTAATTTACAGTGGGTGTATCAAAAGTTATATTAGGGTGTGAGAAGATGCATCAAATTATCACATGGATGATGTAATCAGTGATGTCATCAGTGATGTCATTTGAGATGTCATCAGTGATGTCATCAGTGATGTCACTGACCATGTCATGAGTGATGTAATATGTGACGTCA
This sequence comes from Calotriton arnoldi, assembly GCA_963921515.1. Taxonomy (NCBI): domain Eukaryota; kingdom Metazoa; phylum Chordata; class Amphibia; order Caudata; family Salamandridae; genus Calotriton; species Calotriton arnoldi. Next base: position 514,776 of record CAWUFW010009671.1, read on the forward strand.
TCAGCAGTGCATTGCGGGGCGCGAGTTATAGTTACCTGAACTAACTATAACGGGGGAATTTCACGGGTTTTGTACGAGTGCAATGTCCAACTAACTATAACTGTCCCTAAAACCTATGGTTTTTTCAGTGAATTTGTAAGGTTTTTTAAATGCTAATTTCTAACTATAACGTGCCTGAAACCTATGGTTTTTTCAGTGAATTTCAAAGGTTTTTTAAATGCTAATTCCTAACTATAACATGTCTGAAACCTATGGTTTTTTTCAGTGAATTTCAAAGGTTTTGTAAATGACAATTTTTAAATGTATTAATTGTTATATTTATTTTTTTGATACTGATTTACTACATTTTTTTAAAGTATTTATTTTTAGATATTTTATTTTTTTAAATACATTGTAATTACATTATACATTACATTACAAAATATACTTTCTCAGAATGAATTACTTTAGTTTAAATACTTTGCAAATAGGCAATAGACTTTTAAGTACAGTAGTTACAGTTGTTGCAATGGGCAACACAATTTAAAACACAATGCAACATTGAGCTCAATGTGAATTTCAAGTTAAATGCAATTAGTTACTTTATGGATTACTTTTCTAACCACAGGACTGGATCCTAGATTCAGTCCTGGGACATCTCCTGTAAACAGTTGAGTAAAAGCGTTTTGGTTACAGTAGTGATTTTTAAGGAATATTATTGTATTTTAAAAGTTGACACTTAGAAACTTTTTCACATAGAATCACCAATGTTATCCTATGGGAGGAAATTCACTTAGCAGGTAAGTAGTGTTATCGTTACTTTTTCTTACTCAGTGGTGGATCCTGGATCCAGCAATGGTGCATCTCCTGTAAACAGTTGAAAGAATGCGTTTAAGTCATACAGGCGATTTTTAAGGAATATTTGTAGTTTGTGAAAATCAACACTTTGAAACTTTTCTGCTGAAAACCAGACAATGGATTCCTATGGAAGGAAATACAAGTTACTGGTAAGTACGGTTAAAATTACTTTTGAGGATCAGTACTGGGCTCAAAGATGCAGCACTGAGGTCTCTCCTGATAACAGGTGAGTAAATCGGAATTCATAGTTCGGCTGATTTTAGAGGAATATTTGTATGTTACAAAAATCGACACTTAGAAGAATTTCCAAGTGAAACCAGTCAATGTTAGCCTATGGAAGGAAAATCCAGTTACTGGTAAGTACGGTTAGAATTACTTTTCAGGATCTGTACTGGGCTCAAAGATGCAGCATTGAGGTCTCTCCTGATAACAGGTGAGTAAATTGGAATTCGTAGTTCAGCTGATTTTAGAGGAATATTATAAAGTTCCAAAACTCCACACTTAGAAGAATTTCCAAGTGAAACCAGTCAATGTTAGCCTATGGAAGGAAATTCAAGTTACTGGTAAGTACGGTTAGAATTACTTTTCAGGATCAGTACTGGGCTCAAAGATGCAGCACTGAGGTCTCTCCTGATAACAGGTGAGTAAATCGGAATTCGTAGTTCTGCTGATTTTAGAGGAATATTTGTAAGTTTCAAAAATCGAGACAGAAACTTTTTCAGCAAAAAGCAGGCAATGATATCCTATGGAAGGAAATTCAAGTTACTGGTAAGTACGGTTAAAATTACTTTTCAGGATCAGTACTGGGATCAAAGATGCAGCACTGAGGTCTCTCCTGATAACAGGTGAGTAAATCGGAATTCGTAGTTCGGCTGATTTTAGAGGAATATTTGCACAATGGTGAAGGAAGGGGTGGGGCCTGAGGTGACATGTCTGCAAACACGCCCTGTGGCGCGTTTTAAGTTGGAGAATTAATTCCTCCTCAATCCCGAGGGTCCCTAGGGGCCAACTAGCCCACCAGATACCTCCAGTATGCGCCAGAGAGCTGCGTTGCAGAGAGGTGTTCAGAGGCCACGCCCCTTTTTACAACACTCTGCAACGCAGCTCCGTGGCGCTTACTGGAGGTACCTGGTGGGCTAGTTGGCACTCAGGAACCCTCAGGATTGAAGGGGATTTAATTCCCCATCTTAAAACGTGCACACATGTCACCTGAAGCCCCGCCCCCTCCCTTCACCACTGTGCAAACGCGCCCCGTGGCGCGTTTTAAGTTGGGGGATTAAGTCCCCTTCAATCCTGAGGGTCCCTGGAGTCCAACTAGCCCACCCTGTACCTCCAAAAAGCGCCACAGAGCTGCGTTGCAGAGAGGTGTAAAAAGGGGCGTGGCCTCTGTACACCTCTCTGCAACGCAGCCCCCTGGCGCATACAGGAGATTCCTGGTGGGCTAGTTGGCCCCCAGTGACCCCCAGTATTCAAGGGGAATTACTTCCCCTTCTTAAAATGCGCCAGGGGGCACGTTTGCAGACTGCTGCAGGGAGGGGCGGGGCCTCCGGAGCGATGCCGGTCTTTTTTTTTTTGTATGGGAGGGGGGCTGTGTGGCCCCCCTTCCCTCGGCCACTTTTGGCCCCGGGGACCCCATCCCCGGGGCCTAAATAAAAAAAAACGGGAAGGGGGCCCCGTGGCATGCCCTCTTTCTTTTTATTATTAAAATCTTTGGAAGGGGGCTGCGTGGCCCCCCTCCTCAGGCCATTTAAGGCCCCGGGGACCCCATCCCCCGGGGCCGGCCTTGCCCTTTTTTTTTTAAATATATTTTTTTTTTGGGGAGGGGGGCTGCGTGGCCCCCCTCCCGGGCCACTAATGGCCCCGGGGACCCCATCCCCCGGGGCCTGGCCACTCGTTGGGGACCGTGGGGGGTCCCCAATCCCCCCACAGTCCCGCCGGCTCCCCGCGTCCTTCGGGAGCCGGTATTGCTTTTCCACATGGGGAGCTGCTAACATGCAGCTCCCCATGTGGAAAAGCAATGTGCTTTGGTTTTTGGAAGAGAGAGCAGGTTTCCCTGCTCTCTCTTCCAAAACCAAAGCAGTTTGCTATGACAGGACGGGAGCCGCGAGGCTCCCGTCCTGTCATAGCAAACTACAGTGTCCCGGGGTAGGCACCCCGGGACACTGCAGGAGCCGGCCCTGGGGGGTGGTGGTCCCCAGGGCCATCACTGGCTCCAGGAGGGGGGCCGCGCGGCCCCCCTCCCTCCATTGGCAAAGCCCCGGGGAGGTGGTGGTCCCAGGGGCTCGGGGGTCCGTAACGGACCCTCATATACAAATATTTAGTGCCCCGGGGAGGTGGCGGTCCCCAGGGCGTGTGGGGGGGCTCGAGCCCCCCCACACAGGTCATTTTTTTTTAAAAAGAAGCCCCGGGGGTGGCGGTCCCTGGGGCTGCGGGAGGGCCGAGAGCCCTCCCGCACCATTATTTTTTTAAAGCCTCGGGGGGTGGCGGTCCCCGGGGCTTGGGGGGCCTTAGAGGCCCCCCACATAAAATATAAACCCCCCCCCACATGCCCCCGGGACTTGGGCCACCCTGGGGCAAAATTGCATCGGAGCGCGGGAGACCGCGCTTCGATTTTTTTTTTTCGGCGGGATCCGCGCACCCTAAGCGCATCCCGACAATTTTTTTTTTAATGCTTTTTCTGCCCAGGGGGTCCTTGTGGGACCCCCTGAGCAGACCTAGGGGGTCAGGGTGTTTCTACCCTGCCCCCTTTGTGCGTTTTGCGCACTTGTTTCTTTTTTTTCTCGGCGGGATCCGCGCACCCTAAGCGCATCCCGCCGATTTAAAAAATAAAATGCTTTTTCTGCCCAGGGGTCCTTGTGGGACCCCTGAGCAGACCTAGGGGTCAGGGTGTTTCTACCCTGCTCCCTTTTGCGCTTTGCGCACTTGTTTCTGTCCCTCGGTTCTACCGAGGGACAACATGGCTGCCAACACTTCCTGATTTGGAGTGTTGACAGCCACTTGACAGCCAATTAGCATGCAGCTCATGATCGGGAGGGTACGCGGACCCTACTCGGCCATAGATATATATGTGACTTTACTTTTGATTTTCTCAGGAACTACTGAACGGATTTACACCATTTAAGCAAAAGGCACGACACTGAACCAAGGGCTACCTCTTTGCCAAATTTGGTGTAATTCCGTTCAGCAGTTCGGGCTGTAGCCGCGATGAACGGTTCCTATGGAAAAATGAATGGGGAAAACGCATTTTGGGACCCCCCATTTTTCTCGGCCCCCGCTTGACGAATCACCCCGAGACTTTCAGGATAGGAGCGGACCGGAGCGCCCCAACAAGTTGGAAGCTTTTGCGAAGATTCGTCAACCGGCGCCAACGTTATTTCAAATAGAATGTTGCGGATTTCCTATGGAAAATAGGTCCTAACTATAACTATCTACTGGCGACCGCCAGTAGATAATATATATATATATATATTTGACAAATCTAATTCAAAATAAAAGCACCTCTTTCAATTGGTGATGTTAAAACGGGATAGTTTATATGATATATTATATTTTTGAGGAAACTGTGAAGAACAACACCGTCACTACAGATCAGATTGTACTTCAATAGATCAACGATGCATACACCTCCATTAAGTATTTCATATATTTTTTCAACGTGGAAAACGAGAGAAAACACACTTGCTTTGCCTTTGCCTTTGCGAAGCCCAAGAAGGTAGGACTGTTTATGCTTTACTGAAGTAGAACTTCTGGAGCACCTGCTTTGCTTATGTTTGTAAGTGCTTCCCACTGAGGTTTAATTTCTGTGAAATGAGCATCAGGGCCAGAATTGAACCATATTCTTTTCAAGAAGAGTCCACAGTTTTCCTGAAAAAAATATCTGTCCAACTGGGGGAAGGAGGGGCCGCATGGCCTCCCTCCCTGGGCCGATTTCGGCCTCATGGACCACATTCCCCGGGGCCCGCCCTCTTCATGCTGGGTGCACTGAAAGCCCTCCGTTGGGGACCACGAGGAGAACATGAATGCCCCCGTGGTCCATGCTGGCTCCCCACCTCCAGTAGGAGCCAGCATTGCTCCAGCATGCAGGAAGCTGCAAAAAATGCAGCTCTGTGCAAGTGGGAACAGAGATTTCATCTGTTTTCCTGCCCAAAAACAGATGAAAACTCTGCTCCCAGTGGCTGGAGCAGTTTTCCTGCTCCAGCCCGCAGCAATCAGAGTTACTGTTTGCTCTTGCTTGGTGGGAGCTGTCAAAGCTCCCGCCAAGTGAGATCAAACAGCTATGTCTTGGGGGTAGGCACCCCTGGATATAGGGAGCCGGTCATGGGGGGGTGACAGGAGGGGGGGCGCACAGTTTCCATGGGCCCGCCATCACTGATGACATCGTCCAGTGATGTTGAGTGTTTTCTAAAGGTTTATGAGTGTTAAACATATATACTAAGGTACTACAAAAGTTAAATTAATATACTTTGTGTACTACTAAAGAGTGATACTATTTCTAAAATATATTATGTGAGTGGCTGTGTGACTCTGTGTATCTGTGTGTGAGAGGCTGTATATGTGTGTGAGAGGCTGTGTGAGTGGCTGTATGGTTGATCAAGTGGGTGTGTGAGTGGCTGTATGGTTGAAAAAGTGGGTGTGTGAGTAACTATGGATGAATAAGTGGGTGTGTAACTGTATGGGTGTGGGGATGGCTGTGTGACTGTGTTGGCGAGTGAGTGGGTGTGTGAGTGGCTGTATGGGTGAGTGAGTGGCTGTGTGAGTGGCTTTATGGGTTAGTGAGTGGATGTGTGAGTGGCTCTATGGATGAGTGAGTGGTTGTGCGATTGTCTATATTGGTGAGTCAGTGGATGTATGAGTGGCTGTATGGGTGAGTGAGTGGTTGTGCGAGTGTCTATATTGGTGAGTGAGTGGATGTATGAGTGGCTGTATGGGTGAGTGAATGGCTGTATGGGTCTGTGAGTGGATGTGTGAGTGCTGTATTGGTGACTAAGTGGCTGTGTGAGTGGCTGTATGGGTGAGTGGCTGGTTGTCGGTGGCTGTATGGGTAAATGAGTGGCTGTTTGTGTGGGTGTTTGGTTAACTGATTGGTTGTGTGAGTGGCTGTATGAGACAGTGAGTCTCTATGTGAGTGACTGTATGGATAAGTGAGTACAAGTGTGATTCTGTTGAGAGGATATATGAGTGTATGAGTGTGTGACTGGGTGAGTGAGTGGTTGTATGGGTGAATAAGGGGGGGTGTGAGTAGCTGTATGAGAGAGTGAGTGGCTGTGTGAGTGACTATATGCATGAGTGAGTGGCTGTGTGAGTAGGTATATTGGAAGTGAGTGGCTGCATGGGTGAGTAAGTGGTGTGAGTGGATCTATAGCTCAGTGAGTGGATGTATGAGGGGTTGTATGGGTGTGTGAGTGGGTGTATGAGTGGTTGTATGGGTGTGTGAGTAGATATGTGAGTCGTTCTGTGAATGATGTCATCAGTGATGTCATTTGAGATGTCATCAGTGATGTCATGAGTGACATCACTGACCATGTCATGAGTGATGTAATAGGTGAGGACATAAGCAGTGCATTGCAGAGGCATAAGTTATAGTTAGCTCAGGTAACTATAACTGCTGAATTTTACTGGTTTTGTAAGAGTGAAATCTGAGTCTAACTATAACGTCCCTTTAACCTTTGTTTTTATCAGTGAAATTTTAAGGTTTTTTAAAATCAATTTCTGAACTTTAACGTTCCTGTAACCTTTGTTTTTTTCAGTGAATTTCTATGGGGTTTTTTTGTAATGTTATTTCCTAACTATAAAGTCCCTGTAACCTTTGTTCTTGTCCTCTTAACTATTTACTAAGGTGGAGATAGAGGGGCCAAATGGACAGAGCTTCCAGGTGATTGCGCACATTTGCATACTTATACAGCCCTGCCAAGCACCTTGCATCAGGGGTTAGACTAATGCATTTTAGTGTAGTCGGGATGTCAGCTTTCTTTGCACCCTACTCACCAGTTCTCAAGTCCTGGTCCAGGACCGCCCGAGTCTCCCTTTTAAAATTCCCCCTGGTGGTGGAAGCAGCCAATAGCTATGAGGGCGGGAAGGACCTTCCATGAGCTTCATTCATCCCAGTTCACTCAGCTGCAGGAGGAGGTGGGGGCAGAGGGGGTTGTGATCAGATCACACGATTCCACCACACTGTTTACCCCCTCTAGTTACAAGATTCGAACATACTGCAGGCTGGAAGCCACGCCAAGAGGCAATTAGGTTTGTGGTGAACACTTTATAAATTTCTCAAATCTTACCAAAGTATATTTGGTGAAAGTGGTCAGTTTTCCAATCTGTCTGTGCTTCTATAAGACAGTCCGGTAGGACCGAAGTAGAGCCAGTAATAGGCTAGGGATGTCCACAACCACATCTCTCTCCCCCCCACCCCCTGGGCCAATTTCGGCCCCAGGGACCCCATCCCCCCGGGCCCAGCCAATTATTGGAAGGGGAGGGGGCCCATGCTTCATTATGTCATTTGTAATACTTTCTGTGAGTCCTGACTTTTTAACACTAAGCACCTTGCTTGCTGGGACTCTTAACCCCTATGGAGGAGGCCGCTTGGCCCCCATCCTATCATCGTATAAAGCCCCAGGGAGTTGGGGGTCACTGGGGCTCAAACTGGCCTTAGGGAGGGGAAGTGCACGCGCCCCCCTCCCCATTTCTTAATAACATATATGCTCTCAGGACCTGGCCCACCCGGGGGCTGAGAGAGAAGCAAGAGCTTGGTTTTTTTACATTTTCTCCACGTATTTGCAAATCCATCAAGATTTTCATCATGAACATTAAAAAAATGCCTTTTGTCGCTGCCGGGCCTGGCCTAGTTGGTCAGGGATTACTACCTTGTCCCCCTCTCTTCATTTTTACATTTTGTTTTGGGACTCGGCTGAGGCCAAGTCCCAAAATGGCTGCCAACACTTCCTGGTTGAAGTGTTGTCAGCCAATCAGATCTCTGCACGAGATCGGCGAAGTTTTGCGGAGGGTCTGCGTCCCTAGATATACAAATTTGGTTTTCTTTTAATATCTCAAAAACCACTGAACAGATTTACACCAAATAACAAATAATAGCTCTTTCTGGACCAAGAGCTAGCTTTCTGCCAAATTTGATGTAATTCCAGATGTTCAGGCTGTAGTCATGTATAAAATCTCTATGGGAATTAACATGGAAACGCACTTTTTTTGACCCCCCCTTTTCTCAGCCCTTGCTTGACAGATCACCCTGAAACGTTCCATGCAAAACTAGAATCAGGAGGGCACATTTTTTCAAACATTTTGTGAAGATTCATCAAACAGCGCCAGTTATAAGCAAGTCAAAAAACGCTTTTCCTATGGAAACTACGTCCTAACTATAACTACCTACTGGCCATTGCCAGTAGGTAATATATATATATATTCACTGAAAAAACCATAGGTTTCAAGGACGTTATAGTTAGAAATTAGCATTTAAAAAACCTTTGAAATTCACTGAAAAAACCATAGGTTTTAGGGACAGTTATAGTTAGTTGGACATTGCACTCGTACAAAACCCGTGAAATTCCCCCGTTATAGTTAGTTCAGCTAACTATATCTCGTGCCCCCGCAATGCACTGCTGATGACGTCACATATTACATCACTCATGACATGGTCAGTGACATCACTGATGACATCATCTAGTAACTGTGTGTTTCTGTAAAGCTTAAATATGTTTAATATATATAGGAAAAGGCGTATTGAAGAACGAGTGGGTGTATAAGTGTCTGAATGGATGATTTAGTAGGTGCGTGACTGAGTCTATAATTGAGTGATTAAACGTATCTTACTGAATGCATGGGTAAGTGACAAAACTGTGTGAATATCTGTATCCGTCTGTCTGTTGGTGTGTAAGTGGAAGCATGGATTTGCAAATAGCTACATGAGTGTCTATATGGGTTATTGATTGGTTGTCTAAGTATCTGTATGGGTGCCTGAGTGTTTGTGTGGGTGGGGTGTGTGTGACTCTGTACATAGATGTGTGAGTGGGTGAATCACTGGGTGCATGATTTCAAGAGTGCATCTGTGATGGACTGCTTGGGTGGGTGAGTGTGTGTATGGGTGTGTTGGTGAGTGAATGTATATCTCAGTGGTACATGTGTGAGTAACTACAAATGTGAAAGGCAGTATATATGTGTGTTGGAGTATTTAAATGGCTATAAGTGAGAGTGTGTGATTGTGAGAGTGGCTGTGTAGATGAGTGTGTGCTTGTATCAGTGATTGTATAAGAGCGTAAGAATGTGCTAGTATTTGTATGAGTAAGTGAGCTGGTGTGTGTATAACTGTATAGGTGAGTAAATGGCAGTGTGATTAATTATTTGCATGACTGACTAGGTGTGTGAGTACCTCTATGGATGAGTGGCGGTGTGTGAGTGTCTATATAGGTGTATGAGTGCATATGATAGTCCTGTACTGAGTGACCGTAAGTATGAGTGACTGTACGGGTGAGTGAGTGGATGTGTGTGTAGACCTAAGAATCTGTGAGTGGGTATGTAGTTATTGGTGTTTGGAGTGTCTATGGTTTTGACAATGGCAGTCTGTAATTTAGAGTGGGTGTATCAAAAGTTATATTAAAGTGTGAGAAGATGCATGAAATTATCACATGGATGATGTCATCAGTGATGTAATCAGTGATGTCATTTGAGATGTCATCAGTGATGTCATCAGTGATGTCACTGACCATGTCATGAGTGATGTAATATGTGACGTCATCAGCAGTGCATTGCGGGGGCGCGAGTTATAGTTAGCTGAACTAACTATAACGGGGGAATTTCACGGGTTTTGTACGAGTGCAATGTCCAACTAACTATAACTGTCCCTAAAACCTATGGTTTTTTCAGTGAATTTCAAAGGTTTTTTAAATGCTAATTTCTAACTATAACGTCCCTGAAACCTATGGTTTTTTCAGTGAATTTCAAAGGTTTTTTAAATGCTAATTTCTAACTATAACGTGCCCCGCCCCCTCCCTTCACCACTGTGCAAACGCGCCCCGTGGCGCGTTTTAAGTTGGGGGATTAAGTCCCCTTGAATCATGAGGGTCCCTGGGGTCCAACTAGCCCACCCTGTACCTCCAGTATGCGCCAGGGAGCTGCGTTGCAGAGAGGTGTTCAAAGGCCACGCCCCTTTTTACACCTCTCTGCAACGCAGCTCTGTGGCGCTTTCTGGACGTACCTGGTGGGCTAGTTGGCCCCCAAGGACCCTCAGGATTGAAGGGGATTTAATTCCCCATCTTAAAACGCGCCACGGGGCCTGTTTGCACACATGTCACCTGAATCCCCGCCCCTCCCTTCACCACTGTGCAAACGCGCCCCGTGGCGCGTTTTAAGATGGGGATTAAATCCCTTCAATCCTGAGGGTCCCTGGGGGCCAACTAGCCCACCAGGTACGTCCAGAAAGCGCCACAGAGCTGCGTTGCAGAGAGGTGCAAAAAGGGGCGTGGCCTCTGAACACCTCTCTGCAACGCAGCTCTCTGGCGCATACTGGAGGTACCTGGTGGGCTATTTTGCCCCTAGGGACCCTCAAGATTGAGGAGTAATTAATTCTCCAACTTAACACGCGCCACAGGGCGTGTTTGCAGACATGTCACCTCAGGCCCCACCCCCTTCCTTCACCATTGTGCAAATATTCCTCTAAAATCAGCAAAACTACGAATTACAATTTACTTACCTGTTATCAGGAGAGACCTCAGTGCTGCATCTTTGAGCCCAGTACAGATCCTGAAAAGTAATTCTAACCATACTTACCAGTAACTTGAATTTCCTTCCATAGGCTAACATTGACTGGTTTCACTTCTAAGTGTGGAGTTTTGGAACTTTATAATATTCCTCTAAAATCAGCCGAAATACGAATTCCGATTTACTCACCTGTTATCAGGAGAGACCTCAGTGCTGCATCTTTGAGCCCAGTACTGATCCTGAAAAGTTATTTTAACCGTACTTACCAGTAACTTGAATTTCCTTCCATAGGATAGTATTGCCTGCTTTTTGCTGAAAAAGTTTCTAAGTGTCAATTTTTGAAACATACAAATATTCCTCTAAAATCAGCCGAACTACGAATTCCGATTTACTCACCTGTTATCAGGCGAGACCTCAGTGCTGCATCTTTGAGCCCAGTACTGATCCTGAAAAGTAATTCTAACCGTACTTACCAGTAACTTGAATTTCCTTCCATAGGCTAACATTGACTGGTTTCACTTGGAAATTCTTCTGTGTGTGGAGTTTTGGAACTTTATAATATTCCTCTAAAATCAGCCGAACTACGAATTCCAATTTACTCACCTGTTATCAGGAGAGACCTCAGTGCTGCATCTTTGAGCCCAGTACAGATCCTGAAAAGTAATTCTAACCGTACTTACCAGTAACTTGAATTTCCTTCCATAGGCTAACATTGACTGGTTTCACTTGGAAATTCTTCTAAGTGTGGAGTTTTGGAACTTTATAATATTCCTCTAAAATCAGCCGAACTACGAATTCCGATTTACTCACCTGTTAGCAGGAAATAACCTAGTGCTGCATCTTTTAGCCCAGCACTGACCCTGAAAAGTAATTCTAACCATACTTACCAGTAACTTGTATTTCCTTCCTTAGGAATCCATTGTCTGGTTTTCAGCAGAAAAGTTTCAAAGTGTCGATTTTCACAAACTACAAATATTCCTTAAAAATCGCCTGTATGACTTAAACACATTCTTTCAACTGCTTACAGGAGATGCACCAGTGCTGGATCCAGGATCCACCACTGAGTAAGAAAAAGTAACGATAACACTACTTACCTGCTTAGTGAATTTCCTCCCATAGGATAACATTGGTGATTCTATGTGAAAAAGTTTCTAAGTGTCAACTTTTAAAATACAATAATATTCCTTAAAAATCACTACTGTAACCAAAACGCTGTTACTCAACTGTTTACAGGAGATGTCCCAGGACTGAATCTAGGATCCAGTCCTGTGGTTAGAAAAGTAATCCATAAAGTAACTAATTGCATTTAACTAGAAATTCACATTGAGCTCAATGTTGCATTGTGTTTGAAATTGTGTTGCCCATTGCAACAACTGTAACTACTGTACTTAAAGGTCTATTGCCTATTTGCAAAGTATTTAAACTAAAGTAATTCATTTTCCTTTCTGTGCCCCCATTGCTGCCCCTGATTGTGCTCGTTTTTTTCCTCTCTGTGCCCCCTTGCTGCCCCTGATTTTGCTCGTTTTTCCTCTCTGTGCCCCCTTGCTGCCCCTCATTGTGCTCGTTTTTTCCTTTCTGTGCCCCCCTTGCTGCCCCTGATTGTGCTCGCTTTTCCTTTCTGTGCCCCCTTGCTGCCCCTGATTGTGCTAGTTTTTTCCTTTCTGTGCCCCCTTGCTGCCCCTGATTGTGCTCGTTTTTCCTTTCTGTGCCCCCTTGCTGCCCCTGATTGTGCTCGTTTTTTCCTTTCTGTGCCCCCCTTGCTGCCCCTGATTGTGCTCGTTTTTTTCCTCTCTGTGCCCCCCTTGCTGCCCCTGATTGTGCTCGTTTTCCCTTCTGTGCCTGTTTCCCGCCGCTGAGCCCCTGCGGCCCCGCCCCCTCACTGCCCATTCACTGCCCCATTCCCTGCTCCTCCCTCCCACCTCCCCATTTATGGCGGCCGCTGTGCGGCCGCGCAGCGGACGTGCGCAGCGGGCGCGCCGAAGGCGCGCCTAAGGCAAGCCCGTCTGCGCCCGTCCGCGCCATCACCGCGCCCAGCGCCAGACCCCCTGGTCCGGGCATCCCCCGCGCCCGCCACATCAACAGACGCCGATACGACGCCAGCACCCTCCACGCACTCAACCCCGGAAAAGATCTCGCCTGCTACCAGGCCACCCCGAAGCGCACCCAAGGGCCCTTCACCTGCCGGAACTGCAGCTTCGCCAGCACCCGCCCCGCCAAACCACCGCCCAGGAAAGAACCCAACTACCTCAGATGCATCCTCCTCAACACCCGCTCCGCCCGCAAACACGCCATCGAACTCTGGGACCTTCTCGACTCAACCTCCCCAGACGTCGCATTCCTGACGGAGACCTGGCTGAATCCCGCTTCAGCCCCCGACATCGCCATTGTCATCCCGGACGGATACAAGATCACCCGCAGGGACCGCACCAACGGAGTCGGAGGAGGCATCGCCATCGTCCACAGGAACACCCTCAGAGTCTCAACCAACACCGACGACACCCTCAGCACCGCCGAACACATGCACTTCCAGATCCACACCGATCCCAACACCACCCTCAGAGGAACCCTCATCTACAGACCCCCGGACCCCGACCACAGTTCAGCGATTCCATCGCTGACTTCGTCAGCACACACGCCATCGCCTCCACGGACTACATCCTCCTCGGGGACCTGAACTTCCACCTCGAGAACAACAAGGACACCAACTCCACCACCCTGATCGACAACCTCGCCACCCTCGGACTCAGACAGCTCGTGACTACACCCACCCACGCCGCCGGCCACACGCTCGACTCCATCTTTTCCGCAAGCCCACACGTCTCCTTCAACCACACCTCCGAACCCCACTGGACTGACCACCACTGCATCCACTTCACCTACAGGAAGCCCACCACGCACCACCGCACCGAACAAATGCCTCGCCGCTGCTGGAGCAGAGTCACGGAAGACCAGCTAACCACAACCCTCGCCCTGAGCCCACCCGCCCAACCCTCCGACCCCGACACCGCCGCCCGCAACCTCAGACAGTGGATCGACGACTGCGCCAACACCTCGCCCCGCTCAAGAATCCGCCCAACAGCCACACCAGCAAGAAAGCCACCTGGTTCACCGAAGACCTCCAGGCCTCCAAACGAACATGCCGAAAACTGGAGAAGATCTGGCTCCACGAACGGACAGCGGACAGCTATGCCGCCCACAAGAGCGCCACCCGCAGTCACCATCACCTCATCAGATCCGCCAAAAGGGCCTCACTCAAAGACCGCCTAGACAACAACGCACACAAGAAGCAAAGAGCTCTTCAACATCGTGAAGGAACTCTCCAACCCCAGCTCCAACACCAACGACATCCAGCCGTCGCGAGACCTGTGCGACTCACTGGCCACCTTCTTCCACCGCAAAATCGCCAACATCCACGACAGCTTCAACACCACGACCGCCCCGGCAACCACCGAGACCACTGCCCCCACAACCACCAACCGCCTGCTCTCCTGGACCAACATCAACGACGAGGACACCAGCGAGATCATGAACACCATCCACTCCGGTTCACCGCTAGACCCGTGCCCTCACCACATCTTCAACAAAGCCAGTACAGCCATCGCGCCCCATCTCCAGAAAATAATCAACATCTCCTTCGAGACAGCAACCTTCCCGGAAAGCTGGAAGCACGCCGAGATCACCGCCTTACTCAAGAAACCCAAGGCAGACCCCAAGGACCTCAAGAACTTCCGACCCATCTCTCTGCTCCCGTTCCCCGCGAAGGTCACCGAGAAAATCGTCAACAAACAACTGACCTGCTACCTCGAGGAGAACAACATCCTGGACCCCTCCCAGTGCGGCTTCCGCAGCAACCACAGCACCGAAACCGCCCTCATCGCCGCCACCGATGACATCAGGACCCTGCTAGACAACGGAGAAACAGCAGCCCTCATCCTCCTGGACCTATCAGCCGCCTTCGACACGGTCTGCCACCACACACTATGAACACGCCTTCACGACGCCGGGATCCAAGAGAAGGCCCTGGACTGGACCACATCCTTCCTTTCTGGCAGAACACAAAGCGTCCGCCTCGCCCCCTTCCGATCCAAGGCCACCAAGATCATCTGCGGCGTACCCCAAGGCTCCTCCCTCAGCCCAACGCTGTTCAACATCTACATGGCACCCCTCGCCCACGTCGCCCGACAGCATAACCTCAACATCATCTCCTACGCCGACGACACCCAGCTGATCCTCTCCCTCACCAAAGACCCTCACACCGCCAAAGCCCACCTCCACGAAGGAATGAAGGCCGTCGCCGAATGGATGAGGACCAGCCGCCTGAAGCTGAACTCGGACAAGACGGAGGTCCTCATCCTTGGTTCCAACCCTTCAGCCTGGGACGACTCCTGGTGGCCAACATCACTGGGAACAGCCCCGCCACCCACCGACCACGTTCGCAACCTAGGGGTCATCCTCGACCCCACCCTCTCCATGACTAAGCAGGTCAACGCCGTTTCCTCATTCTGCTTCAACATCCTCCGAATGCTCCGCAAGATCTTCAAGTGGATCCGCACCGAAACAAGAAAAACAGTCACCCAGGCCCTCGTCACCAGCAGGCTGGACTACGGAAACGCCCTCTACGCAGGAACGACGGCTAAGCTCCTGAGACGGCTGCAACGCATCCAGAACGCCTCTGCACGTCTTATCCTCGACATCCCCCGACGCAGCCACATCACACCCCACCTGAGAGACCTGCACTGGCTCCCTGTCAACAAGAGGATAACCTTCAAGCTCCTCACCCACGCACACAAAGCACTCCACAACTCCGGACCAGCCTACCTCAACAGACGACTCAGCTTCTACACCCCCACCCGCCAGCTCTGCTCGACCAGCTTCGCCCTCGCCACAGTCCCCCGCATCCGGAAAACGACCGCCGGATGCAGATCCTTCTCCCACCTCGCCGCCAAGACCTGGAACACCCTCCCCACCAACCTCCGACAGACCCAAGACCTACTGGCCTTCAGAAGACTCCTCAAGACCTGGCTCTTCGATCAGTAGCAGCACCACCCCCCTCTTCCCCCAGCGCCTTGAGACCCTCGCGGGTATGTAGTGCGCTTTATAAGTGACATGATTGATTGATTGATTGATTGAGAAAGTATATTTTGTAATGTAATGTATAATGTAATTACAATGTAATTTAAAAAATAAAATATCTAAAAATAAATAGTTTAAAAAAATGTAGTAAATCAGTATCAAAAAATAAATATAACAATTAATACATTTAAAAATTGTCATTTACAAAACCTTTGAAATTCACTGAAAAAAACTATAGGTTTCAGACATGTTATAGTTAGGAATTAGCATTTAAAAACCTTTGAAATTCACTGAAAAAACCGTAGGTTTCAGGCACGTTATAGTTAGAAATTAGCATTTAAAAACCTTTGAAATTCACTGAAAAAACCATAGGTTTCAGGCACGTTATAGTTAGAAATTAGCATTTAAAAAACCTTTGAAATTCACTGAAAAAACCGTAGGTTTCAGGCACGTTATAGTTAGAAATTAGCATTTAAAAAACCTTTGAAATTCACTGAAAAAACCATAGGTTTCAGGCACGTTATAGTTAGAAATTAGCATTTAAAAAACCTTAGAAATTCACTGAAAAAACCATAGGTTTTAGGGACAGTTATAGTTAGTTGGACATTGCACTCGTACAAAACCCGTGAAATTCCCCCGTTATAGTTAGTTCAGCTAACTATAACTCGCGCCCCCGCAATGCACTGCTGATGACGTCACATATTACATCACTCATGACATGGTCAGTGACATCACTGATGACATCACTGATGACATCTCAAATGACATCACTGATTACATCACTGATGACATCATCCATGTGATAATTTCATGCATCTTCTCACACCCTAATATAACTTTTGATACACCCACTCTAAATTACAGACTGCCATTCTCAAAACCATAGACACTCCAACACCAATAACTACATACCCACTCACTGATTCTTAGGTCTACACACACATCCACTCACTCACCTGTACAGACACTCATACTTACGATCACTCAGTACAGGACTATCATATGCACTCATACACCTACATAGACACTCACACACCGCCACTCATCCATAGAGGTACTCACACACCTAGTCAGTCATGCAAATAATTAATCACACGGCCATTTACTCACCTATACAGTTATACACACACCAGCTCACTTACTCATACAAATACTAGCACATTCTTACGCTCTTATACAATCACTAATACAAGTACACACTCATCCATACAGCCACTCTCACAATCACACACTCTCACTTATACCCATTTATATACTCCAACACACATATATACTGCCTTTCACATATGTAGTTACTCACACATGTACCACTGAGATATACATTCACTCACTAACACACCCATACACACACTCACCCACCCATACAGTTCATCACAGATGCACTCTTGAAACCATGCACCCAGTGAATCACCCACTCACACATCTATGCACAGAGTCGCACACACCCCACCCACACAAACACTCAGGCACCCATACAGATACTCAGACAACCAATCAATAACTCTTATAGACATTCATGTAGCTATTCACAAACCCATGCAGCCACTTACACAGCAACAGAAATATACATTCACACAGTTTAGTCACTAACCCATGCATTCAGTAAGATACGTTTAATCACTCACTTATAGAGTTAGTCACTCACCTAGTAAATCATCCATTCAGGCACTTATACACCCACTCATTCTTCAATTCGCCTTTCCCTATATATATTAAACATATTTAAACTTTACAGAAACACACAGTCACTGGATGATGTCATCAGTGATGTCATTTGAGATGTCATCAGTGATGTCATCAGTGATGTCACTGACCATGTCATGAGTGATGTAATATGTGACGTCATCAGCAGTGCATTGCGGGGCGCGAGTTATAGTTTGCTGAACTAACTATAACGGGGGAATTTCACGGGTTTTGTACTAGTGCAATGTCCAACTAACTATAACTGTCCCTAAAACCTATGGTTTTTTCAGTGAATATATATATATATATATATATTTTCCAGCAAAACAATGAAACGCGGCACACACCTTAGCAGTTAAACAGCTTTAATTCAACAAAGCTCTCCTCCTCCTACGCGTTGCGATCTTCACGTTCTTGGTCACGGTAGTATTATAATACTACCTTGACCAAGAACGTGAAGTTCGAAACGCGTAGGGAGGAGGAGAGCTTTTGTTGAATTAAAGCTGTTTAACTGCTAAGGTGTGTGCCGCGTTTCATTGTTTTGCTGGAACACATTATTGCGGAGAATGGTCTTCTCTCCGCCGTGAGCACCGGCTGTAAAAGTGTTCCCTTGTGTGAAGATCAATTTGTTGTTCATATATATATATATATATATATATATATTCATCACCAAAATGCCCTGAAGCATTGAAGGGGCACTCGACGGCGCTCCCAACCATCCGGTCTCTTTGCCTCGCTGCAGCTCGCCTTTCTCTTGCCATTCTTTATTTCATGCCGACGCGTTTCGAGGCTGGCACGCCTCTTCTTCATGGGCTGAAAGACAAACAGGCATTGAAGGCTCACTTCCGATCATTTCCGGCATGCTTTTATTAACAATTTCCCCAATAGGCTTTGCTTAGTGCAATCTTTGCTTAATGCAATGTCTTTAATGCATGATGGGACTTGTAGTCCCTCGAGGTGAGTACAAATGAATACCTTGGTAGGTTCAATGCCAGGTTTGTGTCTCTTAAAAGCATATTTACATCCTTTGTAGGATAGGCAAAGTCAAGGCGGGCTCAATTTTCATTCGGGAATGCTGTGCTGCACAGAGTAAACCAGTTCCACTCCACAGCCTTTCTGTTGTAGCGAAATGGTGCTCCCTTCCACGGCCGGGCAGCCGTGCAGAAATATATATATATATATATATATGCAGTCAATGTATCCAAAATGTCAACAAAGAATACGGACAAACTCTTCGGTGAGGAGATCAACGGATCTTTATTTCAAGCGTTTGCGAGTGACAAACTGTCAACGCATTTCATCTGCTCACGGCAGCCTTGATCACGACAGTGAGCGCCATTTCCAAAGTGCATTATATAATGAATAGTGTAGTAAACTTAGAAAAAGTGTAGTAAACATATAAAAAATCCTCAGGTTAAAAGAGACCACATGTGAAAGGCATAACATTTTCTGTTCACCATCGAGGTAAAAGAGCTCGATAATATGCCCTATAGAATTCCAATAGAAGCCCAGGTTTGATGTCCTTCACACCAGAACCTCGGCTTCTATTGGAATTCTATAGGGCATATTATCAAGCCCCTTATCGCCGCTTTAGCTGCAGTTTCCTGCCGCTAAAGCGGCGATAATGTTATCGCCCGTTCTTGATAATATGGCCCATAGTATCTACTAACAGAATTTCACTGTCAATAGTTACAACTTAATTTCATTCTAGCAATATAGATGTTCCTGTGCAATATATGATCTGCTAGCTACTTTCACTGAACATTTGTCCAAATTCTAATACAAGTACAAGTGTCTACTTGCTAAATAATATTCATGTGAAGATCATACTTAATCAAGAAAATTCATATGATTGAACCCTATGTATGTAAAAATAGGAACACTTTTAGAAAACCAGTAATACATGAGATTCTATCCATAAGTCTCTTAACCTCAATTAAGATACATACTTTCAAATTTTCACAGTAATATATATATCCCTTTGCAAAAGTTTCCCTCATGACGCGTTTCGGTGTTTTGCCTTCTTCAGATGCCGTTGACTGCACTCCACTCGATGCACTGTCCATAATTGGCTGAAATACCCTGTCGACCATCATCATTGGTCGGCCCTCAGCCAAAGAGAGGACCAAATATCCGAATGTCTGTTTAGACGTCTCTCCTCCCCTCGAGACATCACTACGTAATCCACTGTGCAATCAATCTATATACGGGGCTCCAATGCCCCATTTACTTTTCACCCCAATGGGCCGGCTTGGGTGCACGCAAAGTAGTCTCTTGGGAAAGGATTGCCATTTTTAATTAATTCGGGTACCCTCAACATTTGACTTTGATAGTCATAGAACCTCTAAATAGGGTATGCCGTTCAGTGCACACAAGTGACCCCTCATGTCAGCCGCTGGATATCAAAATTGGAAACAACCGTATATATATAGTTGCTTCCTTTCTAAAACAACAGGGAACACAGCGGCTTTTGCACAGGTAGGTATTATTTCGTCTTTGGCATGATGCGTTTCAGCTAATGCCTTCCTCAGATGCCAAACATACTATACTGCCGCTCAATCACAGTTCCCAATTTAAATGATGGACACTTCAGGTTGCTGCCAGTCACCAGAGTCTTTACCTTTGAGACTCCATAAGCCCATCTGTGCATAACCTACGCCCTCTGCAGATTACGAAGATGGGCATGTTCGGGAGGCGCCGTGTGAGTACACTGCGACTCACCATGTAGTCATGGCCTTATTTCCAGCCAAACGTCACCATGTTCCCTTAGCGTGTTGTGGCCACGCGCAAAATAACCTACGCCCTCTGCAGATTCCAAAGATGGGCATGTTCGGGAGGTGCCGAGTGAGTACACCGCTACTCACCATGTAGTCATGGCCCTATTTCCGGCCAAACGTCTGCCCTCCCGGGTCCGCAGCGGTCCAGATTCATTCGATCCCTCGAACATTGTCACACCATATGCCACTCGATTCTGGACTCCTTGGGACGGGTTCCCTTAGCGTGTTATGGCCACACCCAAAATATCCACCAAAGTTGCTTCCTTTCTAAAACAACAGGGAACACAGCGACTCTTGCACAGGTAGGTTTTATTTTGTCTTTGGCATGACGCGTTTCAGCTAATGCCTTCCTCAGATGACAAACATACTATACTGGCGCTCAATCACAATTCCCAATTTAAATGCTTCATGCATCTCTCCCATTGGAGGAAACCAGAAACTGCAAGTCCCAGCATCCCATTCGATGGAGACTTCAGGTTGCTGCCAGTCACCAGAGTCTTTACCTTTGAGACTCCATAAGCCCATCTGTGCATAACCTACAGATTCCGAAGATGGGCATGTTCGGGAGGCGCTGTGTGAGTACACCGCGACTCACCATGTAGTCATGGCCCTATTTCCGGCCAAACGTCTGCCCTCCCGGGTCCGCAGCGGTCCAGATTCATTCGATCCCTCGAACATTGTCACACCATATGCCACTCGATTCTGGACTCCTTGGGACAGTTCCCTTAGCGTGTTGTGGCCACACGCAAAATATATATATATATATTAGAGAGAGAAAGCAAACCTGACACAAGAAGAAAGTATGTGTGTGCATTATCAGGAATTCAGAAATTCAGATGTGCATGACTTTCTTTGGAGAGAGAGTGGGATATGGACATGTTTTGGAAGAGATAAGGATATTTGTTGAAACTGATGAAATTCTGTTTACTATTTGAGTGACAATTCGTGCTGATTGTAGCAGGTGTAATGCCCAGAGTATACTTCCTGTTATGGCTTTCATTTTTTATGCTAGGTACTTTGTGCTGGGTATTTCATCTTCTTGATAAAGCGTTTTCATTATATCAATACTGCTGTCTTGTGCCTGAGCATGAAAGACTGGGGTAACTCATCATTGGCTGTCTGATCGTTGAGGTGTTTGTAAATTGAACAGTATCATTGCTGTAGGAACCTGTAAGATTTGTCTAGCTCAGCTGTTTAAGGCTTGTCATTCTGAGAGTTGTACAACGTATGATGTTTCCACCCTGCCCCTTCCAAGTAGATTCTCAGTCAAAAACATATGACAGAGGATTGGCTTCTGAGGTACAGCAGTGTAATATGAAATGAAATGAAAAATAATAGGCCATTTTAAACTGTTTATTCAGATTTCTTGAACTACATTTAAAATCTATAGCTCGATAACATATTTGTTATGTCATTGTTCTGAAAAAGACATTATTTTACTACAACACTTTCAAAAGTTGTTGGAGAGGGTGAACTCTCAATGTTCCTGCGGAGGTTAGAGCTTAGCTGGCATACCTTCAAAATTTACTATTTTTTAAACTTTTCTTGAGGAACCGCCCCCCAAACACACTAGTAGAAGTTTGCCTTGCATGCATCACTCACTCTCATGGTCCCTTTTGGGGGATGACTTTATGCTCCACCACTTTTAAGGCTCATGAGCTGCCACTCTGTCCATTAGTCATTATTCTGTTCTGCAATCTTCCTTCATTTCAGCTGTCTTTATTACAATTGTTTGTATGTATAGCGACTATGTTTTGTGAAGCATAGCTGGTAAAAGGGCACTGTTAGACCTGGCATCCTTGGCGTGGGTCTCCCTTCCATTTTTCATGATGCCTCCTATGTTACTGATCTGTTTTTGCTGGTGTTAGATGCTTTGGGCACTGTGCCACTGCTATTCAGTGCCACAGTGCAAGTGCTCCCTATGATAAATTGTGTTATGTATTAGTGACTCCAGGATTGGATGATTGGTTTACTTGTCAGTCCCTAGAACAGTGCACTGAGTGTGCCCAGGGCTTGTAAATCCAATGCCGCTGGTGGGCTTGCAGCACTGGTTGTGCCACCCACAGAAGCGGCTTGTAAAATGTGTCTCAGGCCTGCCATCGCAGAGCCTGTGTGCAGCCTAGAGCTGCCATGTCGACTTGGTGAGTGCACCCACTTACCAGTCCCTAAACCTTCCCTTTACTACATGTTGGTCACCCCTAAAGTAGGCCCTAGGGCAGGGTGCATTGTAAGTATAAGGTAGGACATGCCCTGATGTGTGTGGCATGTCCTAATAGTGATTACAGCCATTTTCGTTTTTCACTATTGCAAGGCTACCTGCTCCCCATAGGCCAGAATGGGCAGACTGACTATTACACCTTATAGTCAGAACTGACCCAGGGAACATGGTAGAAAAACGAATTTAGTATGCCTGAACTCAGAATGATAAAATACATCTTTTAGTGAAGTTGGTTTTAACATTCTGTGTTTGAAAATACCACTTTTAGAAAGTGGGTATTTTCTTCCCTAAACTTCCAAGCCTGCCTCTGCTAGGTTGTGTATTCCTTGTCTGGAGATTGAGTGACAGGGGCTGGGGGTGGCTACAGGAGACAGGGTGAGTCAGCACAGGGCTGAATAGAAAGATCTGCATCCAGAGTGGAGGGAGGAGTTGCACCTGGGTCTGAATAGGGCTGTGCCTGCCTTCCACAATGCTGGCTCCACCTCCTGCCGGGCGGCTGAGCACTCTGCCCCACATTCTGAAAGGAAAGAAGGAGTCAGAAAAACAAAGTGCTCCAGGACTGACCAGAACTGGTTTTGGACTAGGCAGAGGCCTCTCTGCCTTCAGAGAACAAAGAGAAACTGTGTATAAAAAGGGGACCCAGACCCCTAGGAAATTAGATCACTTTGGGAAACAAGAAGAAACCTTTGCTGAGGAGCGGAACCAAGAAGAAACTGAGGAGAAGACTATCCCTAAGCTAGAGGGATCTGCCTGCAGTGGTTGCCTGACTGCCAAAGGAAGGAGAAAGGACTTTGTGTGCACTTTTATTCAACTTGTGAAGGATCTCCAAGGGCTTGAGAAAAGAGCTTGCCTCCTGCTGAAGTCTCAGGGACAACAGACTTCAACCACCAGCTCCCCAAGAATCCTTTGGAAGTGCCTGCTGCTGTTTTGGGCCTTCTGAAGGGACTGCGTGTCGCAAGGAGCTGGAAGCGCGACTCAAGAGGGAGAAGCGTGTCGCCGTCGCAGCCGCTGCCGTCGCATCACGGAGATGACGCCGCTATAGCTGTCGCATTGCACCGCATCTCGAGAAACGTCCCGCAACACCGAAGAAGCGTGTCGCCGTCGCAGCCGCTGCCGTCGCATCGTAGATGTCGCCGCTGTAGCTGTCGCATTGCACCGCATCAAGAGAAGAGTCTCGCATCGAGGAAGAAGCGTGTCGCCGTCGCAGCCGCCGCATCGTAGATGTCGCCGCTGTAGCTGTCGCATTGCACCGCATCGAGAGAAGCGCCTCGCATCCACGGAGAAGCGTGCCGCCGTCGGAGCTGCTTCCGTCGCATCACGAAACAAGGGTGTCGCCGCTGCAGTTGTCGCATCGACCGGAAGCGTCTCGCAACGTCGGAGAAGAGTGTCGCCGCCAAAGCCGCTGTCGTCGCATCACGGAACAAGGGTGTCGCCGCTGCAGCTGACGCATCGAGTCGAGACTTCTCGCAACATCGGAGAAGCGTGCCGCCTCAGGAAGAACTTGACGTCTTTATTTCTTTGCACCAGCACTTTGTCGCATCTCCATCTCTGCAACACTTTCATTGTAGAAACGTGACGCATCGTAAGGTACATTGACTCAAAGTGTCGCATTTCAAGAACTGAAGAGAACTAAGCTAAACCTACCATTTTAAGTACAGTATTGTGGATTTTTGTCGTTTATGGTCTTGTGTTAAATCTATATAAAAGATACTTATTTTTATAATACAACTTGTGTGGTGTCCATCTGTAGTGTTGTCACTAGATTACTGTATGTGTTCACAAATGCTTTACACACTGCCTCTGAGATAAGCCTGTCTGCTCGTGCCAAGCTACCAAGGTGGTGAGCAGGGGTTATTTTAGGAGTGTACCCCTTTACCCTGACTAGAGGCGAGGGTCCCTATTTGTCACAAGTACCTACCTGTGCCAACTAGAGACCCCCAATTCTAACATTGGTGGTCAGCGGTGAGGATTCTGGACTTGCATTTGTGACTCATGTACAGTGATTGGTGAACACTACTAGTGAGTGCAGACCAAAACGCAACCACATACTTTTGGTAGATTTTTTTTTCTGGGACTTTCCATTTTTAGCCAAGTTCAGCCATCATGAAA
This sequence comes from Calotriton arnoldi, assembly GCA_963921515.1. Lineage (NCBI taxonomy): Eukaryota > Metazoa > Chordata > Amphibia > Caudata > Salamandridae > Calotriton > Calotriton arnoldi. The sequence continues at coordinate 539,175 of CAWUFW010009671.1, forward strand.
CCAGCATCCATAGCATCTGTTGATTTTGATTGGGAAGAGGAGAAACTAGAATGCTACAATGCAAAGCAGCTGAAGCACTTCTGCAAAAGATTTAATGTTGCAATTACCGGGCTCACCAAGAAGGAGGAGTTCTATAAGGCGCTGAGGGCCTGGGTAGAAGCAAGGAAAACCCCTGAGAATGAGGAAGGGGATAATGATGCAGATGTGCAGCTGGAAGGGCCATTGGGTCCAGGGGAAAGGAAGGCACCTTCCCCAGCAGGTAGCAGTGTTTCTGCCAAAGGTCTGTCCACAGAAGAGCTGGAGGACAGGGAGAGAAATAGGATGCATGAGTTGGAGCTGGCCAAAATGAATGGGCAATTGGAAATTAGGAAACTGGCCCTGGAAGAAAAGAGGATACAGCTTGAGCATGATAGAAGTTTGAGGGAGTTGGATTTGAAAGCTAGGAGCTTAGAAATTACTCCCTCTGGTGGCAGCACACCGTCAATGCCTGTGGAATCTAGAGTGTATATTCCTAAGGATGTGGTCAGAGAGTTTTTTAAAAATGATGACATTGGGCAGTGGTTCAAGGCCTATGAGGTAGCCATGTCTTACCACCGGGTCCCTGAGAAGGATTGGGGAGCGGGGTTGTGGGGACGGTTCCTTAGCGAGGGGCGGGACACACTGCTAGATTTGCCTTCTGATGTCCATAATTCATATCACCACATGAAGGATGCTTTAATGTCTAGGTATGGTTTAACTCCTGAATTGTATAGGCAGAGGTTCAGGGGTTGCAAGAAGATAGAGAACAGTACCTGGGTTGAATATGTCACTTTTTTCTGCAGAGCATTGGATGGTTGGGTGAAGGGTAGCAAAGTTGATGATTTTCAGGGGCTCCTTGATTTGATTGCATGGGAGCACTTGTCAAGTAACTGTTTTCCAGAGCTACGCCAGCACCTGATAGATAGCAAGCTGACTATCCCTAGGAAGCTTGCTGAGGAGGCGGACCGCTGGGTCAGTACCAGGGTCCACAAGGGTCACGTGGGAGACTCAGCCAAGGGTGGGCAGGGTCCCCAGCAGAAGAGTGGGGGGACAAGGGTAAACAGAGGGAGTTCCAAAGAAGGCCCCAAAGTAGTCCCCAAGGGAACCAAGGGAAAGGTTCCCAGCCTCCCCCAGAAACCCTCAGGGGCCCCGACAGGTCCACCTGTTCAAAGGGGACCCCTGAGATGCTACAAATGTGGGGACCTGGGTCATATAGCGAGTGATCCCAGGTGCCGCCAGTTTGGAAAGACCGCACCCCTGGTGCAGCCCCCGGCAGATGGCTAGTGTAGCCCTGGGGGAGGAGATGGATGCCCAAGAGGGGTGGGGTCCAGCACAGATGTCCCTTGTCTCATTAGGAGACTGTGAGGTGGTCCCCAGGACCCCGCTGCCTGACAACACTAAGAAATACAGGCAGTGGATGACCATCAATGGCCATAGGGTGGAGGCTCTTAGAGATACAGGAGCCAGTGTGACAGCTGTCAAGTGTCACCTGGTGTCTCAAGAGCAGGTTGTCCCCCATGCATTCTATCCAGTTGTTGCCGCTGACAACACAGAGAGTCACTGCAAAGTGGCTCAGGTTCCCTTTGAGTGGGGGGGTCTCTGGTACTCTTCAGGTAGCTGTGAGGCCCGCCATGCCTGTTGACTGTTTGTTAGGGAACGACTTGGAGAGCTCACCTTGGGCGAAGGTGGAGCGAAGTGCTCATTTAGAGATGTTGGGTTTGCCTGACTGGGCGTGTGTGACCACCCGGTCCATGGCAGCAAGTAAAGGTGCTCAAGAGGACCTGGAGCCTGAGAGGGAGGCCCAGGTACCTGCCGTCACGAGAAGAGGCAGGGGGCGCGGGAAACCGGCCACCGAAGTTCCCACGGTCCAGGAGGAGGCAGACCTTGAGGGGGATGCCCTGGAGCCTACAGGGGAACAGGTAGCTGAACTGGGGGACCTGCCTGAGCTGACCCATTGGCAGCAAGAAGGAGGACCCTCCAGGGAAGAATTCTGCAAGGAGCAGAAAGAATGCCCTTCTCTGGTGGGTCTGCGGCAACAGGCTGCAGACCAGGCAACAGGTGATCAGTCTGGGTCACATTGGGTCTATTGGGAGAATGATCTCCTGTATACTGAGCCTAAGGTTGCTGAGCCTGGGTCAGCCCGTGTGCTGGTGGTACCCCAGTGCCTCAGAGCCTTCCTACTGGGGCTGGCTCATGATGTTCCATTGGCAGGACATTTGGGGCAGGACAAGACCTTTGAGAGGCTTGTCACCCACTTTTATTGGCCCCAAATGCGCAGGAGTTCAGACACTCACTGCAGGACATGTCAGACTTGCCAGGCAAGTGGAAAGAGTTGGAGGAAGCGCAAGGCTTCTCTCCAGCCATTCCCTGTAGTCAGCACCCCCTTTGAACGGGTGGGTATTGACATTGTGGGGCCACTGGACCCCAATACAGCCATGGGCAACAGGTTCATCCTGGTCTTGGTGGACCATGCCACCCGGTACCCGGAAGCCATACCTCTGAGGACAGTGACGGCCCCCGTGGTGGGACGAGCACTGATGGGAATTTTCTCCCGAGTGGGATTCCCTAGCGAGGTAGTGTCTGACCGGGGGACCAACTTCATTTCCAAGTATATGAAGTCCCTGTGGCAGGAGTGTGGGGTAACCTACAAGTTTACCACTCCTTACCACCCCCAAGGAAATGGATTGGTTGAAAGGTTCAACCAAACCCTCAAAGGCATGATTATGGGTCTTGAGGAATCTATGAGGCGTAAGTGGGACGTCCTCTTACCATGCCTGCTCTTTGCTTACCGTGAGGTGCCACAGAAATCTCTAGGGTTCAGTCCCTTTGAGCTTCTCTATGGACAACCAGTGAGAGGACCTCTAAGTTTGGTCAAAGAAGGCTGGGAGCAATCTCCCAGGAAACCTCCCCAGGATGTATACAGTTACATGCTGGCCTTTAGGAACCAAACTAGGCGTTTCAGGCAACTCGCTGAGGCGAATCTGGAAGCCAGCCAGGAGGAGATGAAGCGGTGGTACGACCAGAATGCCACTCTGGTAGAGCTTCAGCCTGGTCAGAAAGTGTGGGTCATGGCCCCAGTGGAGCCCTGCGCGCTCCAGGATAAGTGGACCGGACCCTTTGAGGTTGTAGAGCGCAAAAGTCCGGTTACCTACTTGGTGGACTTGCGGTCTCCCAGGAACCCCTTGAGGGTCCTGCATGTCAACCGCCTGAAGCCCCACTTGGAGAGGTCCCAAGTGGGCATGCTCTTAGCGACAGATGCTGGGATGGAGGAGGAGACCGAGCCTCTTCCTGACCTCCTGTCAGCAACAGAGCAAGATGGGTCAGTGGACGGTGTCAACCTCTCTTCCACCCGGACCCCTGAGCAACAGAATGACTGCCGCCAGTTGCTGGGACAGTTTTCTGATCTGTTCTCCCTGGTTCCCGGTGTCACAGATTGGTGCATCCATGATGTGGACACTGGGGACAGTACACCTGTGAAGCACAAATCTTACAGGGTGACTGACAGGGTGAGAGCTTGCATCAAGGAGGAGGTCTCCAAAATGCTTGCGTTAGGGGTGATTGAGTCCTCTAACAGTCCTTGGGCCAGCCCAGTGGTCTTGGTCCCAAAGGCTGCCGCACCGGGTGCCACACCAGAACTCCGGTTCTGTGTGGACTACCGAGGGCTCAATTCAGTCACCAGGACTGACGCGCACCCCATCCCCAGAGCTGATGAGCTCATAGATCGGCTAGGGGCTGCCCGGTACCTCAGCACGTTTGACTTGACGTCTGGGTACTGGCAGATCGCCTTGACTGATGGGGCAAGAGAGAGGTCAGCATTCTCCACACCAGATGGGCACTACCACTTCCGGGTGATGCCCTTTGGGATGAAGAATGCCCCTGCCACCTTCCAGAGGTTGGTCAACCAGGTGTTGGCTGGACTGGACTCGTTCAGTGCCGCCTACCTGGATGACATCGCAGTGTTCAGCACCAGTTGGGAAGAACATCTGCGCCACTTCTGGGAAGTGTTGATGGCGCTGCGGAGAGCAGGCCTCACGATCAAGGCAAGTAAGTGCCAGATCGGGCAGGGTTCCGTGGTGTACTTGGGACACCAAGTGGGGAGCAGCCAGGTGGCACCCCTACAACCCAAAATTGAAACCATCCTGAATTGGGAACCCCCCAAAACCCAGACAGAAGTGAGAGCCTTCTTAGGACTCACGGGTTACTACAGGAGGTTTGTCAAGGGGTATGGCAGCATTGTTGCGCCCCTGACAGAGCTGACTTCCAAGAAGCAGCCCAGGAAAGTGATTTGGACTGACACCTGTCAGAAAGCTTTTGAGGCCCTGAAAACTGCCATGTGCACGGCGCCCGTGCTCCTGGCACCCAACTTCTCCAAAGAGTTCGTAGTACAAACAGACGCTTCAGAGCATGGTGTGGGGGCTGTTCTGTCACAGATGAATGAGGAGGGCCTAGATCAACCCGTAGCCTTCATCAGTAGGAGGTTACTACCACGGGAACAGAGGTGGAGTGCTATTGAGCGTGAGGCATTTGCTGTGGTCTGGGCACTGAAGAAGCTGAGACCATACCTGTTTGGGACTCACTTCCGGGTTCAGACAGACCACAGGCCCCTCAGATGGTTGATGCAGATGAGGGGTGAGAATCCAAAGCTGTTGAGGTGGTCCATTTCCCTACAGGGGATGGATTTCATGGTGGAACACCGCCCTGGTACAGAACACGCCAATGCTGATGGTCTGTCCAGATTTTTCCACCTTAGTGAAGAGAACTCCCCTGAGGTAGGGTAGTTCTCCCCACATTTCAGCTGGAGGGGACACGTGTTAGACCTGGCATCCTTGGCGTGGGTCTCCCTTCCATTTTTTATGATGCCTCCTATGTTACTGATCTGTTTTTGCTGGTGTTAGATGCTTTGGGCACTGTGCCACTGCTATTCAGTGCCACAGTGCAAGTGCTCCCTATGATAAATTGTGTTATGTATTAGTGACTCCATGATTGGATGATTGGTTTACTTGTCAGTCCCTAGTACAGTGCACTGAGTGTGCCCAGGGCTTGTAAATCCAATGCCGCTGGTGGGCTTGCAGCACTGGTTGTGCCACCCACAGAAGCGGCTTGTAAAATGTGTCTCAGGCCTGCCATCGCAGAGCCTGTGTGCAGCCTAGAGCTGCCATGTCGACTTGGTGAGTGCACCCACTTACCAGTCCCTAAACCTTCCCTTTACTACATGTTGGTCACCCCTAAAGTAGGCCCTAGGGCAGGGTGCATTGTAAGTATAAGGTAGGACATGCCCTGGTGTGTGTGGCATGTCCTAATAGTGAATTACAGCCATTTTCGTTTTTCACTATTGCAAGGCTACCTGCTCCCCATAGGCCAGAATGGGCAGACTGACTATTACACCTTATAGTCAGAACTGACCCAGGGAACATGGTAGAAAAACGAATTTAGTATGCCTGAACTCAGAATGATAAAATACATCTTTTAGTGAAGTTGGTTTTAACATTCTGTGTTTGAAAATACCACTTTTAGAAAGTGGGTATTTTCTTGCCTAAACTTCCAAGCCTGCCTCTGCTAGGTTGTGTATTCCTTGTCTGGAGATTGAGTGACAGGGGCTGGGGGTGGCTACAGGAGACAGGGTGAGTCAGCACAGGGCTGAATAGAAAGATCTGCATCCAGAGTGGAGGGAGGAGTTGCACCTGGGTCTGAATAGGGATGTGCCTGCCTTCCACAATGCTGGCTCCACCTCCTGCCGGGCGGCTGAGCACTCTGCCCACATTCTGAAAGGAAAGAAGGAGTCAGAAAAACAAAGTACTCCAGGACTGACCAGAACTGGTTTTGGACTAGGCAAAGGCCTCTCTGCCTTCAGAGAACAAAGAGAAACTGTGAATAAAAAGGGGACCCAGACCCCTAGGAAATTAGATCACTTTGGGAAACAAGAAGAAACCTTTGCTGAGGAGCGGAACCAAGAAGAAACTGAGGAGAAGACTATCCCTAAGCTAGAGGGATCTGCCTGCAGTGGTTGCCTGACTGCCAAAGGAAGGAGAAAGGACTTTGTGTGCACTTTTATTCAACTTGTGAAGGATCTCCAAGGGCTTGAGAAAAGAGCTTGCCTCCTGCTGAAGTCTCAGGGACAACAGACTTCAACCACCAGCTCCCCAAGAATCCTTTGGAAGCGCCTGCTGCTGTTTTGGGCCTTCTGAAGGGACTGCGTGTCGCAAGGAGCTGGAAGCGCGACTCAAGAGGGAGAAGCGTGTCGCCGTCGCAGCCGCTGCCGTCGCATCACGGAGATGACGCCGCTGTAGCTGTCGCATTGCACCGCATCTCGAGAAACGTCCCGCAACACCGAAGAAGCGTGTCGCTGTCGCAGCCGCTGCCGTCGCATCGTAGAGGTCACCGCTGTAGCTGTCGCATTGCACCGCATCAAGAGAAGAGTCTCGCATCGAGGAAGAAGCGTGTCGCCGTCGCAGCCGCTGCCGTCGCATCGTAGATGTCGCCGCTGTAGCTGTTGCATTGCACCGCATCGAGAGAAGCGCCTCACATCCACGGAGAAGCGTGCCGCCGTCGGAGCTGCTGCCGTCGCATCACGAAACAAGGGTGTCGCCGCTGCAGTTGTCGCATCGAGCGGTAGCGTCTCGCAACGTCGGAGAAGAGTGTCGCCGCCAAAGCCGCTGTCGTCGCATCACGGAACAAGGGTGTCGCCGCTGCAGCTGACGCATCGAGTCGAGACTTCTCGCAACATCGGAGAAGCGTGCCGCATCAGGAAGAACTTGACGTCTTTATTTCTTTGCACCAGCACTTTGTCGCATCTCCATCTCTGCAACACTTTCGTTGTAGAAACGTGACGCATCGTAAGGTACATTGACTCAAAGTGTCGCATTTTAAGAACTGAAGAGAACTAAGCTAAACCTACCATTTTAAGTACAGTATGGTGGATTTTTGTCGTTTATGGTCTTGTGTTAAATCTATATAAAAGATACTTATTTTTATAATACAACTTGTGTGGTGTCCATCTGTAGTGTTGTCTCTAGATTACTGTATGTGTTCACAAATGCTTTACACACTGCCTCTGAGATAAGCCTGTCTGCTCGTGCCAAGCTACCAAGGGGGTGAGCAGGGGTTATTTTAGGAGTGTACCCCTTTACTCTGACTAGAGGCGAGGGTCCCTATTTGTCACAAGTACCTACCTATGCCAACTAGAGACCCCCAATTCTAACAGGCACCCACAGCAAAGATAATATTACCATCCAGTCATGATTTCCCACCGAGCCACACTTAGGCCCACTGATCTAACTTCCTTGATGCAGGGTCTCCTGCTTAGTTATGCTCTTATGTCATGTGGTCATGATAGGCCCGGTAAGGAACACCACCATTTACATGCTCATGTTTCCTAAGTTGACTTCTCTTTAAACACAATGACTTTTGACATACATTTGTGTGTGTAACAATGCAGGATAACACACTTCGAATCTGCATTGCTCACATTTCTTCATAGGCACACTATCACAACACCTTGAACATTCAGTATAAGGCAGTGGCGGCTCGCATAGGACCTGCTGCGAGGCGGTGGGGCGGGGTGGGGGAGGGGAGGGGCAGGGTGGGGGGGTAGTAAACTCGGACATACGACAGAACGAAGGAAAGTAATTATTACGTTCCTCCGTTCCGTCGTATGTCCGAGTTTACTACCCCCTCACCTTGCCCCTCCCCCGCCCCGCCCCACCGCCCCGCAGCACGCGCTATGCGAGCCGCCACTGATATAAGGGATAAAGTTCACTGCCCAAATGTCATTATTGCTACTGACTGGTAGGCAATAATGCTATCCAACTAGAATAAACAATTGCGGCTGAACCTATGTTGTGAGATGGCCACATGGGTACTGTTTATTATATAAACAGAACCACTTTCTTGTTTAGCTAGAGGAGCACTCAGCTGACACGGGGTGGGGAGGGAGGTCACTGCATGCCAGAATTCCAGCTCAGCTAATTCCTGTTTACCGACACAAGTGATGACCAGCTGTACACCAAGATGGACAGCCTGATGACACTTACCCTCAGGTAATGGGGAGTTAGACCACCTGGATAGGGATTTGACAGATCACCCACTCTGGTCAAGACTCGGTTAGAGAGTGCTAGGTAGGAGTACACTACACAAAGGATTTGTATGCCAGCATATATTCACTACTTCAGCACAATGGTGGAGTTGTTAATCTTTTTCACTATTCTCATAAGCTAATTAGCTACTCTGTTTCATTCTATTGATTATCACAGCGCACACATTTTATACAAGAATCAAAATGCTTCAATAAATATTGAAACACCTTGCTGAATATTTCTTGTGTATTTTTGGGTGCACACAGTCCAAACTAAAGGGTTCTAGATCTGTTACCACGATTTCTTTTCAGGATCAGGGTTTTCATGTTCTAAGGTTGCACATACATTTGTTGCCCTGCAAGGTTAGGGGTGGGGATGGAGCACTGTGGACTAGCAGGACTATCAGCCAACATATCCTGAGGGTGTGCATGGAATCAGTCTGGCACAATCCTGATGTTTATGTACAAATGCGCAGTTTTACCGGAGAGGTACAAGCCATACAAAATGGTGCAGCCAATGTTTTATGTTGCGCTCTTATTTCATGGGTCCCCTGATTAGTTTTATTTAGTCTAATCAAAGACCTCATCTCACCTATTAACCGGAGATGTCCGTGGTGTTAGGTAAAAATCCTCCTCAGCTGAGTAGGTGAACCCTATGTATTGGCGATTGGTAGGTCAAGCTTGAACCTTTCAAAGGATCTCCCCATAGTGGTTCCCTCTCTGAATTCCATATATTCTTATGGCTGGAATTGGCAGCACTAAACTTACCTGAAAACTGCAGACATGCAGTTACTCAGAAGCTGCTACAACATAATCTCACACTTGCAGGTGGGGATGTTACCTTCGTAGTTGAAGCACACAAAGCATTTAGGACAGATGTATTCTATTCATGGGTTGCATTCCCAGCAGCATACGACCGATCAAGGCTGTTTCACACTTACACTGCAACTGATGTTCCAAATAACTATACATCTTACAAAGCTCTAGAAATACCATTAACTTACCAAGAACATCAACATTGATTTGGGGGCACCCTATCTCATTCTATAGAAGAAGTTTGAGTAGGTCCCCTTAGTAATAAGGGAGCAACATGGCCACTCTTAGCCGGTTACATATCACATCTAAACATAGCTAATATGACAGCACCACAATTACGCAGACTATAAAATAGTTTGGTCAGAATATATAGAAGTATGGCACAGTTTGTTATGTGAATAATGACAGTCAATCCTGTGAGGACTGCTCAAGCTGCACAACCACAATTGATCTACACCAGGCATTAGCCCACAGACTATCGATGCTGTTATGGGTAAAATACCCACTAGACGGTAGGAGATTCCGTTCTGGATTGCACAAAAAACAAGTCAGCTTGAAGCAGTGTTTCCCCATACAGGACCCCAGGAAAACACATAATTCTTACCATATGCTTGTCAATGGGGCTGGCTCACCTCATGGAAGACTGCGCCTCTTGGGGCACATCTTTGTTACAGTATATACCAGGACTCATGTTACACCCTCATTAGCTATTTTGCCAGAGGTGCTTAAACAGATCCAAAATGAGTATGGGGCAGCCCCTGCCATGGATTTGGGGATGAAACTGATGCGCCATTTTGCTGCAGTGTCTGCCATTATGTTCAGTAACATTAAAGAGGAAGCAACAGCGTTGGCTTTTTGCTAGTGACTCACGAATTTGGCTCTGGGACAGCAGGAGCGCAAATTACTTAAAATTATCAAAGAATCTTATGCAACAGTCAGTAGAGATAATTTGGGAGGCCGACCTAAAAAATCTCAAATTAAGAGATATTCTGAAAAAGATAAATCAAAGCAAGTGCCTGACTCTTCAAATAAGAAGAAGTAGGATAAGAAGAAACATAAAAAAAGACTAAGTAACTGGGTGGACCTCCTCAACAGGAGAGCAATTAAAAGCGCTATTATTTGTGTAACCATGATAATGTTATAATGCCTGAAAGATATCAGGATACTGATACAATCTCGTTCCTTTCAGGATTCATCCGAGAAGCGATCGGAGAGAGGTGGACAGTCACAGTGCAGATCAGAGGAGTATGTGACACTGAAGAAGGACTCACAACACTCATCTGATCACATCATAAAAAATGAAGATAAACCTAAACAGTCAAAGCCTCAAACAATTCAAAAAGAAGAAGGTAGCTGGACTGAAAGTCAAGCATGCCACGGATATTTAGGATACTGCTTCTGAGCAAGGAGTGGGCTCTGACAATGCTGGACAGCAGGGCAGAAGTCACAATATTTCACTGGAACCTTATGGATTATCTGGTGGCAATAGTGTTGAGTGACTATATCCAGGTGGAAACCATGGATGTGAGGGTGAGCATCCTGCATCGTTTATACAAGGTGCAACTCCAATTGGAGAGGGACGTACCGAGATACATAAATATTCTCTTTTGGGAGAACTTGTCCTTTGGCTACAATATTCTCTTGGCCAAAAAGGATTGGCCACCTGAATTCGTGATGGATTGCCGAGAGGCAGAAATGGTAATTTTACCTGCCTTTTCCGACCTCTTTCCAGAATCAGTTAAACATTCATACATCATGGAGCGGGCGTTAGCACTAGCTCATGCGTTATACCGCAACCATGTGGGGGGGATGACAGTTCCCTTCATCATGTAATACCAATGAGGTCAGCCCCACAACCTCAAAGACAATAACCCATTAAAAATGAGGCAAAAAAAAAAGTTAGACAGATCCTCACACAACTTGAATACCAAGGTGTAATAGTAGGTTGCACCTCTCCTATGAATAATCCATTGTTTCCAGTTATGAAACCAGCTCATTCATATCATCTAGTATTAGATTACAGACATCTAAGCACAGCTACGTGTACATTCGTGGTACAAAATGCGCACAGCGCGGCACTATTGAACAATATAGTGCATAAAAAATAAAAAACAACACTAAATATCTTGAATGGATTTTTTTGCCAAAATATAGCACCTGAAAGCAGGTATTTGACCGTATTTAGTGCTCTGAGCTCTCAAAAACAGTTCTGCCATTTGCCCCAGGGGTGTAAGGACAGCCCTGGGTTCTTTTGAGCCTGCGTTACAGAACTTTTCCAAGAATTTGATGACCAGGCATTGTCCTATGTCGATGACATATATTTGATGGACGATGACTTTTCTACACACTTAACAAGAGTAGATAGCATAGTTTTGGGATTTGCTCACATGGGCTACAAATTCAACTTCAAAACATCAACAATTGCCCATTTCAATGTCCTGTTTCTGGGATACAAGCTGTCAAGTGATGGCAAAAGCCTTGCAACACATTTCTTAGAGAAGTGTGTGAAATTACAACCACCAAACACATTGAAGAAACTTCCATCCACATAGGGATACCTAAATTTTGGTAGGATTTACATTCCAGATTACGTAGAATGGGTTAAACCATTCCACAACTTAATTCATCCAGACTTTTCAAGCACATACTGGCCAACTGAACACATGCAGATTTTACGTTCAGCACAAGCTGACGTGCTTGCTTCAAAACACTTACACACATGTGTAAACACAACAAACCTGGTGATCCATATCATTGCAGGTGTATCAGGATATACCTATGCTATATTTAATAAAGGAGACACTGTAACAATTGCATATAAATCGCATTTATACACCAATGCTGTGATGCATTTTGCACTGACAGAAAATAATCGGATGGCAGTACAGACTGCTGTGGTGAGAGAGAGAGCATTGGCTCAGGGGAAAAGAATAATTGTCATGACTCCAGTGCCGGCCTTAGAGGGTGTCACGAAAGCCAGCATTCCCAATGAAAAAGCATTACATCCGCGATGGATATAGTGGGCCAACTCTCTCACCGCAACAGATGTAGACTACAGATTTGATTCTACACTATAAACACATACATATCAGCAATACAAAAATGAATACCATCTGCCTAATGAAGTCCTATCTCTTGATCAGTATGATTACATCATCTATACTGACGGTTCTGCACAGCCTGCCATAGGGACAAAACAGCAATACTCAACAGCGTGTGTAGCTGTTAAGTGTAGAATGCAGGATGGACAATTCCACCCTGAAAAAACCTAGACGCAGTCTATCGGTCATTGCACAGTGCTGCTGGCAGAACTCGGAGCTCTAATTCTGGCACTAGAGAATACGGATCCTGGATTCCCCACACTCATAGTGCGTGATTCGTATTATTATGTCCGGTCTTACAGTGAGTATCTGCACTACTGCAGCCAGAATGGATTCAGAGATTCCAAAGGGTATACTGTAAAGCACAAAGCACTTTGGGGACAGGTGGCTAAGTTTAAAGAATGCTTGCCATGGACTCCTATGATTCACACCTTGAATCATCAACATAAAGGAATCAACGTTGGAGGGAATTCCATGGCTGACGAAGGCGCAAAGGCAACAGTACAAACTGCTGCTGTCGCTGTGATTACTCATTCCAATACGAGGACAGATAGAGACATCATGATTGCAGTCAACACTGCAAGTGATGCACCCACTTGCCGAAAGGCTTTCCAGCGATGAACACCTACCATTTAAGTGTGCAAAACATACCATTTGCTCATATTCCTGGAGTGGGTGATAGTGTAATATCAAATTCAGGTCTCAGGTTAGGTTTAATACTAGTAGCACATGAGGGCCTAGTATCTGCTCATGCAGGGGTGGCAGCTACAATTTCACTATTGCACCAACACTATTAGTGACCATGTCTTTATAAACAGACAAGGGACTTTGTCCTTAAATGGAACATCTGCCAGCAGGTGAAGGGTTCCACTACAGCACGCCCATCACAGACACCTCTATTAGTATCAAACAAGACACTCACTTGTGTTTATCTGGACCACTGCAGCCCCTTACAATCAGATGTGGCTTACAAATAGATCTTGGTAGCAATGGATTCCTGCTCTCGATTCCTATGGGTCTCGCCACAGTGGTCGGCTGACACTCGAACTGTTATAAAGGATCTGTAAGACTTTATCGGCACATACTCAGTTGGCACATTCCATTTGGACGAAGGTCCAGGATCGCCTCTAAGGCTTACTAAGACACCATGGGAAAATTGGGAGTAACCGTGCGGTATTCTTCACCCTATCATCCTGGGGGAACTTCGATAATGGAGAGGAAGAATCAAGACTTAAAGCAGTCTTTAACAGCGAGGGTTTTAGGCTCAGGTCGCAGATGAGGTCCATCACCTATATAACGTTCAGAGAGTCCTCAACAATCTGCCAAGAAAATCCCTGGGTGGTCCGAATCCCTATAAGATCCTGTTTGGGGATAAGATGTGGGTACCTGACCTCGACAGTCCGAGCACAGTGGCAGCAGAACCACCCTTTGACATTAATGAACATCTGACTGTTTTACAGGAACTAAATAGCTTCTGGGATGCACAGAGCAATATCCAAGTACAACACTCCGTCACTGGAGAAATGAAGGAAGCACCAGCAACTCTTGCTTGGATCCCCAAGATTGGTGAACTGGTCCGAGAGAAAATAGTGGACCAGAAAGAATTTGGGCCATCTTACAGAGCGCCTGTACCTGTCCTGGCTGTTGAAGGTACCAGAACTGTACTTTTACTACCCCATGCTGGCTGCAAAAACAAGAGATTTGTGTCAATAGAGCTCATCAAACCACATCATGTGGCCGGTTCTACACAGTAGGCCACGTGGGATCCTGAGTAGTTACCTGTTTCCTCTCACTACTATACAGGATTTCCCATTGGAAGCTTTGATCAGCGATGAAGGTTCTACTCCCTGCTGGGGATAGCAAATAATGAAGTATCACTTCTACCAGCTACATCAACAACTACTATACAAACTACTTGTACATTCAGAAACCCAACACAGATGGTGTTTACGTCAATGTACCACAATTCAAGTCAACTCTAAGTTCTACACAGCCTCCAGAGCTTCCAAAAACAGATCAAACAGCCTCCGGCTACTTTATCGACTTGATGACTTCTCTTCAGATTCATCTGAACCACCTCTACCTCTCCGAGGTAGATTGCGTGTATTCTACTTTCAGCTGAAGAAAATATACTTTGTTCCTCCATGGCTTTACCTGTGAATTACAATTTTGTTACTCTTCCTTATCCTTTGGATTCATCTTGTGACAGTCTTCCCCTGCTTCTGAACTGATATTATCTCCCAGAATCCTCTGCTGTGCAGCTGGTGAACGTGGTCTTAACATTACATTCTTTATCACACAAAGTGCGAAGAGACCTTTCCCTGGTGAACATTTCTGCTGTTCCGGTTCCTGATGGAATTGTTTGAGATAGGGAATTGTATGATATATTTGGTCCAACTAAAGTTTTGCAAATACCATATGTATTCCACATTTCTTTAAATGACATTATCACCCCTACCACTGTTTCCGATGATTGGGACATTGCTACAGTGAATGAAATGCTAGAAGATCTAGAGTGTTCTACTGTTTTTAACTTTGATTATATGTATGATGGCATGACTAATTATGATGTAATGTTCTGTTTTCAACAGTATGGTCACCAGTTCTTGCATAAAGGAATTACTCCACATGCAGTATTTAATTATACACAAAGGGAACACTGCCATACACCACCATGGGGTAGCTCACAAACATTTGCACAGAGGTATGCATATTTCTATGGTCACAGTCTAGCTGACCCAGGGTCTTATTATTACAGGCTCACACCATCACCAGCAAAGAAAAATATGCTCACTGATACAAAACTGATATATTTAGAATCTTTTCTTTTCCAGTTGTCCAAACAAGGGTTTGACTTTTGGAGAGAGGGACACTGGTGATCTAAAATCCATTTGGGGAACTAAAGAGTGGCAAGTTCAGGGGAACAATGCATTGTTTAGAGCATGCCAGATACCACATCAACTGATTTTCCGGAGCAAAACTGTGCAGCAAACGTCATGTCTTGGCATGGCTATGACAAAAGATTTAAATACACCAGGCATTCCCACATTTGCATGCTTTGCGAACTGGCAACGGTTCACAAATTACAAGGAGGAAATATTAGACACAATGCTTCGCAACGATTCATATAATTCTTCAGGGACCAATCGAGGGGATGGTTAATGTGGCCGTTGAATACTGACGGATGTCATGTACACTTCCTGGGTGACACTGAAGGATTTAGGATTAGCAGGCCAGACCCACGTTACACGCAGTCACAACACTAAGGGGTGGTAACCACCGAAAGTGTTGGGAAGTTGTGCCTCGATTGACTAAAAATATCAACAGTATTCTGGGTGAAACAACACTTGTCAAGTCTTTCTGATGACATGGAGCTACAGGACTTTTTATTAGGTTCTCAAAAATCACGTCAAAAGTGCTTCTTGTATGCAATATACAATGAAGTGCGGAAGGTTTCCCAGCGGGAGGCTGCTGAGAGACTACACGAAATTGGCAGGGCAAATTTAGAAAGGGCTCTAGCAGTAGTTGATAATGGTATGATTACATTGTCTACTAGGATATACTCTCTAGATAACATAGTGTCATCTGCAATAGACATCATACAGAATTACATGCTCTCTTTACAACATGGCCAGTCACAGCTTAGATCGATCATGTTACTGAGCTGCACTCTAGAGACACTTTGTGCCGGTCATGTGTAGGAGAGTAGGATCTGCTTCACATGGGTACCCCGACTTTTTGCTGATGCTTCACTGTTTTTCGACATTAGTCTGGCTGGGGCCCTGCTAATCAGAACCCCAGCCTAGCTGCTTCCTCTCTAAAATGGTTTCCATGTGCCTTAGGCACATCACTGATTGGGATCTGGAGTGCCCTTATAAGTCCCTAGTATATGGTATACTATGTACCAAGGGCATAGGTACCTCAGAGGCCTGCCAGGGGCTGCAGCATGTATTATGCCACCCCTGGAAGGCCATCCAAACTGACACCACAGGTCTGCTACTGCAGCCTGGGTAAGGTGGTGCAAGCACCCCTTACTGTGATATAGGTTACCTATATCACGAAATACATACACACATATAAACCTATAAGTCACTCCTAAGGCAGGCCTTATCAATCCTAAAGGCAGAGTGCATGGTTCCTATGTGAGAGGGTGCCCCTGCATGAGCAGGGCCCCTCTACAGCGTTCGGAGACCATCTCTGATGCTGTTTGTAGTGCAGCCTGACCATATACTCTTAAGCGCATTATATCCTCGCGGTAAAATGCTAACTTTGGAATGGCTGCACCTAAACATGTCGTGTTTGGTGTCAAACATCTTGGAATACTACCCCCCGCCAATCCTGGCGGCGGGGGTAGCATTCCACCCTTCTAGAGGGAAAGACATGTTAACTCTGACGAGTCCGGTAACTTCTTTCCAGAGCCCTGGCATCACAAAATGGATGCTGCTGCCACAGACACGAGTCTGGCCTCCTGCTGCTGGACGAAACTCCGGCAGGGGAGGCCTGGACAATAGGTTTCCTGTCCCAGGGAGGTGTGACCACCTCCCCAGACAGGATAATGTGTATTGGGGCTGGGCGGGAGCACTTTCGGGTGCTTTGAAGTCCTGCACTGGGGGTACATTTGGTGTCCCTGTGCATACCCCAGTTCAAACCGGATCAGGGGCTTGCAGCCCCTGCTTTGGCACGAACTGGACAAAGGGAAAGGGGTGTAGCCACCCCTCTGCCCTGACCCACCCATAGGTGGGGCCACAGAGTAGTCCAACCCCTATTTTTAGAATAAAGGTAGGAACCCAGTCCTTAGGACTTTAGATTATACCTGGACGAAACTCTGAAACTGAATCCTGGACCTTTGACGCTCTACGACAAGATTAGAGGACTGAAGAATCTCCCTTGGGGTCAAGGAGTGACTCCCCTGCTTGGCAGGCACCAAAGAAGCATCTGTCCGGTTCGCATTTCTGAAGCTCCCGTTGGACGCCGAAGTCATCGCATCACCAGAGGTGGATTCTCAGACTTCCCCGAGGCTACCCTGAGTCCCCAGCAAAGCTGAGGCCTGTGGCTATCGTGGGTGACTTGAGACCGTGACCCCTGGACACCGAGCACATTTGCAAGTGCATCATCTTCTGGGTCTCCCAAGAAGTCGTGCTTTGGTCTCCGAGTAGCCCTAGCTTCCAGCACCACCTGCACCGAAGATCACTGGCCCCCACTCCACGAGTGTCCTGTAAGCCAGATCCACGTGCGGCGTCACAAGGCTCCTTCGCGGTCGCTAGCCCGTTTGCTAGTAGCCCTTAACGAAGGCCAATCCTTTTCTTACTTGGCATCCTGGTTGCTCCAGGCCTGCCCTCACTTACCCTCGCTGGGTGAGTTCCACAAACCTTGCTGGTCTGCACCATCGACGATCTACATCTTCACCGAGACTTGCCGTTGCCAAGGCTTGTTGGGTCCAATCCAGTCACCGACACCTCAGCACTCGACAGACATTGTGTACCAGCCCGAATCCTGCTCCTGGTCACCGACAACGCCTCCTGGACCTCGTGGCTGAAGAGTCAAGATGACCGTCAACGCACCTGAAGCACTCGACATCGGTGGGCATCTGTCCATCGCCTTCCTGGTCACTGGCTAGTGACCCAGACTCTGTCCCCTCTGCTTTCAGGTTCTTCAGAACTCCGATCCACTCTTGGATCCACCCGGACACTTTTCTCTTGGCCGCCAGCAGCACTTTGCAGCAGATCGCCATTCGAATCGACGACGAAACCCGACCCCGAAAGGCACCTATGCACCCGGCTTCCCTGGGTGAGGTAACACGAGTACTCCAGTGCTCCCGTGGGTAGAGACTCTTCAAAGTCCTAGATCTCAAAGGGTTTTGTCCTAGTCCTCTTTTAAGTGTCCCTTTTCTCTATTTTCCCGATCCCGACTTTCTCCATAGAAGTCAACGGCGTATCGCGGTTGTGTATTTGCACTGCACGCGTCTCCCGTGGGTCCCCTGTGTCACTACCTTGGGTGGTTCCTTGTGGTCCAAGCACTTCTAGAGGCTCTAGGCCTAGTGTCTAGTTCAGTCGTGGTTCGCATACCACTTTATTGGTATATGGTTTGGTACGCCCCTAGGGCCCAAACGTGTATTTGTGCTATTACTGTGATTTAATAACTTATAACTTGTGTACTTCGAACTCTAGCCTCATAAAGAGACTAGAGGGGTGTGTTTAGCAATAAATACATATATTTTGAATATATACCTGGTGTGGTGCTCTTTCATTTGATCACTCAAGAGATTATAGACTGGTAAAACAAGCTGCTTTACATTCCTTCAAGACTTAGCCTGAAGGCTGCTCTCCATAGCTACCACTAGGATAGCTTTCAATAAGGTTGTCTTTAACCTATCTCCAATAAGGGGTTGTTTGGACTGGTGCAAGGTGCCCACTATAATTAGTGGACAGCATATACCAGGCCAACTTCTCACATTGGTGTGCAGCGTGTGGGATTCCAGCTTGCTATTGTTTTACCAGATAATCTCAATTGAATTGATCAACTGAAAACCACTAAAGGTACCTAAGGTACATATAATTTAAGCTTAGAATACAGTAAGTTCTACTGAACTTAGAGTTGTGTGTTAAGGGATAGCACAACCCTTTCTACAACTCAAGAGAGTTTAGTAGGCCACACTAGAGTAGGTAGTGCATACACCACACCACACTAGTAATGTCTTTAAGGGCAGGATCCAAAGAATCCTTGCAGGAAGCCATTGAGCTTCCACCCTCCAAGTATGATACACTCCCATTCTTGGAATTGAGAGCTTTATGTAACTTGAGAAAAATAAGGACAGGCCAAAGCCCCACCACCCAACACCTCAAGGAGTTGTTGGTGGCTTATGACCTTAGTAAGCCTGTAGGGACTGAAGGGGTAGGAGCTGAGGGTGGGGCAGAAGAAGAGGACGAGGCCAGGGGTACCAATACCCCCAGCCCCCCTCTGAAACTGGCCAGGAGGGTGACAATGACCCTGACCTGGAAAACCCAATCCCTCCTGTGGATGATGATGAGGATGATCAAGATGATGCCCTCTTTGTCCCCCAGGAAGGATTAAGAGTGTGCCCAGGAAGTCTAGATCTCCTTCTCAGGAGTCTAACCACTCTGGCACCTCTATAGGGAGCTCTGTCTCCTCTCACAGGAGGGAATCCTCTCATGAGAGGAGAACCAGACTGGTCCAGTATGAGGAAACTCAGCTGGAGATCAGAAAAAAGCAATTGGCTTTAGATAGGGAATCCCTAGATCTCCTTAGAGAGAGAAGAAAATTGGGACTAGAGTCCCATGGTGGCAGCCATGTCCCTAGAGACAGGGAAAGGTCCTATGACCATAGGAACCTGAGCAAGATTGTCCCTCCCTACCAGAGTGGGGATGATATCCACAAATGGATAACTGCATTAGAGAGGGCCTGTAAGGTACAGAAGGTCCCTCAGGAGCAGTGGGCAGCAATCTTGTGGCTCTCCTTTGCTGACAAAGGTAGAGATAAGCTCCTCACTGTTAGAGAGGAGGATGCTGATAATTACAAGGTCTTGAAGAGTGCTCTTATTGATGGGTTTGGCCTAACCACTGAACAGTACAGGTTGAAGTTCAGAGACACCCAAAAGCACAGACTCAAGACTGGGTAGACTATGTGGATTGTTCTGCCAAGGCTCTGGAAGGCTGGTTGATGGGCAGTAAGGTGTGTGACTTCTCAGGATTGTACAATCTGATAATGAGGGAGCAGATTCTTAATAACTGTCAAAATCAGCTGTTGCATCAATACCTGGTAGACTCTGATCTGACCTCTCCCCAAGAATTGGGAAAGAAGGCAGACAAATGGGTCAGAACCAGGGTGAAGCAGAAGGTACAGAACCAAGGTGGGGAAACCAAGAAGCAAGATGCTAAGAACTCTGACAAGGGTGGGGAGAAGGGTAAAGATCAAGAGTCTTCATCAGGCCCCCAAAAATCTTCTTCTGGGGGGATTCACAGTCTACCAAAGGGAAAGGCCAAAGAAAACCATGGTGCAAGGTCTGTAAGCAAAAGACCCACTGGACCAGTGATTGCACCAAGTCCAAAGACTCCAGTCCAGCACCCACCAATGCCCCTAAGGCACCTGTTCCCCCTAGTACAGTTGGTGGAAGTGCTCCAGCAAAGGGTTTAGTAGGGTTAACCCTGGGAACTGAGTTGGGCTCTGACCTAGTCAGGGAACTGACTCAGGCTGTGTTAGTCTGTGATGGAGGCATGGATGTGACCTCCACTGTGAGTCCCAGTAATCTGGGCAAGTACAGACAACAGCCTTTAATCAATGGACGTGAGGCTTTGGCATTTAGGGACACAGGGGCAAGTGTCACAATGGTGACACAAGACCTTGTGCTACCTGGGCAAGTTATGCTTGGTGAGATGTACCAAGTGACCAATGCTAGCAATGTCAGAACAGATCATACTCTGGCAGTTGTTAACTTCTCCTGGGGAGGGGTAACTGGCCTTAAGAAGGTTGTGGTAAGTGCAAACCTACCAGTCGAATGCTTGCTTGGCAATGACTTAGAGACTTCTGCTTGGGCAGAAGTGGAGCTCAGGACCCATGCAGAAATGCTGGGGATCCCTGCAGATGTGTTTGCTGTGACCAGGTCACAAGCCAAAATGTCTAGCACTGAACAGGCCTTGGATTCTGGAAGAATGGACCAAGTGCCTTCCAAGAGGAGGAGTAGTAGGGTTAAGGCAGTGCCTTCCCCCTTGGCTCAGGAGGAAGATCAGTCCCTTGAGGGGGATGATCTCAGCCCTGAAGAAGGAACTGTCCCAGAGGAACTTGAACCTGACCAGGTTGAGTTCTTGGGGACAGGGGGACCTTCTAGGGCAGACCTGAGCCAGGAGCAGCAGAGCTGCCCCTCCCTTGAACCCCTCAGACAGCAAGCTGCTGCTGAGGCTGCTGGGAAAGCTAGTGGTCCCCATACAGTGTATTGGGATGATGGACTCCTATACTCAGAGAGTAGAGACCCCAAGCCTGGTGCTACCAGGAGGTTGGTAATACCTTTGAAGTTCAGGGGCTTCCTATTGACCCTAGCCCATGATATTCCCTTAGCAGGTCACCTGGGCCAGAACAAGACTTGGGACAGAATTGTCCCTCACTTTCACTGGCCCCACATGTCTGAAGACAGTAAGGAGTTTTGTCACTCCTGTGTAACCTGCCAAGCCAGTGGCAAAGCAGGTGGCACTACAAAGGCCCCCCTGATACCACTACCTGTGGTGGGGGTGCCCTTTGAAAGGGTAGGGATTGACATCGTTGGTCCCATGGATCCCCAAACAGCCTCTGGGCACAGGTTTATCCTGGTGATAGTGGATCATGCCACCAGGTACCCAGAAGCTATTCCCCTCAGGACCACTACAGCACCTGTGGTGGCAAGGGCCCTCCTGGGAATCTTCTCAAGAGTGGGCTTTCCTAAGGAGGTAGTATCAGACAGGGGTGCTAACTTCATGTCTGGGTACTTGAAAGCAATGTGGAAGGAGTGTGGAGTGACTTATAAGTTCACCACACCCTATCACCCACAATGCAATGGTTTAGTTGAGAGATTCAACAAAACCTTGAAGGGCATGATTAAAGGACTCCCAGAAAAGCTTAGGCGTAGATGGGACATACTCTTGCCCTGCCTTTTATTCGCATATAGGGAGGTGCCTCAGAAGGGGGTTGGTTACAGCCCTTTTGAACTTCTGTTTGGCCACCCTGTGAGGGGTCCACTGTGCTTGGTGAAGGAAGGATGGGAGTTACCTCTCAAGCCCCCAAAGCAAGATATAGTGGACTATGTACTTGGTCTCCGCTCCAGGATGGCTGAGTACATGAAAAAGGCAACCAAAAACCTTGAGGCTAGCCAGGAACTTCAGAAGGCCTGGCATGACCAAAAGGCTGTTCTGACTGTTTACCAGCCAGGACAGAAGGTGTGGGTGTTGGAGCCAGTGGCCCCAGCAGCTCTCCAAGATAAATGGAGTGGACCCCACACTATTGTTGAGCAGAAGGGTGAGGTCACTTATTTAGTGGACCTAGGAACACCCAGGAGTCCCCACAGGGTTCTCCATGTCAACAGGTTAAAACCATATGTGGACAGGGCAGACATGGGCTTGCTCATGGCTACTGATGAAGGGCAGGAGGAAGAGAGTGACCCACTCCCTGACCTGCTCTCACAGAACCCTGACGATGGGTCAGTTGATGGTGTAGCCTTGGCAGGCAGCCTCACTACCCAGCAACAAACTGATTGCAGGCAAGTCCTCAATCAGTTTCGACATATGTTTTCACTGACACCAAGTCAGACCACCTGGTGCACTCATGAAGTGGACACTGGGGACAGTCTGCCTATTAAAAACAAGATTTATAGGCAACCTGGCCATGTCAGGGACTGTATCAGGACTGAAGTCCAGAAAATGTTGGAATTGGGAGTTATTGAACCCTCAGATAGCCCTTGGGCTAGTCCAGTAGTCCTTGTACCGAAACCTCACACCAGTGGTGGAAAGAGAGAGATGAGGTTCTGTGTAGACTACAGGGGTCTCAATGCAGTCACTAGGACTGATGCCCATCCAATACCCAGGGCAGATGAGCTCATAGATACTTTGGCCTCTGCCAAATATCTCAGCACATTTGACCTAACAGCTGGCTACTGGCAGATCAGACTAGCTGATACTGCAAAGCCCAAAACAGCATTCTCAACCCCTAGTGGGCATTATCAATTTGTGGTAATGCCCTTTGGTCTGAAGAATGCACCTGCCACTTTCCAGAGGTTGGTGAATACAGTTCTCACAGGACTGGAAGCCTATAGTGCAGCTTATCTAGATGATATTGCTGTCTTTAGCTCCACCTGGGAGGATCACCTGGTCCACCTCAGGAATGTTTTACAGGCCCTGCAAAAGGCAGGCCTGACTATCAAGGCCACTAAGTGCCAGATAGGGCAGAGTCAGGTTGTGTACCTGGGCCACCTTGTGGGTGGAGGCCAGGTTCAACCTTTGCAGAGCAAGATCCAGACCATCATGGACTGGACTGCTCCCACTACCCAGACTCAGGTGAGAGCCTTCTTAGGCCTGACTGGGTACTATAGGAGATTTGTCAAGGGGTATGGATCAATAGTGACACCCCTGAATGACTTAACTTCTAAGAAAATGCCCAAAAAGGTTCAGTGGACAGTTAGCTGTCAAAAGGCATTTGATGACCTCAAGCAGGCCATGTGCACTGCTCCAATTCTGCAGAGTCCTGATTACTCCAAGAAGTTCATTGTTCAAACTGATGCATCTGAATTGGGGGTAGGGGCTGTACTGTCACAATTGAATGAAGAAGGTCAGGATCAGCCAGTAGCTTTTATTAGCAGAAGGCTGACCCCTAGAGAGAAACGTTGGTCAGCCATAGAGAGGGAGGCCTTTGCTGTGGTCTGGGCTCTGAAGAAGTTGAGGCCATACTTGTTTGGTACACACTTCCTGGTTCAGACAGACCATAAGCCCCTCTTATGGCTAAAACAAATGAAGGGTGAAAACCCCAAACTGCTTAGGTGGTCCATTTCCCTACAGGGGATGGACTTTACAGTGGAACATAGGCCTGGGAGTAACCATGCGAATGCAGATGGACTCTCTAGGTATTTCCACTTAGAACATGAAGACTTAACTGGGCAAGGTTAGTTTAATGTCCCTACGTTTGGGGGGGTTGTGTAGGAGAGTAGGATCTGCTTCACATGGGTACCCCCACTTTTTGCTGATGCTTCACTGTTTTTCGACATTAGTCTGGCTGGGGCCCTGCTAATCAGAACCCCAGCCTAGCTGCTTCCTCTCTAAAATGGTTTCCATGTGTCTTAGGCACATCACTGATTGGGATCTGGAGTGCCCTTATAAGTCCCTAGTATATGGTATACTATGTACCAAGGGCATAGGTACCTCAGAGGCCTGCCAGGGGCTGCAGCATGTATTATGCCACCCCTGGAAGGCCATCCAAACTGACACCACAGGTCTGCTACTGCAGCCTGGGTAAGGTGGTGCAAGCACCCCTTACTGTGATATAGGTTACCTATATCACGAAATACATACACACATATAAACCTATAAGTCACTCCTAAGGCAGGCCTTATCAATCCTAAAGGCAGAGTGCATGGTTCCTATGTGAGAGGGTGCCCCTGCATGAGCAGGGCCCCTCTACAGCGTTCGGAGACCATCTCTGATGCTGTTTGTAGTGCAGCCTGACCATATACTCTTAAGCGCATTATATCCTCGCGGTAAAATGCTAACTTTGGAATGGCTGCACCTAAACATGTCGTGTTTGGTGTCAAACATCTTGGAATACTACCCCCCGCCGATCCTGGCGGCGGGGGTAGCATTCCACCCTTCTAGAGGGAAAGACATGTTAACTCTGACGAGTCCGGTAACTTCTTTCCAGAGCCCTGGCATCACAAAATGGATGCTGCTGCCACAGACACGAGTCTGGCCTCCTGCTGCTGGACGAAACTCCGGCAGGGGAGGCCTGGACAATAGGTTTCCTGTCCCAGGGAGGTGTGAACACCTCCCCAGACAGGATAATGTGTATTGGGGCTGGGCGGGAGCACTTTCGGGTGCTTTGAAGTCCTGCACTGGGGGCACATTTGGTGTCCCTGTGCATACCCCAGTTCAAACCGGATCAGGGGCTTGCAGCCCCTGCTTTGGCACGAACTGGACAAAGGGAAAGGGGTGTAGCCACCCCTCTGCCCTGACCCACCCATAGGTGGGGCCACAGAGTAGTCCAACCCCTATTTTTAGAATAAAGGTAGGAACCCAGTCCTTAGGACTTTAGATTATACCTGGACGAAACTCTGAAACTGAATCCTGGACCTTCGACGCTCTACGACAAGATTAGAGGACTGAAGAATCTCCCTTGGGGTCAAGGAGTGACTCCCCTGCTTGGCAGGCACCAAAGAAGCATCTGTCCGGTTCGCATTTCTGAAGCTCCCGTCAGACGCCGAAGTCATCGCATCACCAGAGGTGGATTCTCAGACTTCCCGAGGCTACCCTGAGTCCCCAGCAAAGCTGAGGCCCGTGGCTATCGTGGGTGACTTGAGACCGTGACCCCTGGACACCGAGCACATTTGCAAGTGCATCATCTTCTGGGTCTCCCAAGAAGTCGTGCTTTGGGCTCCCAGTAGCTCTAGCCTCCAGCACCACCTGCACCGAAGATCACTGGCCCCCACTCAACGAGTGTCCTGTAAGCCAGATCCACGTGCGGCGTCATGAGGCTCCTTTGCGGTCGCTAGCCTGTTGGCTAGTAGCCCCTAACGAAGGCCAATCCTTTTCTTACTTGGCATCCTGGTTGCTCCAGGCCTGCCCTCACTTACCCTCGCTGGGTGAGTTCCACAGACCTTGCTGGTCTGCACCATCGACGATCTACATCTTCACCGAGACTTGCCGTTGCCAAGGCTTGTTGGGTCCAATCCGGTCGCCGATACCTCAGCACTCGACAGACATCGTGTACCAGCCCGAATCCTGCTCCTGGTTGCCGACAACGCCTCCTGGACCTCGTGGCTGAAGATTCAAGACGACCGTCAACGCACCTGAAGCACTCGACATCGGTGGGCACATGTCCATTGCCTTCCTGGTCACTGGCTAGTGACCCAGACTCTGTCCCCTCTGCTTTCAGGTTCTTCAGAACTCCGATCCACTCTTGGATCCACCCGGACACTTTTCTCTTGGCCGCCAGCAGCACTTTGCAGCAGATCGCCATTCGAATCGACGACGAAACCCGACCCCGAAAGGCACCTATGCACCCGGCTTCCCTGGGTGAGGTAACACGAGTACTCCGGTGCTCCCGTGGGTAGAGACTCTTCAAAGTCCTAGATCTCAAAGGGTTTTGTCCTAGTCCTCTTTTAAGTGTCCCTTTTCTCTATTTTCCCGATCCCGACTTTCTCCATAGAAGTCAACGGCGTATCGCGGTTGTGTATTTGCACTGCACGCGTCTCCCGTGGGTCCCCTGTGTCACTACCTTGGGTGGTTCCTTGTGGTCCAAGCACTTCTAGAGGCTCTAGGCCTAGTGTCTAGTTCAGTCGTGGTTCGCATACCACTTTATTGATATATGGTTTGGTACGCCCCTAGGGCCCAAACGTGTATTTGTGCTATTACTGTGATTTAATAACTTATAACTTGTGTACTTCGAACTCTAGCCTCATAAAGAGACTAGAGGGGTGTGTTTAGCAATAAATACATATATTTTGAATATATACCTGGTGTGGTGCTCTTTCATTTGATCACTCAAGAGATTATAGACTGGTAAAACAAGCTGCTTTACATTCCTTCAAGACTTAGCCTGAAGGCTGCTCTCCATAGCTACCACTAGGATAGCTTTCAATAAGGTTGTCTTTAACCTATCTCCAATAAGGGGTTGTTTGGACTGGTGCAAGGTGCCCAATATAATTAGTGGACAGCATATACCAGGCCAACTTCTCACATCATGTACCATGGTGACACCTTCATGCCACTGTCTAGTTTTTACCACACAATCTCACAAAACTGAAAACCAGCATGGAAAGAAAGGACTCAACATACACTATGTTGCACATAGAGAAGTTGGAGAAACTACCATTTACAGTTACAGAAATACCTTCTGTGGATTGGAAAATCCACGGGTTTATTTCTCTGCCAGTTTTGACATTTCACTTCCAATACTGTTTACAACACCATCAGGTAGGTAGATATGAAGCGCTATGAGAAGGATATGTGTATGAGTCACAGATCTTACCTTTTAGATACCTCCATAGGAATGGCGAAACTGAAGTTTTTCTTAGTGGGACTGGCTGCGAGAATACTTTAGGGCATTCCTTTGTGTGTAGGGAAGTTTCACTTCATGGTGCATGTTGGACTTGGCCCTTTTTGGCTGAAGTTCCCTAAACTTTTTGCTTTCCCCCTAGACCTTTTTTCTGACATGGTGTTGCAAACTTAGATGCTTTGGGCACTTTGCCACTGCTGATCAGTGTCAAAGTGCAAGTGCTCCCTGTATAAAGTGTAATGGTAATTGGTTGTCCATGATTGGTATGTTTGCCTTACTAGTAAAGTCCCTAGTAAAGTGCACTATGTGTGCCAGGGCTAGTAATGCAAATGCTACTAGTGGGCCTGCAGCACTAATTGTGCCACCCACACAAGTAGCCCTAAAGAGACAACTCAGGCCTGCCACTACAGTGCCTGCGCGCAGTTTGTTAAGCTGCCTTGTTGTCCTGACAAGTGCACCCTCTTGCCAGGCCTTACCCTTCCCTTTCTATGCACATCAGACACCCCTATGGTAGGCCCAAGGTACCCCCCTGGGCAGGGTGCAGTGTATGTGAAAGGTAGGACATGTACTGAGGTGTGTACCATGTCCTAACAGTGAAATACTCTCCATTTCGTTTTTCACGGTTGAATGGCCATCTTGCCCATTGGACAGAATGGGAAAGGCTGTGTAATATGTTTCCAGCCTATCTTCCCAAAGCATTAAGATGGAGAGGTGAAGTTTAGTGTGCCTGAACTCACAATTTAATAACACATCTTTTTGTGAAGGTGGTTTTGAATTGTGTGTTTAGAAACCACTCTTTTAGAAGTGGCTGGGTTTTTGTGCTCTAACATTTCTGTGTGTCTCTGCCTGGTTGTGGATTGACTGTCTGGATTTGAATGTGATAGGCTCTGGGGAATGTCTTGACCCAGGGGAGGAGGTGAGACAGCAACAGGCTGACCTGCATCTGGAGTGTAGGGGGGAGGAGTAGCCCCTGGAGGTGAAGAGGCCTGGGTTGCTGCCATAAAACAATGGCTCCATCTCCTGCAGAGTGATTAAGGATCCAGACCCCCACTATCAAAGGCAGAAGGTGTCACTGGCAGGGAGACACCCAGAACTGGTTTGGACAGGGGTCAGTGCTTCCCTGAACACAAAGACTTCAAAGACATTTAGGGGTATAACTATGAGAGCTGAAACCCCTGGACTTTGGAATGGAACTGTTCAAAACTGTAAAGGATTGAAACTACTTCGTGGTCAAGAGGAACCTCTGCCAAGGAAGAAACAGCTGAAGAGACTGAAGGAAAGGACTGACCCTTGCTATGTGTTCTGGGACTGGCCTGCAGTTTGCTGATTTAACCAAGGAGAGGCTAAAGGGACTTTGCTGTGTCCCCCTGCTTGAAAGGACTTTGCTGTGTGCTGTGTCCTGAAGTAACTTATCCCAAGGGCCCGAGGAGAGCTGGCTCCCTGTTGTGGAAACTCAAGAACACAAAAGTTTCCAGGTGTGTCTCAGCGACGATGTGTGCGTGTGCTTTTTGCAGCCTGAGACCCTCGTAAGAATTGCCCTGTGATTGTGGGCACCTGGAGTCCAAGCGAGTCTCAGCGACGCTGTGTGCGTGTGCTTTGTGCAGCCTGAGACCTTCGTGAGGATTGCCCTGTGATCGTGCACACCCGGAGTCCAAGTGAGTCTCAGTGACGCTGTGTGCGTGTGCTTTGTGCAGCCTGAGACCTTCGTGAGGATTGCCCTGTGATCGTGTGCACCCGGAACTCAAGTGAGTCTCTGCGACGCTGTTTGCGTGTGCTTCGTGCAGCCTGAGACCTTTGTGAGGAGTGCCCTGTGACCGTGCACACCCGGAGCTCAAGTGAGTCTCAGCGACGCTGTGTGCTTGTGCCCTGTTGCAGCCTGAGATCTTTGTTATCGCCATCGGCCCGGACCGGCATCCCCAGAGGAGCTGTGCCGCCGGCCCGAGCCCGCCGTTGCCAGAAGCAGGACCTCGAACCAACACCGTCGGGGGAGGGCCCGAGTTCCACTGCCTGGAATCAACCAAGTTGCATCGGAGGCCCAAGTCGCCAGAGGAGGAGAGGAGAGCGAGGTCGCACCCCCCAGGTAACGTGTGTTGCCGCCTGGGGCGGGGTGCGGGCTCGGAGAGAGACGCTCTCGGCCTCTCCCATTCTTGCAGCGTGAGCCTCTGCTCAAGCTCGTATCGCGGCCTGTACTTGCCAAAGGAGTGGCAGTACCGGGGCCGGAGTGTGGAGCTGTACTTTGGTTTACACCATACCCGTGTTGGGGGTATATGTAGGCGGAAGCTGACCGCGAGTCAGTACGAGTGGCAGAGAGACCCTCTAAAGCACCGTGATCGGTGCCGGAGTGCCTTGCGCATTGCATTGTTTCTGCATTACGAACTGCCTGATTGTTGCCTTGCGCATTGCATTGTGTTTGCATAACGAACTACCTGATTGTTGCATTACGCATTGCATTAGTTTGCATCACGAATTACCTGATTGTTGCATTACGCATTGCATTATTTTTGCATTACGAACTGCCTGATTGTTGCATTACGCATTGCATTATTTTTGCATAACGAACTACCTGATTGTTGCATTACGCATTGCATTATTTTGGCATTACGAGCTGCTTGATTGTTGCATAACGAACTGCATTACTTTTACATTGTAAAGTGCCTGATTCTTGCATTACGAACTGCATGGCATTGCATTAGGACTGCATTGGATCATCTAGAATTGCTCATTAATACCGTCAGAACCTACAAGGGCTTGCTGGCCTAATAACCAGCAAGGTGAATTATTACAAGTACGCATATGTTGGATTTTTATCGTGTGGTCTCATCGTATATCTTTTTATATAAACATATACTTGGTTTTTTATGAAACTCGTGTGGAGTTCATTTGTGGTGTCATCATTGGGTCACTGATAGCGTGATTGCAAATACTTTACACATTTGCCCTGAAGATAAGCCTAGCTGCTCGTGCCAAGCTACCGAGGGGGTAAGCAGGGGCTATCTGAGAAGGTGTCCTTCCTTTCCCTGACTTAGAAGCAAGGGTCCCTATTTGGCCTAAGGTACCTATATCAGCCAAATAGGGAATCCCGGCTGTAACAGTGCATACAATGCATCCATGGCAAATTTATCCTGCTATCTAAAGGGTTCCCCAGCGCCGGTGATCCATCAGACTTTCAGATGACTCTTGAATAGGAGTTGTTTGATGCTGAACGATCAAGGTTGCTGTGGCATGGGACCAGGAATAGCCTATATGGTGACGGTTTCTCCGGTCATGACTTGTACTGTATCCACCTGCCAGCACAGTTAGGGAGGCAATGCTTTGGCCTAAGATACAGCTTTCTAATGTGCACTTTGATACTTTGAGCAGACTGAAAGCCTTATTGTTCCAGAAGGATGTGGCCTTAACATCTGGAAAGGAGATGTTTGATCTTCAAATTGTAAGGTCTTCTTCTGAGATACAGTCGCTACTCCGCACTAATTTCCCATCACATTTTGGGCGACTTTTGCACTGCATTTTTAACATGTCTAGTACCGCAGGAGTGCCAACTTTTTAAAGACAATAGGCTCTGGGTTGGTTAGTACCTTCCAGACAGTCTTCAGAGTTATTCCATCATTCATACATTCCGTGCCGGCAAGCATTTTTTGGAGGTCTTCTGCTAGCCATGTTCCTGATTGTCGGGACTGTAATTTTACTTTTTCTCCTCCACAATGGATGTCCCATTACAAGGACAAATGATACTGGCCCTGCCACATGTCCTCCTGTGTTGTGAAACACATGATACAGTGTTTTGGTGTACCCTTGCTTCAGGAACAAAATCAACATTGGTTCTTGTCCTTTTGGCCTGTGTAGCTACACTGCGTGCAGCCAGTATTACGCTGTCTTCTGTGCACTTTTGAATGTGCCTGGGACATATGCCTAGGAACAGAACTAGTTCGGTCTCTGGACATTGACCTACTGGTGAGCCTATTAACGGCCCACTTTTACTGTTGTCCATTGTGCTTACCGTTGCTTCTGAATGCATTCAACGAGCCCTCCTGGGATACTTCTGTTCCGAGTGATGTGGATCTTGGCTCTGCTTCTGCGGATCCCGCACTGGATGCTCCTCCTTCGGCAGCTGCAGAGGGGCATGAATGGAAACATGTTTGCTCTTTGGATTTGATCCGATGGGTGTCTCCGGGAACATCGCCTGTGGTTGCTGGGAACAGCAATGTTTTAACTCTCTCTGAACACACAAGCAATCTGCTAGTTTCAAGCCGTGGGACCTTTTTAATTCAGCTTTCTTTTAACTGATTTTATTAAATTCGTTTTAATATAGCTTTTATATTTTTAACATTATTTAGTGGCTTTCACTATGCTCTTAGCTGTTTTTTAAATATTTATTGGCCTTTATATTTTATCATTTTTCTAGGGATAGCTTTTATCGACTCACGTCCAAGGAGTGGGTGTCATGTGGTCAGGATAGGCCCAGTTAGAAACACCACCATTTACATTTTCCCATTTCTTAAGTTGCTTTCTCTTTTAAACACTGTGATTTTTGACATACATTTGCATGCAGGACCATGCAGGATAACGTTCTCTGAATCTGCATTGCTTACATTTCCACTTCGTAGGCACACTATCATGACACCTTGAACATTCAGTTACAAGGGATAAAGTTAATTGCACAAATGTCATTAGCGTTATTGTCTGGTAGGCGACAAAGCTATCAATCTAGAATAAACATTTGCAGCCTGACTGGGGTTTCGACACGGTCACATGGGTGCTGCTTATTATATATACAGAACCACTTCCTTGTGTAGGGCAGATGAGCACTCAGCTGACACTGTGAGGTCACTGCATGCTGGAATACCAGCTCAGCTGATTCCTTTTTACCAACACAAGGGATGTCCAGCTCTACACCAAGACGGACAGCCTGAGGACACTTACCCACAGGTAATGGGGAGTTAGACCACCCGGATAAGGGTTTGGCAGATCACTCACTTTAGGCAAGAATAGGTTAGGGAGCGCTAGGTAGGAGTACACTATACACAGTATTTATATGCCAGCATATATTCACTGCTTTAGCACAATTGTGGAATTGTTTGTCTTTTTTACTAGTCTCATAATGCTAATGACACGAATCTGTTTCATTCGATTGATTATCACAGTGCACATATTTTATACAAGAATCACAATGCTTCAAGAAATATTGAAACGCCTTGCTGAGTATTTCTTGTACATTATCTTGGGTACGCATTAGAATCCAAATGAAAGGGTTGTAGATCTGTTACCACGATTACCTTGGAGGATCAGGGTTGTCATGTTCTAAGGTTTCACATACATCTGTTGCCCTGTAAGGTTAGAGGTGCAGATGGTGCATTGGGGGTTAGCAGGGCTATCTGCCAACATATCCTAAGAGTGTGCAAGGAATCAGTCTGGAGCAATCCTGACTTTATGTTGTCCAACAAACACACAGTTTTATCAGAGGGGTACAACCCATACAACAGTTAGGATCTGGCTAAGCCAATCTACTGGCGTGGCTAAGTTTCGCTAACACTCACCTTCCATCCCCTCTGCTAATTCAATTACTGGGGCTCCAGTCTGGCTCGGGGTGCAGGAAGTGGGGGTGAGCCTCTATCCTTTCCTAACTGACATTTCTTCTTTGAAGACCAGTTTGACTACCCAGCTCCCTTCCTGCCTTTTGCTCTGCAGTTTTCAGATCTCCTCCCAGCAGATGTACTTTGTCTCTATGCAGGCCACTTCACACCTCATCAGAGCAGTTTGGCTCAGCCTGCCAAAGGCTGGCCATTCAGGAGAGGCTGCTGGAAGGCTGGATTTTAGTTAATCAGAAAATAAAGTTCTATAACTTCTTTTCTGTGATAGTTATAATAAATCTAACTTTGGCAAGATATTGGATTTAATCTAACTATCATTTTAATACTTTGAAGTACAATTTGAGCTGGCTCCTGTCTTTATTAAAGTGTTCCCATGTTAGCCTATAGAGCAATTTGGAAAAATGAAATTGGCAGTTTTTCCCTCACCAGGGCACATAAAACATATTTTATAGTGTCCCTGCTTATAGTTACAAGGCACCCTACCCCTGGGACACCTAGAGGAGACCTTAGAGGTGACATATGTGTAAAAATAAGGCAGTTTAAGACTTTGGGAGTACCTTTAATTTCAAAGTCGAATTTGCATATAATTTACTTTTAAAAGCAACTTGCAAAGCAGGGCTGCCTTTAAAATGACAGCAGGCAACACAGCAATGCACACTTAAATGCATTAAATCTGCTAGGCCTCTAAACCTACATGCCCTATCATATACTAGAGGCTTACTGGTAGGTTGTCATACCAATTGTAATTACACCTAAGTACCATATACCTTTTACACAGAGCACTGGCTCCGGGTCTGGTTAGCAGAGCCCAGGGCACAATCAGAGTAAATTACCACCAGTATCAGTCAAAACATGGGGGTAATCAGGGAAAAAGGATGACTTTCTCACATAGTTTAGTTCACTAGGGAAGGAGTTGTTGTAAAACCAACAAAGGTACTGCCTGAGCCAACCAGGAACCAGGTGTTAGTCCTGGTCTGAATTTTACATTTTCTACCTGATTGATTAGTCATTGCTAGAAATCTTGTCTCCGCCCCTTTCTAAGTTCCATTATCATTTAGCTTCACTTATTTTACTTTTGTTTTGTTTTAACAATGACAATTTTATTACAAGCCTAAAGAGTGTATTTTTTTCTTGAAAATATCTGCAGTATCCCCGACCATTCCTACAGCACTTGCTAACCATGGTAAACGAAGGTCTAGAGGACTAGTCACAAGGTGGTCATTAAAAGGGAGAACTGTTGAAGAAAGCAGAGCAAACATAGTATGTGATTTCACTGACCATGATCTGTGTATGTGTTAATTGGTTGAACTAATTGTATACCAAGAGTTAATAAGTAACAAGGCTGTGTGTTGATGGCACAAAAACATAAGGGGAATCCACGGACAACACATGTCTCATAAGTGTCACTCCTGCCTGCAGGGGACAAATAAATTAACTGACTGGCCTATAGCACACGGATAGAATGGTCTGGTTGCATGACACTTAAATGTCATGAAAAATTGTTCAAAGTTAACAGGTGATAAAATATAAGTTGAAAGGACATAATGTGTGTACAGAAATATGGGTCACCGCAATTGCAGTAACACGATCTATTATTTATATGTCACTCTTTCCAACCTCTATTACCTTGGTCATACATACTTACTATTATACCTCAAGGTCTAGCTATATTGATGCTAGAGCAGTGTTTTGGTCATGGCAAGTCATTCTGTTGGTCATTTTGAGGTAAAGATTTTGTCAATGCTGAGGTCTGTTATTCTAATGGTTAACAATGTCCTTGTCTCATGGCTCAGTGGATTAATGCATGCACTGTTTTTGACCCTATAGTCACAGATACAAATCTTGGTGGTTCTACTTTGCCTTTCACCCTACCAAAGTAGATAAAATGAATGCCATTGGATAACATAATCATCTCAGCACTAAGAAATTCAAGCATGAATGTGTACTTAACAAAACAAATATGCATGAGATTTTATATTAGCGATGCAATGGAAGTACACTGTGTAAAGATTGCATAACTACCTGCGAAGAGGTAGCAGAACAGAAATATGTCGAACGAGCAGGACATTTCAAGACTATTCTTCTGTTTAGGATATGGTAACTTCTGTTTAAATCTTACATCATGTCATTAGTGAAACTATTGATGAATTCATAATTTAAGTCCTTGGTCATTTTATTTAGATGCCATTCCATTAGTGAGATCATAAGCACAGTACGAAAAGACCCCATCACCCTAGCAACCACTACAACCCACAACCAGTATCAGCACAATCCAATCTAAAACCCAATGTGGACACAATGGAGTCTATTCACAAACTGCAATTTGTAGTGCGTTTAACATAATGGTATTCACTAACCTATGGTAGGCAGTCTCCACCTATCCTAGCTTTTATGTACAGAGATTTCAAACCAAATATGGAGATCTACGCACAGTAGATAGATGTTTGAGTAGTGCAGGAGAGACAGAGTGAGTGGCTGGAAAATAGGGAATACATACTACAAAATTGGGGGGTTGCAGGAGGAGTAAGAAGAGTTTTAAGGAGGGCTAAGTAGGGGTTTAGGGAGTGACATGCACTAACCCACAAAACAGTTAACCTATTTCGATTCACAAACTGCACTTCTAAAGTTACCAAAGCCAAAATGGCCCCAAAACAGTTGTAAATGTACTCAAGCTCAGGCCTTGAGTAAGTCCACCACATGGTCAATTACTGGCACCGCAACACCCTCCCACAGAAAATAATGGAGGCAGGGACTTAAAAATAGAACACCTTAGAAAATAATGTTACAATACATTAATTTATTTTGACGTTTTAAAAATATATATATAAATTGAATTTAATGTAAAACAAATTATATATCAATGAAAAACAAATATTACTTCATATTAACATATTACTTCTGTACATAGCTTTCAGTAATTTTTAATACATATTGTAAACATTTTACTTTAGAGACATTTTTTAAATACATCAACAAATAATGTGAATTTTATTTGAAATATTTAGTCATTAAATATTTAATTCAAAATACATGATAATAGTTTACTACATTTTAAAATGTTTAGTACATTTTTTAAATGTTGCTTGTACTTTCCCATAGGAAGAGCTCCACCCAGTTGGTGGAGACCTCTGCCTACATATGAAAAATTACTAGTAGTAACTTTGCACTCAAAACTTTGGATCCAACTCTTGTTTCAAAGGGTTGAGACATGTAAGTCTACATTTTGTAGCAAATTTACACTCGGAAATACGGACCAGCCAAAAGTAGTACATTTACTACAAAGTGTAAGAATAGATTTACACATGTAGATTGATTCACATGTAAATTTACCCATCGTGAACAAGCCCCCAAGTCTAAAAGAAGCTCCCCTTTACAAAACCAGCATCCTCCACAACCTTTTACACCCAAGACCTTACACATAGCAATAAACCACCCAAAAAATAATACAAATATCACACAATCAACCACCCCACCTATGTAAAGATAGCAGAAAACTCTCTACTATCCCTACAAAAAATTGTATTTCACGGTATTACAGTTGAAAGATTACCCCACAGAAATAACTTTAACATAATATCAACTACCAATTTATTATCAAAGTAAGTTTAGATTTACTATTATTAACTCTGCTTTTATGATATTATTGTCACATATGTCTATAGGTTGATATTTTGACTGCAATATTGTTATAGAACAACCTACAAAAACCTCATCACCAAAGCTTTAGTGATCTTCTACCCGGAAAATTCTTCAGACGTCCCTCACGAAATCATCTGCCTCATAAAAACCATAAAACAGACTACCATTTTGCTCATTCATGAATCTAATATACCCTTTCTCTATTCTAAAAGTCACCAGGTAGGAAGATGGCATTGTGCCATCATTAATCCTAAGCCTATCACACGTCTCAGTTTCCTCCAAAGGAAAGGTGCGAAATTAGTCACCATACAACTGCTGGAGAAAATCAATAATAATAGTTTATAATGCAATTATTAGTGAGGCTTCACAGCATGCTGTAGCATCACGACAGTAGCAATTCAAGTTGTGGATGCTGCTCTTCTCATCAGTGTGATCAGTGAGTCCTTCTCCCTGCTTCTACTGCTCAACCTCTCAGCAGCCTCCACTATGGCCGCATACATGTCATGATCAACATCCTATCAGCAGTGACAGAATTCATGGGCACCTTACTTCAGTGGCTGTCCTGCCCCCCAGTCTGACACCTGCTTATAGAGATGAACATCTTAAGATGTCAGTGTTCCCAGTTCCCTGGTGGATCCATGTTGTCCCTGCCATTCTTCAATTTCTGTATGGATTTTCTGTAGGACCTCATTGCCAACGATGGAATCAAAATCCACAAATCTGATGATGACTCTTCAGCCTGGCTGACCCATACCCTATGAATGAAAAGCTGTTAATCGCTAATG
Organism: Calotriton arnoldi; assembly: GCA_963921515.1. Taxonomy (NCBI): domain Eukaryota; kingdom Metazoa; phylum Chordata; class Amphibia; order Caudata; family Salamandridae; genus Calotriton; species Calotriton arnoldi. Next base: position 575,932 of record CAWUFW010009671.1, read on the forward strand.
TTTATATACAGGGGGGGGGGGCGCTCTCAGGAATACAGGCAAGATATGAAAAGGATGAAAGAGGACATCGATTGGTTGTGTGAAAGTTACCTGAAAGATATTTTTATATTGATGGGCGACCTGAACCACAGATTGAACCCAAATAAAATGGACAAATGGTCCAAAGGAATGCTGAAATCATTTAGTATAAAGCAGGCAAATTTTCCAATAACTAAAGGATCTAAATGGGATATAGAGCTGGGAAACTATCTGGGTTCAAAAGGTCTAGTTTGTCTAAATGGTCGGGTAGGCGAGGATTGTCCAGCACATCAGACTTTTAAGATTGGCCAACAACTATGCCCAATTGATTATATCTCTATGCATGCTTGGAACTTCGACAAAATAAGGGATTTTAAAGTGGGTTCTGAAGGCGGAAGTGATCACCACCCTCTGAAGTTAAAACTGAGAAGAGGGAAAGTTGTACAAAGAGAAAAGGTGATCCCAGTTCAGATGGAATACCTGAAACGACTATCCACTAGACTAATCGAGGAACATATGGAAAAGTTGTCAAAATTTCAGCAAAACCAATTAATGGGGGATAGCCTAGAGCCCCACCCGGAAGGGTATGAGAATATTTTTGGGCAGGTAGTACAGTGCTTAGGAGAAGTCCTAAAAGGGAAAGGATTAAAGAATGCAAACAATGCAAAGCCCCCAAAAAACCATAGTAATAAAAACAACTGGTTTACTAAAGAATTTAAGATCCTCAAGGCACAGATAAGGAAAGGAGAGAGAAACCTTAAATTAAGGTATGATAGAGAAAGCCTTAATGCACTGATGAAGTTAAGGCGAAGGTATAAAAACTTAATTAGAGACCAGAAAAGAGAATACAAAGAGAAGTGCTGGAGACTCATAACAGAGGCTATAGCAACTAAAAACATAAAGGATTTCTGGAATTTAGTTCAAGAGGGGTCAGGAAAAACGCAGGGACAGATGGTCTGCGCAGTGGAGGAGCAAGCTTGGGTGGACCATCTGGAGGAGATACATGGTAAAGAAGTGGAGATGGTGGGGAAAGAAGCAACCCCTTGGGAGAAAGTAGGTGAAGATGTAAGAGCTATGTTTGCATTAGGGAACATTAGAAATATAATTGTAAGATTAAGTCTGACCTGAGCTGCCGGACCCGATAACATGCCTGTGATAATTATAAAAAATCGTCCGGATTGGTGGGCGGAGTTATTGTACAGGTTGTTTCATAGAATCTTGGACACAGGGATTATACCTGAAAACTGGAGAGGGGCAATCATCAGACCGATACACAAAAGGGAGATATAGAAAGCCCAAAAAACTATAGGATAATTAATCTCCTGGATGTGGCCAAAAAGGTATTTGCAAAAATAGTCCTGGGAATGCTAAAAGATTGGGCCGATCTTAATGGTATAGTACCCCCGGAACAGGGGGTCTTCAAGGAATGACACTCGACAATTGACCACTGCTTTTCGCTCTGGTCCATTGCTTGTAAGTCTGTGGAGCAGAGGGGGAGCCTTTTCTGCTGCTTTGTTGACTTCCGTGCAGCTTTTGATCTTGTAGACAGAAACAGTCTATGGGAGACACTGAGAAAACTAGATATACCAAAAGACCTCTTAAGGCTAATTTAGGAGCTGCATAGGAGGAACTGGGCTCAGGTTATCCTGGATACCACAAGGACACTAACACAAAAAATACTAGTGAATAATGGATTGAGAAAGGGTTGTGTGTTAGCCCCTCTACTCTTCTCCTTGTTTGTTGCCGACCTGCCTGCGACACTAGCTGCCGCAAATGGATTTAGCCCCAAAATGAATAGTAAACACGTGTCATGCCTCCTGTATGCAGATGATCTTGTGATCTTAGACCAGACTGAAATAGGCCTGCAAAGGAAATTTGAGAAATTTGAGAACTATTGTAGATGGAAAAAATTAGTGGTAAACATGGATAAGACATGAGTGCTTTGCTTTGGGAAAACTAAAAGCAAATTTAGGTGACACCTAGGCATGGAGAGACTTGAAGTAGTAAACGAATACAAGTACCTTGGAGTCTGGTTTGAGCGGTCTCTGAAATGAAAATTTCACCTAGAGGCTTTAAAGGCCAGGGCTATTGTCCTGGTGAGTGGGCTGAAAAATTGTAATAAAGCCTTTGGAGAAATGTCATGTAGACCAGTGCTAAAAGCCTACGAAGCAATGATCCCCCTGCAACTCCAATATGGAGCTGAATTGCTATATATTAGTGGTAAAAACAGGTGGGATGCAGAGGAGGGGAAATGCCTGAAGTATTTACTGTCACTTCCCAGTTCAGCCATGATTCAAGCAATAAGATTAGAGATGGGCATGATTTCATGGAATATGCTGGCCGCAAAGGCCCTAATAAGATTTTGGGGAAAACTGAGTGGGGAGGATGGACAGAAAATTTCTTAATGGTGCAAGAATGAAATTCTGCAAAGCAAATTAAAATGGGCAAAAAAGGTTAGGTCTAACCTGGCTGCCATTTGCACTGCTATGAAGGTAAAGCAGCTTCCATAGACATTACAAATAGAAATCTCCAAGTGTGAGCTAAAGGCGCTAGGCAGAGAATCGTCCAACGAAAGTGACTATCAATACTTAAGAGAGAAAAAGTCTGTACATTTTGTTAAATGCATGGCGGAATAAAGTGAGTTACCCATATGTGGATACCCTACCAAACCAGATGTTAAGAAACAAAGTACTGAGAGTAAGAATTAGACTCAACCCTTGTAAGATAAGTTCAAATGCAAAAGCAAAAATGATTGCTATAGGAGGGAAATCTGTTTGTGGGTTGAACACCAAATGTGACATACTGCATATTTTGCTGGATTGCTTAAAACTCAAACAACAGCGGAGGCAATGGTTACGCCCAATATTCTGACTCGAGGGCATGCCATAGAAGTTTTAGCTGAGATGCGTTTTTTAGACATAGCATGTGCTATTGGAAGATTTATGAGGGCAGTTAGTGCAATGTTCATAGAGAACCAGTAGGAGTATGGATGTGTTTTATGAAATTACTGGCAGATTTTATTGGAAGATATGTTTTATCTGAATAATTTATATATGGTTTTATTGTTACATATGTATTTTATTATTTTTTATTGCTGTATTGTTTAAAGGCCACTGGTCTAAATAAGCATATCCTTGACTTGACTTGAGCCTGTCTGACAAAGTCCACACTCAATGGCATCCATTTGCACAAGGACTTGCTCACCCTCATTCAAGCTTCGATGTGAACTGTGAGTGTGTGAAGTTGAAAAGTACAGGGTATTCTATATTTGTATTTTAAACTTCGTCAGTTTTGCAAAGTGATACTGTGACAGTATCTCTTTAACATCTACAGGAGGTCTCTTGCAATATTTTGGCATCAAAATTATACATATGCTCAATGGTGTGTGTGACGTTTGCACTTTCCACGTGTGGGGCACTTTAAACTTCAAGCATAAATGAATAAAGCATGCATTTGTTAGCTTAATTTTGAACTGTTACCACAATGAAATTAATGTTGTTATTGTTGTCTACATCACAGGTCTAGGTAAAAATCGAATTTTTAACTAATTCTCAGAGAAGTATACATGACTGGAAGTAGATATAGACACTCATGTTTTGAAACTCCAGCCACTGTGTAGATTAGGTTATACTGGTCCTGAGGAAGAGCCACCAGATCACATGTTGAGCTACAGCTATTATAGATAAATTACTTCTAATAGATGTAACCGCTAATTTTAATATAGGCAGTAGGACTCAATCATTAAAATTGTTTTAAAGAGGACCCCTGTCCTATTTTTAGCTTTTACACACATTCACTTAAAACACCAGTCTACACCGATACCCACAAACCTGCACTCCGCCAAACAGCTTTTGAAAAGATCTCCTGTAAAGAGCCCCCATTGAGTGAGCTTGTTGGGCATTGCAGCGCCGGCCCGACATGGAGCAAAAGCCCAATGATGAAGCATGAACACCTATCCAGGTGTGTGAGGGCATTTGTTCCTACAGAGTGATGCTCCCAGCATACCCTGTGGAACTTATCTAACCTGTACAAAACACACTCTGGTGATAAGGAACTGCTCACCTTTTTTTAATGTATTAGTTGCTGGGAGCATGTATGCTGGACCTTGACGTTCTGCTAGTCCCTCTCTTCTGATACAACTGATCAGACCACTCCCTTATTTCCATTTACCTTAAAAACCTAGTCAACTAACAAACAAGTTACAACTGCAGCTACACTTCCCCCTCCACACCAGACACTTTAGAATCGTGAGCAGAGAGTGGTTCAAGTCAGCCTGTGATACCATCAAAAACCCCGGCCTCACATCAAATTACTCCAAAACAATGCTTGATAATTTTTCATGGTATACCACGTACTCTGTAAACTCCAGCTCCCTCAAAAACAGAAAGCACAAGGTGGACCTCATATCAACCAACAAGTGGGTCAATGGGGAAATTGCTGAGCTGAAACACAGCAACCAAAACCTTGTGACATAAGTCACAGACTGAAAAGGGCAAAATCCATAACAAAAGACAGGAGAAGCTGCAGCAAAGTCATCATTAAAAATATCAAAATAGCCTACTTTCTAAAATGCATTCTAGAAACACCCAATCAGTAAAAGAAATATTCAGTATCTATTTGGATTTGTCCAAAGCCCGATGCTTTAAAAAATAACCCTGTGCATTGCAACAACATTGCAAAGACCTCTGAGTTCTTCGAGGCCAAAACCACCAAAATCTACAAATTTATCATCTACTCTTCAGAAGAATTCACTAGCCCATCTCACCTCCAATTCTACAATTTTCGTTTTCATCCTTCACACAAATGGAAACAGCAGAGATTCTGACCCTGGCCACAAAAACAAAAGCGTCCAACTGTCATATGGGACCCTGCTCCCTTGCATGCCTCAAATTTTTCTTTCCCACAATCACAGCAAACACAATTACCCTGATAACACCTCCCTTCTCTCTGGCACAGTTCCTTGTCCCATGAAACACAACATCATCACCCCTTTTGAGAAAACACATGTGGGGACCCAAAAATCCTGTACAGCTACCAGCCTGACTCCACTCTTCCTTTTCTCCTCAAAGTCATTGAGAAGAAGGTGATGATGCAATTTCAAGACTATGTGGAGCATGGAACAGCAGTCAGGATACTATAGAAACCAACTCGGCTATTATAAGGGAAGTGCTCCTCTGTTTGGGTGAGGACAACATAACCGCACTTATACTTCTTCATCTTTTTGTCTATTATAAGAATGTGGACAAGGCAATCATGCTTCAGAGGCATGAACAGTAGGCAGGGTGAACTAGATCCATCCACTTCTCATCAATCATGTCTCGAAAGTCAGGTTTGGACCATTCAATGTTGTACATGCCCAATGTCTTGTGACATTCCTCAAAGAGCATCCCTCTCAAGCTTTTTAAGGCTTTACATAAGCCTGGCTCAGCTCTTCAAGCAGTACCAGGCGAACTTCCAAAGGTATGCTAACATCACCCAAAACCACTTTCAATTGAAAAATAGGCCAAAGAACCAAAATAAAATAACTTGGCTCAGGACCACATCTTCCACTGCTGAAGGACAGCTTCCTGTGCAGGAATGGTGCTAGGACCAAGATCCCGGTCACTGAAGACACTGATTCACTACTGTTAGACTGGGCATCAAGCCTTGGAAACCCTCCCTCCGCCTTGTCAAAAATAAGGAACACCAGGAATGTTTTCAGTGTTGTCCTCTCTTTCATTCCCCAAGCCAAATCTGAGGAAGAGGGCGAAAACATGCAGCTTCCTCTCCCTCATGAAATCCTGCGCCCTGACCACAGAGTTGAGCTGATGTAAGCCTGATATACGTCATCTTCTGTGGTCTCCCCAAAAACACTCCATTACCCAGCTTCACAGACTTCAGAACCAGACAAACAGACTATGTTGTAACCCTCTTAAGCGAGGCTCCATCAAACTTGAACAGAAAGTATTACACTGGCTTCCTGTCAATGCAAGGATCAAATTTAAAGTTTTGTGCACAATCCTTAAAGTATACTGGGGCAAAGCCTCCATATACCAGCAGAAAATGACACTTCACTATGCCCTACTATAGTCATTTTAGCACTCTCCAGCAATCAAATATTCCACTGATTATTCAGTTCGAAACACAGACAAAGATCACTGGGCGCATAGGATATAGGCTCTGGAATGCTCTCAGTCCGGATTTTGTATCAGCCCCCAAACAAGGTATGTTTCAGAAAACTTTAAAAAACCAAGGGGCATATTATCAAGAACGGCGTTAAAATTATCGCTGGTTTAGCGGCAGAAAACTGCCACTAAAGCGGCGATAATGGGCTTGATAATATGCCCTGGAGAATTCCAATAGAAGCCCATGTTCACACCAGAACATGGACTTCTATTGGAATTCTCAAGGGCATATTATCAAGCCCATTATCGCCGCTTTAGCGGCAGTTTTCTGCCGCTAAACCGGCGATAATTTTTAACGCCGATCTTAATAATATGCCCCTTGGTGGCATAATAACAAGAGGGGGAGATAAAATTATCGCCGCTTTAGCGTCCGTTTTCGGCTGAAAAGCTGCAATAATTTTATCGCAAGATTAGCAAGGACACGCTAGCGCGTGATTCCATGAGTTAGCACCCGCTTTGCATCTCAACGTTAATGAGAGGCAAAGTAGGCGTGCCTCAATATGCTACATGGGTAAATATCGCCAAGGCAGCTTCGCGATATTTACAACAATGCCCCGGCCGGCGTAGCGATAAACAAAATCGCGCTAACCGGCCATTAACGCTGGATTTTAACGTCTGCTAAAATCCAGTGTTAGACATACTTTGCATGGGAGGTGGATTATGCTGATACGACCACAGGGTCGTATCAGCAAGGTTATCGCCGTTTTCCATGGAACATCGCTGGAAAACCAGCGATGTTCGATGGAAAACACCGCTATCGCTGGAATAATTATCGCCATTGCGCTATGCGTTGTTAATACAGCGCTAGCATGGCGATAATTTCCAGCGATAGCCGGCTATAAGAAATCTCACGCTAAGCGCGGCAGCGATAATTATCGCTGCCGCTTGATAATATGCCCCCAAAGTCTTCATTTTTTACTTTAGCAGAATTCAATATAGTACTGGGGTGAGAACTGATCAATTTCAGACATGCTACCCACACGTCTGGCTGGACTCTAACTCCCTGCCTCACCTTCACCCCTATGTCAAGCACTTTCAAGTAACAAAAATTAGACAAATTGCACATTATAAAGCTTCCTAATATCCAAATAAATATATATTTATGGGGTTTATGCACACACATATAGGATTTATGGGTGTCTTCATCACTCATTATTATTAACAAAGTAGAGTGGAGGCACGCCAAGCTTGAACTGTAAAGAATTATTAGTTGCAACTGAGTTTATAGTTATGCCTCAGTAGAGACCATATATTTGGAACGTATCAGGCTGCATTTTTGCAAAGGAGATACTGGGTGATTTATTCACTAATTAGTTAGTCACCGTGGTCAGAAGCATACCTCCAATCCTGCTTACCAGGTAGCATTCACAGTAAAGTGATGGTTACTGAAGTGGGGTGAAAGTACCTGATGACATCCAGCGGCGACTTGTATCATCTTTACACGAACATTCCCACGGAAACTGTATAAAAAGGGTGCCCACCTCCTTCCTTCGTCCAGTCACTGAGAGCACCCCTATCTGGCACGAGGAAGAAAGGAATGCATAGTGAGGGAATGGCTGCATCGAGAGGCAGGAAGCTGGAAGATTTTCCATGCATGAGGAAGAAAACCGGTCTAGACAATCTGTGAGCTTCTTGACATAAAGTAGGGGATAGATAGAACAATGTTTGACACACAGGAGGAAAACATCTCTGCACCTGTCATGTCTCTCTATTTGAATATTGTTGCCTTTTTAAACATACCAACCTTTCAAGCGTTGTGAACTCCATAACCTTCAATGGGTTCTCACACTTTGGAATCACTCCCTTAAAATGGCTACCGCCATTAAACTGAGTGGAAACCTCCGAATTCATCCTGTTTGGAGAGTTACTTGATAAATCAGTATGTGAACGGCTATCTGCCCGTTTGGAACTGCAAAAAGAACTCCAGCCGTTACTAGGTCTTATTTCTAATTGTTTCGGTACTTCTTTAGTTTCAATGACTTTATCGTGATTGACTAGAAAAGTCTGATTGGCGCATTAGTCCCAATACCGGCAACATCCCCCCACCTTCCCATAGGCGAACGTGCATAAATAAACCACAAGACACTTTGTTTATGGGAAAAACTTGTCGCAGGTTTATTCCATACAAGGGTATGCAATAAGGTGGGTTATCTTACGGGCGATCCATGGGCAGGCAGCCGTCCAACCTATGCTGCCCCTGCCCGCCTGATGAGCCAGCACTGTGGGATGTATGCCCGAACAGCGCTACACCTTTGTTGATCCACCACTGGATCACGTGTCCCTTGTTACCATCCTACTCACGCCCCTTTCAGGGTGGAGCGTATCAGGGCAAACCCCCGGTTGGTCAGGCCCCCAACCGCCCGAAGGACTAACGGGGCGCCGTCGCGGTTCTCCAGGACCCTGCCATGAGGATCCTGGTCTTTGGCTCTGGCACCCCTATTGTGCCGCGCAGAGGTACCCTTACTGTATCCGTCTGCCGCAGAGGTACCCTTACTGTACCATACTGCTTCCAGATCGCCCTGTAACTCCGCCTGCAACACAAAAGCAAACATTAAAACATTCATTACACCTTGCCCACCAGCCCAGCCGAAGGGTAAGAGGAAGGGAGGGAGACGGCGAGGCTGGCGGCAAAGAGGCCGCTGGGAGGGTCAGAGGGGTATACATACCCTCCCTCCCCCCCCTGGGCGTACCGGAAGTGACGCCCACACCCCTGAACAGCGGGCTCCAGGCGGAAGCCCTCTGCTGCTAGAGCGAGGGGTAGGCTTGTGCCGCAATGGCACTAAAGGGCCGCCCTTTTAGGGGGCACCCTTTGGGGCGGCGGGCAGCCACATAGTCCCAATACCGGCAACATCCCCCCACCTTCCCATAGGCGAACGTGCATAAATAAACCACAAGACACTTTGTTTATGGGAAAAACTTGTCGCAGGTTTATTCCATACAAGGGTATGCAATAAGGTGGGTTATCTTACGGGCGATCCATGGGCAGGCAGCCGTCCAACCTATGCTGCCCCTGCCCGCCTGATGAGCCAGCACTGTGGGATGTATGCCCGATCAGTGCTACACCTTTGTTGATCCACCACTGGATCACGTGTCCCTTGTAACCATCCTACTCACGCCCCTTTCAGGGCGGAGCGTATCAGGGCAAACCCCCGGTTGGTCAGGCCCCCAACCGCCCGAAGGACTAACGGGGCGCCGTCGCGGTTCTCCAGGACCCTGCCATGAGGATCCTGGTCTTTGGCTCTGGCACCCCTATTGTGCCGCGCAGAGGTACCCTTACTGTATCCGTCTGCCGCAGAGGTACCCTTACTGTACCATACTGCTTCCAGATCGCCCTGTAACTCCGCCACAGCCCTGGAGGTGGCCACCGTCGCAGCCAGGGCCCCCACCACTGCACCTCCTATTACCTGCAACCTGCCCTTTCCAAACATTCCTTTAAATCCAGGAGAAACAGGTCCATCCCCACCGGGGACAAGTGGACCCCGTCCTCCTCAAAGTACCCTTTAACATTTGCCTGGATGAGCTTGTGTCTGATGAAACCCAGACCCCACTGGTCTGCGAGCTTACGCCATGAACAGTTCCCTCTTACAGGGATGTTCAACGGCCTCCCTGACTTAGCTCCATGCCACCTCTGCGGGGGATCATCTCCGCCCATCAGAGCTTCACATTGCCCCCTGTAGTTGCTGAACTCACCAAACAGCGCATTACAACATGCGACCGCTCATTTCCAGGCCTCCTGCAAATCTAAGGGAAGAGATCACTCCCTACTGGTGATAGATGAACCCCATCTCTATCACAATAGCCCTTGACTTTTGCCTGGGTCAGCTAGTGTTTGCAGAAACCCAAGACTCTTCTGTCCTGTGAACCTGTGCCAGGAACTATTCACCCTCCTGCGGGAAAGTTCCTCTGCCTCACCTGACCTAGCCCCGTGCCAACTTTGGGCGGGGCGATTTCCAACACCAAGGATCACATTGCCCCATCTATTTGCTGATCCCACCTAGCTGCCGTCCTTCTAGCACTGTGTGTGCCTGAACCCCTGTGTCCCCCCATCTATGGGACCGCAGCCCCCTTGTTATGTAACCGCTCCCACTCCCGCCTGCCTGCCTTGGCTCTTCGGGCGAGGAGGATTATGCTTGACCTTGCAGTCCCTTTGCTTTCTAAATCATGGCGCACAGGAATGTCATAACTAGTGGTATGTGAAAATGAGCAAGGGGGGGCCCACCTGCCCATGCCATGCATCTTTTGTTCCTTATGGGAATTCCGCCAGCTCAGCTCCCTCTGAGGTGAAACCCCCTAGGCAAACCAGCTAAGAGGATCTGTCTGATTCAATACAGTGCGCACTGAGCTATATGGTGCCTAACCTTGCAGATTGTCTAAGTCCTACCTAACCTGCCAAAATAACGGAAACCAAGGTTCCCAGTTCCCTGTTTAGCTGAAGTACACCTACAGTGGGTAGGCTAGGAGATACCACGACCACATTGGTCATGTGAACCTTAAGTACACAATTTTCGCCTGTGCGTCCCTCTAAATGAGACAGGCTCCACACCGCTGTGAGGCCAGAGACACACACATATGTTGTGCCCACTATTGGAGACAACTCACCTCTTCTTGGAGTGACAACTACCCAGGTGCCTGCACAAGTCACCCAACAGGCAAGATGGCCCTGACTACCTTGTGTTCTGGTGCCAGGTTTGGAAAGCACCTTGCCTACACTTGCTGCCCCCTGGGAACCACACAATGCCCGTGCTCTGGCCGCAACGCGGCAATGCCCTAGTGTCACATTGAACCCCTGGTCAATTAAGAGTGCCACTCCCACTACTTAAACCTACCCCTTGACCATGGGCGGAGTCCAGCTCTCCCCAAACTTTTGCTGGTATAACCCGCGGGCAAGCCTCCTGTTTCGTTCAATTTAGTAATTCATGGCACTGACCCACAAGGGCCTAATAATGGGCTGTGTAAATGCGGCCCAGGTTGACCTTAAACACTCGGCTTGGTGTGGATGGGTGCTAAAAATACCTGGCTGAAGTGCAATCCCTTTGACAATCACTCCTGACAAGATGTGCCAATGCAGGTGGAAGCAAGAGTTATCCAGCCCACCTTACTTCCTGTCCCAGTTATCTGAGTAACTCAGTGAAAGATGCACATTTGAACTGGTAGCGGAAACTGTTACTTACTCCTGCAAACGCACTGCTCAGAGCAGCCCGCCAGACAATGGCTTCCATTGAGAGGCGGTGCCAACAGACCTCCAAGCACTTAAGGCGGTATCCCCGAGTAGGGCTCTAATCTAACAAATGCCCCCGTGCTTCTGATACCGCCTCTGGCTGTAGGCCGCTCAGTGCTACTGATGCCTTGGAGCTTCCTGACCCACAGCCAGCTCACCCTGATACAATCCGCTCGTGACTGGGACTCAACAGTGCGGTGAAAGCACGAGACATCCTAGCCTGACCTTAGCTCTTCACCAGGCTCCCACACAAGAGCCATCCACAACCCTGTGGCCTAAAACATTCGCCCTGTGGGGCGGTTGTGAATGGACTGCAAACAACTCCTAGGCATTCTCTACTCCTGTTGAAATGGAGTTACTAGTTGGCTAGGGTATGCGCCTAAGCCTGGCCCACCCACCTCTCTAGTCAGGAGAAAGGGCTGCCCACGATGCTGACTCCTGCCCACCCCTTAGGTGGCTAGGCAGAGACTTTGGCTTATCCCAGAGGCAGTGTAAATATAATGTGCCAACCGCACTCCCACAGTGGCACACTACAGCAGAGACTCCATACCAGGTTAATTTAATTACCCTTCGTATCGTCCACCCAAGAGAGACTTAGTACCATCTGCCCCCATTACCCTGTGCTACCAACCTCATCATGGCATCACAGGGATTACATAACTCACTAGTTCAATCGGGCCACCGTCCTACAGCTCAGTTAGCACAACCCCGTAGTTGCTGGCAGGAACTGTACTTAGCATAACACAGCACAGAGTAAATGAAAATTGTACTTTCCCACCCTTGGGCTGGTAACCAATGGCCAAAAGACAGAACCTGGTCATGAGATCCCAGTTTCCTAGGGTAAAACAATAATTATCCGCACCATTAACAAATGTGCACCCATGCCCAAGCCACCTGTTGCTACAGTGGGCAGCCACCCCCCTGGAGACAGTGGTCTTTCCAACTCTCCTCCGAATTTCTCAGCTATAGGGGCTCCAGATCATCTCAGGTGTGAGAAAAGTCTTTCTAACGTAGCCAACCGACGGTTTATACGTAAGTGACTGGCCCCCCAATATGGTATGACCAAACCAAGGCTGAAGCAATAGGAGCCTGAGGCCTTAAGCAACGGGTGTCTTTGTGTACTAGAAACATTAATTAGCCACGCAAAGAACCATGGACATCCCCTAAATGCGAGTCACCAGATCGTCAAAGAAATATTGATGGATTTGAGACCTCTGCGCCATCCAAACAACCGAATTAAAATTGGCGAGAATAGTTCTTTGAAAGAAAAGCATAGAATGACCCGCTCAAAGTCAAAGGACATATCAAACCACTTTGGTCTACTTTGCTGAGAAGGATGGAGCAATGCCCATTATCGGTATAGTGAATGAAGGCATTATTTATTCATGTACACCAAAGTGGGGAACCCTGCCCCCAAGTGGCCTTCCCACTTTGTGGCACCCTGGCAGTATAAATTGGTTTAACGTACCAATAATCAACCCCAAACTGATATACTGTTTTGCCCCACCCAGGGCACCCTATCCGGTTGCCGCCAAGGCGGACCCCGCGACGCCAGCTGAAGGCAGGTCCGGTCCGCCATTCCTAGTGTTAATCTAACGCGCATTGATAATTACATATTAATTACACAAATGTAACGTGTATGTAAATGCCACGGGATTGAAACGGTATACATGAGCGCCAGTTACATTACATATTCAGCACAACTATCCTAATGTGCCACCTGACCGCTTAAAGGTACTTAGTACCGCCACACAATTATTCGGGCCCGCATCACGGACCAAGGTTTACTCACCCAGTCCTACTTCCCTTATTGCCCCCCTGTGAGGGTTGCCAATCTGACTGCACCCGGGAACCCACCCTTGGTGCTGCACAATTATTAGTCAATAATTCTAAAGATGCCATGACAGAGCCGTTCTCCTTGCACAGTGATGTGCACAGGCCCCCCTCGCGTAGATCGATCCAGAGATGTTATAGGAAATCTATGTATGAAACGACAATGCTGTTTACTCACACATTACCTCTGCATTATTCACAAGAGATACAAGTCCAATACATGTCTAATGAATCGGGCCCGCACCATGGTTTCCTTGCCAAGTTCTCCGACCCTCATTGCCCCCTTGTAAGGCGTGCCAAGCTGTCTGCACCAGGGGGACCAACACTTGGTGTTCCGTCCCAAACTGGACACTTTGGCCCTTGGGCATGGACAGCACTGCCCTACTTACTGCTCGTACCGAGGTTTACGCTGCCTGGCGGCGCGAGTGGGTCCTGGCAGATTGGGTGCGACTGAAAACTCGCAGGATTACTGGGGAGGAAAGAACATGCAACTATCTCTGGGATGGCACCCAAATTAATGGTTCTTTGCCGTCTGCAACTATCCTACACAGAGCAGGCCCGACTTTGCTTCCCCGGGTATATTTAACCTACATTTCTAAAATGCACTTTACAACTGTAATTAACCCTTGGCGCTAGACCAATAGGTGTATTACCCAATTAAGTTATTTTCCTTCATCTTATAAAGAGGACGGTTGTTATGTGCTAACCTGCAAGTCAGATCTAGGCAGCACTCACAATAACCACCTGAGCTACACTCTCAGACTCGGTCCTACAGCGATCTCCGCTGGAGGCGGTCAATGGGTATACCCTCAGTAATACCCATCCACTTTATTTTCTTAAGGAGGAGCGCAGGCTCAAAGTGTTCCAACCGCCCCCCTGAAAAATTTCATTTCACAGCAAGCTCCTAGAAGCTTTCTTCGGGTGACAGCGCTCTACAATGTAGAGAAACACCCGTCAAAACCGATGTATTCCCTTTCGCCGACTGCGCAACCGCTGGCCCCCGCTCCAGCAAAGGTAAGTCATTGGTCAAAATTAATAAATAATTAACACCTACAAGGAGTAATAGAAAGTTACAGAAGGTGCAACACTCACATCCCCTACGGTCTGAATCCAAGGATAACACTCAAACGTATGCTATCATGGCAATATCAATGTCTGCAGGCAGTTCAGCATAGTAAAATAAATATGCGAACTTGGCATTTGAAACACATGCACTAAGCATAGCATGAATACTTTAATCATGAATAGCACAGAAATGATGCTAACCTGGTGTTACAACAATCTCAAAATGGCACTAGACGTCACTGTTGGAGAGCGTTTTAATCCTATGTACAGGACCTTGAGCAGTGTCTGCGCACTAGGCCAGATGTAAGGACTCACACAGCAATAAGATTGCTGTGTGTGACATTTTCATCATTTCCGTGTGATGGGTGATATTTCACCAGCTATGAGTGACCCCTTTTCACGAGCATAGTCAAACCATGAAAGACGATACAACATATTACTATCAGAAAATACACCAATCTAGGGCAACAAAATCCCTAAGCTGCTCCTACCCCTGCTGCAAAGCACCCGAAACGGGAGGGACCTGAGCGCTGTACGTTTGCCTTTTTGGAAATAATGGAGGGCAAATGACCGAAGGGACTCCCACGTCGCGTCTACATCTAGGCTCGAACCCCGGTCCCCCGGACACAAGTCCGCCACGCCACCAGGTGACCAGGTTTGAATGTTAGGTTCCAGCTGGCCTTCTTTGTGACCGCGAAAGCCCTCTGTGAAAATACACCATAATCATAGCATAGGACAGTGAACTATTAACTGTCCTCAAAGAGCTGCATGCAAACTGCAAGTTATAGATTAGAACATTATGATGTTTCCCCAGTCTTTCGTCATCCTGATGCTGCAAAAGGGTTCATTTGGGTAGAAATCAATTCTTATTATTGATGGTGTTAGCCTTTTAAATTCTGACTTTGTGCTTCTCCAGCCCAGGCACTCTATAACTAGTATGCCTACCAGTATGGATGACTTGACTCTTACACCTTGTAGTCCTCTGTCTTATGTAACATTTCCAATACATCGATTTACACACGTATTATTGATTATCTCTGTGTAATCAGTGTGTGATGTTAAGTGCTCTGACACCCTACACAGGTATGAGTGGCGCTATAAAACTAATAAAATGCCTCTAATAGAAAGTGGTTATACACAGAAACGCTCTAAGCACAGGAATCAGTGTAAAGTTGTACTTGTCCATCATCTTGTGGCCGCCGGCAAAGAAAACCGAACCGGAGCAATTGCTGTCAGTTCCCTAAAGTAACAGAAGGCTATCGCAGCATGTGTCCACATGTTAAAACTTCTCCACTGGTAACCCTCGTTACTCACAACCCGGTATTCGATACTCAGGCAGTCCAGTCAGGACCCTTTCCGCTTCTACTGAGCACAAAACGATCGAAAGGAGCCGTTGCCTTCTGAAAACAGCATGAGGGACAATGGAAGGAGTTCCTTTGTGCCTTAAAATTCGAAGATGCTTCAACAGAGGGGTCTGTTTGCCTATTAACCGCAGGCCGTCCAAATTCTCCGAAGCGTAACAGGGACCACTGCAGCTGGGGCATTTAACATGCATCCTGCCTCACACAAGCCTGCTCGAAAACAAGGTATTTCCTACAGTTAAAACGTGCAACAACCCAGTTAACTGAAAGGGTGGGACACATACACAGCATCTTAAAGGTTGTGGGCGGCAACCCCTACTACGGGGGTGTTACTTGACACCATTTATTGCGCTGCGTGCCTCAGCATAAAAGTGCTTGTTTTTAATTTTATTCTACGGACAACCCAGTTAGCCTCTATGAAGCCCGGCAGCAGTCGCAGTTCCGCTGAGCACGCCAGGATGGAACATGTCGACTTGCCCAAGGTCACAGATGTTGAAACACGCGAGACCCAGCAAACTCTCCCGCACTAACGTCGGCTGCTCCTGGCCCTGACGGCACCATCTCTCCGACCGCACCCCATGCCAGCAGCAAATCAGCATGCAAACTCCTGCCCGCACGCAACCGCGCCCCTACAACACATCGCAGGCCTCGGAGCTCGGGACATATCGCTCCTGGATTCGCCCCCCCACCCGGCAGCCACTCTCTGCTCACCGGGGCCGACCCTCCCGCCTGCCACGCCGCCGAGGGACTCTTCAGCCTGCTGCTCATTACCGTGTGTGGTCGCTCTTGGGCCACTGGAGGCCCCGCTCACCCGTTCAGAGGCCCGTGCCCCGCCCTGCTCAAACAGACCGCTCTGGCCTCCGCTCCAGCAGGATCTGATTACCGAATCAACAAGCGCCGGATTAATGAGTCTTCTCTGCAGACGGCCGGGTACCTGTGCGGGAGGCACTCCCTTCGCCTGATGTGTAACCTCATCCGCACAAGCAGGCTCCCACAAGGAGGTAGGATCCCCAATCAGATGAGGGCAAAACTAAACAGTGGGGGTTACTAATAAAGCCCACGACTCGCAGAAACAAACGACGCCCGCAGCATCGCCAGACCAGGGGACCGGACAGCATGTCCAGCCGGGGACAAAAGTCCCTGCGGCTCACGTGCCCCCAGGTAGACGGCCATACCACCGATCGGACTAGTGCCCGATCACCCAGTCCGAACCAACAATAACCTCACTGGAGCGGTGAGTGCCGCCACACTGCGGGTGACCGGGGCAGGCCTGCGGCCCCTTCTGGCGGCGCCCGATCGCCCGTGGCCTTAATTGACTGCCGGGTCGCGCGTTCAATCTACTCAGCTCCTGCTCTCCCTGGGGGCTTACCCTGCGTTGTGCTGTGTTGCTTCCCGGACCCCCAACACCATCGCGACACCCTGGTGGGACTGGAAGTCCCAGGGTGCACCAACCAGCAACAAGTGTCCACAGCTGCTGCAGGGGGAGGCGTGTCCACTGCGCTTTAAAGCGCTGCCTCAACCCCCGCGGCGCGGGACGCGCATTCAATGTACTCAGCTCCTGCTCTCCCTGGGGGCTTACCCTGCGTTGTGCTGTGTTGCTTCCCGGACCCCCAACACCATCGCGACACCCTGGTGGGACTGGAAGTCCCAGGGTGCACCAACCAGCAACAAGTGTCCACAGCTGCTGCAGGGGGAGGCGTGTCCACTGCGCTTTAAAGCGCTGCCTCGACCCCCGCGGCGCGGAATGCGCGTTCAATCTACTCAGCTCCTGCTCTCCCTGGGGGCTTACCCTGCGTTGTGCTGTGTTGCTTCCTGGACCCCCAACACCATCACGACACCCTGGTGGGACTGGAAGTCCCAGGGTGCACCAACCAGCAACAAGTGTCCACAGCTGCTGCAGGGGGAGGCGTGTCCACCGCGCTTTAAAGCGCTGCCTCGACCCCCGCGGCGCGGGACGCGCGCGGGTCGCGCCCGGGCAAAGCCCGTGCCAAGGGCGGGCCCGTCTTTGCCCGTCTGTGCCAGGAAGAGGCAGGGCAGGGCCACCCCACTTTCATCTGTCTTTGGACTCCCTGCCTGACTGGACTCGCCGTACATTAAGAACTGTCGCGGACCAGTTAAGGTATTGCCAATATGGACACCATATAGTACTGTTCAAACTGCTTTGTTGATTAAGTTGCATCTCTTAAGGGGCTGGTGGGGCTGACATAGGGGCGGGTTGTGGGTTTTTCATCGTCTAAAGGGCCCAGAGACTCTTTAATATCGATTGTGAAGACTGGTTGTTTAGTATTGATTTTTACTATTGAGGTAGCATGGGGAAAAGGAAAACCATGGAGGGCAATGGGGGAGGGGGAGGGGTGCGGATAGGTAACAAAGGGAAAAAGGTCAGGAAGATACTGAAGCATGCAGGGAGTAATTGTGTAATGGACAGGATAGATAGCCTTATTTCCGAGTGTGAGGATATATTAGGGACAGATTCACCAATCCATGCAGAAAACATTAAATCCCTGCCAGGCTCAACTCAATTAATGAGTTCAAACAACCTTACTAAGGCTCGCCAACTAGCTATTCCTGCCATGTTTTGTAACACATCAAAAAAAAAAGGGTGCTAGTTACAAGTAGCGAGGGAAGCCCAGACATCGCTAGTGACAGTATATCTTTAATTAAATCACCCGGGCGCGAAACACATAAGATAGGTCCGGAAGTCCCCTGCACTAATAGGTTTTTACCACTGGCTGAGCTGTGGGAGGAGGATACTGAAACGGGGCCCGGGCGTGATCTGTCCCATCAAACACAGCACTCCGAGATACGCATCCTAGAGCTAGATAGTAGTTCCACCAAGGCTCCCCAAGAAATACTTAGCCTCATCAACACTCTTAGATTAGAGGTTAAGGATATGAGAACCATGATTGAGGGCCTTACTTCCTTGGTAAATCAGCTATTGATCAAGGATTATCCCCGCCCTTCTTGCTCTGTGCCCACTGGCCTGACAGCTCTACAGGCGGCTCATTCAGAGCGTGAATTATTCACTGTAGATAAGGCTCCCAAGAAGGCACCCCCTAGTAAATCTCACCCCATACCTATGCCGCGTTTAGCGGACTCAGTATCCTCAAGGACCGAGTGTTTAACAGTCCCTGGCCATGCCCAATATAGGACACACAGTAACAGTGCACCCTCAAAGCTAATACAACCATTGGCTAATAGATCCACCGAACCACCCCAACTGCAGTACCCCATGCAAAGCCTTACCATACAATTGCCTGCACAGCCTAATATCGGCTCTTCTAAAATTTACATGGTTAACGTACCTAAGGTTGACCCAAGCAAGGGCTATGAAAATAACGTCTCCCTGACCAATAAGGTCATACATTGGATACGCCATGTCAGAGGCTGTCGCTCTGTCATTCGCGAGGACATCTCAAGGGTCTCTAGGCTGACCTCCCGTACCCAAGCAGTAGATTGCAGTGAACTTTCTTTGAAGGAGAGCGTTGTTGCGGAAAACCTTCTCTCCCTGGAATATTGCACGTGCCCTCCGGAAGGTTCTTTGATCCAATTTAGACGATCTATACCCAGCAGCACGTGCCACCAAACATTAGCAAATATACTGCCTCGGTTAAGAGGTTCCTCCACCCTGGAGGCCAATGATTGACTGTTTTGTAACACCCAGAACAAATCAGTTGGTGCTTTTGCTCCGCAAATGATTAAGGAAACCCCTCTTCCACCCGTAGTGAGTACACAATTCCCTGCCTTCCATCTAGGACGGAAGGCTACCAACCCCGGGATGATGTCCTCGCCATTGACAGGAGTACTGGGGCCAAACGATGCACCGATTGATGATATAAATGGACATAGGCCAAGCACACCCACTTTTTACGGGACATCCATGCTATCCTGGAATATAGCAGGATTGAAGACAAAGACTGTCTCTCCTGACTGGTTCACTTTTATTGACCAGTTTGAAGTTTGCTGTTTCCAAGAAACCTGGGCAACAGACCCCCTATATTGCCCAGGCTACCTAAACTATTATACCCCTGCAATATGTGGGGGCAAGGGTCGACCCTCAGGGGGATTGGTAATTTGGGTCCGCCAAGCAGCCGGTTTTAAGATCGAGATCCTTGAAACACAAAGTAAAGACATTATTGCGATCAGGTTGAAGTGGGGCCAATCAGGGGTCGTGGATGTTTATAACATTTATGCTAGGAGTTCAAAGGGGAAAAAGTCTGAAGTTATAGCAGCTTTAGACGATTTAATAGATCTACATTCCCTTGACTCAAACATATTGATTGCAGGGGATTTTAATGTGACTTTTGAGCCCCTTACCCCTGAATACTGTGATTTTATTGCAGATACTGATGAGCAATGGGGGATCCCAAAATTAGAACTGCCATCGATAAAAAAATGGTCTGACGTGGCAATTCAAATTAATGCCACTTGCCTAGAGAAGGGGCTACGGGCGGCGAATGTCAGATCCATCTCCGATAGGCATGGAGCAAATACCTTTGATAATGGTCGTTGCGCCAGTCGCATAGATTATTTATTAATTAACCTGCGACTGTGGCATGCCTTAAGGGATATGGTAGTAAGAGACCGGCCAGAAAGTGACCACAACCCCTTGTGTGCAACTTTTGACCTGTTACCACAACGGGAAAATACGAGGATAGAGTATAACCTGCTCACGAGGGATGTGGTTCCATCAAACGATATGAGACGCCTAAAATGGGCCAACTTACTCGAGCATCCCGAAGCCTTAGCCTCCATATCTATAGACGTAGAAGGGGCGATTGCAGAGCTGGAATTATGCACGGCAAACTCATCTGTCCTCGATCCGGTGATTGATACCCACGTCAGGTTTTTTGCCAAACTACGCTGTTATTTTATTAGACGATACAAAAGGGGGATGATGGACGGAACGTTTGAGCCAATCAAACACTCACCCCCAGTCAACTGATCTGGGTTTAATCCATCATCATTCTTTAGCTAACTCCAACGCCCCAGTTCAGACATGGCCATATGCAAATCAGTCTGACCCTGTGCCTCATGGGAACAGTCCAGCCCGAACTGCCAAGCCATGTCTTCCCTGGACCGGAAACAAGCATCCTAGGACCGGTTTCTGGCATTCCAGCCATCATCAGCCAGGCTTGCTTGAATCCAGTGGCAAAGTGAGCAAGGGACCCACGTCTGGGCATACCCCCGCCAACTTAGGGCGAACAAAGCGATACAAAAGGGGGATGATGGACGGAACGTTTGAGCCAATCAAACACTCACCCCCAGTCAACTGATCTGGGTTTAATCCATCATCATTCTTTAGCTCACTCCACCACCCCAGTTCAGACATGGCCATATGCAAATCAGTCTGACCCTGTGCCTCATGGGAACAGTCCAGCCCGAACTGCCAAGCCATGTCTTCCCTGGACCGGAAACAAGCATCCTAGGACCGGTTTCTGGCATTCCAGCCGTCATCAGCCAGGCTTGCTTGAATCCAGTGGCAAAGTGAGCAAGGGACCCACGTCTGGGCATACCCCCGCCAACTTATGGCGAACAAAGCGATACAAAAGGGGGATGATGGACGGAACGTTTGAGCCAATCAAACACTCACCCCCAGTCAAATGATCTGGGTTTAATCCATCATCATTCTTTAGCTCACTCCACCACCCCAGTTCAGACATGGCCATATGCAAATCAGTCTGACCCTGTGCCTCATGGGAACAGTCCAGCCCGAACTGCCAAGCCATGTCTTCCCTGGACCGGAAACAAGCATCCTAGGACCGGTTTCTGGCATTCCAGCCGTCATCAGCCAGGCTTGCTTGAATCCAGTGGCAAAGTGAGCAAGGGACCCACGTCTGGGCATACCCCCGCCAACTTAGGGCGAACAAAGCGATACAAAAGGGGGATGATGGACGGAACGTTTGAGCCAATCAAACACTCACCCCCAGTCAACTGATCTGGGTTTAATCCATCATCATTCTTTAGCTCACTCCACCACCCCAGTTCAGACATGGCCATATGCAAATCAGTCTGACCCTGTGCCTCATGGGAACAGTCCAGCCCGAACTGCCAAGCCATGTCTTCCCTGGACCGGAAACAAGCATCCTAGGACCGGTTTCTGGCATTCCAGCCGTCATCAGCCAGGCTTGCTTGAATCCAGTGGCAAAGTGAGCAAGGGACCCACGTCTGGGCATACCCCCGCCAACTTAGGGCGAACAAAGCGATACAAAGGGGGATGATGGACGGAACGTTTGAGCCAATCAAACACTCACCCCCAGTCAACTGATCTGGGTTTAATCCATCATCATTCTTTAGCTCACTCCACCACCACAGTTCAGACATGTCCAGACGTGGGTCCCTTGCTCACTTTGCCACTGGATTCAAGCAAGCCTGGCTGATGATGGTTGGAATGCCAGAAACCGGTCCGAGGATGCTTGTTTCCGGTCCAGGGAAGACATGGCTTGGCAGTTCGGGCTGGACTGTTCCCATGAGGCACAGGGTCAGACTGATTTGCATATGGCCATGTCTGAACTGGGGTGGTGGAGTGAGCTAAAGAATGATGATGGATTAAACCCAGATCAGTTGACTGGGGGTGAGTGTTTGATTGGCTCAAACGTTCCGTCCATCATCCCCCTTTTGTATCGCGTTATTTTATTAGACGCCACAAGATCAAGAGAGTATACCCCAGAAAAGGCCCACAGTGGTTTAACACTGAATGCAAAGAGATGCGTAGGAAACTAGGAGTTGTGATTAAAGAGGGAAATCCTTGTGCTGTATGGCAGCTACGATATAGCTACCGAAGAGCGCAAGTGAAGGCAAAAAAATCCTGGGATGAGGCTAGATGGCAGGAACTCAAATTAGCATGTGCAAACAAAAACTCAAAACAGTTCTGGAACATAGCTTAGTGGGATAGGGGTGGGTTGCCTACCCAGCCGCAAAATCACGTCTCACAGGAGCAATGGGTTACTCACTTCAAGCCCCAATATGCACGCAGCTCAGGGGAGAGAATGGAAGCGAAGCCCCCGGTCCGGTATTACACAGGCAAAGTCTTTGAAGATGCCGATGTTAGCTTGGCCTTGGAGACAGTTACGGGAGGGAAAGCACCGGGCCCAGACGGCATCCCGCCGGACATATATCTGCATGAAAAAGATAAATGGTGCCATTATATTGCGATGGTAGCGAACGCAATTGCTCAGGGTGCCCCAGTCCCTGATTCGTGGAAAGGGGCGGAGATCATTCCTGTGTTTAAAAAGGGGGACAAATCACAGGCACGCAATTATAGACCTATCAGCCTGATAGACTCACTCCAAAAGATAATTGGGCGTCTAGTATTGAATAAAGTACAGGATTGGGTGGAAGAGACAGAAAGTTTATCCCCTCTACAGGCAGGATTTAGGGCCTGCACCAGCACCATTGATCAGGTTTTCCGCTTTATCATGCTCTATTGGAAGACGGTGGTCCTGAACAAGGGGAGCTTTTACGCTGCCTTTGTGGACCTTAAATCGGCTTTTGACCTTGTCTCCCGTAGTAAACTCTGGTCTGTTTTACAAGAGATGGGAATGTCTCCGGAGCTATTAACCCTTATAGTAAGGCTTCATGAGGATAACTTCGCCCAGATTCGCTGGGGTGCTCAGGGTGAAGTTACCACTCCATTTCCCATCGAGAGAGGTGCTCGACAAGGGTGTGTAATGGCCCCTACATTATTTTCCCTATTTATAAACGGGATTGCAGATTTTGTAGCCATCATCCCGTCAGATGCCCCTGTACTGGCTGGTGTTAAAATCCCAATTTTAATGTTCGCAGACGACACGTTGATTATTGCAAAAACGCCAAGTGGTCTGCAGCGAGCCCTGCAACGATTTGAAGAATTTTGCCAAATAAGGGGCTTGGAAATCAACGTGTCGAAAACAAAATTCATGTCTTTTAACCCACACAAAGCGTTCAAGGGTGGTATAGTGCTGAACAATGGGCCCCTAGAGCAAGTCTCAGACTTTGTTTATTTAGGGGTTACCTTACATAGAGACCTTAGCTGGAAACGACAACTTAACCTGGCCTCACTAAAACACCGGCAGCAGGCCGGTGTTCTACAATCCGAGTTTAGCTCCTCCTTTACCAAACCAATAAGCCCAGTGTTGCAAATATACGATCTGAAGGTGGTCAGCTCTGTCTTATACGGTGCTGAGCTCTGGGGTTTTGAGAACCTTTCACAATTAACAACAGAAGAAAATAGGTTCCTTCGCAAGATCACTGGTTTACCCCAAAGCACTCCGGCACGCCCACTGCTATACGATCTAGGCAAAAGGGCAATGGTAGATAGGGCAAGACTGCGTCCCTTGCTCTATTGGCGGAGAATCTGGTGTACCCCTGAGCTGACTAATTATGCTGCAGGCCTTTTGGACGTAATCAATGCTGACTGTTTTCATAAGAT